>JALAZF010000110.1:13249057-13988115 GCA_022829125.1 Lathyrus tuberosus
AATACCAAAGCCCATACTTTGGAGTACCGGAGAGGTATCGAAGTATGCGCTTAACAGCTTTTAAGTGAGATTCCTTGGGACGTGCTTGATACCTCGCACACATGCATACACTGAACATAATGCCGGGTCGTGATGCAGTAAGATAAAGAAGAGATCCAATCATACCTCTATACTTCTTTACCTCTACATCCTTACCATTTTTGTCACGATCAAGATTAGCACAAGTAGGCATGGGAGTATCAATTGCCTTGTAGTTTACCATGTCAAAACGTTTGAGAAGCTCAAGACAATATTTTGTTTGACTCACAAACGTTCCCTCTTTTGAGTTGTTAGATTTACAATCCTAGGAAATAGTTGAGCTCCGCCATCATGCTCATTTCAAACTCCCCTTACATCAAACTAGAAAATTCCTTGACCAAGGTCACGTTAGTAGACCCGAAGATGATATCGTCAACATAAATTCGTACCAAAATTAAGTGTTTTCCTTGACGTTTAATAAAGAGGGTTGTGTCAACCTTCCCTCTTGAATACCCTTGATCAAGTAAAAATTTCCTTAGACGCTCATACCAAGCCCTAGGGGCTTGTTTAAGTCCGTACAAAGCACGTTTAAGTTTGTAGACATGATCGGGATATTCATGGGATTCAAAACCCGGAGGTTGGGCTACATAAACCTTTTCATTGATGTATCCATTAAGGAAAGCACTTTTAACATCCATCTGAAACAATTTGAAATTTTTAGTGCAAGCATAAGCAGGTAAAAGGCATATAGCCTCGAGTCGGGCAACCAGCGCATAAGTTTCCTCATAGTCGATTCCGTCCTCTTGGTTATACCCTTGCACTACAAGCCGCGCTTTATTTCGAGTTATAACTCAATTTTCATCAAGTTTATTCCTAAACACCCATCGGGTACCGATTAATCGATGACCTCGCGGAGGGGGACAAGGTCCCAAACCTCATTTCTCCTGAATTGATTTAGTTCATCTTGCATTGATAAAAACCAATGCTCATCGTGTAACGCCTCCTTTGCGTTTTTAGGTTCAACTTGTGACACAAAAGCAGAGTAATAACAGAAGTTACTAAGTTTAGAGTGTAACACCCTTTTCTACCCCAAAAATATCGCAGCAGATTAATAAAAAAAATCAGAGTAAAATCAGAACCACCTCAAAGGGCGCACATTTCTAAAAATATTCAAAATAAAACATTTTGCTCCGTAAACAACGGGTTTCCTCAAAATAAATCAAAGGGCATCACATACGCAGCAGAACTACCATAACCACCATAAATCCAACATAAAAAGGTTTTAAAAATAAACCATAACCATCAAGTAACAACAAAACAACAATTCAACATGGTTCGACTCAACGACCCAACTCGGTGTTACACTATCAGAGCAACACCCTCTACATAGACCAAAAGCAAATAATCTCCAAAAGTCCTCGAAGGCATCCACAGCTAAGCCTGATCACCTGCATGTTACCCACGTGGAGGCAACATTCAAACAGGCATGGTGAGTAATCACAATTCATTATAATCAATATAAAAACAAGATATGCATAAAATGGCATCATCATAATATACAACATCATAAATATCAGCAAATTCCACATAAATGCAATGCATAACAAGACTCATGCATGTGGTACCAATCGTCACAATCGATGGATACTTATCACCGTCCAAAGATCCCCGTCATTAGGATCGATTCCACACAAGAACCGGAGCACGTCAAAAATCCACCTCACATCCACACAATGGGATGAAAGCCTCAATAGAAGGAAGTCTAACTCATTGAAATGCTATGAATGCATGATACACAACGTCATAATCATCATCATCAATAAAAGTCATTACGTGCATCATCATCCATCAAAATCTCATATTAATCATGTCATCAATTATTCATCAAAACATCATGAAATAATCATCTCATAGTCATCAATAACATCATGATAAATCATCAGAAAAATCACAGCATCAAAACATCAAGACAACACAGAAATCACAAAACAAATTCGTGAACAGCAGGCGTTCGCTAGAATGTTTGCTTTGCGAACTCGTTCGCTCTGGCATTCGCTTTGCGAGCTGCCAGCAAATCCCCAAAATCCCATACAAAAACCAGAGAACCTTACTCTGTCTCCCTCGCTACCTCTGTTCGCTTTGCGAAGTCATTCGTTGGGAAGTTCGCCGTGCAAACTAAAAAATCATAATTAGAGTTCATCTCAGTATCATCAAACAAAATCATCGCGCATTCGCTGCGCTGCTCGCTTTGCGAGTCTGGGGCGAATGTTCGCCTTGCGAAGGAATTGTTCGCTTTGCGAACTCGCGATTCCAGAAAATTGTTGCTACGCATCAGTAGCATAACAGACCCAAAAACCTCACGAATTCAACCTCCTTTTACCTCAGCCACATCCCTAAAACATTCCTCAGGCACTACGGCAATCAAAGACACAAAACCTACAACTATTAGGTCGATTCATTACACTATCTTGACCTCAAAATCACCTAAACCTTCACAACCCCAAAGATTCTCATAAACCCCATAAATCCCTTTCTCTACAATATCCCACATATCATCAACAGAAGGTTTATCCTCGAGGGCCTACTTTTATCTGATTCAATTCAACCCTTAATAATCAATCCCCAAAAATGCCCTAAAGCACCAATTTACTCAAAAACCCACAAACCCACATAAACCTCAAAAATCAGCTTTAAACACATCGAATTCCTATATCGAAAACAATGAAAGACAATACTCCCTATACCTTATATTGTCGATTCAGAGCTTTCTCTATTGAGTCTTTGGTAACCTTATCGAATCCTCACCTTTCCCTTTTTCCTCAGAGCTCTCGCCTTCTTTCCTTCTTTTGATGGTCTAACAAAATAAATCCTATTCTTCCCAATTCCTTTTTGTTAAACCCTTGGGCTTCTAAAATGGGCTTTCCCCTTAATACCCTCACTAATCCTCGTCAAAATTCCATCTTACCCTTCATTCCCCTAATATTATTTAAATTAATAATAATACTAATATATTCATATTATATACTATTATTAAATTAAATAACCACAACTCCACAAAAATACCGACACCAACACGACTCACCAAAATTCATAGAAATTCCTGAATATTGTATTTAAATAAATATTCTTACGAAATTTGGGGTGTTACAATTCTCCCCCACTTAAAGAATTTTCGCCCTCGAAAATTACCTCAAGGAAATAGAGTCGGATACGACTCCCTCATCTGATCTTCGCGTTCCCAAGTCCAACTTTCGCCAGCTAGTCCGCCCCACATCACCTTCACCTAAGTTATGGCTTTACCCCGCAGTTGCTTTATCTCTCGACCGTCAATCCGCATAGGTAAAGCTTCCACTGTCAGGTTATCCCTCACTTGTACATCATCCATCTGAATCACATGCGACTGATCCGGAATGTACTTCCTCAACTGAGATACATGGAACACGTCATGCAAATTCGTAAGTGATGGAGGTAAAGCAATTCAATAGGCTACCTCTCATATCCTTTGTAAGATTTGGTATGGACCAACAAAACGTGGAGTGAGCTTCCTAGACTTCAATGCTCGACCCACACTAGTCACTGGCGTCACCCTAAAAAACACGTGATCTCCTTCTTGGAATTCAAGTGTCTTCCTCCTCTTATCATGACAGCACTTCTGGCGACTCTGCGACGCTTTCATCCTTGCTTGGATCATCATAATCTTCTCGGTCGTCTCTTGCACAATTTCGGGTCCGAGTACAACACTATCGCCTGACTCATACCAACATAAAGGAGTCCTACATCTTCTCCCATACAAAGCTTCATAGGGCGCCATTCCAATACTAGCATGAAACTGTTATTGTACGTGAACTCAATCAATGGTAAATGGCTATCCCAAGATCCTCCATGATCCAACACACAAGCTCTCAGCAAGTCCTCTAAGGATTGGATAGTCCTTTCTGTCTGACCGTCCGTTTGCGGATGATAGGCATAACTCATCCTCAGCTTAGTACCCAAAGCATCTTGCAAACTCTTCCAGAACCTAGATGTAAATCTCGGATCTCTATCCGACACAATACTCGAAGGTATCCCATGCAACTTCACAATCTCCTCAATGTACATCTCTGCTAACTTCTGCATAGAATGATTAATCTTCATCGGCAAGAAATGAGCCGACTTAGTTAATCTATCCACGATCACCAAAATTGAATCATTTCCCTTAGCAGTTCTCGGTAATCCCGACACAAAATCCATGGAAATGCTATCCCACTTCCATTCTGGAATACTCGGCGGCTGCATCATGCCTAAAGGCTTCGGATGCTCAATCTTCGACTTTTGACAAGTCAAACACGCATAAACAAACTCCGCAATATCCTGCTTCATACCTGGCCACCAAAACAGCTTCTTCAAATCCTGGTACATCTTCGTAGCACCGGGATGAATACTCAACCTACTTCGGTGTCCTTCTTCAAGAATACTCTACTTAATATCTAGAACATCCGGAACACACACCCTGTCTCTAAACATCACCACACCATTCTCGTCAATTTGGGATTCTCCTCCGTTACCTTGGTTGATCAAAGTCAACTGGTCCACTAACTTCAATTCGTATTGTTGTCCCACTCTGATCTCTTCCAGAATACCACTAGTCAACTTCAACATTCCCAACTTCACACCGTCAGGAGTCTCTTCACATACCAAACTCAAATCTCAGAATTGCTCACTTAATTCCAGCTCTTTCACCATAAGCATCGATATATGCAATGCTTTGCGAACTCGTTCGCTCTAGCGTTCGCTTTGCGAGCTGCCAACGAATCCCCAAAATCCCATACAAAAACCAGAGAACCATACTCTGTATCCCTCGCTACCTCTGTTCGCTTTGCGAAGTCATTCGTTGGGAAGTTCGTTGTGCGAACTAAAAAATCACAATTAGAGTTCATCTCAGTATCATTAAACAAAATCATCGCGCATTCGCTGCGTTGCTCGCTTTGCGAGTCTGGGGCGAATGTTCGCCTTGCGAAGGAATTGTTCGCTTTGCGAACTCGCGATTCCAGAAAATCGATGCTACGCATCAGTAGCATAACAGACCCAAAAACCTCACGAATTCAACCTCCTTTTACCTCAACCACATCCCTAAAACATTCCTCAGGCACTACGACAATTAAAGACACAAAACCTACAAGTATTAGGTCGATTCATTACACTATTTTAACCTCAAAATCACCTAAACCTTCATAACCCCAAAGATTCTCATAATCCCCATAAATCCCTTTCTCTACAAGATCCCACGTATCATCAACAGAAGGTTTAGCCTCGAGGGCCTACTTTTATCCGATTCAATTCAACCCTTAATAATCAATCCACAAAAATACCCTAAAGCACCAATTTACTCAAAAACCCACAAACCCACATAAACCTCAAAAATCAGCTTTAAACACATCGAATTCCTATATCGAAAACAATGAAAGGCAATACTCCCCTAACCTTATATTGTCGATTCAGAGCTTTCTCTATTGAGTCTTTGGAAACCTTCTCGAATCCTCACCTTTCCCTTTTTCCTCAGAGCTCTCGCCTTTTTTCCTTCTTTTCACGGTCTAACAAAATGAATCCTATTCTTCCCAATTCCTTTTTGTTAAACCCCTGGGCTTCTAAAATGGGCTTTCCCTTTAATACCCTCATTAATCGTCCTCAAAAGTCCATCTTACCCTTCATTCCCCTAATATTATTTAAATTAATAATAATACTAATATATTCATATTATATACTATTATTTAACCACAACTCCACAAAAATACCGACATCAACACGACTCACCAAAATTCACAGAAATTCACGAATATTATATTTAAATAAATTAAATAAATATTCTTACGAAATTTGGGGTGTTACATAGAGCGGGTGGTTACTCCCTTAGAGATGTCACCGATGATGTTGTTGATGGGATGGTCTTTGGAAGACTTCCATGCTGGAGGAAGGTCAACTTCATTAGTTGGATGATCCTCCTCACTCTTCATAGGTTGGTGATCCTTTTCCTCAATACGCACTGCTTCAGGCTGATCAATTCCTTTATCAGTGTCCTTGAGTATGTCTTCTGAAGATACACATGCACCATGAAAAGAACTACCTTCTCCAACATTTTTCGAATAAAACTCATCAAAAGTAACGTGTGCCGACTCTTCAACAATATGTAACCTCTTATTATAAATCCTATATGCTTTACTTGACTGAGAGTATCCAAGAAAAATACCCTCGTCGGCCTTGGCATCAAACTTACCAAGTGTCTCTTTACCATTGTTCAACACGAAACACTTGCAACCAAAAACGTGAAGGTGAGAGATATTGGGTTTTTGCCCTTTTAAAAGCTCATACAGTGTCTTGTTTAGAATAGGCCGGATGAGCACCCTATTCAAAATGTAATAAGCCGTACTTATGGCGTCGGCCCAAAAGTATTTTGGAAGTCCACTTTCATTGATCATAGTCCTTCCTAATTTTACCAAAATTCTATTTTTGCGTTCCACAACCCCGTTTTGTTGAAGGGCACGTGGTGTGGAAAAATTATGATCAATTACATGGGATTCACAAAATGCTTCAAACAAATGATTTTCAAAGTCACCCCCACGATCACTTCTAATTGACACAATGTTCGTGTTTAACTTGTTTTGAGATAACTTAGCAAATCTTTCAAAGGCCGAAAGGGTATCACTCTTGTTTGCTAAGAAAATAGTCTAGCAAAACCGAGAAAAGTCATCGACTATTGCAAAAGCATAATAGTTACCACCTAGGCTTTTGATCCTAGATGGTCCAAAGAGGTCCATATGGAGGAGCTCAAGGGGTCTCATAGGTGAAACAATGTTCTTAGATTTGAATGAGATCCTTGTTTGCTTCCCCATTTGACAAGCATCACAAAGATGATCCTTTGTGAATTTGATTTTGGGCAAACCGATGACTAGGTATTTAGAGACTCTTTTGTTGAGCAAATCAAAATTGATATGCGTCAAACGTCTATGCCACAACCATGAATCTTCATTCATAGTGACTAGACACTTGTTGCCATTCAACGATACCTCATTTAAGTCTAGCATATAGACGTTATTCACCCTCAAGCCCTTAAACACATCTTTTTTGTCACTATCTTCAACTATGCAACAATCCTTTGAAAAAGATACTTTATAATTCTTGTCACATAGTTGACTAATGCTTAAAAGGTTATGTTTAAGACCTTCCACAAGAAGCACATCAGAGATAGTAGTAGATGAGGGGTTACCTACACTACCTTTGCCGAGAATCTGTCCCTTGTTGTTGTCTCCGTAGGTAACAAACCCCTTTTTCTTCACCACAAAGTCGATGAAAAGAGATATGTCTCCTGTCATATGTCTTGAGTAGCCACTATCCAGAACCCATCTTCTTTCGGTGGTCTCAAGACTTTGTACCTACATAGTCAATCAAGGGAAATTAGGTACCCAATTCTTATTGGGCCCTTTATGGTGAGTGAAACCAGGGTTGTATTTGGGCAACCATTGATAAATGCCTTTTGGAACAAGAAATCTTCTAAAAGGACATTTAGCAATAGTATGACCCCGTTTGCAATAGTATAGGCAATTACGGTTCATTTGAGGTTTACCTTTGCTATCTCTATCTCGAATCACATACGTATACCTTTGATACGGATTATTCATACTTTCTCGATAATGTGATCGATCAATAGCAAAAGTAACTTTAGGCTTTAGAGCCTTGTTTAATTTGGCCTTACGGGTTCTCACCTCTTTTTGCCAAATATGACAAGTATCACAGCCCCAATTGAACTATGGAGACTTGTTCTCATTAATCTTAGCTTTTGATGTATCCACCATGGAGTTTTTAAGATCTTCCAATTCCTTTTCGGAATCGGAAACCTTTTTCTCCAAATATGAAAAAATCTTTTTGTTCGAGGCTAAGCATTGAAAAGCTTCCTTAGCCTCATGGTGCAACATATCAAAAGCTTTTTATAATTCTAAATGAGACATATTATTGGAGTGGTCGTATTTTGAGTGTTTTACCTCTTTCTTCTTGTTTCGATGTGCCATAAGACATAGATTGACGGATTCACTTTCGTCACTTGAGCTATCATCTTTTTCCGACTCGCTATCGCTCTCCCAAGCGATGTATGCTCGTCTAGATTTGTTTGACTTTTTGTGTTGACGACTCTTATCCTTATCCTTGTCTTTGTCTTTCTTAAGTGATGGACAATCCGGCTTGTAGTGCCCAGATTTTCCACAGTTGTAACAAGATCCTTTCAACTTGCCACTCTTGTTGCCTTCATTTCTAGATTGCCTTCTAAATTTGACGAGATTTTTATCCGAGTGCCGAATTTCATTCTTTCGAACATACCTATTGTATCTCTTCAGAAATAGCCCTATGTCATCACTCGAATCATCATCTTCATCATTGTTGGTTTCATTATCACTTTGCTCTTGAGATGTGGACTTTGAACAAGAAGTCTTAAGAGCAATCGACTTCTTTTCCATTTCCTTTGTTTTCTCCTTCTATACATTCTTCACATGTTTTTCCAAGCTGATGAGCACTTGCTCATGTTCATCAAGTTTGCCAAATAATGTCGTGAGGTCTAGAGTATCTAGATTATTGGCCTCCTTGATCGCGGTGACCTTCAGTTGCCATTTCCTGTTAAGACACCTCAAAATCTTATTAGTAGCAACCTCGTTGGGAACCGGTTTACCAAGTACATGTAATTTGTTGATTATATGAGTGAATCGTTTTTACATATCCGCAATGGTTTCCCCTTGCTTCATGTAAAAAAGATTGAACTCTTCCATTAATGTGTTGATTCGGGCCATTTTCACATCATTAGTGCCTTCGTGTGCTACTTGTAACGCAAACATGATCATAAACGGTGAAAATCCAAGAGTCGCGTGTCGGAAAATTGTGTGCATACAATGGTGTAAGGTGCAACAACATCAAAATAGTCCTTAAACATGTATCATATCAATCCATGAAGATTAGAAATGAAACGGGATCAAAACATGCTCAAAAATACACAAAAAACACACTTTGCAACAGTGTTAATCCGTTAACCAAGTGTGTTAACCGATTAACAACTCCAAAATTAGCAGAAACAACAAAATACACTGGTTAACCGATTAACCAAATTGTACTGCAATTAGTTAATCGGTTAACCCTGTTACAGCAGCAAAAATTAATTTGAAAAAATCACTTCCAGCAGCAAAATCACTTATGTAATCATCTCCAATGATCATGTAATCAACAATGCACGAAAATTACATCAAGTATCAGTAATCAAACATCAATTAGAACCAATAATCATCAACATCAAGAATCACATTCAAGCAAAATGGATCAAAATCAAGAACAGCCAAAGATCTACATTGTATAAATTGCAAATAAGCTAAATTAAGTATAGATCTAAGGAAAACCAACCTAAAAAGCTGAGATTTGCTTTGGTGAGTGTTGTTAATAGAAATTGATGAATCCAAGCAAGAAATCCAAGATCCTATGAGCTCCTTGGAAACAAAATCTGAAAATCCAAGCAATAAGCTAACAATGCTCCAAAATCACTTCTAATAAGCATTTCTGAAATTCCAGATCTAGATCTAAACGAAAATCACCAATGAAAAGAAAGAATGGAGTGATGATGAGAGGCTTAAGCTCAAGAATTAACAAGTTCCAATGAAGAACTTGTTAATCTCTATGGAGGAGCTTTGAGTGTGGTTGAAAATGGAGGTTGAAAGTGAAAAAGTGAGAGAGAATTTAAAGAATTCTGAAAATTAGAAGTGAAAAAAATGATCTAGGTCCTCAAGAGGTTTGAAGTTGATTAGATTAAATAACCCCTAGGTTAGGAGTTAAGTTTGAGTTTGGAGTGAGGTTAAGTGAGTGGAAATTGGAGTGAAAGGTGAATTAGGAAAGGAAATGAGGAATTCGAGTGGAAAGAATTTAAATTTTTGAATGGAAAATCGCCACCGTAACACTCTCGAAATATGTTGTGAAATGTGTTTCGCACTCGGAATAAACTGCTGAAAACAACTGTCTGGTGCTGAATAACTGATCAAAAATTGACTGCCGGAGTTTCTGACATCAAATCATCTAATGAGCAAAATAAATGCTCAAAAAGATTTTGAAAACTATCTGCTTGGCTCTGAACACTATTGAAAATCATACAGGAACTGATGACGCCTTGAGCAGCTGGAAAATACCTTGATCCCATGCCCAAAATAAAAATGTAAATGCAGAAATGACGATGCAAAAATGAAAATGAACCATAAGACAGTTAGAGTTAAAACACGGGGGCAAATTTTGAGGTGTTACAGCTGCCCCTATTCAAACTTCTTGGATCCGAGGGTATTGGAGCAAAGGCTTCCAGACAATCAGGATACACAGAGATTGAATACGAAAATAACCTAAAAATTTGCAACCTGTGGGGATAATGAAATAAGGCAATTACAAGAACGGCCGAAGGCGAACTCGAAAAGAAAGACCGACTGAAGGTGGATTCTGCGGGGGGGGGGGGGGGAGGGGGGACAAGATAATACGAGGACGCCCGAAGGCGAACTCGAAAAGGTAGACCGGCCGAAGGCGGGCTAACAACCAACAATAATACGAGGTCGGCCGAAGGTGGACTTTCAAACAAAGGTACACCGGCCGAAGGTGACCTAACAAATAGTAATACATGAGTACAGTCGAAGGCGAACTCGAAAAGGGTAGACCGGCCGAAGGCGGACTATACTGGGGAGGAAGACAAGACCGGCCAAAGGCGGGCTAATCAAAAAGAGGATTCGAGAAAGGCCGAAGACGAACACGAAAAGAAAGACCAAACCGAAGGTGGACTTCCAAAGAAAGACTATGCCGAAGTTAGACTCTCAAACAAATGGTACGAGGACAACCGAAGGCGAACTTGAAAAGAAAGGCCAAGCCGAAGGTGGAATTTCAAATAAAGGGTACGAGGACGACCGAAGGCGAACTCGAAAAGAAAGGCCAAGCCGAAGGTGAACTTTCAAAGAAAGACTATGCCGAAGGTAGTCTTTAAAACAAATCGTACGAGGACGACCGAAGGCAAACTCGAAAAGAAAGACCAAAACGAAGGTGGACTTTCAAACCCAACAATACGAGACTAAGCCAAAGGTGGACTCGAAAATAAAGACCGATCCGAAGGTGGACTTTCAAAGAAAGACTAAGCCGAAGGTAGACTCTCAAACAAAGGGTACGAGGACGGCCGAAGGCGAACTCGAAAAGAAAGACCAAACCGAAGGTGGACTTTCAAACCTAACAATACGAGACAAACCCAAAGGTGGACTCGAAAAGAAAGATCGAGCCGAAGGTGGACTTTCAAAGAAAGACTAAGCCGAAGGTAGAATCTCAAACAAAGGATACGAGGACGATCGAAGGCGAACTTGAAAGGAAAGAACAAGCCGAAGGTGGACTTTCAAACCCAACAACACGAGACCAAGCCAAAGGTGGACTCGAAAAGAAAGGCCAAGCCGAAGGTGGACTTTCAAAGAAAGACTAAACCGAAGGTAGACTCTCAAACAAAGGGTACGAGGACAGCCGAAGGCGAACTCAAAAAGAAAGACCAAACCGAAGGTGGACTTTCAAACCCAAGAATACGAGACCAAGCCAAAGGTGGACTCGAAAAGAAAGGCCAAGCCGAAGGTGGACTATCAAAGAAAGACTAAGCCGACGATAGACTCTCAAACAAAGGGTACGAGGACGGCCAAATGCGAACTCGAAAAGAAAGACCAAACCGAAGGTGGACTTTCAAACCCAACAATACGAGACCAAGCCAAAGTTGGACTCGAAAAGAAAGTCCAAGCCGAAGGTGGACTTTCAAAGAAAGACTAAGCCGAAGGTAGACTCTCAAACAAAGGGTACGAGGACGGCCGAAGGCGAACTAAAAAAGAAAGACTATGCCGAAGGTAGACTTTCAAACAAATGGTACAAGGACGACCTAAGGCAAACTCGAAAAGAAAGACCAAACCGAAGGTGGACTTTCAAACCCAACAATACGAGACCAAGCCAAAGGTGGACTCAAAAATAAAGACCGAGCCGAAGGTGGACTTTCAAAGAAAGACTAAGCCGAAGGTAGACTCTCAAACAAAGGGTACGAGGACGACCGAGGGCGAACTCGAAAAGAAAGACCAAACCGAAGGTGGACTTTCAAACCTAACAATACGAGACCAAGCCAAAGGTGGACTCGAAAAGAAAAACCGAGCCGAAGGTGGACTTTCAAAGAAAGACTAAGCCGAAGGTAGAATCTCAAACAAAGGATACGAGGACGGCTGAAGGCGAACTCGAAAGCAAAGAATAAGCCGAAGGTGGACTTTCAAACCCAACAACACGAGACCAAGCCAAAGGTGGACTCAAAAAGAAAGGCCAAGCCGAAGGTGGACTTTCAATGAAATACTAAGCCGAAGGTAGACTCTCAAACAAAGGGTACGAGGACGGCCGAAGGTGAACTCAAAAAGAAAAACCAAACTGAAGGTGGACTTTCAAACCCAAGAATACGAGACCAAGCCAAAGTGGACTCGAAAAGAAAGGCCAAGCCGAAGGTGGACTTTCAAAGAAAGGCTAAGCCGAAGATAGACTCTCAAACAAAGGGTACAAGGTCGGCCAAATGCGAACTCAAAAAGAAAGACCAAACCAAAGGTGGACTTTCAAACCCAACAATAAGAGACCAAGCCAAAGTTGGACTCGAAAAGAAAGATCGAGTCGAAGGTGGACTTTAAAAGAAAGACTAAGCCTAAGGTATGCTCTCAAACAAAGGATACGAGGACGGCCGAAGGCGAACTCGAAAGGAAAGAATAAGCCGAAGTTGGACTTTCAAAGAAAGACTAAGCAGAAGGTAGGCTCTCAAACAAAGGATACGAGGACGGCCGAAGGCGATCTCGAAAGGAAAGAACAAGCCGAAGGTGGACTTTCAAACCCAATAATACGAGACCAAGCCAAAGGTGGACTTGAAAAGAAAGGCCAAGCCGAAGGTGGACTTTCAAAGAAAGACTATGCCGAAGGTAGGCTCTCAAACAAAGGATACGAGGACGGCGAAGGCGAACTCGAAAGGAAAGAACAAGCCGAAGGTGGACTTTCAAACCCAAGATAAGTAGAATCAATAGACAATTCTGTAGGGGAGTATAGGAAGGGATAACAGTAAGAAGGATGAATCCACTGGCTCCAGTGTAATGTCAAAAAACATCTCCTGAATTACATTTCTTTCTGCTAGGGGAAGAAACTGTTAACAGATATCAAACCTGGCTTTGGCTTCGAATGCATATGTTTGAATTTTTCTATGGCGTAATGCTCCATACAGAATGGAAAGGCTATGCGTTTAGGAGGATGCTATGCAAGAATGCTTATGCAATGCAAAAGGAGCGTCTCAGCAAAATAAATGCTGAAGACGAAGGCAACTCCACGGGGATGACATACTAAATTGTCCTCTGAATTAAAAGATCTTGCTGAGGAAGATTTCACTGTACGACTTCCTGATCACAAACTCTGCTGGAGATGAAGAACTCTGAGAGAAACTTCCACTCTGCTGGAGATGGATAAAGATGAACATTGAAGATGGAACCCAAGAAATTGCTCTCCGCTAGGGATTGACTTCTATCAAAGACAGAACCCACAACCTGGATCTGAAAGATGCCAAGAACAATTGGACTTAAGCTTGCTGGGGATGTCAACCGTTGTTGAACAAACCACTGCGAAGATCACCACCAAACTCTGTTTTGGGGACAAGTCAATAATACCGAACCTGCTTGGGGATATTACTGAACTCAACCTACTGTTGGGAGAAATCCGTACCTTCACCCTGCTAGGGAGTACCAGCCATTACTAGCACATCTGCTTGGAGAATGGTGACTGACAACACCAACTCTGCCAGGGGATACCATCAAGCTTACTCATCTGTTGGGGATCAGACCATACCGTTGCTGATGAGAAAAACACTTCTTGACTAGATGAGGAAAATAGGTGCCAAGATTCTGTGGGGAAAACAACCTCTTTGTCCAAAGAAGGTATTCCATCAGTCTCCTACTGGGGATGCAGAAGTATCAACTTCTGGATGCTTGCTAAAAGAGTAATGAATCAACCACAACTCTAGCTAGGGAAATAATCCTTTGTACTCTGGCTAGGGAGAGTAACAACCTGCTGAGGAGGATGAAATTCCAATGCTGAGGGGAATAGCCTATTGGGGAGAAATCCTGCTGCTCTGCAAACAAAATCAACAGTATATGTAAAATGGCCATCTAGATTACCATCCTAATGACTGTGGTCTGAGCAATTTCCACTATTTTCCGATATTCCTCACAAAGCTTAACATTTTCGCATGCAATGTTTATCAAAAATATCGGACGTTTTTACAAACAAAAACAGTTAAAGCAAAAACACAAAGGGAAAGCTCTTTGAATACAATGAAAATTTTATTGAATGAATTGGCCTGTAAATAGGCATTTACATCCGGAAGCAATTCCTGAAAAGAGGTAATTTCACAAAAGAAGTAAAAGAAAATAAACATGTCGGCAATGTGGGAACAGATACCCACCTTGATTCAATTCAGCTATGACCCGATATGGCTCGTTTTTCCACAGATGCTTTGACCTTCGAAGAGACTGACTGGACTGATTCTTTTCCTTTGAAATTTCCAAGTATCAAAAGTGTTCACAGATCGAACGCAGATCGTAGTCTCTTTCTTTCAAATCCCTAACTTTTGCCTGGATTGCCCTTTTCGGGTTTTTAATCCACCGGGATACCCATTTTTGCCAAAGTTGCCTTTTCAGGTTTTCAACTTTGCAGTTTTATTCTTTTCTTTTCTTTTTATCCCTAATTTTTGCCCGAACCTTTTCCTTTTTTATGGTTCGCCAGGATGCCCTTTTTTGCCTGGACTTTCTTTTTGTGTCTAGTGGGTCTCTTTTATGCGAAGTATTTTTTGACTACGTTTGCGTTCACAGGGAACGTAAAATCTTCACCATCCATAGTTGAGAGTAATAAGGCTCCACCAAAGAAAACCTGTCTTACTACATATGGCCCTTCGTAGTTTGGAGTCCATTTGCCCCTGTGATCTGTTTGAGGAGGAAGGATCCTTTTCAAAACCAATTCACCAGCCTGAAAACACCGAGGTCACACTTTCTGATCAAATGGTTTCTTCATCCTGCTCTGATACAACCGACCATGTGCAATGGCTGCCAATCTCTTTTCCTTGATAAGGTTCAACTGATTCAATATGGAACGCACCCACTCAGCTTCATCAAGCTTCACATCTGCCATAATTATTAAAGAGGGAGTCTCAACCTCTAATGGTAGAACTGCTTCCATACCATATACTAGTAAGAAAGGAGTTGCCTAAGTTG
Source organism: Lathyrus tuberosus (assembly GCA_022829125.1). Classification (NCBI taxonomy): domain Eukaryota; kingdom Viridiplantae; phylum Streptophyta; class Magnoliopsida; order Fabales; family Fabaceae; genus Lathyrus; species Lathyrus tuberosus. The sequence continues at coordinate 13,264,396 of JALAZF010000110.1, forward strand.
ATGTGCGCACTGAAGTACGATAACCGTGTAAAGCATAAGGCAACATCTCATGCCAGTCCTTATATGTTTCCACCATCTTCTGCACAATCTTCTTGATATTCTTATTTGCTGCTTCAACAGCCCCATTCATCTTTGGACGATAGGGAGAAGAATTGTGATGTTAAATCTTAAAGCTCTGACATAGCTCCTTCATCATCTTGATATTCAAATTTGAACCATTATCAGTAATGATTCTCTTTGGGACTCCATACCGGCAGATGATGTCCATCTTGATAAACCGAGCTACCACTTGTCTGGTGACGTTGGCATACGAGGCTGCTTCCACCCACTTCGTGAAATAATCAATGGCAACCAAAATGAAACGATGCCTATTGGAAGTAGTCAGCTCAATCTTTACAATCATATCAATGCCCCACTTGGCAAAGGGCCAAGGTGATGACAACACATTCAGAGGAGTAGGCGGCACGTGCACCTTATCGGCATAAATTTTGGTATTTATGACATTTCTAGGCGTATTTAAAACAATTAGACTCCATAGTCATCTAGTAATACCCCGCTCTCAATAATTTTCTGGCCATAGCATGCCCATTGGCATGGGTACCAAACGATCCCTCATGAACTTCTTCCATTAACAGGTTTGCCTCGTGTTTATCAACATAATGTAGCAAGACCATGTCAAAGTTCCTCTTGTACAACGCATCGTCTTTGGTCAGAAAGAAATTTCCTGCCAACCTCCTAAGAGTTTTCTTATCCTTGGCAGACGCACCCTCTGGATACTCTTGACTCTTCAGAAAAACCTTAATATCATGATACCAAGGTTTTCCATCTGACACATCTTCAACAGCAAACACAAAAGCTGGTCTATCCAAGTGCATGATTCTGATTGAGGGAGTTTCATTCCAACGATTCACCCGATACATCGAAGACAACGTTGCCAGCGCATCTGCCATCTGATTCTCCAATCGGGGTATGTGATGGAAATCAATTCTATCAAAGAAAGGTAACAACCTTCTAGCATAGTTGTTATAAGGCACCAGATTGGCCTGACGAGTTTCCCATTCTCCTGTAATCTGATTAATTACCAACACGGAATCACCATAAACATTGAGGTTCTTGATTCTCAAATCAATTGCTTATTCTAACCCCATGATGCATGCTTCATACTCTGTCTCATTGTTGGTGCATATGAACGCTAATCGGGCCATGAAGGGTATATGAGAACCCTTTGGAGTCGTAATGATTGCCCCGATTCCGTTACCGTATGAGTTAACAGCCCCATCAAAGACCAGCTTCCATTGGGATCCAATTTTAGGTCCTTCATCAAGTAGCGGTTCTTCACAGTCTTTCATCTTCAGAAACATGATATGTTCATCAGGAAATTCAAACTTCATCGGTTGATAATCCTCAATTGGTTGTTCAGCAAGATATTCTGACAAAACACTTCCCTTAATGGCCTTTTGGGAAACATATTGAATATCGTATTCTGTCAGAACCATCTTCCAACGGCCTATTCTTCCAAAAAGCGCCTGCTTTTCAAACACATACTTGATCAGATCCATCTTCGAAATCAAGAGGGTTGTGTGGTTTAACATATACTGCCTCAAACGCTTGGCTGCCCAAGCGAGTTCACAACATGTTTTTTCCAACATTGAGTACCTCGACTCACAATCAGTGAACTTTTTACTCAGGTAGTATATGGCATGCTCCTTTCTACCTGACTCATCGTGTTGACCGAGCACACACCCCATTGAGTTCTCAAGAACCGTAAGATACATAATCAATGGCCTTCCTGGCACTGGCGGCATAAGGACCGGAGGTTCCTGCAAATATTCTTTTATCTTTTCAAACGCCTTTTGACAATTTTCGTTCTACCCGACCTCTTGATCTTTTCTTAACAACTTGAATATTGGTTCACACGTGGCTGTAAGATGAGAGATGAATCTAGCAATGTAGTTCAACCTCCCTAAGAAACCACGAACCTCTTTTTCTGTTCTCGGTTCAGGAATTTCTTGTATGGCTTTTACTTTAGCAGGATCAACCTCGATACCTTTTTCACTGACAATAAACCCCAGTAATTTTCCAGACCTCACCTCGAAGGTGCACTTGTTCGGATTCAACCTCAGTTTGAACTTTATCAACCTTTCAAACAGCTTCTGAAGATTTACCAGATGCTCTTCCTCCATTTGTGACTACGAAATCATGTAATCAACATAGACCTCGATCTCTTTGTGAATCATATCATGAAAGAGAGTCACCATTGCCCACTGATAGGTTGCCCCAACATTTTTCAATCCAACGGGCATTACCTTGTAACAGAATGTTCCCCACGGTGTTATGAACGTCATCTTCTCCATGTCCTCTGGGGCCATTTTGATTTGGTTATACCCAGAGAAGCCATCCATGAATGAAATATAGAGCACTGAGCAGTGTTGTCCACTAAAACGTCAATGTGAGGAAACGGGAAATCATGTTTCGGGCTTGCTCTATTCAAATCTCTGTAGTCAACACACATCCTGACCTTTCCATCTTTGTTAGGTACAGGGACAATATTAGCAACCCACGGAGGATAATTTGTCACAGCTATAAATCCAACAACTATCAGTTTCTGAACCTCTTCTTTAATCTTGATAGACATCTCCGGTTTCGTCCTTCTCAGTTTCTGCTTAACCGGAGTACATCCCTCTTTGAGCGGCAGCCGGTGTACCACGATGTCAGTGTCAAGCTCGGGCATGTCTTGGTAAGACCAGGCGAAGATATCCACATACTTTCGAAGCATTTCAATCAATATTCTTTTTACACTGTCTTCCAAAGCAGCCCCAATCTTTACTTCTTTCTTTGCGTCCTCAGTTCCCAAGTTAACCATCTCCAATTCCTCCTGATGAGGTAGAATGGCCTTTTCTTCCTGTTTCAATAGTCTGGCCAATTCCTCGGGTAAGTCACAATCTTCATCAGCCTCTTCTTCAGCCTGATAAATGGGATTGTTGAAGTCATATCGAGCCATAGCTGAATCATGATTGGTGGAATCTGAACAAAGAAACCTGCATGATTGATGATTTATGTTTATTATGAATGCAATAAACAAAAACAAATTGCCATTTTGATGTGATTTAATGCAAAAAGTAAAAACAGAAAAACAGGGATCAAAATATTTGAATACGAAACGTCCTTTATTGATGAAAAAGTAAGCGCACAAAATGTTCAAGCCTTACAAACAAAAATCACTACGTCTTGGGCAGAACGTAGGATTGTCATAACAGGAAAACAAAGGCAATTACACTGGGCCAGTCACTTGAATGGCTTTCTCTGATGACCAGTTGCAAAGACTTTGACCTAGAATGCAGGGGCGGATCCAATTATCCATATCGCAATCGCTATCCCCTTCCTCATCAATAGCATTAACTCTGTCAAAGAACACACCAGCACTGGTAAAACGAACCGGACCATAAATCTTGGGAGGATCCTCAGGACGCCTGGGTGGCTTATATCCCAACCCGTAAGTATTTTGCTTTTTCTGGACCTCAATAACTTGACCCCATTTCTGTGAACTTCCGGCTTCAACCACAGATCGTGCATCTTTGAAGGAAGACATGGAGACCCAAATTCAAAGATTCACCATCTTCTATAACAGCATTAACCCTCGGCCCACCGTGGTTTGGCATTGGGTTTTGAATGAAATTTGGCACGTCGTTGGAAAAATTGATGGCCTTTGAATCCACCAAATCTTGGACTTTATGTTTAAAAGCTTTACAGTCCTCAACGTGGTGCCCAGGTGCCCCAAAATGAAATTCACAGTGGGCATTAGGATTGTAATCCGGAGGTAGATCGCCAGTAATAGGAGCCAAAGTCCTTTTCTAAATTAACTGCAATTGCATCAAATGTTGAAACAACTGGGAATAAGGCAACGATGGAGTATCAAAGTGCCTATTCTGCTTAGGCCTTGGCTGATATTGGCGAGGAGCCTGATTTTGCTATTGAGGTGGAAGTGCTGCAGGAATAGTTATTGAGGCCACCTGCTAATTATAATTCTGACGCTGCTTTCCCTTACCGCGGTACGACAAAATAGAGTTCGCTTCCTCATTCTTCTTATAATTCACATAAGGTTTCTTCCCTCCTCCAGAAGAAGAGCCCTCACTGCCTGACACCTTTCCAGTTTTAATTCCACTTTCCTACATTTCCCCCACCAAGATCAGATCAGCAAACTTTCCTGACATGCAAGGCAGCAGCTTCTCGTAATAATGACTTGGCAAGGTTGCCATAAACATATTCAACATCTCCTTCTCCAACATGGGAGGCTGTACCCTTGCTGCTACTTCTCGCCACCTCTGGGCGTATTCCTTGAAGCTTTCACCATTTTTCTGAGACATACTCTGCAGCTGAGTCCTATTGGGAGCCATTTCAGTGTTATATTGGTAGTGCTTGACAAAAGCCTCTACCAGCTCTCTCCAATTATGGACGTGGCATCTCTCCAATTGCATATACCACTCTAAAGATGCCCCAGACAGGATATCCTGGAAGATATGCATCAGTAATTTCTCGTCACTAGAGTCCGCAACCATTTTCCTTGCGTATGCCTGGACATGAGTCTTTGGGCAAGTGGTACCATTGTATTTCTCAAAGGTGGGAACCTGAAACTTGTGCGGAATTACGACACCGGGGACCAGCCCTAAATCGTCCAAATCCATACCCACAGAGTTCTAATTCACAACCTCTTTCAGCTGTTCCTCAATCAACCTGATCCTCTGTTCATCAATAATTGGGGGAACACCATCTCCGCCTTGCACAGAAAATATGTCATCCTGTTGGTCATCATATCGACGGCCATGAATAGCACATACACTATTTCCTCCTCCTCCAATAGAAGGAATCACAACCTGCTCTCCTCTGCCCGAAGGGATGACAACAGAAGGAATTGGAACACCTCAGCCCAGAGGACCAGTAGGAATACCATTACCTCCAACACCTCCGCCCCGAGGAATGACATCATTATGAAGGCCGCCCTGAAGAACGCCACCCTCGTTAACTCTCGCCACCAAGGGTTGGACAAGGGTCCTCAGCTGTTCTTGCCCTTGTGCAATGCCTGGCATTAATTTTATGAACTGGGGCATGCGAGCCTGCATGGCAGCCATCTCAGCCTGTATCTGTTCCATAGCTCTCTTTTGATTGAGTCTGGTAGAATACTGATGAATCTGCTGGTCAGCAATCCTGTCTGCAGAAGAACACGATAAGAAAACCAGAGATAAACCTGCTATGCAAAATGATATGAACATGCAAATGCAAATGACATGTTTTTCATTCCCAATGCGTTTTACATCTTGATTCCAGCCTTAGACATATGAGAGAATTTTGTTGAGAAGAAATGTGATGTGATAGTGATTATGAATAGATCAACACGGCCAAGGAACCATCTCTGAATAGACCAGTCATTTCAAATTAATGGAAAGCCAGTATCATACAACGAGTTCATAAATTGAAAAATACATCAGAAGAGTGGCTCCATCAACAGGCCTGATGGTAACCACGGTACAAAAGTTACTCTACGTACAATCGGAAACATCAATCACGAAACTTCAGATCTTTCAACACTTCACTGGAGCGCTTGATCTCTTCGAACAGTACTTCAGTGCTCTGATGACTTGGCCTCTTAATCAATTCCTTGATAAAAACATCCCTCTTCTCCAGAGCTTCAGCTAATGAATCCATGTTCAAAAAGAGAGCCTCGTCATTGCTCGCCTCCTTAGGCCTTTTCACACCAGCTTGTATTTTGAGTTCTTCAATCTCTACCATGGCATCTTCAAGTTCTTTCTTGGAAGATTTCAACTCATCTCTAGCATTCTTCAACTACCCTTGGCTTTTACCGAAGTCTTCGCGATGTTTTCTTCGCTGCTCGTGCGCTCTTTGAAGCTCACCCTCTTTAGCCTTTAGTTGCTCTTTCAGTTCCGCATTCTCAACCATTACTTTGGGCTCCTTTTCCTTCACTCGTGTTGAGGATTCACTCCACTGTCTCATCTCGTACTCGGCCTCAGCTAGTTGGTTTTGAGTTTCCTTGTAGGCTACTTGAGTCGCATCTCTAGATTGGCTAATCTTTTTACAGTACTGAGCTCTTCCCCTTAGGTCTTCTTCCTTTTCGGCAGCCAACTTCAGCGCATCTTGAGCTTTGATTTCAAACTCTCTTTTACTCATTAAAGCACTTTGCAGCTGGTTCTCCAAATCAAGATTTTTCCCACGGAGTTCTCGGACTTGAACTTCTAGTTTACCAAACTCTTCAACAGTGACAGTAGCCGGTCCAACGTCCCTGGGATATAGGAGATCCATTTTAAGGAATGGCATCGCTATAACCCCAACTCTAGCTTTCACCCACTCCATATGAGCCGGGTAGACAATTGAATCACTTTTGCCTAGGTAGCCTTTTCCTTGGTATCGGGTAGTGCTCCAGGCTGCTACAACCTTTTTTAGCACATCAGTATCAACACTAGCATCATAAAGCATAGATTCCTTCAAGTCCCTATCTGCTGGAGGAATCCTTATTGGATATCCTAACTGTCTTCGAGCGAGAGTTGAATTATAGTTGATGCCTCTTCTTATCCCCATAAGAGGAACATTTGGAAACTCTCCACATCTGTAAATCACATCTCTTCCAATCAAGTCTCTTTAAAACCAATGAATGTCTTTCGCTTTTAGTCCCATTATGCGCTTAAACCACTTCATACCTTTGGCTTCCACAAAAGCGCCTTGATGGGGAAGATGGTAGGAAAACCATTTATACAGCAAAGGGGCACAACAATAAATAAGCCCGCCTTTATTTCTATGATTCCTGGAATGCACCGAATAGTAGACATCACCTAGAAGAGTAGGTACCGGGTTCTTCGACTCGAAAATCCGAACATCATTCACATCCACGAAGTTTGGCACATTAGGAAACAAGATTATGCCACAGATGCATATGGCCAAAACAACATTATATATCTTCCAACCCCCAGCACGCGCGTAAGGCTCAGCTGCCTCTACCAAGAACTTCAACGGGAACCCTAGCAAGCCTCCTTTTTTCTTAAGACCAGTTTTCACTTCAGATGCGCTCAAGTAAAGAGCGGCGGTAATTTCATCTTTTTTAGGAATGTCCAAAGTACTATGGAATGGCACTTCGTCCTTGATTGGAATATTCAACAGATAAGAGAACTCTTCCAACATAGGAGCCAACTGGTAATCCACAAAAGTGAAGCATCTGAGCGGGGGGTCATAGAACTGGAATAAGGTGTGAATAGCCCAACGCTCATCCTCAGTAATACGGCGAACCAAAGACCAAATCCACCCATACTCATCTAGGAAAATTGCCATGTTCTCTGGAGTAGACTTATTCATCAAACTACGTAGCATATCCACCTCCGGCTTTGGAAAACTGTAAATGATGTTATCTCTCCTGACTGGCTCCATACCCACCAACTGGAATCAAAGAATGAAAAAAGAGCCTGGAAATGAAAAACATGAAAGTTAAGACATGAATACGATGATGTCATGGGATGCAGGCATGAGATCAAGGTTGCCAAAAGTGTCTGCTGGATCGGGTGTGATAGGTGTCTATGTTGAACTGTTTCAATAACAAAAGAACCAACTGTCTCCATAAGAAAACCAAAGAACCAGGTAGGTGGAAGGTCAAAGTTACCTGCAGACCTATAAACTCCCTTCCCCTCACATGTGGTTCCTAGAAAGCGGGTTTCTTAGTTTCGGATTCTCGATTTGAGAAGCAATAATAGATTCATCCCTCGGGGTACAATACTATCGCCAAACAAAGAGATCGTCCACTGATTTCCCAAAAATAAACAAGGTAATCCTATAGCAAATTCTCAGCATTGGGTCCTCGGATCAAGAAGTGTAATGGATTTACCATTTCTGGTCTGCCATTATCACATCTCGGGAGAAGTGCCGCAACTGAGTCCTCGGGAATGGTCACCAGAGTCAACAATCCTCCTCGGACCACCTAGCCACCACATACGCATGTCATGACTAAGCAACCTCGAAAAGATCTCATCTGGTTTGTGAGCTCAGGTCAGCGCACGTGTCATACGCCACGCGTACCCACCAGAGTCCACGCTAAAGTCTAAGTATGTACTCAAGCCTTGGTAATGGGCTTTTCACTCAGGATTCCCATCCCACCAAACAGAAATCACCAGCACTGCAATCCAGTATACGTATATGGTAATATTGATGAATGCTATAAATAAAATGCGATAAAGCAGTAAAGAAAATGCGATAAAGCAGATACATAAAACATATAAAGCGTACAGATTGAAAACCCAAAAAGCAAAAACAAACAAGCGCTAGGATTGACTCACAAAAGGGATGGACCAGCAAGAGGTCAATCTGTCCCCAACAGAGTCGCCAGTTGTCGCTCCCCGGGATTTTCATCCAGGTACAAACGCGAAAGTGGCGCGAAAACAGAGTCACCAACAATGTGTATTTATCCCAAGGGAGGGAAAGGAAACACTGCGTAAACCTGAGGGAAGGGTAAAGACATGGTCTCGCGACCAAGAGAAACGGGTAAGGGAGTTGGTTACGCGAGGGGAAGGTATTAGCACCCCCACGCGTCCATCGTACTCGATGGATCCACGCTTGTTGTCTCGATCAAAGGGTGTCGTCATCTGGAGCTCCATTGCTACTGGAAATGAGAAGAAGCTGGAACAGAAAAGCACGAAGAAACGAGGAAGAAAAGAAACAGAAGTGACTCGATAGGACATCACTCGTCCTATGCCTACGTATTCCCTCGTGCAATGGGAAAGTTAGAGTCAACGTAGTTCGGACACGAATTAAGGGGGGAGGTTGCTCGCCAAGACATCGCCGTCTTGTGCCTACGTATCCTCAATCTAACCAGAAGGAGGAAATCAGAGCAGTCGTAGTTCGACCAAACGTGGTCGGTGCTTTTTATGAGCGACGTTAAGTTCGCGTCCGACAGTTAGGGTCGATGCCTGTTTGCGACAAGACGGAAATAACGTGCCCTTTTCTGAAAATGGTTTAAAACTTAACAATCCCGAAGGATAAAAAGGTTTGAGTTTGTTTCGTGTTTTTGAGACAAGAAGTGGATTGGTTTTTGTTCGTAGTATTCCTCGTGCTAAAGTCTATGACATAGTAAGTACTTTGCGTAACGAGTCACACGCCTCGCGCAACAAAGTATACTATGTACTTAAGGCTCGTGGCACACGGAGCACACTTTTAATTATTAAGTGTTTTGAGATTTTTTTCTTTAAGAGAGAGAAGAGAAGACTCAAAAGAAAGAAAACACTACGGGAAATTCTATCCTAATGTTGTCATGCAAAGGTGGCCCTATAGTTGAGGTAAGAAGGGGAACAACTACCTAAGATAGCATGTAAAACGAAAGCCTAATGCTAATCCTACTCCAAGCTTAATCAAAGATTAAGTTGGACTAGGTAGCTCTAAGGAAGCAAATCCAAGACTTAAACAAGTCTCAAGATTCAAGGGTAGAGAAGGAGTGAAAGAGATGAAGAAGAGGATGAAATAAGAAATGAATGAACCAAAAAAATAGCGGCTACAACAGCGCTCCAGCACCTGCACAGCGGTAAAAGGCAGCACACAAGCAATACAACTTATAACAGCACACAATTCAGCACAACAAGGGGTGCAAAAGGCCAAACAACAACACATATAACAGCATGTATGCGCATAAACAGCAGTAGAAAATCAGGGCAACATGCATTCAAAAATGATTCACTCATGGAAAAGCAAACATGCATCAAGCATTACATATTCTTCAATCAAACATGATCACAATCAAACCACAAACCATGGTAAACAACTCTTGAAATCATCATGAAAGAATGCATACCATTTGGTACATGAATAAGTCAAGTTAAAACATGCATCTCATGAAGTTAAGTGCAAGCAATCATGTTCACAACAAAAACTCCAGCAACACCAACAACAAGTCATAATCAACATGTTCAAGAAGTGTGTGTTATGTGTTCATCGCACCAAGAACGCAACAACGCAAACATGATCATAAATGGTGAAAATTCAAGAGTCGCGTGTCGGAAAATTGTGTGCATACAATGGTGTGAGGTGCAACAGCATCAAAACAGTCCTTAAACATGTATCATATCAATCCATGAAGATTAGAAATGAAACGGGATCGAAACATGCTAAAAAATACACAAAAAACACACTCTGCAATAGTGTTAATCGGTTAACCAAGTGTGTTAACCGATTACCAGCTCCAAAATCAGTAGAAATAGCAAAATACACTGGTTAACCGATTAACCAACTTGTACTGCATTTGGTTAATCGGTTAATCCTGTTACAGCAGCAAAAATTAATTTGAAAAAATCACTTCCAGCAGCAAAATTACTTATGTAATCATCTCCAATGATCATGTAATCAACAATGCACGAAAATTACATCAAGTATCAGTAATCAAACATCAATTAGATCCAATAATCATCAACATCAAGAATCACATTCAAGCAAAATGGATCAAAATCAAGAACAACCAAAGATCTACATTGTATAAATTGCAAATAAGCTAAATCAAGTATAGATCTAAGGAAAACCAACCTACAAAGCTGAGATTTGCTTTGGTGAGTGTTGTTAACAGAAATTGATGAATCCAAGCAAGAAATCCAAGATCCTATGAGCTCCTTGCAAGCACAAGCTGAAAATCCAAGCAATAAGCTAACAATGCTCCAAAATCACTTCTAATAAGCACTTCTGAAATTCCAGATCTAGATCCAAACGAAAATCACCAATGAAAAGCAAGAATGGAGTGATGATGAGAGGCTTAAGCTCAAGAATTAACAAGTTCCAATGAAGAACTTGTTAATCTCTATGGAGGAGCTTTGAGTGTGGTTGAAAATGGAGGTTGAGAATGAAAAAGTGAGAGAGAATTGAGAGAATTCTGAAAATTAGGAGTGAAAAAAATGATCTAGGTCCTCTAGAGGTTTGGAGTTAATTAGATTAAATAACCCCTAGGTTAGGAGTTAAGTTTGGGTTTGGAGTGAGGTTAAGTGAGTGGAAATTGGAGTGAAAGGTGAATTAGGAAAGGAAATGAGGAATTGGAGTGGAAAGAATTTAAATTTTTGAATGGAAAATCAAACTCTCTAGATCTTTTACTGTTGTGAAAATGAAATTGGTGATTAAAATTTGAATCCAAAAAATGCAGCGCTGAACAATGAGTTATTTAGGCAAATTTTGCCTTGGTTAATCGTTAACCAATGTGTTAATCGGTTAACACAAGGAAAATTTGAATTCTTGCGCTTTTTGGAGGGAAACTTGGAGAATGGCTTGGTTCCACCTGTTCTGAGCCACAATAGACCTCTGAAACTTGCCACTGGATATCGCCACCGTAACACTCTCGAAATATGCTGTGAAATTTGTTTCACACTTGGAATAAACTGCTGAAAACAACAGTCTGGTGCTGAATAACGTATCAAAAATTGACTGCCGGAGTTTCTGATCATCAAATCATCTAATGAGCAAAATAAATGCTCAAAAATATTTTGAATGCTATCTGCTTGGCTCTGAACACTATTGAAAATCATACTGGAATTGATGACGCCTTGAGCTGCTGGAAAATACCTTGATCCCATGCCCAAAAGAAAAATGCAAATGCAGAAATGATGATGCAAAAATGAAAATGAACCATGAGCCAGTAAGAGTTAAAACATGGGGGTAACTTTTGAGGTGTTACAGCATGGAAACTGTTGTTGTATGTGAACTCAATCAACGGCAAATGGCTATTCCAAGATCCTCATTGATACAACACATAAGCCCTCCGTAAATCCTCAAAAGACTCGATAGTCCTCTCTGTTTGGCCATCCGTCTGCGGATGATATGCAAAATTCATCCTAAACTTAGTACCCAAAGCATCTTGTAACCTTTTCCAGAACCTCGACGTAAATCTCGGGTCTCTATCCGACACAATACTCAAAGGTATACCATGCAACTTCACAATTTCCTCAATGTACATCTCAGCTAACTTTTGCATAGAATGGTTAATCTTCATCGGTAAGAAATGAGCCGATTTAGTCAATCTGTCAACAATCACCCAAATAGAATTATTCCCTTTCGCAGTCTTCGGCAATCCCGACACAAATTGCATCAAACCATAAGGCTTCTGCTGATCAATCTTCGACCTCTGTCAAGTCAAACATGCGTATACAAACTCATCAATATCCTTCTTCATACTTGGCCACCAAAACAATTTCTGCAAATCCTAGGACATCTTCGTAGCACCGGGATGAATACTCAATCTACTTGGATGTCCTTCTTCAAGAATACTCTTCTTAATTTCGGGAACATATCGAACACAAACTCTATCCCTGAACCTCACCACACCATTCTCATCAATTCAAAATTCACCTCCGTTACCTTGGTTAATTAAAACTGACTGATCAACCAGCTTCAGATCAGATTGCTGACCCATTCTAATCTCTTCCAAAATACCACTAGTCAACTTCAACATACCCAACTTCACACTGTCAAGAGTCTCTTCACATACCAAACTCAGATCACGAAACTGCTCAATTAACTCCAACCCTCTCACCATAAGCATTGACATATGCAATGACTTCTTACTCAATGCATTCGGCCACCACATTTGCTTTACCATGATAGTAACTCAAATCAAAATCATAATCCTTCAATAACTCCAACCACCTCTTCTGCCTCATATTCAACTCTTTCTGATTGAATAAGTACTTCAAACTCTTATGATCATCGAACACTTCAAATTTAGAGCCAAAAAGGTAATGTCTCCAAATTTTCAACACGAACACCACAACTGCCAATTCTAAGTCATGCGTAGGATAATTCCTTTCATGCACTCTCAATTGTCTCGAAGTGAAATTCTGGCATATGCATACAACAGATGTCCTAACACATGTCAAGACATTGTGCTACATAATCATTTAAACACAGAGGCCCAACAGCAGACTGATACCTTGAATATCAGAACTGCAGGATCATAGATGTTACAACATCTGATACAACATGTTTATCATGAACCCTAACAGAAAGTGTAAATCTGCAGAATGATAAAGAACACAGCAATTGTTAACCTAGTTCGGTGCAACTCACCTACATCTGGGGGATACCAATCCAGGAAGAAACTTCACTATCTGTAGAACTGTTACAAAGCTAAACTCCCCCGTTTACAACTTAATCATAACATCTACCCAATGAACATCTTTACCGCAGTTAAACTCCAACGTTTACAACTCTGATATAAGATACCCCACTCACTTCCCTTAATCACCAACTGTGATTTCTACATCATCCCTGTCAATACAGAAATCTGTCAAGCTTTCTTGACAAACTAGGTAACTCGGATTTGCTTAGAAGCTTCATCCAATGACAATACATAATCCAATACCTCAAGGCTTATGGATCTGTGTAACACCAATATCTGCCATAATGCATCAACTGATACAAAGGGAGACTTACATCCTAGAGAGCCAACGACTCTCAAAACCCTAAACCCTTGTTTCTTACACAAAAGAACTAGGTTACAAAAGGCATATCAATACATAGGTCTAAGTCTTCTTATATAGTCTTCAGCAATCTTGGGCTTTCTATCTTTGGTCCTTGATCCATGTGCATTAAGTCTTGGCAGATTTGTCACAGATTTAAAACTTGCTAAATAAGTGCAGTACTTCAGGATGTCGTGTCTTCAAGATAAGACATCTTCTTCGACATCTTTGTTCAGGCTAGATTTCTTCATCTTTATCATTAAAATTGTTTTACCAAAATTCTGTCAAACCAAAGGTGCTTTCAATCTCCCCCTTTTAACAAATTTTGTCTAAAGCTCCTTTTAGTTTGAATGGAGGTTATGATTGGAATACTGAGCATGATGGGTTCATGATGGTGTACATGAGGAGGAAGATAACACAACCTTCCTCTTCCCAGGGTGAGTGAAGTTGAGAAAGGTCCAGGAGTTGAGACTCCTAAAGAGACAAGAAGAAATTCTAAAACACCAGAATCCTGGACACTCCTTTCAAACAAACTCCCCCTCCAGAGATCAGTTGTAGTCTTCGTGGATCTGAGTGCATAAAGCATGTAGCTCAGGTCACAAGACACAACTTGATTCTTAACTCAAGTCACAAGACACAAGAGAAACATATACCAGACGATAAAGCCAACACCTTGTTCAATGTTCTTGCAAAACAACTGCAAGAACAATATCCACATTCCCTGTACCCGAGACTCACACTCTCCCTTTTTAGCCTAAAATTGGAAAAGGTAGCCAAGACATTCCCATATACCCAACCAATACTAATCCAGAATTGAACAAAAGACATTTTGAACACACCACAAGCAAAACACAGTCTGAGACAAACTGCTTCAAGGACTCCCTAAAATACCGAACAATTTTCCTTCGAATGTAACGAACCATTGAAAATAACAATGGTCAATTCAATGAGGTCATTAATCCAAGGTTGTAACTTCACCAGAAACCAATGCGCACCGACCAACAATGCTTTGACTGTTTCTTCTTTGAAGAAAATTGTCCATAGGTAATACAAGTTACAATAAACGCGCATGTTTTCCACCAACCACAAGACCAGTTACTTTTATCACATGTCCTGGCATCATGTCAAACATCGTCCAAGCTCTACTTCTGATTTGACAAGATCATGACATCTTCACATGATTATGATCACAGTCTGCAGAGAAAAATAAATTCCCCTAGACTCAACCAATGATTCTTAAGTATCCATTAAGAACCATGTAACTTGTACTGCCAAGTCTCCCCCAACTTGCAACAATACAAATGTCAAGACATCCTTCTTGACATCTCATCCTCCCAGGATGGAAACATAATCACAGCTTACTTGACGCACAATACAAACTGGAACCTGAACTGCACCCTCGCAGTAATACAACTTAGACCAAAGAGCAACTTCCCCTATCTAAGATAACCAGTGCTCCTCCAATGAACACTATGCTGATGAATGGAAAACATAAGACGCATCTTCATGTCTTCAAGAGCGCACCCTTAGTCCAAACTACCTGCTGAACACAATCATCAACCCTCTTATTGCTTCTTCTGACAAGAACCAATAATCACTCACACATGAACACCATCATGCTACCCGTGAAGAAATGTCAGGATTACCATCCTACCATAACAAACTCTTGGATTGAGATCAGAGCTCCACTGATCCCTCTCATTCAGAAATTATCCATACATTACACGAATTCCTTATGAATTCTCATGTATAGACCTCCTTGTTCCCTGAGACACAACCCAATTGAATCAGAATGTTTCACATTTCCTAAAAGAGACGCACAAGGCCCTTTAGTTTGTTATAATGATGTCAGATATCGTATACATGCTCCAGAACTTCATAGCTGCCAAACTGATCCACTACTAGCATGACTTGTAGCTAGGGGCAGTATCCCCTTCACAAGATTTTCCACTGACCTTACTAAGACCAACAACAGAGATAAACACCCCATAATCCAAGACAGTCATTCCTTCATCATTCTCCCGTATGGTAACCTGGAATACTTCTGATTTTCTTGGTGAATATCCACTTTCGAACATATCAGAATCCAGACCTTCATGCAATCAACCCATGATCCACTTCATTCTTACTAAAACCCTTACATCAGACTTCCAAGACAGTTCTCCTACTCCATCATTCTCCCATATGACAAGGTAGATACTTCTTAGACACGATGCAAGTAATCAGTTCCTCACAGAACTTGAAATCCTCCTCCAAGGATAACCAACCAAAATATGTTCTAACATCAGTTAGGACATCCTTCACACATCATAGACACCACACACCATGGTTCTCGATATGCTCCACCAATGGACTTACTATCAGCATAGTAATCCAAACTGAAGATCTTCACACAACACTGCGCCACCAGCTTGTACAAAGAGAACTTTAGAAACCCAGAGAGAAATAAACTCTCATTCACCAAAAAAAGGTAATCTTCCCATCCTTAACCTAGAACTTCTACCACAAGCTCCAAGAGAACCAGATCCACCTTTCGTTTTCAACCAACCACCCTTCTGCACAAGAGCAATCAGTTTCAAGCACCCTGCTTGAATGCACACTGTGAAACCAACCAAATGCCACCTTTTGATTGATTTCACTCTTCTTCAGAACTCCCATAAGATACACTGATCCACCAATGAAATCAGAGCTTTAAGTCACATGAACTACTTGCACTATAGCAAGACATCTTGGATCCACCAAACCTCTATTCATGTAACATCTTCCCATCCACAGCTCCCGCAAACTGCATGAGATATGCCTTTTTGAAGTATCCATAACTTCCATTCTCCTCTAGATCACCTTATCTTAAGCTGATGTGCCACATCACCGGCTGAGACTTTGATATTGAACTAGATGTCAGAACATTCTGATACGACATCCAGCTGCTGAATTTAGCTCCTCCTTCTGCCACTTAGAAGAACCTCCTCCCTTTGCAAAACAAGAATTCCATGCTTTCATAGACTTTATTCAACAACCAAGTTTGAGTAGACAACCTCCATCCTACTTTAAAACTCCAAAGACTTCATACCTGCCATGTCTGAATCTTTAGAAGATAAGTAGTCCTAGACTACACCATAGCCATACCAAAGAATGCCACTTTCCTTAGTAGAGCAGTCTGTAGAAAGTCAGAGATAACTGCCACTTAACTCTGACCTTCAAACTGAGCAAATCCCATGCTACCAAGTAACTAGAGAACACATGCTTCTGTCACACCCGACTGAAGCAACTTCTTAGGTCACCACCTAAGATCAAAACAGATGCTAAAGCGTATGCGGTACCCCTCCCATGATTCTGCAGAAACTCTGATGATGAGATGTTCCCACATCTTGTTAAACATCAACAATCTTGACTTTCAAGGAAAATCAATTAAATACTTGTGAACTCCACAAATAGTAATTGATCGTAAATCCTTGTCCAATAATCCTTCTTCACTGTTGTATCTAAGCTCCACCAGATCACTTCATGAACACTTATCAAGTATTTAATCTTTTGCAAGTATCTTCTTTGACAAACAGTGTTGAGATACCAAGGCTGCCACCCTTGACTCAAGTAACTAAGATTCTCTCTGAACGAACCTTATTTACCTCAATAATTCTGAAAGCTCCAATTAGATTAGATCCACCCCTAGGGTTAAGAGAGATGAATCCTTCCTTGCTGTTTTGGATGGTGAAAATAAATCACCTCCACTTTCTTCAGACTGTGTTTCAAAGAAACACCTTCTAGTTAGAAGAATAACTAGAAGACACCAGATGCACGACTGGGACGCCTTTATGAGTGGACTTGAGAGAATTTTCAAGTATTTTTGACAACCTAGCCGATCAATAATTTTTCAAACTCCCAGAGCAAGAACTTGATAAACTTAAACTCAACTCCTCTCCTCTTCAAATGACTTCAATTGCACCAAGAAACCAAGCTTCCAAGTACCAAGCCACCATACCAGATATCTACCAACAACTCCCTTCATTCCATCGCTCCCGACTTCGGAATAAAAGAATGCAGATATCTTCACATATAGAGGCTGACGATTGAGATCTTCCACCAACTGTCTTCAGTAACAACTCCAGAATCCCATAATTCTAGAGCTCTTCCAATAGAAACACATGCAGTGGAACCACCACAGAACAGATCCTGCTTTCCCTAATAAGATGTCAGAACATCTTATAAGACACCCCAACAAGAGAACTAGCCACTTCTCCTACAGTTATTTTAGAACCTCCTCAGCAACATGAACAACCAACGGGTTGTTACCTTCGATCCAGAACATCCATCTCATCCATGAATACCCTTGAGTATGTCTGAGTTGATTGATCTGATCTTCAAAACTCCTCCTTGTTTAAACGCCAGAAACTATCTCCCAAAGATCTCATCCAGAACCAGAAAGGATGCCTCCTCTGATACCAATTGAAATTCTGGCATATGCAGACAGTAGTGTCATAACACATATCAAGACATTGTGCTACATAATCATTTAAACATAGAGGCGCAACAACAGACTGATACCTTGAATATCAGAATTGCAGGATCATAGATGTTACGACATCTGATCCAACCTGTTTATCATGAACCATAACAGAAAGCGTAAATCTGCAGAATGATAAAGAACACACTAATTATTAACCCAATTCGGTGTACCTCACCTACATCTGGGTGATACCAATCCAGGAAGAAGACTTCACTATCTGTAGTACTGTTACAAAGCTAAACTCCCTCATTCACAACTTTATCCTAACATCTACCCTATGAACATCTTTACCACAGTTAAACTCCAACGTTTTCAACTCTGATATGAGATACCCCACTCATTTCCCTTACTCACCAACTGTTATTTCTACATCATCCCTGTCAATACAGAAATTTGTCAAGCTTTCTTGACAAACAAGCAAACTCGAATTTGCTTAAAAAGCTTCATCCAAGAATAATACACAATCCAATACCTCAAGGCTTATGGATCTGTGTGACGCCTATATCTGCCACAATGCATCAACCGATACAAAGGGAGACTTACAACCTAGAGAGCCAACGACTCTCAAAACCCTAAACCCTTGTTTCTTATGCAAGGGAACTAGGTTACAAAAGCCATATCAAAATCTAGGTCTAAGTCTTCTTATATAGTCTTCAAAAATCTTGGGCTTTCTACCTTTGGTCCTTGATCCATGTGCATTAACTCTTGGCAGATTTGTTACAGATTTAAAACCTGCTAAATCAGTGCAGGACTTCAGGATGTCGTGTCTTCAGGTTAAGACATCTTCTTCGACATCTTTGTTCATGCCAGATTTCTTCATCTTTATCATTAAAATTGTTTTACCAAAATTTTGTCAAACCAAAGGTGCTTTCACGAAGCATAAGAAACAACTTGTCCATTTTGCATCAACACTCCACCAAGACCCATCTTCGATGCATCACAATACACCACAAAATATTCATTTGGATTAGGAAAAATCAAAACTTGAGCGGTCGTTAATTTCTTCTTCAGTTCAACAAAAATCTCTTCACATGCAACATCCCACACATAAGCTTGACCCTTACGAGTCAATTGCATCAACGGTAACGCCAATCTAGAAAAACCTCCTATGAACTTGCGATAGTAACCTGCCAATCCTAGAAAACTTCGTATCTCAGTGGCAGACTTCGGAGTCTCCCACTGTAACACCGCACGTTCTTAGAAGGATCAACAGTAATCCCACCACTTGAAATCACGTGGCCAAGAAAACTCACTTTTTTCAACCAGAACTCACACTTCGATAGTATTGCATACAAGTTCTTCTCTTTCAATACTTGCAACACAACGCTCAATATCTCAGCATGCTCTTCTTCTGATTTAGAGTATATCAGAATATCATTATTGAAAACCACAACAAACTTATCCAAATACTCATGGAAAATTCGGTTCACATATTCCATGAACACACCAGGTGCATTGGATACACCAAACGACATCACAGTGTATTCATAGTGACCATAACTCATCCTGAAAGTTGTCTTCAAAATATCATCAGGCTTAACACGAATATGATATTGACCAGACCTCAATTCGATCTTACTGAACACACAAGCGCCTACAAGTTGATCCCTCAAATCATCGATTCTCGGAAGTTGATACTTATTCTTGATAGTCACTTTATTCAACTGCCGGTAATTCACACAGAACCTCATACTACCATCTTTCTTCTTTACTAACAACACATGAGCACCCCACGGAGAAACACTCGGTCGAACAAACTTCTTCTCAAGCTATTCTACCAATTATTTCTTCAACTCTCCTAACTCGGAACTGACATCCGATAAGGAACCATTGACACCGGACTCGTACCTGGTATTAAGTCCACTGCAAACTCTACTTCACGTTCTGGAGACAAATCACTTTTGTCATCCGGAAACACATCTAGAAATTCGCAGACAACGGGTAATTCGACAATCACAGTTTCACGTTCAACTAGCAACGATGCAAAAAATGCAAACATTAAGGCTTCGTCTTCTAGGAGTTCCTCTACTTGCTTAGCAACCAACAACATCTGCATCCCTACTATCACCAAACCCAGATCTACACTCTAGAGAAAAGTCTCAATTATCTAATTGTTCTCTCTCAGAAACATCCCAACTTCACTTACAGACAAGAAACTCGAATCCGCTTCATCGTCAAATGTAGGAATCTTCATTGACTCATCAAAACAATTTGTAAGCACTTGGCTTAACTCCAAACAATTCATTGTACCCGCCATCGAAGCTGGCAAGACACGTCTACTCCATCCAACATGATCCCGTCTATTATCAACAAGAGATTAAGGGTGATCAGTTCCTCAATTTGTCAATAAATAGACGACAATCATGATGGGGCATAAACCATCTTGACCCAACTATAAGAGCGTCCAACGACACTCTGAGCCATCACTCCACACCTAAAGCATCTTGGAGAAGCACAAGCTTCTCTCCCACTTGTTTCATTCCTAACCTACAAATGGAAAGCAAAATAAGCATCGACAGTGTACACACACATGTCTCATACTAGGGAACAACATAGTTAAACAACTTGGTCGGATGGACCGACTTGCTCTGATACCACTAATGTAACACCGTTCTAAACCCGCAAAAATATCACAAATAAATTAACAATTAATCCAACACATTGTACCAACCAGGGTGTCACATGCATCATATAAACTTATTAGTAGGCTTCCTGCTCCATAACACGGGTTTTCAAACATTTATGATAATCATTTCTTTGGTACATCAACATATAAATTCAAATGTCGCAGCCGAGTCATAGTCACAAAATATTTTCATTTATGTCATCAAACATCAATACCTTTTGGTCATTGTCAAAAATCGTCATCAAATAATTCAGTGTATTAAAAAAAAATCATAAAATAGGTTTAACAAAAACAACACGACTTCAACTCAAGCGTTCCCTAACCGATGTTACATATCAGAGCAAGATACCTCTATTATTAACGGAAACACAAATAAATAAATCCAAAGCCGTCACCGATGCTTCTCCGAGCTATTCCTAAGGATCTGCACGTTACCCACGTGGAGGCAACATTCAAACAGGCAGGGTGAGTAATCACGAAGCATTATAAAAGATATAAAGAAAAGATATATCAGTACAACAACTTCAACAGTTTGGTTACACTGTTATAGTATCGTCAAACCAATTAATCATCATCATCATACATCACTTAGAAAATCACATCATCAATAACGTCATTTTCATCACTTAGAAGTCACATACATCATCATTTACCAAGTGTTATACTCACACCTTCCTAATGTAATGACATATATACATCTTCGTCATAAAATCATCAAATCAACATTCATCACCAAAACATCACTTAAGTCACAACGTCATCAAACATTAATTTAGCACTCACTTATACAATGCCACATAGTATGAAATGTACAACCTAGACTCATGCATGTGGTACCAATTCGCCATGTTTGATGGGCCATCACCCTCCAAAGATCCCCACCAATAGGATCGATTCTACACAAGAATCGGAGCAACGTCATACACTCTAATTCACACAATGGGATTAAAGCCACCACTGGACCGAAGTCTTAAAATCGTCACTGGACTGAAGTCCTTAATTATGCCATGAATGCTTGATGTTAAACGTCATAGTATCATCAAAATTACATCATCATTCATGAAAATTCATCAAACATCATAGTATAATAGCATTCACATACATCATGATTCATCAATATACTTCACAATAGAATCGTCAAAATTTCATCATGATTCAGGAGTATTCATCATAATACAGCATCAATTACACACATCACAATTCATCACAATACTTCACAATTCATCGTATTTATAATCATCACAATACAACACTTACAAATCATCATATTATAATCATCACAACTCAACACATCAATAACCCCTCAGCACCAAGTCAACAAGAAACAACAAGGAGAAATAAGACAGCACGAAAATTAAAACAAAAAAATTAAGCATCTGCTCCTGGTCGCCTGGTGCTTGCCCGGCGAAGCAGTTCGCTCGCCTGGGTTTCGCCCGACGAAGCAGCGGCGAAATTCATCTCCCATACAAAATCAAGTAGCACCTACTTTTTCACCCTCAGCTCGCTTCTAGTTTTTCCCGGCGACCTCCCGGCGAGATCGTTTCGCCCGGCGGAACGGGTCCTTCTACTGACGAGTTTTCGCGAATTGCACTTCTACTATTGCATTTTTTGCAAAACTAAGACCCTAAACACCTTGCGATTTCAGTATCATACAGCTCGAAAATGCATATCAATCACAAAGAAATCATACTACAACAACCATACATCATAGCAACAACACACACATCAAATCCCATCATTTTATATACCCCTAAATCATCAATCTCAGCATAATTCGTCATATTATCATCAAATTCCATCAAAGCCCCAAACCCCAACTACCTACATACATCTTACTCTATATCAAATATAATAATAAGTGATACTCCCCATACCTTAGAAAATCGATTATGATTCCTTCTCTTCGAGTTCTTCCGAAACCTCTTTGAGCCCTAGCTTTCTTCTTCTTTTTCCTCAGAGCTTTTCTCTAAAATTGAACGTACCACAAAAATGATTCTCCCTTCTGTCTAATTCTTTTTGTCAAACTTACCTCTTGGACCCTTAATATGCTTTCCCAACTTTGTCCTCACTTAACTCATCCAATTTTACCATCTTGCCCTTAATGTTCCTCTTAATTATTTATAATAATAATAGTAATATATCCACAATCCCATATTATTATTATTATCAAACTGGTATTAATAATTCACACACACTTCTAATTATTTTCAATAACCTCATAACACCATCAATGCCCCACAACACAAATCATCAAACATCAAAATAATTCACCAAAATTAACCTAAAATACGAATATTTAAAATAACACAATCAAATAAATATTCTACTCATTTTGGGGTGTTACAACTCTCTCCCAGTTAAAGAATTTTCGTCCTCGAAAATTAATTGAAGGTAATAGAGTTGGATACGACTCCCTCATCTGATCCTCACGTTCCCAAGTCTAACTTCCACCAGCTGGTCCACCCCATAACACCCTCACCAAGGCAATGTCTTTACCCCGTAGTTGTTTCATTTCTCGTCCATCAATCTGCACAAGTAATGCTTCAACAGTCTGATTATCCCTCACCTGTACATCATCCATCTAAATCACATGCAATGGATCCGGAGTGTACTTCCTCAACTGAGACACATGAAACACATCATGTAAATTCGCAAGCGATGGCGGTAAAGAAATCCGATAGGCTACCTCTCTTATCCTCTATGTAATCTGATACAGACCAACAAAACGTGGGGTGAGCTTCCTAGACTTCAAAGCTCGTCCCACACCAATCACCTGCGTAACTCTCAAAAACATCTGATCTCCCTCTTGGAATTCAAGTGTTTTCTTCCACTAATCATGATAACTCTTTTGACAACATTGCAAAGCTCTCATCCTTTCTTGGATCATCTTAATCTTCTCAGTCGTCTGCTGCATAATCTCAGGTCCGAGTACAACACTCCTGCTTGACTCATGCCAACACAAAGGAGTTCTACACCTCCTTCCATACAATGCTTCATACGGTGTCATCCCAATACTAGCATGGAAACTATTGTTGTATGTGAACTCAATCAACGACAAATGGCTATCCCAAGATCCTCCTTGATCCAACACATAAGCCCTCAGTAAATCCTCCAAAGATTGGATAGTCCTCCCTGTCTGGCCATCCGTCTGCGGATGATATGCAGAATTCATCCCCAACTTAGTACCCAAAGCATCTTGTAACCTTTTCTAGAACCTCGGCGTAAATCTCGGGTCTCTATCCGACACAATACTCGAAGGTATCCCATGCAACTTCACAATTTCCTCAATGTACATCTCAGCTAACTTTTACATAGAATGGTTAATCTTCATCGATAAGAAATGAGCCTATTTAGTCAATCTGTCTACAATCACCCAAATAGAATCATTCCTTTTCCCAGTCTTCGGCAATCCCGACACAAATTACATCATACCAAAAGGCTTCTGGTGCTTAATCTTCGACCTCTGACAAGTCAAACACGCGTATACAAACTCATCAATATCCTTCTTTATACCTGGCCACCAAAATAAATTCTGCAAATCCAGATACATCTTCGTAGCACCGAGATGAATACTCAATCTACTTCGATGTCCTTCTTCAAGAATACTCTTCTTAATTTCAAGAACATCTGGAACACAAACTCTATCTCTGAACCTCACCACACCATTCTCATCAATCCGGAATTCACCTCTGTTACCTTGGTTAATTAAAACTGACTGATCTACCAGCTTCAAATCTGATTGCTGACCCACCTAATCTCTTCTAGAATACCACTAGTCAACTTCAACATACCCAACTTCACACTATCAGGAGTCTCTTTAAATACCAAACTCAGATCACGAAACTGCTCAATTAACTCCAGCCCTCTCACCATAAGCATTGACATATGCAATGACTTCTTACTCAATGCATTCGGCCACCACATTTGCTTTACCATGATAGTAACTCAAATCCAAATCACAATCCTTAAATAACTCCAACCACCTCCTCTACCTCATATTCAAACTCTTATGATCACCGAACACTTCAAATTTAGAGCCAAAAAGGTAATGTCTCCAAATTTTCAACACGAACACCACAACTGCCAATTCTAAGTCATGCGTAGGATAATTCCTTTCATACACTCTCAATTACCTCGAAGTGAAATTCTGGCATATGCAGACAGCAGATGTCCTAACACATGTCAAGACATTGTGCTACATAATCATTTAAACACAGAGGCGCAACAGCAGACTGATACCTTGAATATCAAAACTGCAGGATCATAGATGTTACCACATCTGATCCAACATGTTTATCATGAACCCTAACAAAAAGCGTAAATCTACAGAATGATAAATAACACAACAATTGTTAACCCAGTTCGGTGCAACTCACCTACATTTAGGTGATACCAATCCATAAAGAAGACTTCACTATCTGTAAAACTGTTACAAAGCTAAACTCCCCCGTTTACAACTTTATCCTAACATCTACCCAATGAACATCTTTACCACAGTTAAACTCCAACGTTTACAACTCTGATATGAGATACCCCATTCACTTCCCTTAATCACCAACTGTGATTTCTACATTATCCCTGTCAATACAGAAATCTGTCAAGCTTTCTTGACAAATAAGCTAACTCGGATTTTCTTAAAAGCTTCTTCTAAGAACAATACATAATCCAATACCTTAAGGCTTATGGATCTGTGTGACACCAATATCTGCCACAATGCATCAACTGATACGAAGGGAGACTTACAACCTAGAGAGCCAACTGTGAGGGCTATGGTCTTTCATCTATTCGTTTTAATGATGTCAACAAATATGTTGAGTATTAGATTGTAATTTTAGCGGTATCACATCAATTGTCGGGCAAATTGCATCTAGTCATTGTTTTTCATGTGTCTAGACATATAGGACTTTGTCTTATCCATAAATATATGTGTATGATCATTATACTAGTGTCTAGTATGTTTATCTGGGTCCTGGTCAGTTACAATGTGCAAAAAATGTATTTTATGTAAAAATACAGGTTATGCACTGACCTACCATATGCATGAGTCGACGCATGCTTACTGGTGCAAGACTTGTGAAATAACCGGGAAAGCGTATGATTCTGGGAATGCAGAAATTGTATTCATGCGTCGACGCATGATGACTGTGGGTCGACGCATACTGGTCAAATTTTCACAGTATTTTCCACGGGTCAGCGCACGCCGACCCTCATTAAAGTATGAGTCGACCCACACACACCTGAACTGCATTTTTTCACCTAATTTTTTTTTCTGTTATTTCTGTTATAACTTTTAGTGAGTCAATTTATCCTCTATATATAGTTTGGTTATCTAATTATCCAAATAACAAGAAACGTGAAAATAGATACCATTTTTCTCTTCATCTTCATCTTCTTCATTGAGTAAACAAACAATCACACATGACCATCTTTGTTTGTGTCGCCCATTGATCGAAGTGATAACGTTCAGAATTTAGGAAGTGCATGATCTTCATTTTCTGGGTTGAGAGCTTGGTAGGTGTTTCTTGAATAAAACCCTAGGTTTTATCCTCCAAGAATCAAAGAGATTTTGGGGGGTTTTTGCACAAACCGTTTCGTTCTACAGGGATTCAGCCGGGCGAAGGTAACCGAAGATTGAAGCAATTTGTTCGGTTTAGTATCTGTAATCGGAGGATGGTAGAAGAAAGGTTTGGGTTTGAATTTTTGGTAGATCGCAATTGATCGAGTGAAGGTAACTGAAGAACGGTGGTTTCTTTCGGTTTAGTAGCGTGAGACGGTAATTGGATCAACCATATTCGAAGAACTTGATTCATCTTGAATCAAGGGGAGAGAAGGCTCTGCATCAACGATCGAAGACGTTCGAGGGTTTGGATGTTCATTGTTCTTCTCTTGTAATAAACAATTTGCAACAGCTACATATATATATATATATATATATATATATATATATATATATATATATATATATATATATATATATATCTCAATTCCAATTGTGGAATTGGGGGCAGAGGTACCCAAAGCGAGGACGATTGGGGAACTGCCTAATCAAATCTCGTTTGTTCTCTCTTTCCCTTAACTCTTTTACATTTCAGTTTATTCAAATTTGTGCAGTCGCAATTTATCGAAATTTCTGTCGCAGTGTAATCTTAAGTTGAGAAACTGTTTTGTTAAATTGATACAATTCATGAATTGTATCTTGGAGCAGCTTTACATTACATTCCATAGAAATTCTGCACTTAGTGTGTTTACGCACAGCAAGTGTTTGATAATTTGTTTCAAAGCAAAAATCGAACGCATTGCTTTTAACTGTTTATCGTTTTACCTCATTGGTTTGGATTAAACATCAAACAAGCGATATTTTGTTGATTGCATTTTTAAGTGTAGTAATTGTAATACCTCAAAATTTGCCCTCAAGTTTTCTCAATAAATTGGTCTATGCTTTACTCATTTGCATTCCATAGTAGGTCATAAATTGCATATCATTGGTTGCAAGGCATGGTATCTAGTGCTTCAGGGTGTGAACAATTGGAAGCCAAAGAAAAGCAAGAGAAAAAAAGCCAAAGGTCTTCCAACAAGCCTCAAAAGTCTCTTATATCATATTTCATCCCATTTGGTCCCACAAGTCATGAGAAGATGGGGATTCATCAAGAAGATTGGACAATGCATCATCTCCTACACAAAACAGTCTAAAATTGGGATCTGACCCTCAAATGGGCAAGCTCTTTGAGTTTTTGTCACCTCCAAGTGTCATATCTCATCTTTGTTAGATAGAGTATACATCATATTCAGAGGAATTTGGATTTGGAGGATGTGTTATTTCCTCCTACCCAAAGGGTACCAAAATTAGGGTTTGACATAAAATCAGTTTATTTCTGATTTTTTGGACAAAACTTGATCTCATGGTATTCCTTATGTTCCTAAGTGTATATGGATGGAAAATTCTCATCAATTGGTTTCAGAAGGGTCTCAATTGGTCAGTTGTTTGAGAATCAATAAGTTCTGGAAAAGTCAACTGTGCATTGAAAAAAGTCAAGTCCTGACTTTTTAAGGTCAAATTCATGAAATTCAAGTTATATATGCTCATTGGACAAGATTTGATCAAGAAATGATGGAGGAATCATGAAAAATCAAGATATGTACAAAGTTGCCATTTTTAGAAACTTAGGGTTTCCAAAAATGGCAAGTTTGGACCATTTTGCACCACACTTTGAGGCCTTCTTTCTCCATGATATAAGCTCCAAACTTCACTCCTAAGTTGATCCAATTAAAGTTCACACTCTAAGCTTCAAATCCATATAAAGAACTCTTCCATTGGATCAAAATTGAGGGAGTTATGATTCATCAAAGTCTGACAAAACTAGGTCAAAAACCAAGTCATGCCCAAGCAAAACCAGGCCCATGCGCTATAATTTTGTTAAACACATGGTGGGCAAGATGTCAAGCCATTTTTCTCATTGAAGGAGGCTTCAAATGAAAACATGTTGAACATCAAAGTTGTTCATCTCAATGCTCTCTTCAACTTTGATGTTGGACATTTTTCCATTTGAGCAAGTTATGATGGAGTTATGATGGTCCCAAGTTGAGGTGCTCATGCTGAAATTTCATAGGCCATGTTGCCTTGCCTGCAAACCAAGTTATACGCCCATGCACCAGTTTGGATCCATTGAGTTCATAGACATTTTCAAGTGTGTTTGAGGTCCCATTTCAATTCAATTTCCACCCCAATCTTGTTCTATGATGAATTATCTTTCATTTGACACCAATATCTCATCATTCCATGCCTTGAACACCAAGAATTTCGTCACCAAATATCCATGTTTCTATTGATATCAAGCTGCTACAAAATCAGAAAAAAAAGACATTGATGGTGTTGGTTATCACATTCACACGCATACATTTTTACACCATCCAATCATTGCCTCTTTAAGCCAAACATCCTCCTTACATCATACACTTACCATGCCATCATACATGAGAAAGGAAAAAATAAAACTTACACTACAAGTTTCCTTGTTGCTGCAACATGACTTCATCACCACCATTCCTTAACATCACATGGTTCCCCCCATTTTCAAATCACTCAGCTCCACCATAACACCATGAACACTCTTCACTACATCACAACCTCATCCAATCGCCCTAACTAACTTGACTCAGTTAGTTAGAGGCAACTCACTTAAACTCACTCAGAACTCACTTAACCACACTAGTTAAGCCATTTAACTCAGCATATAAATCAAAAAACTCACTGAGAATTTGGGGGGAACACTTCATTTTCTCATTCTGATTCCAAAACACTCTCAAATTCTCTCTGCTCTCACTTTCTGATCTCACACGATTTCATCATTTTCTTCACTCATTCATCAATCATCATCTTCAGTGTGGTTTTTGAGCAAGAATGAGCAAGAACACTCATCATTTCCTCAGTTGCATTCATCATTTCTTCTCATTCTCAAGATCAAACAGCATTTATTTTGCTCAGTTTAAAGCTCTAGAAGTGCAAGATCAAGTTGCTATCTCTGGTTTTTCTCAATAATTCCAAGTTCTGCAAGTTTCAGGTTCAAAAATATTCAACTCTTTATTGCACAATTTCTTGTTTATTTTGCTACTTTTGTGTTGATTTGAGCTTATTAGAAGCTCCTGAATATCCGGCTAGTTGATAGGCATGCTAGGTGCTTAGTTTCAGAAATTAGGGCAAAAATGTTTGGGCTCTGTTCTTGCTGTATGTGCATGATATGTTGATTCTATGCATGGATTCGTGATGTGCGTGACTTGAGCTTTCGATTGGTACCATTTTTGCGCATTTCTGGAGGCTTGGAAGATTGCAGACGGTGGCGTTTCACTGGAGAAGATGACCGGAGGTCGTTCTCCGGCCGGTAAGAATTCATGGTTAGGGTTTCTGGACTTTAAGTCCCAGTCGTACGATCATTTTCATCCAACGTCTATGATATTGCCAGCACATTAAAATAACATGTGCCTTGCGCGTGCATTATTTTTGAACCTGAGTATTCCTATGCGTGTGTGTGTACTTTGATTACCATGTGCCTATGTGTGGACCATTGGATTATTTTACCTTTCATGATAATCTGATGTTGACTAGATGCGTGGCTTGGATTGAATCCTCATGTTAAATGCATGTGCACACTACACACACAATCACACGTATAAGTGGACTGGATCATCAATTGATATTTACACACCCCATACTGAGCCCAAATTATTTTTGAACTTGCAAATTACTTTCGCCACACCCCCTCTCCCTTTTATTTTTATATTTTATTTCTTTTTCCATGTTTGTTCCATTTTCTTATTTTAAAAATAGTAAATCATCTCTAAAAATCCTAAATAAATTCATGGGTGTTCTTTACTCATTTAAATAATTTTTTACAATTTTTAATTCTGGTGTTGCTAATTCTTGAGCATATTTCCATAATTTTCTCTTAATTTCTTTCTAATTGAGCTTCTTCATGATACTCAAACTTGTATATCTTCTTTCTCCCATCTCACAAAATATTTTGTATCCATTCTTTTTGCATTGGTTAAAGGACATAATAAAGCATCTAAAATATTTTGGTTGTGTTGCGGTGAAAATCGGATAACAAGCTATTAATTAACTTGCATCATATTTCTTTTACAACCGACTTTGATTTATCCAAAGGAAAGGTTCAAGATTGTTATAAAAACCTAAAGGGGGAGATCTAAGGTTCGGGGGTTGGTTACGCCTAGGGAAGGTATTAGCACCCTAAACGTCTGTAGTACTCTACGGGAGCCTCTTGTTTTACTTGTTAAATCTTACTTGCTTGCTAAGAGTACTATGCTAAAGGTTGAAACCCTAGGGGTTAGTATCTAAGTATACTCGACAAAGCATCGCACTTTGCGCCTATATATCCTCGGGTATAGAATCAGAGTATGCGTAGTTCTACTAAGTAATGAACTTTTGACTATGGTCAAAGTTCACAGGGGAGAATGAGTACAAGCTCATTCTAGAGTTCAAGAACTCTCTAAATCTAAGTTATAATGGTCCTATGTTGAAGTTTTAGTCAGTAGGGAAAGTGAGTATTCATTAGGATGAATATCACCAAGAGTGTAAGAACTTTCTCCTAAGGCTAGTTATAAGTTATTGGCTCTTAGGAGGCCAAGAAGTGAAAGTCATCTCCTAAGAGGCTACTAAGGTAATATGGGGGGCTATGACTTTAAGAGTCAATATTAATCACCTTCCTTTGGAGTATGGGGAAAGATACAGTTGATAAGAATACTAAAAGATGACAAGTTATAAAGCACATATGATGATTATAAAAAGACATGAATATAATAATGAGATGAAATAAGATCAAGATGTCAATTCAAAGTTTGGAAACATACATGAGACAAAGATCAAACATGATGAATAGAAATAACATGACAAGGTGAATAAGGAAGTGCAATAAAACTTTAATAAGCATTCATAATCCAAGCATGCATAAAGGTCTCAAAAATTAATATTTTTACTAATTTATTTTTATATTTGAAAAATAGATTTAATTAGAAAAAGATAGCAAAAGGAATGGGATAAAAAGGATAAAAAACAAGTAAATTATGATATTTTGAAAATTGAGAATACATTTAAAAATAAAGAAAAAAAACATCAAGTGACAAAAAAAGGAAATGGTGCATCTAGGACTAGAACTCAGGTCCACTCGCCTGCAGCTCAAAACCCTATCCACCTGGTGTAATACCCCAAAATTTGCTCTTCCCTTTTGGCATCATAGCATGGCATTATCATTTATCATATCATATCCACCTCATTAGCATTGCATTGCATTTAACATAGAAAAATGAAGCATGGCATCCTTCTTACCATCAGGGCATGTGATCAGGTGGAAGGTGGACAATCAAGGGATCATTCAAAGCACAAAAAGGTCAATCAAGTTGGCTCTAGACAAGCCAAGAGGTCTCTCATGTCTCATACTACCTCAATTGATCATCCACAACCTCAAGGAAGTGAGATTCAATGGGAGATTGAAGCATTACATCCTACACTATGCAAGAGATTCAAAAATTGAAGGAAAACCCTCAAAAGAGATAGCTCATTGATTCAAAATCATTCTCAAGTGGCATTTCTCATCATCCTTTAAGAGGATACACAACATACTCTGAGGAATTTGGATTTGGAAGATGTGCAATTTCCTCCTAACCAGAGAGGGTCAAAATTAGGGTTTCTAATAAAATCAGGATATCTCTGATTTTTTGGACAAAACTTGATGTCATGGTATTCCACATGTTCTTAAGTGTATGTATGTGTAAAATTGCATCTCAATTGGTTTTAGAAGTGGTTCAATTGGAAGAAAGATCAAGAATCAGAGAAATTGGGGCAAAGTCAAATAATCAGAGGAAAAAGTCAACTCTTGACTTTTTGAGCCCAAATTCATGAAATTCATGTTACATGTGTCCAATGTACAAAATTTGGTCAAGAAATTCCAAAGGAATCATGAAAAATTCAAGGTGTAGAAAGTTGCCATTTTTGGATGAAGAAGGGTTACTAAAAATAGCAAGTTTTGGCCATTTTGCATCAGAGTTTGAACCAAGGCCATTTAAATTTGGAGCACCAAATGAAAAATCCACTCTGCCTCAATGAAAGATCTTGTTTTAAGCTTCAAATCCATGTGTGGAACATCTCCATTGGATAAAAATTGAGTGAGATATGATTGATCAAAGTTTGAGCAAAGTAGGTTCAAAACTAGGTCATGACCAAGATTTTCAGGGCACGCGCGCGGTCATTTTCTCAAACAGTTGGTGAGCCAAATGTCGACTCATTTTTCTCATAATTAAAGGCCCCAAATGGAAAAGTTTTCAACATGAAAGTTGTTCATTGCAATGTCATTTTCAATATTCATGTTGGACAAAATTCCATTTGATCAATTTATGAGGGATAAATTTTGGTCTCAAGTTAGGTTGATTGTGCTGAAATTTCGTGTGCCAAGTTGCCTTGCCAGCCAACCTCTTGCCACGCTCACCAACCAGTTTTGAACCATTGTGTTCATAGCTATTTTTAGGTGTGTTTGAGGCCTCAATTCAATACAATTCTCACACCAATGTTGTTCTCTGGTGCACCATCTTTCCAATGCCCTCAATGCCTCATTAAATCATTCACTAACAAGAGAGAAAATTATCTTCAAACAATCACTGTTGCATTGGTTCCAAACTGTCACATAAAACCAGAAAAAGAAATAAAGGTTGGTGTTATTGTACCAGCTTGCTCATGTATTGCTCACTCTCCAACCTTTGCTTCATTTAACCAAACACTTTTCATGAACAACACCTCACGTGCCTCACTATACATGGAAATGGAAAGGGAAAGCTTGTTGAACAAGTTTCTGTGGCAGCAGCAGATGTGAGCTTGCTTTATTCAATTGAACCTCACCATAACACATTGTGAACCGCCATCAC
Source organism: Lathyrus tuberosus (assembly GCA_022829125.1). Taxonomy (NCBI): domain Eukaryota; kingdom Viridiplantae; phylum Streptophyta; class Magnoliopsida; order Fabales; family Fabaceae; genus Lathyrus; species Lathyrus tuberosus. Next base: position 13,297,421 of record JALAZF010000110.1, read on the forward strand.
CATAACTCAGCCTCAATAACTCGCCCCTAACTAACTTGACTCAGTTAGTTAGGGTGCACTCAGTCTAACCACTGTGACTCATCTAACTCAACTCATTAAACCTTGGTTAGCTCACACTATAAATAAAGACTTCACTCTCAAATTTCATTTCCAACTTCATTTTCTCACATTCAACTCAGAAATTCTCTCGATTCTCTCTCAATTCCTCCACATTGCAACTGATTTTCAAACTCCATTTCATTCATCTTCCTCATCTTCATCTCAGAATCTCTCTGATTCTATCTCCATTGTCATCACATTGCAACTGTTTTGAAGCTTGGATATCAACTCTCCTCCACTGAAGCATCATTCATTCTCTGCATCTAAGCCTTTATTTGGCCAAAAGAAACTCAAAGAAGAAGCAACATCTCTGGTTTTTCTGAAGAACACATCAAGATCATAAATCTTCAGGTACGAATTTCTTCCCTTATAGACCTAATGTGAAGATGTTATCAGGTTCTTGATGCTTCATATAAGCTCAAGAACTTGTCTGGCTAGTTGATAGGCCTTTAGAGGCATAGTTGAAATGTTAGGGCAAATCTTCATATGCTCGATTCTCCCATTTCATGAACTTTTTGTATGTTTTGTCACTGGATTCATGCTCTACTTTACTTCCTCTTCATTTTGGTATGCTGTTTGTACATTTCTGTGAACATGTGAAGCTGCAGACGGTGGTGTGTGACCGGAGAAGGTGACCGGAGGTCCCTCTCCGGCCGGTGGTCTTTATGTTAGGGTTTTTTGGCCAGAATGAATGTCAGCCACATGATGTTGTTGATCTAACGATCCAAAACGCGCCAGCACATAAAAAACTCACATGCCTCTCACGTGTGGCTTCTGATTCCATTTTAAACATTGTGTGTTGTGGCATATGGTATGGAGCGTGGACATGCGTGTGTGAGCATTTGATCTGATTACTTTGACTTTGGCTTGACCTTGACTCAATCTAGTGGCTATTAATAAGTCAATTTTGTTGACTGAAGAACATGCTAGTTATGGTGTTTTGCGCGTGTAATGGACTTAGTCAGAATACTATCCACACCTCCCATGTTTTCAAGCCCAATTAAATTGAACTATGGATTTGCTATGGTTGCACCCCCATTCATATTGCATTTCATATTTTATTTTCATTTTTACATACACGTTTCATAATTAATTTTTAAAAATACCAAAACATATTGTAAAATTCCACAAAAATTCATGTGTATTCTTAAAACATTTAGGAAATTTTCTATGATTTTATTTTCTGATTTTATGACCGTTTTGCCCCTGTTCCATTATTTTTTTTGAATTTCCATTTGTATGCATACTTAATGTGACATATGATTTTGTGCATTTTTGTTCTTGATCATAAAAAATGATTTTGATGCCTTTCTTTTTGCATTGTGGTCACAATATGTTGGGGTATGTTTGGGATTTATGAGATGATTTTTAAGTCTTTTTTGGATGACTTTTGATGTGTTGCTTTGAGCATGAATGCATGAAACTTCCATGAGACTTTGACCTAATTGTTGAGTGACTTTGGTTCTGATTCATTGCTTGTGGACTTGATATGTTAGTGACATGTGTTTAAGGTGTTTGATTGGTGAAAGTCATAATTTTTGAAGCATGTTTGCTATTTGTTTGAAGCATGAAGTTTAACTTGTTCAGTTTGTGAATGCATGCCTCATGTTTGGTTTGCTTGATCATGAAGGCACTTGTGCCATGAGTTGTGGTTTTGTTTGAGGATGTATAGCATGTTAATTGACTTCTGATCATGACATTTGGGTTTCATCTTTGCATGTTTGATGTTTATCTTGCACCTTAAGTCACTTGTTTCACAAGTATGAACCACATTCACATCACTTCCCCTTTTCTTCTTTGCTTCTTGTTGGATTGAGATTTTGTTTGCATGATTTGGTATGCTCATTTAGGATAACATTAGGTTGTGTAAATATGAGTTACATTCTGACTTGGAAGCATGTATAGCATTTAATCTCATTTCACTTTGTTTGTCAACTTGTTTGAATTTGATTTGTTCATTATACCTTCTTACTTTACTTGTAAGTGATTGTGCTAACCATGTAGGGGCTTTGGTAAGTTTCAATTGAGTGTGGATAAGGAATCCACATTCAACTTCTATCCTTTCTCTTTTACAATTTCATTTTGTGTTTTGTTAAGCACTTATGTGCTTTCTTTTAATAACTCATTACTTTCCCTTTTGAATTACAATTCATCTTCCATTTTGGAAGTGAATTGTTTAATTCTTTCTTTCTTTAGACTTTAGGTTGAAACCTCACAAACTTTAGGATCACTCTCTTTAATCTTCAATTAGGATTGAGTCTTAGTCCATATAGATTTTTACCTTTATCCTCCCTTGAGTCTCTTTTCTCATCTCAAAGAAAATTCAAAATATCTAATAAAGGTAGGCATTTATTGCATTTAGGCCTTTCATATAAAGAAAAGGTTATAAGGGGTCTTCTCTTATAATTTTAGAATGTATAGCATATAGCCCATCTTGGGTCAATGTGTTAAACATTTGATCTTGTATGAGGGACTTAAATGCAATACTTGTTGAAGGTGCAAATAATAAAAAACACTTCTTCATTTCTTAATCAACAAAACACTTAATAAACACAAGTATGCTAGTGTGTTTGAACCTTGACAATTGGAACTAAGTGTGGGGGTCTTCTTCACTCTTAGTGTGTTTTCTTACCCATTCCATCTTGGAATGTGAGGATGTACACATTCCAATAACTAAGATTCAGATACACTATCATATGCAAACAAACAAATAAAAAACTCTTAAAAGACAAAAACAAACAATAACGTCTTTCCTTCGGGAATTCTTTTCTCACCTCATTCACTCTCAACGCACGAACGCGCTTCTACTCGTTCTTTTGCAAGATGGTAACGCACTCGGACCAGCGAGCCTGCAACACCTGAGCTAGAACGTTATCCGTTCCTTAAAAAACACAAACAATTCATCCCTAGTGAGGGGAACTACGTCGCTCTGATTCTCATGGTCCCGATGAGATACGTAGGCAGTGGGGTAGGGCCCATTCGAGCACTTCTTTTATTTTCCCTACATTTGTTTCTCTTTCTCTTTCCCTTCCATTAGCAGTTCCTTTCCAGTATTCTTTTCTATCACCCTTTGATCGAGACAAGCAAGCGTGGATCCCATCGGGTACGATGGACGCGAGGGGGTGCTAATACCTTCCTCTCGCGTAACCGACTCCCGAACCCATTTCTTTTGGTCGTAAGACCATGCTCTATCCTTTCCTTCAGGTTTATGCGGTGTTTCCTTTCCCTCTCTTGGGATAAATACACATTGCTGGCGACTCTGTTTCGGTGCCACTTTCGCGTTTGTACTAGGATGAAAATCCCGGGAGCGACAGCTGGCGACTCTGCTGGGGATCGAAACCCAGAATCTCTGGTTTCCTTAGCGAGTTAATCCTAGCGCTTGTTTATTTTTTTTTCATTGGGTGTTTACTGTTGGGCTATATTTTGCTGTTTATTTACTTTACAGTATTTACTGCATTTTAGCATTACATATCATATATTATATTGTGCTGCACTGTTTTGTCTGTTTGGCGGGATGGGATTTCTGAGAGATGAGCCCATTACACAGGCTTGAGTATACACTTAGAATTAGAGTGGAGAGTAGTGGGACCTACGTGCCGTTTGGAGTGCGTTGGGTGTTCACGAAATTCACAGCTAGACGAGGCTATCTTGGGACACGTCGTGGCATGCGCATCTTGCGTATTCCAGGATGTAGATCTAGAGAGCTGTCGACTCTAGTGACCGATCATGAGGACCTTAGTGGAAATATCCCTCTTTAGTGGTGACAATGGCAGACCACATTCTGTGGCAAACCCATTCGCACCCGAGGGCCCACTTTGGAACTTGCATAGGATGACTTTTATTTTCTAAGGGGAGTCAGTGGACGACCTCTTTGATTGGCATAGCATTGTATCCTACGGGCTGAATGTGCTATTGCTTCTCAAACCTCTGAAGCTGACAAGCCTTATTTTCTAAGAACCACATGTGAGCATGGGCGGGATGTTTACAGGTTTGCAGGAAACCCAGCCTCCTACCTACCTTACTTGTGATTCTATGATGGTTTCAGACATTGTATCCTATGACAGTGATTTAAGTGTTCATCTCAGATATCGCCAGACTCAGTACAGAGACACAGTGCACACAGTTCAATACAGACACCGACACTTGATTACCTGATCACATGCCCTTTTGCATTGCATTATCACATCATAACAGTTATGTTTGTCATTTTCAGGTGCATAATACATTTCTGATTCCGATCCATGGGTTCAACAGAGATCGTCGCCGAGAGAAAGAACAATGTGTCTTACAAGTTTCCAGATCCTGTCTTGGATTCATTGCTCAAAGTTATAGATATGGCTGGTCCGGGTATTCTTGATAGGTTTCAGAAGAGTTACGGGAATTTGGTTGGGATGGTCCGTACAATCACCAAGTATGAACATGATGCTTTGCACACTCTGCTGCAGTTCTACGAGCCTTCGTTGAGGTGTTTTCTTTTTTCAGATTACATTTTGATGCCAACACTGGAAGAATTCTCATTTATTTTGGGAATTCCGATCACGTCGGCAATACCATTCTTCTCTGGTAGTTCTCCCAGCGTAAAAGAAATTGCTGCTGCTTTACAAATGGATCAGACATTGATAAAGAGTGGTGTGAGCAGTAAAAATGGAGTTAGCGGATTTCATTTAGAATTTCTGGCTGGACAGGCCCAAGAGGCTGCAAGTGCTAAAAATTGGACGGTTTACAATTCCATTCTGGCTCTCTGCATATATGGCCTAGTTTTCTTTCCCAATCAGCAAGACTTTGTGGATATGCAAGCAACGAGAGTTTTTGTCCTTAAAAATCCAGTCCCTACTTTGTTAGGAGATTTTTATCATTCCGTGCATTACAAGAATGAGAAAAGGAGGGGAGGATCTGTTAGTTGTTGCACTCCACTGCTGAGTCATTGGTTTTTCAAACATTTGCCTCAGACAGGTGCCTTTGTGGAAACCAAAGATGTGGCGAAATGGTCTAAACGATTGATGAGTTTAACTGCTGATAACATTGTATGGTTTGACCACCGGTTGTTGAGAATAGAGCTTGTCACAAGATGCGGAAATTTTCCAAATGTGCCTTTGATTGGCAGAAAAGGAGGGATCAATTATAATCCAGTTTTGGCCATCCGACAGTTTGGGTATGCTTCCAGGGATCCTCCTACAGAGCAAGATGTGGAAGAATCTTCATTCTTTACAGGAACTAAAGATGCGAAGGTGGTAGAAGTAGTGAATGCTTGGAAAGATAAGCACAAAATTGGAAAAGCAGTTTTTGGAAGAGGAGATTGTAGATCTTATCCTGAATATGACAGGTGGATTGAAACGAAAGTAAAGGAATTGCTTTTACCCTTTTCAAGGGGACCTCTTTTATGTGCAGTACAGCCAGAACAACCCACTATGGTGGCTATTGAAGAATGTGAGAAGTGGAAGAAAATGGTCAGAGAGCTGCAGATAGAAAATTCTGGAATGAGCAGATGTCTTCAGAAAGCTCTAGCTGACAACAAAGAATTGGAAAAGAGAGCCTTGAAAGCGGAAAAAACCTTGGCTGACAAAGAGGAAGATTTTGATGACCGAGCTCGGTACTTTCGGAAACTTACTTTGGGAGCAGATGACACTAGTCAGGCTCACAAGATTACAAAACAGGCTTTAGCCCGAAGCAAGGATTCATTAGCTCAACTTCGTCAAGCTTGGGATGAAGTCAGAATTGAAAATGCCGAGTTAAAGGATCAGTCGAAGACTAAAGACGAGGAGCTTAAAAAGGCACATGAGCAGAGGAGAAAGTATCGGGAAAGCCTCGGTAAGAGTCAAGAGCAGTTAGAAGAAGTTAGAAGCCAGTTGAAGAATACCAAGAAAGAGCTTGAAGAAGTCATGATAGAAAGGGAGATACTCAAGACGCAAGCTGGCATAAAGAGACACAAAGGAGTGTGTGATGACGAGGCTCTGATGCTGCACATGGGTTCTTTAACTGAAGCTCTTGAGAAAAGGGATGTCTTGATCAAAGAAATGATTGAAAAGCCGAATCACCAGCGTACCCGTATACTTCTTGAGGAGATCAAATACTCAAGTGATAAGCTGAAGGGTGTGGAATTGTCAGACTGATGTTCTTTTCCTTATATTTTGTTGTTAATGGTTACCATCAGGCTTGTTGATGGATCCATTTTTCCTTGTATTGCATTTGCGGTTGAACCTTTCTTAAATGTACTTGAATATTTTGTTGAATGAGTATGAGCAGTTTTATTCAGAATTATTCTTTATCAGATAGCTGCGCACAAGCACATGACCACTACACGTCTCTTTATATCACGATTTCTGGTCTTCAGATTTCCGTGGTTTGGATTGGAATCAGGGTGTAAAGCACCTAGGAAATGACAAACATAGCATTGCATGGCATTGCATATCATTTTGCATTTTTGTTACTTGCTTTTCAGGTACTCGTTGCGGGGTCTCTAACCTTTATTTGGTTTCAGGCAGTATAGCGGAGAGTCATATTCACCGATATTCGACGCGAAGGAATCAAGTAAGAATCATGGATCAAGTGCAAAGTGATTTGGCGGAAATGAGGGCGCGTATGGACCAGTTCATGACCCTCATGACTGGCATGGCGCAAAATCAGGAGAGACTGAGGCTTCTGGTAGAGCGTCCCGACAATGGGCCCGAAGGTGATCATCATGACAATTCACAGGGACATGGCATTCCTCCTCCCGGTGGCAACCCTCCTCCTGGTGGTAACAATCGGGGTAATGGAAATGGTAGGCATGCTGGTGTTACTCTTGAAGATACTCTGGAAGACCAATTTACTCTACTAGACGCTGATGTGGGTAATCAAGGTGATCGAAGGTATGAGGAGTTAGCAGAAAAGATCAGGGCCATAGAATGCAAGAACTCTATGGGTATTGATGTTACCAGCTTGGGGCTGGTCTCAGGAGTCAGAATTCCCCCTAAATTCAAACCTCCCACTTTTGATAAGTATCACGGCAATGCGTGTCCCCAAACGCATCTTCAAGCTTACTTTGGGAAGATTTCAGCCCATACGGATGACGAGAAGCTATGGATGCACTATTTTCAGGACAGTCTGGCTGGGGCGTCCTTGACCTGGTATATGAAGTTGAATAGAGCTGCTGTGAAGAATTGGAAAGATCTGGCAGAAGCGTTCCTGAAGCAATACCAGTATAATATCGACATGGCGCCCAACCGCACTCAATTGCAGGGATTGTCCCAGAATGCCAAGGAGAGTTTCAAAGAATATGCACAGAGGTGGAGGGAAATGGCTGCCCAGGTTCAACCTCCCTTGTCAGACAGAGAAATGGCGGATATGTTTATGGGCACCTTGCAAGGGGCTTATCTTGATAGATTAGCTGCTTGTCCGTCGACTGGATTTGCTGATATTGTGATTGCGGGAGAAAGAATAGAAAGTCTATTAAAGCTTGGAAAGATCCAGGATGTGAGTGGGGCTGGCTCTTCGGGGACGAAGAAACCGTTTGCTAGTAACCAGAAAAGAAGAGAAGGTGATACGAATGCTGTGTTTAGAGGACGAGGCAGAGGGCGTTCTCGAGCTTATTATCAGGTAGATGCTGTAACAATCCCCACACCGTCTGTTCAGAAACAACAACCCCAACAACAAGTTCAACAGCAACAACCTTTTTTCCAGCAAAGGTCTAGACAGAGGGATCGTAAGATGGATCCTCTCCCTATGACTTATGCCGCGCTGTTGCCCCGGCTACTCGAGTTAAAGTTGGTAGAACTCCGTACTATGAAAGCTCCGGTTGCTGGAAACCTGCCACCTAACTTCGATGCTAATGCTCGTTGTGAGTTCCACTCAGGTGCTCAGGGGCACTCCATTGAAAAATGCTGGGCTTTCCATCATAAAGTACAAGATTTGATTGATGCTAAAGCCATCAATTTCTCTCCCGCTCCGAATATTACTCAGCATCCCATGCCTGATCATAGTGCAGCAAATGTGTACGCTGTTGAAGATGGGAGGAGATTGAATTTGGTGTTAGACGTTCATCAAGTGAAAACTTCTTTGTTGGTTGTAAAAGATCGTTTATTGAAGGGACTGGTGTTCCCGGGCTGTAATCAAGAGTGCTCTGAGTGTATGAATCAGGAGAACGGCTGTGATAAGTTGAAGATGGGTTTACAGAATCTGATCGATGAAGGATGTCTACAGTTCGATAGAGTCGTGAAAGACACTGATGAGATATCAACCGTGACCATCTATTACACTCCCGCTGAGATTCAAATGCCGGTCAATGCAGTTCCCGTGGCGAGTGTTGCGCCAGAAAGGCCCAGTCCTGTCACTATCACGGTGCCAGGACCAATTCCGTTCACGTCTACGAAAGCTATCCCATGGCACTATGGGGCAGATGTATATTACGAAGGTAAAAAACAGGAAGTTGAGTCATCAGTCAGCCCAAATGTTGATAACGTAGGGGGTGTAGGGGGTTTTACAAGGAGTGGAAGGTTGTTCGCTCCCCAAACCTTGAGAAGTGATAAGGAGGTAGAAGATGCAGCAAAGGCTAAAGGTAAACAGGTGGTTGAAAGTGCGCCTACACCTGAAGCCGAGACAAAGATTATTTTTGATAAGGAAATGGAAGAATTCATGAAGATAATCAAGAAAAGCGATTATAAGATTGTGGACCAACTGAATCAGACCCCTTCAAAGATTTCAATCCTGTCACTATTGATGTGCTCTGATGCGCACCGGCAGGCGTTGTTGAAAGTGTTGAAGAGTGCGTACGTGCCGCAAGAAATTACTGTTAATCAGCTCGAGGGCGTAATCTCCAATGTTAATGTTAGCCATGGCTTGGGCTTTACAAGTAGAGATTTGACTGTTGAAGGAAGAAACCATAATAAGGCTTTGCATATCACGATGGAGTGTAAGGGCGCAGTGTTATCTCATGTACTGGTAGACACTGGTTCATCACTCAATGTCTTGCCCAAGAAGGCATTAATGAAGCTGGAAGTTGATGGTGTGATCTTAAGGCCTAGTGAATTGGTGGTCAGAGCATTCGATGGGACCAGACGATCTGTGTTTGGTGAGGTGGAATTGCCCGTACAAATTGGACCACAGGTATTCAAATCCACGTTCCATGTAATGGACATACAACCTGCATATAGCTGCCTATTGGGACGCCCTTGGATTCACGGAGCTGGAGCTGTTACTTCCACTCTACATCAAAAGCTGAAGTATGAGTTTGAAGGGCAGGTTGTGACAGTGTGTGGGGAAGAAGACATCTTTGTGAGTCACTTGTCCACATTTAAGTACATTGAAATGGATGGGGAAATTCATGAGATGTTGTGCCAATCATTTGAAGCAGTCAATATTGACGATGCACCCGAGTCTTCTTCTGTACCAGTTGGGGCTGGTACCTCCATTTCATCTTACAAACAAGCTGTCGAAGTCGTCAGGGCAGGCAACGCCCAAGGTTGGGGCAGGTTGATAGAGACCCCAATGAAGGAAGACAAATTTGGTATTGGTTATCATCCCTCTACAACTTCAGATGCGGGGAGCAGGGGACCCATTACTTTCAATAGTGGGGGAATTATCTACATGGACCAGTCTTGTGCAGCCGCGGAGGATAGTGTTGACAGTGATTGTGACTTGGACAACTGGGTACGCCCTCATGTTCCGGGACAACAAGTGCAAAACTGGTTTGTTGAAGAAGTCATCCGGGTTACTCTTCAGACAGAGTAATTTTTCTTTGTTTTTTCTAACCATAATGCATGACAAAATCTTGCGCTCTGCCCAAGGCGTATAGATTCATTTGTAGGGCCACCATGGTTGCATTTGCAATGTTTAATCATTAATAAAGGACGTTTTGCAATCAAATTTTGTTCTCTGTCTTTCAGTTTTTATTTTTGCACAAAAAAAATAAAATGGCAATGTTTCATTTTCTTTTGTTTTGCTTAAAAATAAATTCTAAAATAAGGCATGAACCCGTTCATGCAGACTTGATCCTCCGGATACCACTAGTAACGATTTTGATATGGCCATGTATGACTTTGACAATCCGATTTATCAAGCCGAAGAAGGGGATGAGAAAGATTGTGAACTCCCTGAAGAACTGGCCAGATTGTTGAAACAGGAGGAAAGGGTCATCCAGCCTCATCAGGAGACTGTAGAAATCATCAATATTGGTACCAAGGACGCCAAGAAAGAGATCAGGATCGGTGCCAGCTTGCAAGCAGATGTGAAGCAAACTTTGACGGAAATGTTGCGCGAGTATGTTGACATCTTCGCCTGGTCGTATCAAGACATGCCGGGGTTGGATACAGATATTGTTGTGCACAGGCTGCCATTGAGAGAAGAATGTCCGCCAGTCAAGCAGAAACTTCGTCGGACTCACCCCGACATGGCCTTAAAGATTAAGGAGGAAGTCCAGAAGCAGTGGGATGCTGGTTTTCTTGCTGTGACAAAGTATCCTCCATGGGTAGCCAACATCGTGCCAGTACCGAAGAAAGATGGAAAAGTGAGAATGTGTGTGGATTATCGAGATCTCAATAAAGCTAGCCCGAAAGATGATTTTCCACTACCTCATATTGATGTGCTGGTCGATAATACAGCTCAATTTTCAGTGTTCTCATTTATGGACGGTTTCTCCGGGTACAACCAGATCAAGATGGCACCTGAAGACATGGAGAAGACCACGTTCATTACTCCGTGGGGTACATATTGTTATAAAGTAATGCCTTTTGGGTTGAAAAACGCAGGGGCAACGTACCAGCGGGCAATGGTGACATTGTTTCATGACTTGATTCATAAGGAGATCGAATGTTATGTAGATGATATGATTGCCAAGTCGAGAACAGAAGAGGAACATCTGGTTAACCTGAAAAAGCTGTTTGAAAGGTTGAGAAAGTTTCGTCTGAGATTAAATCCAAACAAGTGCACGTTTGGGGTGCGTTCTGGAAAGTTACTGGGTTTCATTGTGAGCGAAAGAGGAATCGAGGTTGATCCTGCCAAGGTGAAAGCAATACAAGAAATGCCTGAACCGAGAACAGAAAAAGAGGTTCGTGGTTTCTTGGGTAGATTGAACTACATTGCAAGGTTCATATCTCACCTAACAGCCACGTGTGAACCAATATTTAAATTGTTAAGGAAAGATCAAACGGTCAGGTGGAATGACGATTGCCAATTGGCATTCGATAAGATAAAAGAATACTTGCAGGAACCTCCGATTTTAATACCTCCAGTTGAAGGGAGACCGCTGATAATGTATCTGACAGTGCTTGAAGGTGCCATGGGTTGTGTTCTCGGTCAACATGACGAAACAGGTAGGAAGGAGCATGCTATTTACTACCTGAGCAACAAGTTCAATGATTGTGAGTCCCGATACTCAATGCTTGAAAAGACATGCTGTGCGCTTGCATGGGCCGCTAAGCGATTGAGGCAATATATGGTTAGGCACACGACCTTGTTGATTTCAAAAATGGATCCTATCAAGTACATTTTCGAGAAACCAGCATTGACAGGCAGAGTTGCACGGTGGCAAATGGTCTTGACAGAGTATGACATTCAGTACACTTCACAAAAGGCCATCAAAGGAAGTATCTTGTCCGACTATCTTGCGCAACAGCCGATTGATGATTACCAACCCATGAAGTTTGACTTCCCTGATGAAGACATCATGTTTCTCAAAGCTAAAGACTGTGAGGAACCACTTCCGGAGGAGGGGCCAGACCCTGAATCCAAATGGAGTCTGATGTTTGATGGGGCTGTCAATATGAATGGGTGCGGAGTTGGAGCAGTTCTTATCACGCCAGAAGGTGTTCATATGCCGTTCACTGCCCGAATAACTTTCGGATGCACCAACAATGAAGCAGAGTACGAAGCTTGTATAATGGGGATCGAGGAGGCGATTAATCTACGGATTAAAACCCTTGATATATTCGGTGATTCAGCTTTGGTAATCAATCAAGTGAAAGGGAATTGGTACACGCACCAAGCAAATCTAGTGCCATATAGAGATTATACGAGGAGATTGCTGACATTTTTCACAACAGTGAAACTGTACCATATTCCTCGAGATGAGAATAGGTTCGCTGATGCCTTGGCCACTCTGTCTTCCATGATCAAAGTGCAAGGATGGAACCATGTACCTAAGATTGAGGTATCCCGCCTTGACAGACCAGCATTTGTGTTTGCGGTCGATGCAACGTCTGATGACAAGCCATGGTTTCATGATATTAAGTGTTTCTTGAAAAGTCAAGAGTACCCGTCAGGGGCATCGTCCAAAGACAGGAAGACGTTGAGAAGGTTAGCTGGTAGTTTCTTCTTGAACAAAGATGGCGTGCTGTATAAAAGAAATTTTGACACGGTCCTGCTTAGATGTGTGGATAGATATGAAGCAGACTTGTTGATGATTGAAGTGCACGAAGGCTCTTTCGGTACCCATGCCGGAGGGCATGCAATGGCTAAAAAGTTGTTAAGGTCGGGATATTATTGGTTGACTATGGAGTCAGATTGTTGTAAATATGCCCGCAAATGCCATAAATGCCAGATCTATGCAGACAAGGTGCATGTGCCTCCAAATCCGTTGAGCATCATGTCGTCGCCTTGGCCGTTTGCCATGTGGGGCATTGATATGATCGGAAAGATTGAGCCTACAGCTTCCAATGGTCATCGTTTCATCTTGGTGGCAATTGATTACTTCACCAAATGGGTTGAAGCCGCATCCTATGCCAATGTTACAAAACAAGTGGTCGCTCGTTTCTTAAAACGGGATATCATTTGCCGATATGGAGTTCCCGAAAGAATCATTACTGATAATGGTTCTAATTTGAACAATAAGATGATGGCTGAATTATGCCGGGACTTCAAAATCGAACACCACAATTCTTCTCCGTACCGCCCAAAGATGAATGGCGCGGTCGAAGCGGCCAACAAAAATATCAAGAAGATTGTGCAGAAAATGGTTGTCACGTACAAAGATTGGCATGAGATGTTACCATTTGCTTTGCATGGGTATCGAACGTCGGTACGCACGTCCACTGGGGCAACCCCATTCTCACTTGTATATGGTATGGAGGCAGTGCTACCGGTTGAAGTAGAGATTCCGTCCCTCAGAGTTATGATGGATGTTAAGCTAGATGAAGCTGAATGGGTACGAGCCAGATTTGATCAGTTGAGCCTTATTGAGGAAAAGCGATTGGCGGCTGTATGTCATGGGCAACTATATCAGCGCAGAATGAAACAGGCATTTGACCAAAAGGTGCGTCCTCGGGTTTATAAAGTCGGAGATGTGGTACTCAAAAGGATCCTTCCTCCCAATACAGATCACAGGGGCAAATGGACTCCTAATTATGAAGGTCCATTCGTGGTTAAAAAGGTCTTTTCGGGCGGAGCCTTATTGCTTACAACCATGGATGGCGAAGACTTTTCATCCCCTGTCAACTCGGACGTAGTCAAAAAATACTTCGCATGAATAGACCCGCTGGATAATAAAAATAAAAAATCCAGGCAAAAAAGGGCATCCCGGCGAACCAAAAACAGAATAAGGTTCGGGCAAAAATTAGGGATATAATTGAAAAAATTTTTGTACACCCGGTAAGTTGAAAACCCGAAAGGGCAACTTAGGCAAAAAAGGGTATCCTGGTGGATCGAAAACCTGAAAGGGCGGTCCACACAAAAGAGGGATTTAAGCGAATGACTACGGTTTGAGTTATCTGTACCCTGTCACCGTTTGAACAACTGACGTTCTGAAAGATAGGAATCGGTCTGATCATTCCTCAGAAGGCAAGGTCGGGGAGTTTTGAAGACATACTGGTCATAACAGAATGGAAACTCAGTGGAATTCCGTTTTCACATTGCCATTAGGATAGTTTCTTTTCTCAATTTTTAGCGATCACCTCTTTCCAGGGATTGCTTCCGGATGTAATTGCCTATTCTGGGCTCTCAGTCAATAAATTGAATTTCAGTAAAAAGCTTTCTATTTTTGTTTTATTGCTTTGTTTGCAAAAACGTCCTAATTTTTGATAAAACATTGCATTTGAAAACATGGCAGCCTTGCAATAACATGCGCAGAAAAAAATGTTTGAAATTACTTCGAATGTTGAATACTCCCGGATGGTGGATTCTAGCCACGCAATATTCGGAGCATGTGGGCATATTCTTTTGTTGCAGGTAGCAGGTGCAGATGATTTTAAGCACAAGACCAGCAATAAATCACCCCACGCAAAAGACTGGGGCAATTATGGGTAAGGAGATCGGCGTTCATCGGGTCGATCTCAGTGAATTAAGTTCAACTGGGTACCGTTGTATCTTGTTAAGTCGATTCTCTTATTCAGTCCTTCCAACGGCTACAAGCTTTTCTATGTCGGTAACGGTCACGGGTTCTCCAAAAGGGTGGTCTCGTCGACACCGAAACTGATGGTCATTATCCCCAGCGAAGTCACAAGAGTTTGAAGAGGCTAGATCTTCTGTAAAATCCTCTTATGACATCCTTTGCGGGGACGAATTGTTGTGTTGTCCAAGCATGGGGCATGATTGTTTCCCCAGCATGAAGTGTTGGTCACCCCCAGTAGAGTTTGAGGACAGTTGGTCTTCTGTAAAATTCTCTCAAAAGGCATTCCCCAACACGAGACGCTTTAAAGCAGTTTTCTCCAGCAGAGTTTGTTATAAACCCGTCATCCCTAACGGAATTGTCTAAAGGGAAGCTCGCCTAACATGGGGCATTGTAGTACTTATCCTAAGCTCGACGGTCATATTCTTCAGCAGACTACTGTGGATTTGCTTTGGGTTTCCCCAACAAATCTCTAATGACTCTTCCTAGCAAGTTGCAGGGGAATGTTCTAACCAGGATTTGCATATCCCTGGCAGAGTAGCCCTGGTCCCCAGCAAGATCGTATCTCTGGTCATGATCCCCCACAGAGGTCAGCATCGAATCTTGTCAGCAATACTCCCCAGCTGAGTTGTCGTTCTCCCCGCAGAGGTTTATCAGATCGACAGAATCTATTCCTCAACAAGGATGGTATAGCCTTTCCCTAGCCGGGTCAGAAGGTTGATAATCCCTATAAAGGATCTTGGGTTGAATAAATCCCCAAGCAGAGTTTTAATGGCTCATTTCCCCAGCAGGACGTCATTTAAAAATTCTCATCCCCAGCGGAGTTGCTGTGACCAGAATCCAGCCCCAAACAGATGGAATAATTCCTGCCAGAGTCGTCATTCCCTCATATCTTAAAGTCCAATTTATTTTTGGCAAGCTTGACAATTCGAAGCAGACGGATTGTTCATCCATTCGCCAGCAGAGATATTATCCTTTTAGGAGTCTCCGAGATTAAATCATTGATTGTGGTTCCTCAGCAGAGTCGGCAGAGATGTCTGGCACAGAGGCAGAGAGTAATTCGATTTTAAAATTCTAAAAGTCCAACAGTGGATTGGCAAAAGTCCGTCTTCGGGTGGCAAAAGTCCAACAGTGGATTGGCAAAAGTCCGTCTTCGGGTGGCAAAAGTCCAACAGTGGATTGGCAAAAGTCCGTCTTCGGGTGGCAAAAGTCCAACAGTGGATTGGCAAAAGTCCGTCTTCGGGTGGCAAAAGTCCAACAGTGGATTGGCAAAAGTCCGTCTTCGGGTGGCAAAAGTCCAACAGTGGATTGGCAAAAGTCCGTCTTCGGGTGGCAAAAGTCCAACAGTGGATTGGCGAAAGGTCCATCTAAGGGTGGCATATTCTCAAAGTCCAACAGCGGATTGGCAAAAGTCCGTCTTCGGGTGGCAAAAGTCCAACAGTGGATTGGCGAAAGGTCCATCTAAGGGTGGCATATTCTAAAAGTCCAACAGTGGATTGGCAAAAGTCCATCTTCGGGTGGCAAAGCAGCTAAAAGTCCAACAGTGGATTGGCAAAAGTCCGTCTTCGGGTGGCAAAAGTCCAACAGTGGATTGGCGAAAGGTCCATCTAAGGGTGGCATATTCTAAAAGTCCAACAGTGGATTGGCAAAAGTCCGTCCTCGGGTGGCAAAAGTCCAACAGTGGATTGGCAAAAGTCCATCTTCGGGTGGCACGAAGCTGCAAAGTCCACCAGTAGTGTGGCTGGCCAGTAGTCGTCTGGAGTTGCATAAAAGACATTATTAAAGTCCACCAGTAGTGTGGCAGGCCAGTAGTCGTCTGGAATTGCATAAAAGACATTATTAAAGTCCACCAGTAGTGTGGCAGGCCAGTAGTCGTCTGGAATTGCATAAAAGACATTATTAAAGTCCACCAGTAGTGTGGCAAGCCAGTAGTCGTCTGGCGTCGTTCAAAAAGACATTATTAAAGTCCACCAGTAGCGTGGCAAGCCAGTAGTCGTCTGGCGTCGTTCAAAAGACAGTATTAAAGTCCACCAGCAGTGTGGCAAGCCAGTAGTCGTATGGTGTCATTCAAAAGGCAGATTTCTCCGACAATGTTTCATTGAAGATTCAATCCAGCAATGTCGGGGGGTTTCTTCATCATCATCTAGAGCAAATTTTTGGTTATATTTGGTATTCAATCACTATATACCTTGAAAGTCTGAAAGCAATCGCTTTCAGGCATTCAGGTCTACAGCGTTTGAATAGGGGCAGCTGTAATACCCCAAAATTTGCTCTTCCCTTTTGGCATCATAGCATGGCATTATCATTTATCATATCATATCCACCTCATTAGCATTGCATTGCATTTAACATAGAAAAATGAAGCATGGCATCCTTCTTACCATCAGGGCATGTGATCAGGTGGAAGGTGGACAATCAAGGGATCATTCAAAGCACAAAAAGGTCAATCAAGTTGGCTCTAGACAAGCCAAGAGGTCTCTCATGTCTCATACTACCTCAATTGATCATCCACAACCTCAAGGAAGTGAGATTCAATGGGAGATTGAAGCATTACATCCTACACTATGCAAGAGATTCAAAAATTGAAGGAAAACCCTCAAAAGAGATAGCTCATTGATTCAAAATCATTCTCAAGTGGCATTTCTCATCATCCTTTAAGAGGATACACAACATACTCTGAGGAATTTGGATTTGGAAGATGTGCAATTTCCTCCTAACCAGAGAGGGTCAAAATTAGGGTTTCTAATAAAATCAGGATATCTCTGATTTTTTGGACAAAACTTGATGTCATGGTATTCCACATGTTCTTAAGTGTATGTATGTGTAAAATTGCATCTCAATTGGTTTTAGAAGTGGTTCAATTGGAAGAAAGATCAAGAATCAGAGAAATTGGGGCAAAGTCAAATAATCAGAGGAAAAAGTCAACTCTTGACTTTTTGAGCCCAAATTCATGAAATTCATGTTACATGTGTCCAATGTACAAAATTTGGTCAAGAAATTCCAAAGGAATCATGAAAAATTCAAGGTGTAGAAAGTTGCCATTTTTGGATGAAGAAGGGTTACTAAAAATAGCAAGTTTTGGCCATTTTGCATCAGAGTTTGAACCAAGGCCATTTAAATTTGGAGCACCAAATGAAAAATCCACTCTGCCTCAATGAAAGATCTTGTTTTAAGCTTCAAATCCATGTGTGGAACATCTCCATTGGATAAAAATTGAGTGAGATATGATTGATCAAAGTTTGAGCAAAGTAGGTTCAAAACTAGGTCATGACCAAGATTTTCAGGGCACGCGCGCGGTCATTTTCTCAAACAGTTGGTGAGCCAAATGTCCACTCATTTTTCTCATAATTAAAGGCCCCAAATGGAAAAGTTTTCAACATGAAAGTTGTTCATTGCAATGTCATTTTCAATATTCATGTTGGACAAAATTCCATTTGATCAATTTATGAGGGATAAATTTTGGTCTCAAGTTAGGTTGATTGTGCTGAAATTTCGTGTGCCAAGTTGCCTTGCCAGCCAACCTCTTGCCACGCTCACCAACCAGTTTTGAACCATTGTGTTCATAGCTATTTTTAGGTGTGTTTGAGGCCTCAATTCAATACAATTCTCACACCAATGTTGTTCTCTGGTGCACCATCTTTCCAATGCCCTCAATGCCTCATTAAATCATTCACTAACAAGAGAGAAAATTATCTTCAAACAATCACTGTTGCATTGGTTCCAAACTGTCACATAAAACCAGAAAAAGAAATAAAGGTTGGTGTTATTGTACCAGCTTGCTCATGTATTGCTCACTCTCCAACCTTTGCTTCATTTAACCAAACACTTTTCATGAACAACACCTCACGTGCCTCACTATACATGGAAATGGAAAGGGAAAGCTTGTTGAACAAGTTTCTGTGGCAGCAGCAGATGTGAGCTTGCTTTATTCAATTGAACCTCACCATAACACATTGTGAACCGCCATCACCATAACTCAGCCTCAATAACTCGCCCCTAACTAACTTGACTCAGTTAGTTAGGGTGCACTCAGTCTAACCACTGTGACTCATCTAACTCAACTCATTAAACCTTGGTTAGCTCACACTATAAATAAAGACTTCACTCTCAAATTTCATTTCCAACTTCATTTTCTCACATTCAACTCAGAAATTCTCTCGATTCTCTCTCAATTCCTCCACATTGCAACTGATTTTCAAACTCCATTTCATTCATCTTCCTCATCTTCATCTCAGAATCTCTCTGATTCTATCTCCATTGTCATCACATTGCAACTGTTTTGAAGCTTGGATATCAACTCTCCTCCACTGAAGCATCATTCATTCTCTGCATCTAAGCCTTTATTTGGCCAAAAGAAACTCAAAGAAGAAGCAACATCTCTGGTTTTTCTGAAGAACACATCAAGATCATAAATCTTCAGGTACGAATTTCTTCCCTTATAGACCTAATGTGAAGATGTTATCAGGTTCTTGATGCTTCATATAAGCTCAAGAACTTGTCTGGCTAGTTGATAGGCCTTTAGAGGCATAGTTGAAATGTTAGGGCAAATCTTCATATGCTCGATTCTCCCATTTCATGAACTTTTTGTATGTTTTGTCACTGGATTCATGCTCTACTTTACTTCCTCTTCATTTTGGTATGCTGTTTGTACATTTCTGTGAACATGTGAAGCTGCAGACGGTGGTGTGTGACCGGAGAAGGTGACCGGAGGTCCCTCTCCGGCCGGTGGTCTTTATGTTAGGGTTTTTTGGCCAGAATGAATGTCAGCCACATGATGTTGTTGATCTAACGATCCAAAACGCGCCAGCACATAAAAAACTCACATGCCTCTCACGTGTGGCTTCTGATTCCATTTTAAACATTGTGTGTTGTGGCATATGGTATGGAGCGTGGACATGCGTGTGTGAGCGTTTGATCTGATTACTTTGACTTTGGCTTGACCTTGACTCAATCTAGTGGCTATTAATAAGTCAATTTTGTTGACTGAAGAACATGCTAGTTATGGTGTTTTGCGCGTGTAATGGACTTAGTCAGAATACTATCCACACCTCCCATGTTTTCAAGCCCAATTAAATTGAACTATGGATTTGCTATGGTTGCACCCCCATTCATATTGCATTTCATATTTTATTTTCATTTTTACATACACGTTTCATAATTAATTTTTAAAAATACCAAAACATATTGTAAAATTCCACAAAAATTCATGTGTATTCTTAAAACATTTAGGAAATTTTCTATGATTTTATTTTCTGATTTTATGACCGTTTTGCCCCTGTTCCATTATTTTTTTTGAATTTCCATTTGTATGCATACTTAATGTGACATATGATTTTGTGCATTTTTGTTCTTGATCATAAAAAATGATTTTGATGCCTTTCTTTTTGCATTGTGGTCACAATATGTTGGGGTATGTTTGGGATTTATGAGATGATTTTTAAGTCTTTTTTGGATGACTTTTGATGTGTTGCTTTGAGCATGAATGCATGAAACTTCCATGAGACTTTGACCTAATTGTTGAGTGACTTTGGTTCTGATTCATTGCTTGTGGACTTGATATGTTAGTGACATGTGTTTAAGGTGTTTGATTGGTGAAAGTCATAATTTTTGAAGCATGTTTGCTATTTGTTTGAAGCATGAAGTTTAACTTGTTCAGTTTGTGAATGCATGCCTCATGTTTGGTTTGCTTGATCATGAAGGCACTTGTGCCATGAGTTGTGGTTTTGTTTGAGGATGTATAGCATGTTAATTGACTTCTGATCATGACATTTGGGTTTCATCTTTGCATGTTTGATGTTTATCTTGCACCTTAAGTCACTTGTTTCACAAGTATGAACCACATTCACATCACTTCCCCTTTTCTTCTTTGCTTCTTGTTGGATTGAGATTTTGTTTGCATGATTTGGTATGCTCATTTAGGATAACATTAGGTTGTGTAAATATGAGTTACATTCTGACTTGGAAGCATGTATAGCATTTAATCTCATTTCACTTTGTTTGTCAACTTGTTTGAATTTGATTTGTTCATTATACCTTCTTACTTTACTTGTAAGTGATTGTGCTAACCATGTAGGGGCTTTGGTAAGTTTCAATTGAGTGTGGATAAGGAATCCACATTCAACTTCTATCCTTTCTCTTTTACAATTTCATTTTGTGTTTTGTTAAGCACTTATGTGCTTTCTTTTAATAACTCATTACTTTCCCTTTTGAATTACAATTCATCTTCCATTTTGGAAGTGAATTGTTTAATTCTTTCTTTCTTTAGACTTTAGGTTGAAACCTCACAAACTTTAGGATCACTCTCTTTAATCTTCAATTAGGATTGAGTCTTAGTCCATATAGATTTTTACCTTTATCCTCCCTTGAGTCTCTTTTCTCATCTCAAAGAAAATTCAAAATATCTAATAAAGGTAGGCATTTATTGCATTTAGGCCTTTCATATAAAGAAAAGGTTATAAGGGGTCTTCTCTTATAATTTTAGAATGTATAGCATATAGCCCATCTTGGGTCAATGTGTTAAACATTTGATCTTGTATGAGGGACTTAAATGCAATACTTGTTGAAGGTGCAAATAATAAAAAACACTTCTTCATTTCTTAATCAACAAAACACTTAATAAACACAAGTATGCTAGTGTGTTTGAACCTTGACAATTGGAACTAAGTGTGGGGGTCTTCTTCACTCTTAGTGTGTTTTCTTACCCATTCCATCTTGGAATGTGAGGATGTACACATTCCAATAACTAAGATTCAGATACACTATCATATGCAAACAAACAAATAAAAAACTCTTAAAAGACAAAAACAAACAATAACGTCTTTCCTTCGGGAATTCTTTTCTCACCTCATTCACTCTCAACGCACGAACGCGCTTCTACTCGTTCTTTTGCAAGATGGTAACGCACTCGGACCAGCGAGCCTGCAACACCTGAGCTAGAACGTTATCCGTTCCTTAAAAAACACAAACAATTCATCCCTAGTGAGGGGAACTACGTCGCTCTGATTCTCATGGTCCCGATGAGATACGTAGGCAGTGGGGTAGGGCCCATTCGAGCACTTCTTTTATTTTCCCTACATTTGTTTCTCTTTCTCTTTCCCTTCCATTAGCAGTTCCTTTCCAGTATTCTTTTCTATCACCCTTTGATCGAGACAAGCAAGCGTGGATCCCATCGGGTACGATGGACGCGAGGGGGTGCTAATACCTTCCTCTCGCGTAACCGACTCCCGAACCCATTTCTTTTGGTCGTAAGACCATGCTCTATCCTTTCCTTCAGGTTTATGCGGTGTTTCCTTTCCCTCTCTTGGGATAAATACACATTGCTGGCGACTCTGTTTCGGTGCCACTTTCGCGTTTGTACTAGGATGAAAATCCCGGGAGCGACACCTGGCCAGGGCGCGCAACTTGACATATGAAGAGTAGAATACATATATATTCAAAAGCAAGCGAAAATCAGGAAAATAAATAAAAGACTGGGGCGATGGGATTCGAACCCCAGTCTCTTGGGTTAGGAAAGGCGTGTTAAGATAAAGGGGTTTTCCACTGGGGTGGCGATACTTCCACTTACAAATCTGCTTCCATAAATACTTAAACCAAAACATGCGCGCATACTCAAACAGACCCATCAAACACACAGCCTGCCCACCATGACTCAAGTTTCAACCAGCCATGTTCACAGGTGCATATCTCAATCAATTCTCCATTAAAATGAACAAAATAAAGGTCCAAAATCATCAGCAAAGAACATAGAATATGAAGAAATCCATCACTTACACTAAATCCAATCAATACAAATTGTGCACTAGTCATAAAGATGGGGTGCTACTCAAGTTCATAAGCAGCCATGAGGAAGTTAAAACACTCAAAACACAATAAATCAATGGTGAAGCACACGAATGGCAATTATCAAGACACAAATGATCAACACAAAAGCCAAGAAAGGGACAGTTGCATAAGGCATGATTTTATTCTAAGCTAGATGCTGAGTTCAAAGTTCAAGAACGGAAATTCAAGCAAGAATTATGAGTGTATACAGTAGGGTACAATCAAAATGGTAGAACTGAGGATTTTGCACAAACAGATGGATACAAAGCGGACATGAGATCACATTTCAAAGCATCAAGGTTTAATAACACATAGAGATAACAGTCCTATTATTAATTCAAATCAAGATGAAATAGTTGGATTTAAATGGAATCACTAATTGATAAGTACAACAAAATAGCAGCACCTTGGTCAAATGAGAAGGTTATGTTAGGCAGTCAAGCATTCTAGTCAATTAAAAGTAAATAGTGTGTTAAGAACTTAGACAATTTGGACGTGTGGTAAAGTGCAGATCAGCAGCCATTACACATTCAGTTTTAAGAACTCAGAATTAGTTGTTCAACGATTTGGCAATAACACTTAAAAAGGTGTAATAGCTAGTCAACATGATATCAACACATAGACAAAACATGATCAATTACAGATGAGAGTAATTTCAAACAAAGTAACTTTAAACAAAATCAACATGGACATTTGCAATTGAATGATAGGCTTAAGGAAGTAAACATATAGAACACACACTGACCTAATTCAAATTAGATTGGCATACATCAACAGAAAAACAATGAAACAATGATTTGAACAAATTTGGATGGTCTATAAACAACTCAACAATTAAACACACACCTCACTTAGATATCTATGCATTTACACATGTGTTAGAGACAAACCAAAAGAAACATAACCAAACGATTAGATACAAACCAACTGATAATTTGCAGCATGAGAACACATCTGTGACTGGTGTGTGTGATTGTGATCAGTGGTTAGATTCATGGTCAAAGTGATGGCAGTGGCAGTCAACAACTCAACACAAGAGAGGAACTCAAACAATCATGAACACATAACACAAATTGATGGAATTCAAAACAGGTTACCACGTAGATGAGTACAATCTAGTATAATTTGCCAAAGGTTTAAATAAACATGACTTGGATGCAAACAGTTGACAAACCAGTTGTTTAGAGGCATGAACATTGAGTTATGATTTAGCAGCAAAGTAGTACACATGTTATGGCAAATAATCAGTTTGAGCAACAACCATGTAAACATACATATGAGACATACATAGCCTTGATTCAGGGCCAGCCAGCACATATACAAGGTTTAATGTGGAAGATAAGGGCATAATGTCATGACTTAAGGTTAACAATTCAGCACAAAAGTAGTACAAGATGAAGTAGCATGGTATGACAAGTTATGAAACAATGAGGCACATGATAAGAATATATTAAACAGAGGGACAGCAATACCAACATGAGCACACACATGAATAATCAGAATGCCTAACAAACATCAACTATAATGAAGTTAAAAACTACAACTTGAGAAGACAAAATGATCACATATGATAATGATAGGAAAATCAGGACAGCCTTAAAGAGAGAAATTTAACAGCAAGAGTTCAATCATTTGTAAGCAGAATAGATTCACATATCAGAGCTAAAATTCCTGAGCATCCTAAACATATAGGTCATTCAAATAGGTTACTAAGACCAAACATTCAGATTTGACAAAAAGATTGCAGCCATTTACAGGAGAAAAATCAGAAGCATTGTAAATTAACATAAGTGCATACATGCATATCCTACCATTTGTTTTAAAACATAAACATATGAACATCGTATTCAAGCAAGCTACATGTGTAAAGAGCAATAGGATGCATATGAGCAGAGATATTCCAAACAGTCAGCAAAGTGCATCACACATAGAATATTTACTACTTATCATGAGGGTTATAAGTTCACATGTATACAAGAACAGGATAGGTTATAAGACAAATGTGGCAATCAAACATATTCAAAGAGTAACACTAAAATATAGGCAGTGACATATGATATAATGAATCCGACTTAGGCAACATCAAGAAAACACATACAATCCAACACATATGTACAATATCATGATATCTCAAAGGCTTAACATAGGAAACATGTCAAATATAACAAGACCAGCACATACATCAACCATAAAATCACAAAGACATAGCCTTACACAAAATGAAAAGGAAAGGTATGGCAAGGCATATGATAGAAAAAGCTTAAGACAACACATATCATGATTCACGTATTGTAACAGAATCATTTTCAACAGAGTGTGATGCAAGTCAGTGGCTTATACAAACCCTAATCATATGATCAAACATTAAAGACAATAATGCATATAGGTGTGAACAACACTATCAAACTTTAACATAACAGTTATCCTCCATGACAAAGCTTAAAAAACCAGAACTGAAAGCTTCATACAAATACACACGATATCCAAGTAAGTCAACAACATCAAACATTAATCTTATTAGTGCCAAAACCATAATGAAAACCTCAAGGCTACATACATTTAATGGACAAAATTAAAGACAGTACAAAGTCATTCAAATGCATTATACCAGAGACATTATCTTATCCCATGAACACAAGTCATGAGCATACAAGCAACATAATTTAACATATACCAGCATGATTCATATGTAAAACAAGAAGCAAGATGCATATTAAATGAACATGATTAATAGGAATGAAAAGAGAGTGATACCAATTGAAGCTTTGTCTATGAATTTCAAGTGTGCAGACTGCTTCTCCTTCCACAGCAAACTCCAAAATCACTACTCACTTAGCTTGCTCGAGATTTGGAATATTGAGTGTTTTTTGAGAAAATTGTTGATGTTGATGAACTGAACCTAAGCCTCTTTATATAGGCAATGATATTGGGCCGGGTCAAGAGAATTCCAACCTTCAAATGTTGGAGGCTAGGGTTTTGCAATTTGAATTCAAATGTTCTTCAGCTCTTGGAGACAAACGCTCCTATGTCGTGCCAAAGAAATCAGATGCTGCAGGGTCAGCTTCACCATTTCATGTATGGCTTCAGAACTCTCCCTCTGGTGTCATTGGGAGGGTATCGAATGAGGTAAGGTCTTGGGATTGAGAAAGCATCTCGCAGGTGATAGCAGGATGGATGACGAACAAGGTAAAGCTTCAGAAACACTTTATTGAGCTAAGCAGTTGAGATTTCAAAAGGGAAAGGCCTTGGAGAAGTCAAGTTGAGTAAAAACGCGCCAATGCTTTGAAATTGAAACGGATACGAATTCTTTGAACAAGTTAATGAGCTTGGTTTGGATTTCTTCCCTCCATTCTGATTCATAAACGCAAGGAAGAAGAACAAAACCATTTCCTTTTGTTTTTTCGTGACCCACATGTCTCTCCCTCAATGGCCAGAATTTGGGTTGAAAAGTCAACACCCATAAACTTGATTCTCATTGGTTGTTGGGTAATGAAATCCATCCAATTATGATTCAAAAATTGCACACGGGGGACCAATCATGAAAGGCCAAGAAAATGAAATACATCTTTTCTTAAATGGATTAATATGTTAAATAACCATAATAAATATCAATTAATTAATACTCCTATTAAAAAGTTAAAACAATAAACCATATTGGCAATTAATCTAATTAATTAAACAAATGCAAAATTAGATTAAATTGAGATTAATTAAAACAACTTAAATATAAATAAAAATTAAAAAAAGGCCATATTGAAATTAAATTAAATTAAAGACAGATAAAGATGTTAAAATAGATATTAAGTTAAATAAATAAAACATCAACTAGCAGAAAGATGAGGGTAAAATTTGGGGTGCAACAGGTTGCATTTTTAATTTCATTTTATCATATGTTTTGATGTGCATATTGGAGTCTTATTTTGATGTGTTTAAATGTGACTTGGTGAGACTTTTTGGTTATGCTTTCTTTTGAATTTGGTCATGAATTTTTAACACATGTTTTGTTTCTGACTTAGGTTGGTTGTGTCTCATTTTCATATTTTTATCATATGCTTTGATAATTGTTGATGCCTTGCATTTGAAGTTACTTGTGTGCACTTTATTCTACTTCATTTTAACATGTTTTTGATGAGGCATTTATGCCACCATGTGATGATTGTTTGTGCACCTTTTATATGTCATTTGTATGATAGTATAGGTCATTTTAGTTTCCTTATAGGTCACCTTGGCTTGTGTTTGCATGTGGTGTGAGTTTATGTGTTATAACTTGAAAGTTTGACGTGTTTTCTTCTCTTGTTCTCCTCTTATGTTCTACATGTTTCATGTGTGCATTTTATATGACATTTCTCTCATTCCATTAGCATCTTATCATTAGTATGCCACTGGACACATACATTCTTTAACCATGTTACATGTTATGCATTCTTAATATATCATTTTGTGTATGTAATTGAACATGTTTCTTCTCCTTACTTCTTCTTCATCTCACTTCTTCTATTTGTGTCATTGCATCCATGATTGGTATGATAATTCATATGCATGTTAGGCCATTTGTAAATGATATATGATTCTGACTTTGATCTTTTGTGAAGCATTATTGCATGATCACTTTGCATGTCCACTCATCTTTCATCTTTTCCTTTCATAGATGTTTTTATTTGATGTTTTAGACTTTGCTTGGACATAGTTTGTGTGTATTAGATATCTTAACATTAGAGAGTATCCTTTAGACATAGGTTCTAACCTTGATTGAGTTTTAATCTCTAAGGATCTTTATTCTTTGGTTCTTATTTTGTTTGGTCATTATTTAGTATTCTTTCCTTATTCCACTACTTGTAAATGGTTTTTGAACTAACCTTTTCATGTAGGTGCAAAGGGTAAGTAAGTGTGTGGATATGCTTCCTGTTAGTTCTTGGATTGGCTGGAATTTTGGTAAAACAAGGTATGTTCAATGTTGATGTCAAGGTGTTGATGCTGCAACATTGAAGTCTTAACACTGGGTTATGTTAAGTAATTAATTGCTGAAGTTGGATGTCTGATGTCACATAGGTGATGTTGTGACATCAGATCTGCAGAATTAACAACAGCAGGCTGTGATGTTGTTAGGGTTGCGTATTAGCTGGAATTGTGGAGAGCAAGCTGTCTCATTGGATGCGAATATCTTGGGATAGATATTTGCTGCTGCATAGGAGATCTGTTGCAGATTTGTAGGAGATTTAAAAGGTTGAAGATTTAAAAAGATTTTAGGAGAAAATCTATTTTAAATATTCAGTTTTAAATAACAAATCTGGGAGATATTGTAGCAAGTCCAAGACCAATTCAAGGAGCTATATAAAGTGCACAAGACCAAAGGAAAAAGGTACAGAAAACATTCAGAAGATCAGGAGCTGGAGGCTTAGTGTCTAGAGTTTGTTTAGAGTGCTTGTATTTACACTATTCTAGGGTTTGAATAGGTGTTGTGTTTCTATCCTCTCTAGAAGCTGTGAAGCAATAGAGAGTGGTTGCTTGATCGAAGCTGTTAAGTAAGATCAAGGTTACTCAAAGTGGTTTCTTTGAGAGTTTGTAAGGGATTGAGTGGTGTTCTCATACCTAAGTGGGTTCTTAGGTAGGAAGTCATTAGTAGAGTATAAGTTTAGGAGATTGTCAACGGGTTGTTGAGTCTGTAAATTATATCTACAAGTAGTGAATTCCATCCCTGGCTTGGTAGCCCCCAGAGTAGGTTGGTTGTAACCGAACTGGATCAACAATTCTTGGTGTTATTTTACTGTTTTTGCTGTCCATTGTGCAGAGTGTGTTGTTGTGACATCGCACCTTAACATCACACGTCTGATATCGAAATTTCAATTGGTATCAGAGCAGGCATCCTGTCTGTCTCTGGGTGAGATCTAGGGAAGTTACTTTCTGGTGTAAAGATGGACAAAGAAGTTGGAGGAATCGTCAACAGACCCCCTATTTTGGATGGATCCAATTATGATTATTGGAAGCCAAGGATGACCACCTTCTTAAAATCCTTGGACAGCAGGGCTTGGAAGGCTGTTATTAAAGAATAGAAAGCACCTGTCATGTGTGAGAAAGATGATGCCGGCAAAGATAAAGAAGGCACCTCTAAGCCTAAGCCTGAAGAAGAGTGGACCAAGGAGGAAGATGAGCTTGCCCTTGGAAATTCCAAAGCTCTAAATGCCATCTTCAATGGAGTGGATAAGAATATTTTCAGGTTAATCAATACCTGTGAAGTTGCTAAGGAAGCGTGGGATATTTTGTAGGCTACACATGAAGGAACATCTAGAGTCAAGATGTCAAGACTTCAGATTTTAACATCAAAATTTGAAAGTCTGAAGATGAAGGATGATGAGACTATTCATGACTTCCACATGAATGTTCTGGAGCTGGCTAATGCATCCAGTGCTCTTGGTGAGAAAATGTCAGATGAAAAGCTTGTAAGGAAGATCCTTAGATCCCTTCCTAAGAAGTATAAGATGAAGGTTACTGCCATTGAAGAATCACAAGACATCAGCAAGATGAGAGTAGATGAACTCATTAGATCTCTTCAAACTTTTGAGCTGGGGTTGAATGAGGAAGAACCCGAAAAGAAGTCAAAGAGTATAACCTTGGTGTCAAATGATGCAGAGGAAAAAGGAAAGAGTTCTGAATCGCAGGAGGATCTATCTCAGGCCATAGTGATGTTGGGAAGATAGTTCACCAAAGTATTCAAGAGAATGAATAATAACTCCAGGCCTAATGTCAAGAACATATCTTCTGACACCAGCAAGTCAAAAGAGAAGGATGAAGAGAAAACTGCCCAATATAAAGAAATTCAGTGCTTTGAGTGTGAAGGGTATAGACATGTCAAGAAAGAATGTCCCACATTCTTGAAGAAGCAGAAGAAGGGCATGTCAGTTTCCTGGTCTGACACTGATAGTGAAAGTGAAGGTGAGTCACTAAAGCATGTTAGAGCTTTAACAGGAGCTGTTTCTGATGATGATTCTAGTGATGGAGAAATAACCTATGAGGAGTTAGCATCTACTTATCAAGAGCTGTGTTTAAAAAGTGCTGAGATTTGTCAAGAAAACAAGTGCCACAAGCAACAGAGTGCTCAGCTTGAGAATGAAAAGGTTGACCTGGAAAATGAAGTTGTACTAGTTAAAGCTCACCTTGATCAAATGACCAAGTCTGTTAAGATGCTGAGCTGTGGGACAGACACACTTGATAAAATCCTTCAAACAAAAAAGGTTGCTGGTGATAAGTCTGGTTTAGGATATGTAGCAAGCACTTCAGGAGCAAAGGAGGAGGTGTCCCAACCAATGTCTCAAACAAAGAGACATGTTTCTACCCCTAAGAAGACTGTTCAGCCTCAGAATGTTGAGAAAAGGATGGTACCCATCAAAGGAAGGTGCAGCCTCAAGGAGCTAGTCAGTATATGCCTCCTCAATATCACAAGAGCATGGAGGCTATTTGATCTAATCAGAACAGGGTTCATCAGATGTCTCAACATCAAGGTAACTGGTATGGATATGAATATAATAATGTTGTATCTCATCACTATGGAAGAAGGAAGCCTCATCACCATAGGAGACAGCCTAGGAGACAGCATCCTCAGTACAGAAGAAGATAACCACCCCATAGAAGACAGTCCAACTATGGAAGAAGGAGACAACATTATGGGTGGCAGCCACAGCATTATCATCATGGTGGCAGAAGGTTTAACCACTTTAGAGATGACAGAGTTAGATGCTTCTACTGTGGCAGATTTGGACATATGCAGTTCTCTTGCTTCAAGCTTCATGGTTATCAAAATTCTGCTCCTCAACCCAGACAGAAGGAGGTCAGGCCCAAAGTAGTAAAACAATGGGTTCCTAAAGCTCAGGTCACATGTCTATTGGCTCACACATCAGATGGACATTTTGCTATGGATGCATGGTACTTTGACAGTGGATGTTCAAAGCACATGACTGGATCCAAGAAGCATTTGGTAGAGTTCAATCCTTGCCATGCAAATGATGTTATTTTTGGCAATGGTGAAAAAGGAGTAGTAGAAGGAGTTGGAAGAGTGAAGAATCATGATGGTCTTACTCTTGATAATGTGCTCCTTGTTCAAGGGTTGAGTGATAATTTAATTAGCATAAGTCAACTTTGTGATGAAGGTTACAAGGTAAGCTACACCAAAGATGAATGTGTGGTAGCTGATGAGCAGAATGAGGTAGTGATGAAGGGAGTAAGATCCAAAGATAATTGCTATCAGTGGATACCTCAAGTGGACAGCTTATCTAGTGATGTTAAGGTTGATGCTGTAACATCAGATGGTGACATCAAGTGTGAAAGTATGGTGAAAAGTTAATCTGGGTTAATGACTTATGGTGCTGTTACTCCTAAGTTGGATGATGTGTTAAAAGACAACTTGAGTAGTCAGTTATGTGAGCAAGATGAAGGAGTCAACAATGCTGATGGAAGGATCAAAAGTTGTGACCTTAAGAAGTGTTGGGAGCTGAATACCTGCGAGGCCAAGAAAGATAACAACCTGACTAATGGCTCCTATAGTTCAGAAGAAAAATTTCACAGGTTGACAATCCTTAGGTTGGAAGATGCAGATGTTAGAGCTGATGTTAAAACTTCTCAAGTCAAGAAAGGTACTTCAAGCCTTAAAATAAAGAAGAGTTATGATGAACTAATTGCAAAAGTGGTTCCTGGGGTTGCTAAACGACTGAAATCAAGGAAGAGGAAAGTTATTGAGTCACCTCCAAAGATGAGAACTGATAAGCAGAAGATTTATGTGGATGGTACTACAAAATCCAGGAATAAAGTGTTCATCTCTTCCAGAAATAGGAAGATCAGAGATAAGTCTGATGATAATGTCCAGGATATCTCTCAAATGAAGGAAGCTGTTGTTGTTAGAACCTCTGAGAAATTTCAAAAGGCCATACTAGATAACATTCCTGTGCTTTTCATAAAATGGTGGAAGTATGTTCTGGAAAAAGAATTTGGTATAGATACTCTGGATATGGTTGAGTTTGCTAGGATATGGTTCAGAGAGGGTGTGGGAACTTATGGTATTCAGGTGTGTATGAATAAGTTGCTCTGACTGTGTTTTATTGGGAGCTTCTTGAAGGACTTCTTTGTGCAATGAGTCCTTTGAATGGTGATGAGAAGCTGATGTCCTAAAAGATGTTATAACGTCATGTTTGCTGGTGGTTATATCTGGAAGATGATTAAGATTAGACATGTGGAGTTGGATGCTCTAGCATTTTTGGTCAGAAGAGGTGGAGATTATGGTCATGTGTTTAGTAGCTTGTTCTGGAAAAGCATGACTATTGTCTTTGAAGACTTCACCAGTTTCAACAACTACTGGTGGATGTAACGATGGAGGAATTATGATCTCTTGAAGAGACTGGATCTCAGTAAAACTTATAAGTAAACTGAGAAATTGTGGAGTTTGTGACACAGTGTTGAGTTTGGATTATTTTGCTGATAGTAAATCCAGTAGTGGAGCATATGTAATACCCTGGTGTCAAGAGTGTCAAGACAATCCTTGGTGAAGGATGTCTTTGTTCTGGATCTGAAGCTTAGTGCTTACATTATATCTAAGGAACATCTACATAGTCATACGGGAGAATGATGAAGTAGAAGGTTTGCCTTGGATGGTGAAGATGAATTGTATGATAGACTCTGGAGAAAGGGACAGTGGTACCAAAATGCATGTACACAGAAAATATGCTCAAATGTTCATCTCCATCTAGAGCAGTTGTCAATCATGACAGGGGGAGTACTTGTCTATGGATTTTGTAGCAAAGGTGCATTTATTGTGAAGATTGCATGCTGATCAAGCTTGTTAAGATTGGTTGCCTCTTATGAGGATATAATGTCAGATAGCATTAGGTTGTTGATTGGTGTTTTGGTGTGGCCTTGATGGTTCTAGTCATATGAAGCAAATTGTTTGAATCTTGTGCGCATATGCTTCTGAGGAGATGTCTGAAGACAAGATTGAATCATGGCCTTGAATAGATTGTACACTTGTCTTGGTGTGTGTTATTCTTAGAGTTCAGTGGAAGGCATTGTGTGTGTGCTTCAGATCTTGTGGATGATTGTGTGAAGCCTTCTTGACTGGATGAATGAAGACTATGACTAATGGTAGAGGAGCTGACAGAAGATGTACATGTTGAGGTTTGTCCAATTTTGGCTAAAAAGGGGGAGAGGTAGCCAAGAGTTAGTCAAGCTACAATGTCAGTGTTGAAGGAGTGCTGCTAGTGTGGTGCTGAAGTGCAGATATTGAGGGGGAGAAGTTGTTGAATAGTTGTGATGCTGGTTCATATTTTTAGGGGGAGCACCAATTGGCTGTTGTTAATTATGAAGATGGTGCTGCAGCAGATCAAGTGATGAAGACTATGAAAATTGTCAAACTACTGCTGATGAGAGTTTCAAAATGATTTATTGAAGTTTTTCCGCTGATAAAGTCTCTGAAGGTGCAGAGTGCAGAGATTGTTTTAGCCAAAATTAGCCAAAGGGGGAGATTGTTAGTTCTTGGATTGGCTGGAATTTTGGTAAAACAAGGCATGTTCAATGTTGATGTCAAGGTGCTGATGCTGCAACATTGAAGTCTTAACACTGGGCTGTGTTAAGTAATTAATTGCTGAAGTTGGATGTCTGATGTCACATAGGTGATGTTGTGACATCAGATCTGTAGAATTAACAACAGCAGGCTGTGATGTTGTTAGGGTTGCGTATTAGCTGGAATTGTGGAGAGCAAGCTGTCTCATTGGATGCGAATATCTTGGTATAGATATTTGTTGCTGCATAGGAGATCTGTTGCAGATTTGTAGGAGATTTAAAAGGTTGAAGATTTAAAAAGATTTTAGGAGAAAATCTGTTTTAAATATTCAGTTTTAAATAACAAATCTGGGAGATATTGTAGCAAGTCCAAGACCAATTCAAGGAGCTATATAAAGCGTACAAGACCAAAGGAAAAAGGTACAGAAAACATTCAGAAGATCAGGAGCTGGAGGCTTAGTGTCTAGAGTTTGTTTAGAGTGCTTGTATTTACACTATTCTAGGGTTTGAATAGGTGTTGTGTTTCTGTCCTCTCTAGAAGCTGTGAATCAATAGAGAGTGGTTGCTTGATCGAAGCTGTGAAGTAAGATTAAGGTTACTCAAAGTGGTTTCTTTGAGAGTTTGTAAGGGATTGAGTGGTGTTCTCATACCTAAGTGGGTTCTTAGGTAGGAAGTCATTAGTAGAGTATAAGTTTAGGAGATTGTCAATGGGTTGTTGAGTCTGTAAATTATATCTACAAGTAGTGAATTCCATCCCTGGCTTGGTAGCCCCCAGAGTAGGTTGGTTGTAACCGAACTGGGTCAACAATTCTTGGTGTTATTTTACTGTTTTTGCTGTCCATTATGCAGAGTGTGTTGTTGTGACATCGCACCTTAACATCACACGTATGATACCCGAATTTCACTTCCACATACACTTCTTTCTTTCATTCTCTCGTATCTCTTTTAATAATTCAACTTGTGATTATGATAAGCAGTTATATGCTTTCCTTGAATAACTTCTTTTTCATCCCTCTTTAAGATCAACTTAACTTCCATCTTGGAAGTAAGTTGTTTCTTTTGCTCTTCTTTTCATTTCTTTTAGGATTAGGCTTCTTAAACCACATTAACCATAGGAACATCCATGTATGACAACTTTAGGGTTTGAGTCTTAGTCCCCCTTTAGTTTTCACCTTTGTTCCTCTTTTGAGACTCTCTTCTTCTTACCTCAAAATAAAAGTAAAAAACACTTAATAAAGGTTAAACGTGTATTGCGCATGAGCCTTAAATGTGGGAAGTGAATAATGGGGGGGGGGGGTTTCCCTTCATTCTTCTAGGGTACCTAGTGTACGTCCTGTTGGGGACGATACACGACGTATTCGTTCCTATGTTGTAGACTTGGGTGCAATGCAAGTTACAAATAACTACAAAAAAACACTTTTTTCTTAAAAGACAAAAACAAACAAACAAGTTTTCTTCTCATCTTCTTCCTTCTACTCCTTAAGGACTTGTCACGTCCGTTCTACCGCAAACAGGTAACGCCTAAGTCTCCATACAGCGAGCTGCAACACCTAACTGCTAGGACGCGAACGTTGACGTTTCCACTAAAAAACACAAACAACTTTTCCCTAGGTGAGGGGAACTACGCCGCTCTGATTCTCATGTTCCCGATGAGATACGTAGGCAGTGGGGTAGGGCCCATTTGAGCACTTCTTTTATTTTCCCTACATTTGTTTCTCTTTCTTTTCCTTTTCCCATTCTCTAGTCAGCAGTTCCTTTTCCAGTATCTTTTCTATCACCCTTTGATCGAGCAGCAAGCGTGGATCCCATCGGGTACGATGGACGCGAGGGGGTGCTAATACCTTCCTCTCGCGTAACCGACTCCCGAACCCAGTTCTCTTGGTTGCATGACCATGCTCTATCCTTCCCCCAGGTTTATGCAGTGTTTCCTTTCCCATTCTTGGGATAAATACACATTGCTGGCGACTCTGTTTCGGTGCCACTTTCGCGTTTGTACTAGGATGAAAATCCCGGGAGCGACAGTAATCAAACTGAATTTTTCTCTTCCATACTCATTCTCAATATATTCGTGCATATCTGATCCTTTTAGTAGAAGGTTCGTGGTAGACGTACAATCCAGTGGTTGCTTCCATTAAACATTTTAAAACTAAATTTTTTGGTAACCATTTGCGTGTAAAACTCAAGGGATCTATTCAACCCCCCTTCTAGATCCATAGCCATCATCTAACAAGTGGTATCACGAGCTCTGGTTAATTCTGGTGCTTCGGTAAAACTTCTTGGATCATGGCGAACGAACATAAAGGGGATTATAATAGAGCTCCAATTTTTACAGGCGAAAATTACAGCTACTGGAAGGATTGTATGCACGTTCATATAAATTCCATAGAT
This sequence comes from Lathyrus tuberosus, assembly GCA_022829125.1. Lineage (NCBI taxonomy): Eukaryota > Viridiplantae > Streptophyta > Magnoliopsida > Fabales > Fabaceae > Lathyrus > Lathyrus tuberosus. Next base: position 13,332,561 of record JALAZF010000110.1, read on the forward strand.
CGGAAGGTTTGGAACGTTATTTTAAACGGTCCCATGGAAATTACTATGACAAATTCAGAAGGCATTGTCGTTCCTAAACCCGAAGCTCAATGGAATGAGGAGGACGAGAAAAAGTACAGCTATGATTTGAAGGCTCGTAATATGATCATCTCCTCCTTGGGAGTTGACTAGTATTATCGAGTCTCCCATTATGAAACGGCCAAAGCCATGTGGGATACTTTACAAGTAGCCCACAAAGGCACTAATGATGTTAAGATGGCTCGTATTAATACACTAACGCAAGAGTTTGATTTGTTTTACATGAAGCAAGGGGAAACCATTGCGGATATGCAAAAATGATTCACTCACATTATCAACAAATTGCATGTTCCTGGTAAACCAATTCCAAATGAGGTTGCTACTAACAAGATTTTGAGGTGTTTAAACAGGGAATGGCAACCGAAGGTCACCGCTATCAAGGAGGCCAACGATCTTGCTACACTAGACCTCACAACACTTTTTGGTAAACTCGATGAGCATGAGCAAGTGCTCATTAGCTTGGATAAACATGAAAAGAGTATCAAGAAAGAGAAGGCAAAAGATACGGAGAAGAAGTCGATAGCTCTTAAGGCTTCTTGTTCAAAGTGCACACATCAAGAGCTAAGTGATGATTAAGACAATAATGACAAACATGAAGAATCCGGTGATGATATGGGATTATTTGTGAAGAGGTATAATAGATATGTTCGTAAGAACGAGATTCAACACTCGGACAAAAATCTAGTCAAGTTTAGGAAGCAATCTAGAAGCGAAGGAAATAAGAATGGAAAGGTAAAAGGGACGTGCTACAACTGTGGAAAATCCGGGCACTACAAGCCGGATTGTCCATCTCTAAAGAAAGATAAAGATAGGGATAATGACAAGAGTCACTCAAACAAAAATTCCAACAAGTCTCGACGAGCATACATCGCTTGGGAAAGCGATAGTTAGTCGGAGAAAGATGATTCATCAAGCGAAGAAAGTGAATCCATTAACTTTTGTCTTATGGCACGCCACAACAAAGCAAAAGAGGTAAAGCACTCTAAATATGATCATGTTAATACTATGTCACATTTACAGTTACAAAAGGCTTTTGACATGTTACACTATGAGGCTAAGGAAGCATTTGAACCCTTAGCCTCAAATAAAAAGATTTTCTCGTATTTGGAGAACAAGGTTTCCGATTCTGAAAAGGAATTGGAAGCCCTCAAAAACTCTATAGTGGACACATCAAAAGCCAATGTTGAAGAGGATCCTACCTCTTGGTTCAATTGGGGCTGTGACACTTGTCACATTTTGCAACGAGAGGTGAGAACCCTCAAGGCCAAATTGAACAAGGCTCTTAAGCCAAAAGTTATGTTTGCTATCGATCGATCACATTTTCGTGAGAGCATGAATAATCCATATCAAAAGTATACCTATGTGATTCGAAATAGTGATAGCAAAGGTAAATTCCAAATGAACCGTAATTGTTTTTATTGTTGTAAGCCTGGTCATACTATTGCAAAATGCCACTTCAGAAGGTTTCTTGTTCCGAAAGGCATCAACCAATGGTTTCCCAAGTGCGGTCTTGGTTTCACTCACCTTAAAAGACCCAATGAGAATTGGGTACCTACTCTTCCTTGATTGTTTTTGTAGGTACAAAGTATTGAGACCACCGAAAGAAGATGGGTTCTGGATAGTGGCTGCTCGAGACATATGACCGGAGACATATCTATTTTTATCAAATTTGTGGCGAAGAAAAAGGGGTTTGTCTCCTACGGAGATAACAACAAGGGACATATTCTTGGTAAAGGTAGTGTAGGTGTCATACCCCAAATTTTGACCACTAAGATTTCCCATCATTGACCCAATAATCAAGTCAATTCTACCTTAGGGGATGCATTCATCAAAAATCAGGAATTAGGGTTTCTTGACCTAATTCACCCCTAAGTTGACTTTTGGGACAAATCATGAACCAAGACCTCAAGAGAGGGTTTGAAGGGTATCTAATGAACTATATTGATCCATTTGGAACAATGGATTAATCCAAGAAGCTTGAGCAACAAGTCTCAATTTCATTTGCACAACAATTAGGGTTTTAAGGGAAAAGTCAACAGTAACTTTGACTTTTGACCAGGACATGCTCTCAAGCCCTAAGACATGATTCAATATGCCCTATGACACCCATGGAACATGTCCATCAAGTTTGATTTAGGTCAAGGACATGATTTCCTGAAGAATTACACAGTTTGGAATTCATCTGATAAAAAGTCAACTGTGCACAAAAGTCAACTTTGACTTTTTGAGATTTTTCACCAAAATGGTTTTTTAACCATAAAATGATGTTAATGTATGATTTGAATCATCATTCATCAAGAAAAATCAAGAAAAGTTGGATAACTTGTAAAAGCGGTAACCATAAAAACTTAGAAAATTTTGTAAGTTAAAAATAAAGTGACAAGGGCACCAACTTTGAAGGATCATAACTCCTAAACCACAAAGCCATTTTTTCTCATCCAAAGATGGATTTGTAGCCCTCATTACCCTCTATAAAAACTTCAACTAGACCTAAGTCCAATTCATTAAGGATTTGGAGTTATGGAGTGATCAAAATGGCTGAAAAGTGAAAATGTCACTTTTTCCAACACTTAGTGAAATTTTCACTAAGTCAGAATCTGCCTTCACTTTTTGCCAAATGTAGGGGGATTTTTCACTTGTATTCAAAAGAGATCAAAACCAAACATGTTCAAACAGTTGTTGTATCATGTAAGGGCTTTCCAAAATGGTCAAGAACATTACCAAATTCAACTTTCACCATGAGATATGACATTGGCAAGTTGCCTTGCTGAAATCTGTCAAAGGCAAGGCAGAATTTGCAACTTTGCTTGATTTGCCAAAATCACACAAATTCAAACGCTCCTATCCACTTGGATACATCTGAGGATTGAATCTAAAGGGGACAATCACTGAGCCAAGCCTCCAAAGTCCATGGAACAAGAAATAGGATGTTGAAACTAGAATAGCCAAAATAGGGACAAGACTCCAAATTTGGATTGAAGCATTCAATGGAAGCATCAAGGTGGCATGGACTGAGCCATTCTCATCTGAAATCAGTCAAGACTTATCCAAGACCAAGGGAACCAAAGCTTTGTGCCCTAACCTCTAGTCAATGGCTAGAGGAGACTTGGATTTTCATTTGCCAACATTGGCTAAACTTACTTACAAGTTGCCATTCACTATTCCTTGCAAAACAAACTTGCTCTACTATAAATAGAGCTCAATTGTGATCAGTTTGAGTACACCAAAGCCATCTAACAGATGCTTTCCTCAAAATCTCTTTCTCTTGGCAAAAATGCCTTTCTTAGCAAGGTAGCTATCGGGTTTTGAGTTTGAGAGCTTTTCCAATCAAACCAATCACACACACACCTCACATACATCATATAGAAGTGATCCAAACACTCACATAACATCTGGAACACAGATTTCATAAAATCACCCGCTGGTTGCTCAAACTTTCAATCAAGTTGCAGCTGAGGTACCACAAATCGTTCCAACCATTTTCAATCAAGTCCAAGCATTCAAACACACTCCATAGGGTGTAAGGAAGCTGTTCAGATCATCATCACTCATCTGTAACACCTCCAAATCAAAAATCACATTGCACTTGCTGTCACGGCCTAGAGGTAAGCATACACTTGGTCATCTCTCAATCTATGCATATTTCCTCGCACAATAATTTGGCCATATGTTCCTAATCATGCATGGAATGTTTTCCCTCAATTAATTGCATTGTTTGAACCGTGTATCAAAAATTTTAGCCTTCATGCAGAAATTAGGGTTCTTGAGGATTTTTCATGATTTCTTGTTATATGTTTAATTTAAATGAAACTAATGGACATAGACATGATCGTGAGGTTGAGACGAGCATAATGATATGTGGATTGCATGTTATAATCAAGTATTCAGTGAGATTGGATAGAAAATGCAAATCAGCCAAACCCAGAACACGCGCGTGTTCATCAGCTGTTCTTGGCGCCTTTTTTGAATTTTCAAATATTTGAATTTTGTGATTTTTCTTTAATTGATTCAAAAATTAATTTCTCTCTGAGTTTTAATGATTTTGAGTTGATTATTTTTTTAATAATTCACAAAAATGTTAAAATATTTTATTTTCCCAAAAAATCCCAAAAATATTATTTATTTCATATAATTGATATTTTTGCAAAGAATTAATATTTTAATTGTTTTTGACATTTTAAATATTTTTTCCACATTGATTTTGCAACTTTTAATGCTCTCTAATTATTTTGTAGGTCAATACTTAATTTTTGAAGCATTAATCCAATATCACAATTTGTTTTTCATATGTTAAACAATTTTGATCATTTTAATTGAATTTTTATTCAATTAAATACATTTTTGAAAACAAATTAGGGTTTTTGGATTAATTCAACCCTCATAAATCATTGTCAAAAACTTTTGGGCCTCTAATAGAGTGTAAGACCCAATCCTTTTTTTGACCAAAACATTTTGGTCCTCAGTGTATTGTATAAGTCCCGATACCGTCAAAAACAAACGGCGCGATCGTCGCCTTATGAAAAATAACCTTGGGCCGCTCATCGAGCTATAAGACCCATTCAAAACTTTTGGGCCTCTATTAGAGTGTAAGACCCAACCCCCTTTTAACCAAAATCATTTGGGCCTCACTTATTGTATAAGTCCCTCTGCGTTAAAATAAAACCTCGGCGCGATCGCCATTTTTAACGAAAAATCAATTGGGCCTACCCTCGTGTTATAAGCCCCACTCTTTTTCTTTAAAACTTTTGGGCCTCTTGAGAGAGTGTAAGACCCATCCCTTTGTACAGCAAAACATTTTGGGCCTCAGTCACTTGTATAAGTCCCTCTGTACAAGTTCAAACAGTGCGCTCACTGATAAAACCCTGGGCCTCTCCTTGAGCTGTAAGCCCCAAATCTTTCTTTTTTAAAGCACTTTCTCCTTTGATTTTGAATATATTGTTGTTTTCAATCTTTCTTTGTTGAACAACTAACCAAACAGCATGGAAGCTCTATAACCGAGTAAGTGGTTATTGCTTTCATTTACCGCTTTCATATACATATAACTGTATTGTGGGGCTGTTTCACTGTAAGTCTTCTTTCATAAACTCATATCAACTGTGTAATAATAGCATAGATATTTAGAGTTTCCCCGGCAACTACGTCTAGAACTAGGTGACGCCGTTTCGTTTATTCGTAGAAATAGACAGCTAGATCCCCAATAGGATCACCAGATACAGTCTTCTCTTCGGCTGTCCTCATTAGGAATTGTCAAGAAACTCTATTCCCAGAGATGAATGTATTCTCCGTGAATGGCATCTTTGAGTTTCTTCCAAATTCTCGAACTTTCCTGACTTGATCTATTCCTTGTGAATAGCTTGTCTTGAATTTCTCGGGGTTTGGGGACCCACGGGCTTCTTAAAAGCATCGACCTCCTCTTGGGCATCGTTCAAGGACCCACAGGCTTCCTAAAAGCAGCCCCGCCTCCTCTTGGGCTTAGTACAAGGACCCGCCGGCTTCTTAGAAGTATTCACAGCCTCCTCTTAGGCTTCGTATAATGATCTCTTCCTTCGGGAATGATAGCCTTCTCTTGGGCTTCGTACAAGGACCCGTCGGCTTCTTAAAAGTTTCCAGCCTCCTCTTGGGCTTTGTACAAATTGTCCTGACGACCTCCTAGAGGTATAGAAACAGAACTTAGTCATCTTCATAGAACAGTCCTTTCATAGAGTCTACTACTGTTTCTCAAAGCATGGTACAAGAGATAAAACTCTAGACTTGGACAGTCTAATTTTCTTGAGTCTCAAAGACATTCTCAAGTGACCCCTTCGTAAAATAGGAAGGAAACCCGTAGACTCGGACAGTCTCAATACCCTTCGGATCTCTCGCGTCCTTATAGAACAGGAATAACCCAGATCCTTGAATCAAATCCATGAGTACAGTGTTGCTCATATAAGAACTGATTTTCTCTTTCAAAATCAGTATATTGGACCTGTCACTTAACTGAAATAGTCACCATAGCCTCCTCTTGGGCTTTGTACAATGATTCTCCCCAGCGGAGTCAAACAACATTTAGCCTCTCTCTCGGGCTTTGTACGAGACACATAAGAGACTCCCTCGTTGAGTCAATCACCCCTTTCGCCTCCATCTCGGGCTTTGTATAAGATACAAAAGGGTTATTATTGAGCCAAACAAACAATAGCCTCCATCTCGGGCTTTATACGAGATACCAAAAGACTCTATCGTCAAGTCAAAACCCTTTTAGCCTCTCTCTCGGGCTTTGTACGAGACACATATCAGCCTCCGCTTAGGCTTTGTATAAGAAAACCACTGGTTAATATAATTAACCTTTTAGCATCAAAGTTGTGCCTCGTCCACAGTACACAAACATCAACAACTTCTTCCCCTCCATCTAACTGCTGTAAGCGGCAAGCCTCTGGATCATCTACATCCATGCCAATGTCCCTCTTTTAGTATGAGAAATTCCTAAGGAAAGATGGCATTGCTCAACAATGAGTTAAAGTCTTCTCCTTTAGGTTAAAACCCCCTATAAAGGAAATTATGGCATTGCTAGGATCCGCGTATCCCGGTTAAAGTAATCCTCCCTTTATAATCAGTCACCCAACAATTGTGACAGACAAACCTCTTTAGAGATGACAAATTCTCTCTAAAGTTGAGACCTTTTAGCTTCACATCTTGGGCTTTGAACAAGATACAAAAAGACTCTTTAGCTTCAGATCTTGGGCTTTGAACAAGATACAAATCACCTTTCGCTTCACGTCTTGGGCTTTGAACAAGACACCAAAAAAAAAAACCATTTCCTCCCATAGAATAGGAGGAACTACGAACACTCTGATTTCCCTGTTTTGATAAATGGGAATACGTAGGCATAAGATTGAAAGAAAAGATCTTAGCGAGCACACTAAACAAAAACCCAAAATCCCATATCTCCATCAATCAAAAGCAGTAATTCAAAACATCAGTCCTAACATCCTAATCCTTGTTCCCCGCCAGAAACCATTCTGTCAAAATAGTATAAGAAAGGCCCCCCCACATTTATAGCATTCGTAACCTAACAGACCGCTGTTTAAACTCAGTATGCAAAGCAGGGTTAACTGGAGACATCTATTCCCTTCCTTCATTAGCTCACAATAGGATAAAATATGAATCGACCTGTAGTTTAAGCTCAACCGCAGAGAGCGACCAGCGCTTAAGAACCACGTCCAAAATCGCTCGCTACAGAAAAGTGGCGCCCACCGTGGGGCTCTTCAAAGTTAGATCTAGGCACAGTCTTCCTTTTCTTCACTTCTGTGAAAGACACAGATTGGGGCTTCCGCCGGGGAACCCATTTTCTGTCAGGAACTTAGGATTCATAGCTTTAAAGGTCTAGGATGTGTAGGACAAATATATATACTGCTTTTCCTAATTGAATATGTGTTTATTTTTCTGCTACTGGGAATGCGTGTGATGCCGCATGTGGTGAGATTGAGTATACCCTTAAGATAAGTGATGGCGACGGGGTCGACCATCAACCTCAGTGGAGGCTGACCAACGCAACCCATTCTCTCACCTAGATAATGGGCCGGTTGTTAAGTCTGAGAAGCTGAGGAGCCAAACCCTTTCGTAGTGCGGAAACTATCGGGAATAGTTGTTACGCGATACTACCCTCATTTGAGGCTGGTGATCTATTCTCGGTGAATGGCACTTACTCTAAGATTGCTCTACAACTCGCTGGCGATCCGCTTGTTGTTTTGCTTTCCTGGGAGGAGCTGATGATAATGAGTACAGGTACAAAAATCACCTTAGTATAAACCTTTGGGGATGGGTAGAGCCTTGACTTCATGACAACGACCCTTTGACCCCATGTTTTTTCTATGTTTTTGTGTGCTGCATTCATGCATTCATTTAAAAAAAACATTAAAACATTCAAAAAACTTCTCTTCTAGTCTCTCTGTTTTTTCAAATTAAACTAAGACTGTGATTACAAATATCAGAGAAAGGGATTGCACTAATGGATTTCGGTAGAAGGAGAACTCACCAGTATACCTTCAAGGTTCCAAAGCTAGAGGATTTGAGAAGGTTAGCGAGGATGATCACTAACCCAGAGGCTTTCAGAGCCAAACACGGAGGTTTGCTACCGCTATTAAGAGTCCATGTGATTGAGGGAATCATGGATGCGCTCATTCAGTTTTATGATCCAGTTTATCACTGTTTCACATTCCCGGATTACCAGTTAGCACCAACGCTGGAGGAGTATTCTCATCTGATTGATTTACACATCACAGATCGAGCTCCATTTTCTGGACTGGAAGAAATTCCAAAGAATCAGACTATTGCAAAAGCAATTCATTTGGACGAGTCTGAGGTCAGGACTCACATGACCGCTAAGGTTGGCATCCAAGGTTTGCCAGCCCAGTTCTTGTCAAAGAAAGCCCTGTATTTTGCCAGTATAGGAAACGTGACTGCTTTTGAAAGCATCTTTGTCTTACTCACCTACGGGTTATTTTTGTTTCCTAACATTAATAACTTCGTCGATATCAACGCTATTAAGGTTTTTCACATTGGAAACCCTGTGCCGACTTTGCTCGCGGATGCTTATCATTCTGTACACTTGGGAAATTTGTACAGCAGAGGGGAAATCACATATTGTGTACCTCTACTTTATAAATGGTTTATCTCTCACTTGCCCAAGTCTGCTTCTTTTTGGGATTGTAAGAGTGCCTTACGTTGGTCGCAGAAGACCATGTCTCTTACCAACTCTGATATAGATTGGTGTAATAGGATTTATGTGGGAATTTGGATCATTGACCGTTGTGGAAACTTCCCCAACGTACCCCTCATAGGAACTAAAGGAGGAATCAACTACCATCCGGTATTGGTTCGCCGTCAATTTGGATACCCGATGAGACACATCCCACTGGGTGTTCATCTGGAAGGTCCTTTCTTCAAAGAAGGAGAAAGTGACAGAGCACTAAAGATGGAAATAGTGCAAGCTTGGAAGCATGTTCATAAGAAAGGACGAGAGTCTCTAGGAAAACCGGACTGTGTCTCGGTGGAGCCTTATCTCCATTGGGTACAAACTAGTGCTCTCAAGCTAAAGATGCCTTATCCTCGTTACGGAATTCTTCCTCCGAGGGAATCTGTCATGTACTTCATGACGGAAACTGAAAAGCTTCAGGTTACTCTCAGCAAAGTTCAACGGGAAAGAAGGTCTTAGCAGAACAAGTATCGCACCCTCGACGTAAAGTGCATCATAATACAGCAATTACTGAAAGAAAAAGATGCTCTGATTGAAATTTTGGAGCAACATGCTGTAGAGAATCAAGATGACCAAAGGAATGACAACCCGACAACGGCCCAAGAGCCCTGGTCAAAGAAAAGTAAGATACCAGAATCAGCACCCGATTTCTCTTCAGAGAGGACTCGGGACCCATTAGCTTAGGTTTCTGTTTCCGCACCTTGTAATCTACTGTATTTCCATTTCTGTAATCCTTTGAATTCAATAAAAAGGGGTTTCCCCACTGTTTGATATTTGCAATCTAATTGTCAAAGTTTATTAAACCCTAAACAATTAATATAATCATTGCATTCATCATTCTCACATCGCGTATTCCTCTTACCTACGAATCTCACGTTTATGTCTCGATTCTAGAGTCAAACTGTCTCATTCGTATAATACTCGGGCCAATCTTCAGAAAACGATGGATGATCTTGAGGAAGAGAACAGAGAGTTGAAAGAAGAGATTGACGCTCTAAGAGAGGATATGAGAGAGCTTCGTAACGACATGCAAGCCATGGCAGAAGCTCAACTACAAAGGACTGTGATCTTAGAGATCACCTCAACGCCCATAGTGGAGAAGTATGATCCTAGGTATCATATACCGAAAGATCGTCCTTGGGGCATGCCTGTTAACTATATCCCGGAAGGATATGTTCCGCCGATCACTGAAGATCAGGGAATCACAACAGAAGCCGCTGGGCCTGAAGGTTACAAACTTCGGGAAAGCGAAGATGCCAGGGGCCTACTGAAGACTCCTGAAGGTTACAAACTTCGGGAAACACCAAGATTTAGTGTCGTAGTCACGGTACCACCCCCTGTGGTGCACACTGTCCCGGAAGGACAGATTCCACAGACACCTTCTGGTAAGAAGGAAACTATGTTTGACAGAATGGATGAGTTCCAGGAACAGTTCCTGGGAATGCAGAAGGAACTGCAAGCCATTCGCGGTCAGGATCTATTTGGAAAGGACGCCGCATACCTCTGCTTGGTCCCAAATGTGAAAGTCCCGCACAAATTTCAAGTGCCCGACTTTGAAAAGTACAAGGGTAACTCTTGCCCTCAAAGCCATCTGGTGATGTACGCTCGGCGGATGTCAGCTCAGATGGAGAATCAGGACCTACTGATTCACTACTTTCAGGATAGTTTAACCGGTGCCGCACTCAAATGGTACATGGGTTTAAACCGTGCCACGATCAGCACTTTCAGAGATCTTGGCACTGCCTTCGTCCAACAATACAAATACAATTTGGACATGGCACCCGACAGAGATCAACTCAGATCAATGTCACAAAAGGACAAGGAAACCTTTAAGGAGTATGCTCAAAGGTGGCGTGAAATTGCCGCTCAAATTTGTCCACCTTTTGAGGAAAAAGAGATGACAAAGATCTTCTTAAAGACCTTAAGCTCATTTTACTATGACCGAATGGTTGCCAGTGCGCCCAGTGATTTCACCGAAATGGTCGGTATGGGCGTACGTCTTGAGGAAGCCGTCCGAGAAGGACGTTTAGTAAAAGACACTGGATCGACGAGCGGTACTAAAAAATACGGTAGTGCTCTCCCTAAGAAAAAAGAGCAAGATATTGGGAATATCTCTCTCGAAAAGCAAAGGCGACGTTATCAACCGGTAGCAGCTGTAACTCCAGCTATCAACCATGCGTCTATTCCTACGTATCAACCTTAGGTTGCGACGAGCCAACCTGATCAGCAAAGGACACAACAGCCTCTTCAGCAGGCTCGTCCTCCATACAACAACAACCGTACAACACGGCCACCAGGATTTGATCCTATACCCGTAACGTACGCAGAGCTATTTCCATTACTACTGGCTAAGGGGCACATTCAGACTAAATCTCCTCTTACAGTACCGGAAAATCCGCCTTTTTGGTTTAAGGTGGATCAGACATGCCCTTACCATCAAGGAGGTTCAGGGCATAACATAGAGACTTGTCTCAATTTCAAGTCCAACGTGCAAAAGCTTGTTAGGAGCGGGCTCTTATCTTTCAAAGATACGAATCCCAATGTTCTCACGAACCCGCTGCCTCAACATGAGAAAGCTGCAGTCAATTTGATAGAGGGAGAGACTAACGATGTCTATCAAATTCATGATGTACTCTTGTTGAAAACCAATTTGGTCAAGATGCATTGTAGACAGAGTGGATATGGCCATTGCCACCTCATAACTATCATCAGTGTGATATCTGCTCTAAAAACAATCAAGGATGTTCTGTGGTGCAAGCAGCCCTATAGGAACAAATGGATCTCGGATGGATCCAAGAGCACCGAGTTCGTGGAGTTAACATGGTCTACACGAATTCTAACGTCATTCAAAACCACGACATCTGTGCGATGAATGCCAACTTGGTGACAATGCACTCAAGGCAAAGCCAGTATCATAATCTGCCGCGGCACGATTACAGTCCTTGTCTAACTTGCTCGGTAAACAAACAAGGATGCTCTTTCATACAGGAGGCCCTCCAGCGTCAGATGGATCTTGGATGGATCCAAGACTACCATGATAGGAACCCTTATCACATCAACATGGTTCAGATCTTCGACATTCACGTGATGAATACCAACCTGGTAGAGTTACATGCTAAGCAGGTCCGGCTCGGATTCTTAATATCACATGACTATCAAAGCTGTAAGGTGGGTTGCGAAAATGATCAAGGTTGTACCCTTGTCCAGGAGGCACTTCAGCACTTGTTAAATCACTGGTGGATGCCAATTTATATGGATGAAGATACTCAACAGATTAGTATCAGTAACAGAAACCCCACTCAGCGTCAAAATCAGGATGTCTGATCGGTGGAAGCTAACCTAGTAAGGTTACATTGTATTCAAAGTGGGCGTGGCCAGGTGCCACCACACAACTATGACAGTTGTAGCGTCTGTTCGGAAAGTAACCAAGGGTGTTACCTTATGAGAGCAACTCTTCAGGGTCAGGTCGATCGTGGAGAAATTCGTCCATATCCGGGTTCTGGACCCATTAACTGGACACCGAACTACCTTGCCGAGCAAGTTGAGGATGTTGTCACGATCTCTGGTCATCACAGGACCAGGGATGTTTTTGCCATTATTTCTCTACTTGACGAATCTAAAGTTCCCAACTGGGAACGAATCGAGATCACTTACGATGGTCAGAAAAATTAGAAGGTTCCCATAGTCATCTATCTACCAGGACCACTACCGTATGAATCAGCTAAGGATATCCCTTACAAATACGGTGCAACAACAGTCGAGAACGGGAAGGACATTCCGTTACCCTCCGTCGTGAATATTGCAGACATCAGTCGAGTAACACGGAGTGGCAGAATCTTCAACCGAGGAGTTGGAGAAGCCAATAAAGAAAATGAACCTCAGACAGAAGTTCCCAATCCACCAGTCGGTCAATCCAGTAATCCCGACCTTTTGAAAAATGATGATGAGATGTTAAAGCTCATCCAAAGGAGTGAATACAACATTGTTGATCAGCTGTTATAGACTCCTTCAAAGATCTCTGTGTTATCATTGTTGTTCAGTTCGGAAGCCCACAGGGAGGCTCTACAGAAAGTCTTGGAGCAAGCCTTTGTGGAACAAGATGTAACAATCAGACAGTTCGATAGCATTGTCTTTAACATCACTTCCTGCAATAATTTGGGGTTTAGTGATGAGGAATTACCTGAAGAGGGTCGCCGTCATAACATGGCACTCAATATCACAGTTAACTGCCAGGACGATGCTTTAGCCAGCGTACTGATAGACACAGGGTCAGTCCTGAATGTTATGCCGAAGTCCACTTTGATGTAATTATCATTCAAAGGTCCTCCGATGAGAATCAGCGAGGTCGTCGTCAAAGCGTTCGACGGATCCAGAAAAACAGTTATCGGCGAAGTTGATCTTCCCATAACTATTGGTCCTCACACTTTCCAAGTCACTTTCCAGGTCATGGACATCCGGGCAACATACAGTTACTTATTATGAAGACCTTGGATACATTAGGCTGGAGCGGTCACTTCGACCCTCCACCAAAAGCTAAAGTTCGTCAAGGACGATCAACTTGTCACAGTCTGTGGAGAACAAGCCTTGCTTTTAAGTAACTTGTCATCATCTACTGGTATAGAACCCGAGGAGGTTATTGGGACTCAGTTCCAAGCACTGTCGATGAGCGAGAACAATCAGTTCAGAGGAGGAACCCCGATTTCCACATACAAAGATGCTATCAAAGCGGTCGAGAGTACCGATACAACAGGATGGGGACAGCTTGTCGTTCCTACTGACAATAAAACAAAGAAGGGTCTTGGTTTTTCCGCAACCTGTACCCAGACAGTTGCCAGCGATCAAAGTCTTCATCCCCTTCAAAATTTCTTCCACAGTGGAGGTTTCCTTCATCCCGTTTCTCAGGCAGTACATGCTATTAATGAGGAAGATCCCTCTGACACAGATGAAGAATGGAAATCCTACCTTAACAAGGACGGTTATATGTCTCAGGAAGAGGTGCCTATGCCTTTTTGCTATCCCGCACAAAGTCCGAGATTTATACCACGGTCAGACGTCGAAATGATATATGGAGATTGTGATCCGGAAGGATGTCGTGCTCCGCCAACTTCATTAGAGGAGGACACTCTGATGAAAGACAACTTTGACCACGATTAATATGGCCCAATGGATGGTCTGCCAATGTGGCAACCTTACCCAGGAAACTTGGGGCAAGAAAGTCAGCCGAGCAATGAAAATTAGCTGACCGTCATTGAACAGAATACCTATGTCCCCACCATGTCATGGGATCAACACTCAGGTCATTCAGAAACTACTCAACATGAAGATGAATTCACAACATTTACAGGACTTGAATTCATCAACTATGCTTTTCCCGAGGTCAACGTCATCGAGAGAGATGACTCCTCCAGTTCCAAAGAAGTTTGGGACACCCTGGGACAACCAAGTGGAAAATACTACTATATGGTCAAGTACACCGCTCCCGAAAGCTATCGTATCAGGCTCGAAGACATCCAGCCAACTGGATGGGGAGATACAACTGAGAGCACAAATGTTATGCAAAATACAACAGATGAATTCTCCTACGACAATTCTTCCTGGGAGACAGATTCCAATGATCCTGCTCCACCAGAAATCAACGTTATTTCTGAAGACAAGCCAAGAAAGAAGGTACTAGACTTTGTGATTCACCGAGGAGGTCGCCGCCAATGGGTTGTCGTCGAGGTTCCGAAGATCGTTCATCAGTCAAAGTAATTGTCATCTTTAACCTTTCACCCTGCCCAGGTGAAACGGATGTTTTGATAGGGCTTGCTTTCTATAAAATTTCCCTCTTCGCTCCGCCCAAAGCGACAGAGTTTTGTTTTATAGGGTTGTAGTTTCAAGGATCGACTTGTTCATTAATAAAATAACGTCGTTCTGTAATTTCGGCATTAATTGCTGTTTTCTCTTTCTTCTTTTTCAGAAAATGGTAATCCTAAAAAATATTTCAATAATAAAAACAAGCAGTAAAAGAAATACACTGCACACACTTGCATTTTCTCTATCTCTTCTAAACACGAATCATCACGTCATGCATATTGCTTGTTTTAAACCCTGTTGAAACATACGATCCGATGCCTTCTCCCGGCTTTGGGTTCCCGGTATTTGGGGCTGAAGAAGAAGTTGACAATGAAATTCCAGAAGAGATCTCCCGGCTACTCAGACAAGAGGAAAGGTCCATTGAACCTCACAAAGAGCCGTTGGAAATGGTAAACTTGGGTTTAGAAAAAGAGAGGAAAGAAATCAGGATTGGGGCACTGCTCAGTCCAACTGCCAAAGAGAGTTTGATAAAGCTTCTCAAAGAATTCCCCGATGTATTCGCTTGGTCCTATCAGGATATGCCAGGGTTGGATACCAGCATCGTGGAACATCACTTACCGTTGAGATCGGAATGTCTGCCAGTAAAGCAAAGGTTGAGATGCACTCACCCGGACATGGCCATCAAAATCAAAGAGGAGGTGTAGAAACAGATCGACGCGGGTTTCCTCGCTACATCTGAATATCCTCAATGGTTAGCCAACATTGTACCCGTTCCCAAAAAGGACGGAAAGGTCAGAATGTGTGTTGATTACAGAGATCTGAACAAGGCTAGGCCAAAGGACGAATTTCCTTTACCACACATTGACATGCTGGTAGATAGTACAGCAAAGTTCAAAGTTTTTTCCTTCATGGATGGATTCTCGGGCTATAACCAGATCAAAATGGCGCCGAAAGACATGGAGAAAACTTCGTTCATCACCCCATGGGGCACCTTTTGCTACAAGGTAATGTCGTTCGGTTTGAAGAACGCCGGGGCAACCTATCAAAGGGCCATGACTACTCTGTTTCATGACATGATACATAAAGAAATCGAGGTATATGTCGATGATATGATTGCAAAATCAAAAACAGAGAGTGAGCACGTTGAACATCTGTCAAAATTGTTCGGACGTTTAAGAAAATTCAAGCTCCGCTTGAATCCCAACAAGTGCACCTTCGGTGTTAGTTCAGGGAAACTATTAGGGTTCATCGTCAGCTAGAAAGGAATTGAGGTTAATCCTGACAAGGTCAAGGCCATTCGAGAAATGCCTTCTCCGAAAACTGAAAAACAAGTCAGAAGATTCCTGGGATGTTTGAACTACATCTCCAGATTCATATTCCTTATGACTGCCACTTGTGCGCTGATTTTCAAGTTACTCAAAAAGAACCAGGATTGCGTTTGGTCAGAAGATTGCCAAACTGCCTTCGACAGCATTAAGGAATATCTGTTGAATCCTCTGATTCTATCACCTCCAGTGGAAGGAAGACCACTGATCATTTACCTCACAGTCCTAGAGGACTCAATGGGATGTGTACTTGGCCAACAAGACAAAACCAAAAGGAAAGAGTCTGCCATTTACTATTTGAGCAAGAAATTCACCGACTGCGAAACTCGGTACACGATGCTTGAGAAAACTTGCTGCGCTTTGGCTTGGGCATCCAAACGTCTTCGCCAGTACATGATTCGTTATACTACTTGGTTAATCTCAGAAATGGATCCAATCAAGTACGTTTTCGAGAAACCTGCTCTTACGGGAAGGATTGCTCGTTGACAGATGCTGTTATCAGAATATGACATAGAGTACCACGCTCAGAAAGCCGTTAAGGGAAGTATTTTAGCCGATCATTTGGCTCATCAACCGATTTACAATCAAGAATCAATCGGGTTTGACTTCCCAGACGAAGATGTCATGTATCTAAAAATGAAAGATTGCGATGAACCGCTACCCAGTGAAGGGCTAGAACCAGGTTCCCAATGGGGACTTATCTTTGATGGAGCAGTTAATCATTATGGAAACAAAATTGGGGCAATCATTGTTACCCCTCAGGGTACCCACATTCCTTTCACTGCCAGACTTACGTTCAAGTGTACGAACAACGAGGCCGAATACGAAGCTTGTATTATAGGTCTCGAAGAAGCGATTGATTTAAGGATCAAAAACTTGGACGTATACGGCGATTCAGTCCTGGTTATCAATCAGATAAAAGGAGATTGGAACACATACCAATCAGGATTGATTCCTTACAAAGACTACGCAAGAAGGTTGCTACCTTTCTTCAACAGAGTTGAGTTTCATCATATCCCTCGTGAGGAGAATCACATGGCTGATGCATTAGCCACTCTTTCTTTCATGATTAGTGTAGATCAATGGAACGACTTACCTAAGATCGACATAATGCGCCTTGAAAGGCCCGCTTACATCTTCACAATTGAAGCAGTCATAGACGATAAACCTTGGTATCATGATATCAAATACTTTCTTCTGAAACAAGAGTACCCACCTGGGGCACTAAGAAAAGACAGGAAAACCCTCAGAAGATTGGCTGGAAACTTCTTCCTGAGTGGTGACACTCTCTATAAGAAAATTTTTGACATGGTCTTGCTCCGATGCATAGACAGACCAGAAGCAGAAATGCTGATGAAAGAAATTCATGAAGGATCTTTTGGCACTCATGCCAAACGACACACAATGGCCAGAAAAATTCTAAGAGCAGGGTACTATTGGTTGACAATGGAATCCAACTGCTACAAGTACATGAGGAAGTGTCACAAGTGTCAGATATACTCCGACAAAATTCATGTACCGCCATCACTCTCAAAGTTCTTTCTTCCCCGTGGCCTTTTTCCATCTGGGGAATCGACATGATTGGCTTGATTGAACCTAAGGCTTCAAACGAACATCGGTTCATCCTGGTAGCCATTGACTATTTCACCAAGTGGGTTGAAGCAGCGTCATTCGCCAATGTAACCCGACAAGTGGTGGTCCGATTTATCAAAAACAATATCATCTCCCGTTATGGTGTTCCAAGCGAGATCATTACTGACAATGGATCTAACTTGAACAACAAGATGATGAAGGAGTTGTGCGCAGAGTTCAAGATTAAACATCATAACTCATCTCCCTACCGACCCAAGATGAATGGAGCGGTAGAAGCGGCCAATAAGAACATCAAGAAGATCGTTCAAAAGATGGTTGTAACCTACAAAGACTGGCACAAGATGCTACCCTTTGCTCTTCACGGTTATCGCACATCTATCCCACTTTAACAGGGGCAACCCCTTTCTCTCTAGTGTATGGCATGGAAGCACTGCTCCCCATAGAAGTAGAGATCCCGTCAATCTGAGTATTAATGGAAGCTAAGCTTACCGAAGCTGAATGGTGTCAAAGTCGACACGACGAACTGAACCTAATCGAAGAGAAACGAATCACGGCACTATGCCATGGTCAGTTTTATCAACAGAGAATGAAGAGGGCGTTTGACAAAAATGTCTGACCTCGTGTATTCAGAAAAGGAGACATCGTGCTCAAGAAGATACATTCATTTCTCACTGACTTTCGGGGCAAATGGACCCCAAATTATGATGGCCCCTATGTGGTCACGAAAGCTTTCTCAGGCAGCGCCTTATGACTTGCAACCATGGACGGAGAGGAATTTGCCTACCCCACGAATGTTGATGTAGTCAAGAAATACTTCGCCTAAACAAAAAAAAACGTCTCGGTGGATTGAAAACTCGAAAGGGCGGTCCAGGCAAAAGTTAGAGACATGAAAAAAAATCATCCCGGTGAATTGGAAACATCATAGTACAATCCAGGCAAAAATTAGGGATAATTGCAAGTAACTATGTTCAACAGAGGCAAGTCTCTCAGCAGCAGCAGTTACACCATCCATCGGAGGAAAACTCCAGTCAAGGTCATCTTCGACAGAAGCTCAGGATGTCCCAAATTCAAAGTTAGTAGAAGGATAGTGGTCGTTATGTTTCAACGTAGCCCTTTTCCCTGTAAATTACCATTTTCAAACTTTGTATATACTCTTTCGAATCACGCGTTTGGCTGATCTCCTTCTTATCAATAAAATTTGAGCCCTTATGCTTTTGTTTGTAATTCTTATTTTGAAATAAAACAAAAATGAATTTACTTGTTAAAACTTTTTCTGCTTTTTAATAAAGATGGCAATTTCTTTTGACTGTTGAACATCGAAAGAGCATCGATTGCGTCTCCAAAGGTGTTTGAACTTCAAAGTGCAGAATCAAAGTACTCCTTCTAGGCCCAGTATGCCTGAATGAAGGGATCAACAGTGTCAGAGACCTTGTTTCGTCTGACACACCTCGGCCGAATTCTTATCTCCTAAGCCAGATCAACGGTGCTCCCAACAGGGACTATCTCTCCTAAGCAAGGTGGAATTGCTATCTTGAACCAACGTACTTCTTCGCCCCGCGATGGTCGAATATCCAGTCGTGTTCATCCATTAGTTTGTATGTCGCGTCAGTTTTGTCAGCATAAACATACATACATCATGCATTATTGACTTGCATTTATATTGCATCACTATCACTCTAGTCGGTCTTGTCTCCTAGTGATAGAAGTTCTCTCAATCGAGTTGTCAGTTCTTGCCTCGTCAGGAAACGCTACGTTTGAACAACCTCGCCTCCAGTTTATTTCTGGGAGGAAGTTGGCCTTTGACCACTTTGATAACTTGAACCTCTGAAAAGCCAGAGAAGCCTTCTACAAATGTCACTCTTCGCCATTGAAGATGATATCCTTGCTTTCCCGGATTAAGGAAAATCCACAGAGAAAGCCTCTTAAGCAGAGATTTGGCAGTACAAATGCCATTCTCTGAAAAACCCACCGATGAAAAGGTCATCGACACCTCAAAATTGGATCACATCATATGGCATTTCTCCGAGAAGATCTCCGAGAAAAGTATGATGTAAAGACCCCAAGTGACAGCAGTCTCCCAAGAGACTCGTTTTCCCCAGTATAAACAAATGGCGTCTCCAACAGAGAAGTTTGTACACCTCTACAACTCAGACGGCTGGGTTCTCCAGCAAGTCTGACATCAAAATTGTTTCCGTCAAATGGCATCTCCCCAGGAAAATTCGGCGAGAAGTTTGAGGAAAATCTGCTACAAATAGTGTTCCTTGTCAGTAAAGTTTATTGACAAAAGAAACTAAGACCAGTTCCTTGGTGGGAAACCAGGATCGAGGGGAAGTTTAAATCAGCAACTGAGACCAGTTCCTTGGTAGGAAACCAGGATCGAGGGGAAGTTAACAAAAGAAACTAAGACCAGTTCCTTGGTAGGAAACCAGGATCGAGGGGAAGTTTATTTCAGAAACTAAGACCAGTTCCTTGGCTGAAGACTAGGATCGGGGGGAAGTTTACCTTTTCTGAGCATCATTGCCTAGCTAAAGAAGATGAATGCGTAAGCTACCATTCATAACCACCATCAAAATTTCGGGTATTCCGATATTTAATCCTCTTGCACCCCGAATGCCCGAATACCTTCGTCATTCACACCTTCGGGTTCAAGAAGATTAAATAGGGGCATCTGTCATACCCAAAATTTTTACCACTAAGATTTCCCATCATTGTGCAAATCATTACCACAATATGGAGGAGCCATCATACTTCATCAGTCTCCCCAAAGATGGGTGAGCATCCACTACAATCAAAATTAGGGTTTCAAGCCCTCTCTGAGTGCTTTGACAAAGGATCAATCAAGGAATGACATGATATTCAACTTTTTTAGCCTCTCAAATATCCAAAATGGATCAAAAAGACTCCCACTTCAAGGATTAAGCACAAGGATGCTCCCTTCTAGATGGATCAAGCTCCAAGATCGCCAGTGTCACCAAATTAGGGTTTTGGTCGACCAAGGGCCTCCAGATGAAAAATTTCATCTGGGCATGAGCCAATGATCCAAAACATAACCTAATATACTCCATGGAACCTCATGGACCAAATCATCAAGTCAATTTTGCCTCAGGGGATGCATTCATCAAAAATCAGGAATTAGGGTTTCTTGACCTAATTCACCCCTAAGTTGACTTTTGAGACAAATCATGAAACAAGACCTCAAGAGAGGGTTTGAGGGTATCTAATGAATTATATTGATCCATTTGGAACAATGGATTAATCCAATAAGCTTGAGCAACAAGTCTCAATTTCATCTGCACAACAATTAGGGTTTTAAGGGAAAAGTCAACTGTAACTTTGACTTTTGACCAGGACATGCTCCCAAGCCCTAAGACATGATTCAATATGCCCTATGACACCCATGGAACATGTCCATCAAGTTTGATTTAGGTCAAGGACATGATTTCCTGAAGAATTGCACAGTTTGGAATTCATCTGATAAAAAGTCAACTGTGCACAAAAGTCAACTTTGACTTTTTGAGATTTTTCACCAAAATGGTTTTTTAACCATAAAATGATGTTAATGTATGATTTGAATCATCATTCATCAAGAAAATTCAAGAAAATTTGGATAACTTGTAAAAGGGGTAACCATAAAAACTTAGAAAATTTTCTAAGTTAAAAATAAAGTGACAAGGGCACCAACTTTGAAGGATCATAACTCCTAAACCACAAAGCCATTTTTTCTCATCCAAAGATGGATTTGTAGCCCTCATTACCCTCTACAAAAACTTCAACTAGACCTAAGTCTAATTCATTAAGGATTTGGAGTTATGGAGTGATCAAAATGACTGAAAAGTGAAAATGTCACTTTTTCCAACACTTAGTGAAATTTTCACTAATTCAGAATCTGCCTTCACTTTTTGCCAAATGTAGGGGGATTTTTCACTTGGATTCAAAAGAGATCAAAACCAAACATGTTCAAACAGTTGTTGTATCATGTAAGGGCTTTCCAAAATGGTCAAGAACATTACCAAATTCAACTTACACCATGAGATATGACATTGGCAAGTTGCCTTGCTGAAATTTGTCAAAGGCAAGGCAGAATTTGCAACTTTGCTCGATTTGCTAAAATCAGCCAAATTCAAATGCTCCAATCCACTTGGATACATCTGAGGATTGAATCTAAAGGGGACAATCACTGAGCCAAGCCTCCAAAGTCCATGGAACAAGAAATAGCTTGTTGAACCTAGAATGGCCAAAATAGGGACAAGACTCCAAATTTGGATTGAAGCATTCAATGGAAGCATCAAGGTGGCATGGACTGAGCCATTCTCATCTGAAATCAGTCAAGACTTATCCAAGACCAAGGGAACCAAAGCTCTGTGCCCTAACCTCTAGTCAATGGCTAGAGGAGACTTGGATTTTCATTTGCCAACATTGGCCAAACCTACTTATCAGTTGCCATTCACTATTCCTTGCAAAACAAACTTGCTCTACTATAAATAGAGCTCAATTGTTATCAGTTTGAGTACACCAAAGCCATCTAACAGATGCTTTCCTCAAAATCTCTTTCTCTTGGCAAAAATGCCTTTCTTAGCAAGGTAGCTATCGGGTTTTGAGTTTGAGAGCTTTTCCAATCAAACCAATCACTCACACACCTCACATACATCATATAGAAGTGATCCAAACACTCACATAACATCTGGAACACAGATTTCACAAAATCACCAGCTGGTTGCTCAAACTTTCAATCAAGTTGCAGCTGAGGTACCACAAATCGTTCCAGCCATTTTCAATCAAGTCCAAGTATTCAAACACACTCCATAGGGTGTAAGGAAGCTGTTCAGATCATCACCACTCATCTGTAACACCTCCAAATCAAAAATCACATTGCACTTGCTGTCACGGCCTAGAGGTAAGCATACACTTGGTCATCTCTCAATCTATGCATATTTCCTCGCACAATAATTTGGCCATATGTTCATAATCATGCATGGAATGTTTTCCCTCAATTAATTGCATTGTTTGAATCGTGTATCAAAAATCCTAGCCTTCATGCAGAAATTAGGGTTCTTGAGGATTTGTCATGATTTCTTGTTATATGTTTAATTTAAATGAAATTAATGGACATAGACATGATCGTGAGGTTGAGACGAGCATAATGATATGTGGATTGCATGTTATAATCAAGTATTCAGTGAGATTGGATAGAAAATGCAAATCAGCCAAACCCAGAACACGTGCGTGTTCTTCAGCTGTTCTTGGCGCCTTTTTTGAATTTTCAAATATTTGAATTTTGTGATTTTTCTTTAATTGATTCAAAAATTAATTTCTCTCTGAGTTTTAATGATTTTGAGTTGATTCTTTTTTTAATAATTCACAAAAATGTTAAAATATTTTATTTTCCCAAAAAAATCCCAAAAATATTATTTATTTCATATAATTGATATTTTTGCAAAGAATTAATATTTTAATTGTTTTTGACATTTTAAATATTTTTTCCACATTGATTTTGCAACTTTTAATGCTCTCTAATTATTTTTTAGGTCAATAATTAATTTTTGAAGCATTAATCCAAGATCACAATTTGTTTTTCATATGTTAAACAATTTTGATCGTTTTAATTGAATTTTTATTCAATTAAATACATTTTTGAAAACAAATTAGGGTTTTTGGATTAATTCAACCCTCATAAATCATTGTCAAAAACTTTTGGGCCTCTAATAGAGTGTAAGACCCAATCCTTTTTTTGACCAAAACATTTTGGGCCTCAGTGTATTGTATAAGTATCGATACCGTCAAAAACAAACGGCGCGATCGTCGCCTTTTGAAAAATAACCTTGGGCCTCTCCTCGAGCTAAAAGACCCATTCAAAACTTTTGGGCCTCTATTAGAGTGTAAGACCCAACCCCCTTTTAAACAAAATAATTTGGGCCTCACTTATTGTATAAGTCCCTCTGCGTTAAAAGAAAACCTCGGCGTGATCGCCATTTTTAACGAAAAATCAATTGGGCCTACCCTCGTGTTATAAGCCCGACTCTTTTTCTTTAAAACTTTTGGGCCTCTTGAGAGAGTGTAAGACCCATCCCTTTGTACAGAAAAACATTTTGGGCCTCAGTCACTTGTATAAGTCCCTCTGTACAAGTTCAAACAGTGCACTCACTGATAAAACCCTGGGCCTCTCCTTGAGCTGTAAGCCCCAAATCTTTCTTTTTTAAAGCACTTACTCCTTTGATTTTGAATATACTGTTGTTTTCAATCTTTCTTTGTTGAACAACTAACCAAACAGCATGGAAGCTCTACAACCGAGTAAGTGGTTATTGCTTTCATTTACCGCTTTCATATACATATAACTGTATTGTGGGGTTATTTCACTGTAAGTCTTCTTTCATAAACTCATATCAATTGTGTAATAATAGTATAGATATTTAGAGTTTCCCCGGCAACTACGTCTAGAACTAGGTGACGCCGTTTCGTTTATTCGTAGAAATAGACAGCTAGATCCCCAATAGGATCACCAGATACAGTCTTCTCTTCGGTTGTCCTCATTAGGAATTGTCAAGAAACTCTATTCCCAGAGATGAATGTATTCTCCGTGAATGGCATCTTTGAGTTTCTTCCAAATTCTCGAACTTTCCTGACTTGATCTATTCCTTGTGAATAGCTTGCCTTGAATTTCTCAGGGTTTGGGGACCCACGGGCTTCTTAAAAGCATCGGCCTCCTCTTGGGCATCGTTCAAGGACCCACAGGCTTCCTAAAAGCAACCCCCTCCTCTTGGGCTTAGTAGAAGGACCCGCCGGCTTCTTAGAAGTATTCACAGCCTCCTCTTAGGCTTCCTATAATGATCTCTTCCTTCGGGAATGATAGCCTTCTCTTGGGCTTCGTACAAGGACCCGTCGGCTTCTTAAAAGTTTCCAGCCTCCTCTTGGGCTTCGTACAAATTGTCCTGACGACCTCCTAGAGGTATAGGAACAGAACTTAATCATCTTCATAGAACAGTCCTTTCATAGAGTCTACTACTGTTTCTCAAAGCATGGTACAAGAGATAAAACTATAGACTTGGACAGTCTAATTTCCTTGAGTCTGAAAGACATTCTCAAGTGACCCCTTCTTAAAATAGGAAGGAAACTCGTAGACTCGGAGAGTCTCAATACCCTTCGGATCTCCCGCTTCCTTAAAGAACAGGAATAACCCGGATCCTTGAATCAAATCCATGAGTACAGTGTTGCTCATATAAGAACTGATTTTCTCTTTCAAAATCAGTATACTGGACCTGTCACTTAACTGAAAAAGTCACCATAGCCTCCTCTTGGGCTTTGTACAATAATTCTCCCCAGCAGAGTCAAACAACATTTAGCCTCTCTCTCGGGCTTTGTACGAGACACATAAGAGACTCCCTCGTTGAGTCAATCACCCCTTTCGCCTCCATCTCAAGCTTTGTACGAGATACAAAAGGGTTCTTATTGAGCCAAACAAACAATAGCCTCTATCTCAGGCTTTATACGAGATACCAAAAGACTCTATTGTCAAGTCAAAACCCTTTTAGCCTCTCTCTCGGGCTTTGTACGAGACACATATCAGCCTCCGCTTAGGCTTTGTATAAGAAAACCACTGGTTAATTCAATTAACCTTTTAGCATCAAAGTTGTGCCTCGTCCACAGTACACAAACATCAACAACTCCTTCCCCTCCATCTAACTGCTGTAAACAGAAAGCCTCTGGATCATCTACATCCATGCCAATGTCACTCTTTTAGCATGAGAAATTCCTAAGGAAAGATGGCATTGCTCAACACTGAGTTAAAGTCTTCTCCTTCAGGTTAAAACCCCTTATAAAGGAAATTATGCCATTGCTAGGATCCGCGTATCCTTTTTAAAGTAATCCTCCCTTTATAATCAGTCACCCAACAGTTGTAATAGACAAACCTCTTTAGAGATGACAAATTCTCTCTAAAGTTGAGACCTTTTAGCTTCACATCTTGGGCTTTGAACAAGATACAAATAGACTCTTTAGCTTCACATCTCGGGCTTTGAACAAGATACAAATCACCTTTCGCTTCACGTCTTGGGCTTTGAACAAGACACCAAAAAAAACCATTTCCTCCCATAGAATAGGAGGAACTACGAACGCTCTGATTTCCCTGTTTCGGTAAACGGGAATACGTAGGCATAAGATTGAAAGAAAAGATCTTAGCGAGCACACTAAACAAAAACCCAAAATCCCATATCTCCATCAATCAAAAGCAGTAATTCAAAACATTAGTCCTAACATCCTAATCCTTGTTCCCCGCCAGAAACCATTATGTCAAAATAGCATAAGAAAGGCCCCTCCACATTGATAGCATTCGTAACCTAACAGACCACTGTTTAAACTCAGTATGCAAAGCAGGGTTAATTGGAGACATCAATTTCCCTTCCTTCATCAGGTCACAATAGGATAAAAAATGAATCGACCTGTAGTTTAAGCTCAACCGCAGAGAACGACCTGCGCTTAAGAACCGCGTCCAAAATCGCTCGCTACAGTAGGTAACCCCTCATCTACTACTATCTCTGATGTACTTCTTGTGGAAGGCCTTAGACACAACCTTTTAAGCATTAGTCAACTATGTGACAAGAATTATAAAGTATCTTTTTCAAAGGATTGTTGCATAGTTGAAGATAGTGACAAAAAGAATGTGTTTAAGGGCTTGAGGGTGAACAATGGCTATATGCTAGACTTAGATGAAGTATCGTTGAATGGCGACAAGTGTCTAGTAACTATGAATGAGGATTCATGGTTGCGGAATAGACGATTGGCGCACATCAACTTTGATTTGCTTAACAAAATTGCCTCTAAAGACCAAGTCATCGGTTTGCCCAAAATCAAATTCACAAAGGATCATCTATGTGATGCTTGTCAAATGGGGAAGCAAACATGGATCTCTTTTAAATCCAAAAACATTGTTTCAACTATGAGACCCCTTGATCTCCTCCATATGGACCTCTTTGGACCATCTAGGGTTAAAAGCCTAGGTGGTAGCTATTGTGGTTTTATAATAGTCGATGACTTTTCTAGGTTTTGCTGGACTATTTTCTTAGCAAATAAGAGTGATACCTTTTCGGCCTTTGAACGATTTGTTAAGTTATCTCAGAACAAGTTAAACACAAACATTGGGTCAATTAGAAGTGACCATGGGGGTGAGTTTGAAAATCATTTGTTTGAAGCATTTTATGATTCCAACAGAATTGATCATAATTTTTCCGCACCACGTACCCCTCAACAAAATGGGGTAGTGGAACATAAAAATAGAGTTTTGGAGGAACTTGGAAGGACTATGATCAATGATAGTGGACTACCAAAATACTTTTGGGCCGACGCCATAAGTATGGCTTGTTATGTTTTGAATAGGGTGCTCATCCGACCTATTCTAAACAAGACACTGTATGAGCTTTTAAAAGGGCGTAAGCCAAATATCTCTCACCTTCATGTATTTGGTTGCAAATGCTTTATGTTAAACAATGGGAAATAGACTCTTGGTAAGTTTGATGCCAAGGCCGACGAGGGTATTTTTCTTGGATACTCTCAGTCAAGTAAAGCGTATAGAATTTATAATAAGAGGTTACATGTAGTTGAAGAGTCAGTTCATGTTACCTTTGACGAGTCTTATCCGAGAAATGTAGGATAAGGTAGTTCTTTTCATAGTGCAGGTGTACCTACTGAAGACATACTCAAGGACACTGATAAGGGAACTGATCAACATGAAGCAGTGCGTATTGAGGAGGAAAAGGATCACCAACAAGTGAAAAGTGAGGATGATCAACATCCTGATAAAGATGAACTTCCTCCAGCTTTGAAGTCTTCAAAAGACCATCCAATTAACAACATTCTCGGTGATATCTCTAAGGGAGTAACCACTCGCTCTAAACTTAGAAAATTATCTATTACTATGCTTTTGTGTCACAAGTAGAACCTAAAAATGCTAAGGAGGTGTTACTCGACGAGCATTGGTTTCTATCAATGCCAGATGAACTAAATCAATTAAGGAGAAATGACGTTTGGAACCTTGTCCCCCCTCCGCAAGATCATCGAGTAATCGGCGCCTGATGGTTGTTTAGGAATAAACTTGATGAAAATGGAGTAATAACACGTAACAAAGCGCGGCTTGTAGTGCGAGGCTACAACCAAGAGGAAGGAATCAACTATGAGGAAACTTATGCGCCGGTTTCCCGACTCGAGGCTATACGCCTTTTACTTGCTTATGCTTGCACTAAGAACTTAAAATTATTCCAAATGGACGTTAAATGTGATTTCCTTAATGGATATATAAATGAAGAGGTTTATGTTGGCCAACCTCTGGGTTTTGAATCCCATGAATATCCTGATCATGTCTACAAACTTAAATGTGCTTTGTACGGACTTAAACAAGCCCCTAGGGCTTGGTATGAACGTCTAAGCAAATTTTTACTTGATCAAGGTATTCAAGAGGGAAGGTTGACACAACCCTCTTTATTAAACGTCAAGGAAAACATTTAATCTTGGTACAAATTTATGTTGATGATATTATCTTTGGGTCTACTAACATGATCTTGGTCAAGGAGTTTTCTAGTTTGATGCAGGGGGAGTTTGAAATGAGCATGATGGGGGAGCTTAACTATTTCCTCGGATTGCAAATCAAACAACTCGAAGAGGGCACATTCGTGAGTCAAACGAAATACTGTCTTGAGCTTCTCAAACGTTTTGACATGCTAAACTGCAAAGCAATAGATACTCCAATGCCTACTTGTGCCAATCTTGATCGTGACGAAAATGGTAAGGATGTAGAGGTAAAGAAGTATCGAGGTATGATTAGATCTCTTCTTTATCTTACCGCATCACGACCCGACATTATGTTCAGTGTATGCATGTGTGCGAGGTATCAAGCACGTCCCAAGGAATCCCACTTAAAAGCAGTTAAGCGCATACTTCGATACCTTTCCGTACTCCAAAGTATGGGATGTGGTATTTCAAAGGTAGTGTTTGTTCCTTAGTTGGTTATTCCGATTCCAACTTTGTCGGGTACAAGTTGGATAGAAAAAGTACTAGTGGCACGTTTCACCTTTTTGCAAATTCCTTGGTGAGTTGGCATAGTAAGAAACAAGTTTCCGTTGCTTTGTCAACAGTTGAGGCGGAATACGTTGCCTCCGGTAGTTGTTGTGCTCAAGTCTTATGGCTTAAACAACAATTGGTTGATTTCAATTTAAAACTTGAGCGTATTCCAATTTTGTGCGATAACACTAGTGCGATTAATCTAACTAAGAACCCCATATTGCATTCACGCACCAAGCATATCGAAATACGCCATCATTTTCTTAGGGATCATGTGGAGAAAGGTGATGTGATTTTTGAGCACGTTGACACTAAAAATCAACTTGCTGATATTTTTACAAAACCATTAGCTACAGAGCCTTTCTTTCACATCCGCAGGGAACTTGGCATTCTCGATATCTCGGGTCGTGTTTAATAATTCTTTATGATAGTGATCTTCACATATATACATGCTTGTTTATTCTTTTAACTAACAATGCAAAAAGACATTTAACGATATGTGAGGGCTCTTATCGTCATAGTGATCAAGGTAATATCGTTCCGATTTATAGATGGTTAACATATTTTGTGCCATATTAAGTACCTTAAACTTGATGTTTATTGCATTTTGAGCACCTATTGTTCATGTGGATGTTTGTTCTATGTGTGTGCATGCATATTTATCCTTTTGGAACTTATATTTGCAAAATTTCAATTTTTTCCTCATTTTTGCCTTGCATGCGTTGACCGGACCATATCATGGGTCGACTCATAAACTGATGCATTTGTTAAGGGAAACAAGCGGGTTAGCGCAGGATAACCTGCCATCGCCGCATCCTTATATTTTTAATTTTTTTTAGTTCCAGTACTTGTACGTCGACGCACCCTGTACATAGGTCGACGCATAACTGTCACGTTCAGAATTCCTGCTTTAATTGGGATGTGTGCGCCGACCTAGTGTTACCTATTCCCACTACATATCTGCATAACTCTTACAATATTGTTCATTGCATGTACTCATATCAGATTTTATGGTCTCCCTCTCTCTATTTCTTCCATTAAACTTCATTAATACCCATTAATCTCCATCAAAACCTCACTTAAATCCCTAAAAATTAAAAACTCACAAAGAGTGAATCCTCAAGGTTTCAACAACAAGGGTTTCTGACGGCTGTTCATCACCCTCTCTACTTTCACGCACTGTTCATCATTCTCTCTACCACGGTGTGCACTGTTTATTTTCTTAAACCCTTCATCAAAAATGGCTTCCAGACGAACAACCGGTAAAAGAACAACTAGAGCTTCATCTGCCGGAACCTCTTCACAACCGGTAACTGTTAACTCTTTAATTTCTGATGCACTGTCTGGTCCTTATGAGGCATTGTTTAGTAATCGTGTTGTTATACCACAACATGGTTTCTATGTATTGATGGGTCCAGATTATCACATTCCTGAGATAACTGAAATGCTCAGTGTTCAGAATCTTGGTGAGTTCCTGGAATGTGATGATAAGTACAATAGTGATTTAGTTCGAGTGTTCTACTGTGGAATTAAGGGTAAATTTAAGGGGGCTGAGTTGAAGTTTTCTATAAATAATGCACTTCATGATGTGAACAATGATTTATGGTCTACTTTGTTTAATATGGATACTTATGACAATCTTCCCAAATTAACCGACAAAACGTTTGTTCAAAACTTTGAGTTTAAGACTGCTCTGAACTCTATGTTACGGGAACCATATCCTGACGATGTTGTGGCAAGTGACGTCTTTCTGAGAAATGTCACTACCGGTCATTTAAAATTTGAAGACCGTATTTTGCAATGGATTGTTGCTCGTATTTTGAGACCTAAGAAAGGTGGATACTCACGAGTTGAGAAGGAAGAGGTTCATCTCATGTATATTCTGAAGAATCGGATCAAAATCAACTGGCCATACTATTTTGCATATCGAATGTTCGTAACCCGCAACTCCAACAAATTTATGGCTCTAGGTTATGCATCCTGCATTCAGAACATTTTGAACAAGGCTGGCATTTTGGTTCCAGATATTCCTTACATTGAGATTACATCTGAACAATAATTTCAACCCAAAACTCTCACCATGATGGGTTACAATTGGGATTTCGTTAATAAGAAATTCAACTACCGACACAGGTCCACTCATCCTTTTCAACCTGAACCTGAAGAACCTATTCATTATGAAGGAAATGATGATGAGGAAGTACATGATAGTGACAATTAAGATGTTAACAATGCTGATGTGGTTATGCAAGAGGAAGACAATGAAGCATGGATGGGAGATCAACATGAGGACAATTCAGAGAATCAGGGCTGGGGAGATTGGCAAAATAACTGCTGGACTACTCTTGGTGACGCATATGTTCCTCCCACCTATGGCGAGGAGTATGTTTGGCAGCAACCTGATTATTCGGCACCTCCAACTCCACAGCCTCAGTATGATTTCCAGGCATCTAAAGAGATTCTGGCAAGGTTAAATGAAATGAATCTTCAACAGCAAGAATTCCAAGCATTGCAAGAGAGCTGCTACAATGCTCAGGAAGAAAGGTTCACAAACTTATCCGATCAAGTCTCGGCTCACATCACTAACTTCAACAGGTTTGCTGTCGCCTCTTTGAATCGATTCACCCTACTGGACGAGAATTTGACTCAATAGAATCTGAATCTTGCTAACAGTTTTGGTACTCTCAATCGCACGCTAATCGAACTTAACCTGCACCTAGAGGATTTTCCCCTACCCGACCAACACTATGGGGGAAGAGGTCATCCATATAGGGGGAGGATACCATAGAGATTAGGGCATCATATTACTTGTGTTTTGCATTTATATTTTGTTATTTGGTTTGCATGTTTTATCCTATTGTTTAACTGTGACTTTTGCTTCAGTCTGTTTTGGAATTCTTACGTATGGAATGAATGGTCTTTGCGATTTATGTTCCGTATTTATCCGTTTCCAATTTTACATTAACTGTATCATATGTGGATGGGTGTTAATGTTGCTGTGTTGCAAATATGTGATGGATCCTTACGTGTTATAGTTTTATTTTTACCACCTTCTTCTCTTCTTTTTGATGTTGACAAAGGGGGAGAAGGATAGCAAGCAGAAAATTAGCAGGAAATTAATCAAGTGTTAAAGACAGGGGGAGCTTGTTCGTTCACAAATTACAATTCATGTGAAAGATAAAATAGTGTTGCCATCATAAAAAAGGGGGAGTATGTGAGGGCTATGGTATTTCATCTATTTCGTTTTAATGATGTCAACAAATATGTTGAGTATTAGATTGTAATTTGAGCGGTATCACTTCACTTGTCAGGAAAATTGCATCTAGTCATTGTTGTTCATGTGTCTAGACATATAGGACTGTGTCTTATCCATAAATATATGTGCATGATCATTATACTGGTGTCTAGTATATTTGTCTGGGTCCTGGTCAGTTACAATGTGCAAAAAATGCATTTTATGTAAAAATACAGGTTATGCGCTGACATACCATATGCATGAGTCGACGCATGCTTACAGGTGCAAAACATGTGAAATAACTGGGAAAGCGCATGATTCTGGGAATGCAGAAATTGCATTCATGCATCGACGCATGATGACTGTGGGTCGACGCATACTGGTCAAATTTTCACAGTATTTTCCACGGGTCAGTGCAAGCCGACCCTCATTAAAGTATGAGTCAACCCACACGCACCTGAACTGCATTTTTTCACTTAAATTATTTTTCTGTTATTTTTGTTATAACTTTTAGTGGGTCAATTTATCCTCTATATATAGTTTGGTCATCTCATTATCCAAATAACAAGAAACGTGAAAATAGATACCATTTTTTTCTTCATCTTCATCTTCTTCATTGAGTAAACAAACAATCACACATAATCATCTTTGTTTGTGTCGCCCATTGATCGAAGTGATAACGTTCAGAATTTAGGAAGTGTATAATCTTCATTTTCTAGGTTGAGAGCTTAGTAAGTGTTTCTTGAATAAAACCCTAGGTTTTATCCTCCAAGATTTAAAGAGATTTTGGGGGTTTTAGCACAAACCGTTTCGTTCTACAAGGATTCAGCCGGGCAAAGGTAACCGAAGATTGGAGCAATTTGTTAGGTTTAGTAGCTGTAATCAGAGGATCGTAGAAGAGAGGTTTGGGTTTGAATTTTTGGTAGATCGCAATTGATCGAGTGAAGGTAACCGAAGAACGGTGGTTTCTTTCGGTTTAGTAGCGTGAGACGATAATTGGATCAACCATATTCGAAGCACTTGATTCATCTTGAATCAAGGGGAGAGAAGACTCTGCATCAACGATCGAAGACGTTCGAGCGTTTGGATGTTCATTGTTCTTCTCTTGTAATAAACAATTTGCAACATCTACATATATATATATATATATATCAATTCCAATTGTGGAATTGGGGGCAGAGTTACCCAAAGCGAGGACGATTGGGGAACTGCCTAATCAAATCTCGTTTGTTCTCTCTTTCCCTTAACTCTTTTACATTTCAGTTTATTCGAATTTGTGAAGTCGCAATTTATCGAAATTTCTGTCGTAGTGTAATCTTGAGCTAAGAAACTATTTTGTTAAGTTGATACAATTCCTTGAATTGTATCTTGGAGCAGCTTTACATTACATTCCATAGAAATTCTGCACTTAGTGTGTTTACGCATACCAAGTGTTTGATAATTTGTTTCAAAGAAAAAATCGAACGCATTGCTTATAATTGTTTATCGTTTTACCTCATTGGTTTGGATTAAACATCAAGCAAGCGATATTTTGTTGATTGCGTTTTTAAGTGTAGTAATCAAACTGAATTTTTCTCTTCCATACTCATTCTCAATATATTCGTGCATATCCGATCCTTTTAGTAGAAGGTTCGTGGTAGACGTACAATCCAGTGGTTGCTTCCGTTAAACATTTTAAAACTAAATATTTTGGTAACCATTTGCGTGTAAAACTCGAGGGATCTATTCAACCCCCCCCCCCCCTTCTAGATCCATAGTCATCGTCTAACACCAACGACTCTCAAAACCCTAAACCCTTATTTCTTACACAAGAGAACTAGGTTACAAAAGGCATATCAAAACCTAGGTCTAAGTCTTCTTATATAGTCTTCAACAATCTTGGGCTTTTTATCTTTGGTCCTTGATCCATGCGCATTAACTATTGGCAGATTTGTTACAGATTTAAAACCTGCTAAATCAGTGCAGTACTTCAGGATATCGTGTCTTCAAGTTAAGACATCTTCTTTGACATCTTTGTTCAGGCCATATTTCTTCATATTTATCATTAAAATTGTTTTACCAAAATTCTGTCAAACCAAAGGTGTTTTCAATCTCCCCCTTTTGACATATTTTGGCTAAAACTCCTTTTAGTTTGAATGGCGGTTATGATTGGAATACTGAGCATGTTGGGTTCATGTTGGTGTACATGAGGAGGAAGATAACACAACCTTCCTCTTCCTAGGGTGAGTGAAGTTGAGAAAGGTCTAGGAGTTGAGACTCCTAAAGAGACAAGAAGAAATTATGAAACACCAGAATCCTGGACACTCCTTTCAAACACACTCCCCCTCTAGAGATCAGTTGTAGTCTTCGTGGATCTGAGTGCATAAAGCATGTAGCTCAGGACACAAGACAGAACTTCATTCTTAACTCAAGTCACAAGATACAAGAGAAACATATACCAGATGATAAAGCCAACACCTTGTTCAATGTTCTTGTAAAACAACTGCAAGAACAACATACACATTCCCTGCACCCGAGACTCACACTCCCCCTTTTTAGCCAAAAATTGGAAAAGGTAGCCAAGACATTCCCATACCTAACCAATACTAATCCAGACTTGAACAAAAGACATTTTGAACACACCACAAGGAAAACACAGTCTGAGACAAACTGCTCCAAGGACTCCCTAAAATACCAAACAATTTTCCTTCAAATGTAAAAAACCATTGAAAATAACAATGGTCAATTCAATGAGGTCATTAATGCAAGGTTGTAACTTCACCAGAAACCAATGTGCACCGACCAACAGTGCTTCGACTGTTTCTTCTTTGAAGAAAACCGTCCAGAGGTAATACAAGTTACAATAAACGTGCATGTTTTCCACCGACCACAAGACCAGTTACTTTTATCACATGTCCTGACATCATGTCAGACATCGTCCAAGCTCTACTTCTGATTTGACAAGATCAAGACATCTTCACATGATTATGATCACAGTCTGCAGAGAAAAATAAATTCCCCCAGACTCAACCAATGATTCTTAAGCATCCATTAAGAACCATGTAACTTGCACTGCCAAGTCTCCCCCAACGTGCAACAATACAAATGCCAAGACATCCTTCTTGACATCTCATTCTCCCAGGATGGAAACATAATCACAGCTTGCTTGACGCACAATACAAACTGGAAACTGAACTGCAGCATCACAGTAATACATCCTAGATCAAGGAGCAACTCCCCCTATCTAAGATAACCAGTGCTCCTCCAATGAACACTATGCTGATGAATGGAAAACATAAGACGCATCTTCATGTCTTTAAGAGTGCACCCTCAGTACAAACTACCTGCTGAACACAATCATCAACCCTCTTATTGCTTCTTCTAACAAGAACCAATAATAACTCACACATGAACACCATCATGCTACCCGTGAGGAAATATCTGGATTACCATCCTACCATAACAAACTCTCGGATTGAGATCAAAGCTTCATTGATCCCTCTCGCTTAGAACTATCCATACACTACACGATGTCAGATATCAAAGCTCCATTGATCCCTCCCTGTTCCCTGAGACACAACCCAATTGAATCAGAATGCTTCACATTCCTAAAAGAGACGCACAAGGCCCCTTAGTTTGCTATAACGATGTCAGATATCGTATACATGCTCTAGAACTTCACAGCCGCCAAACGGATCACTACTAGCATGACTTGTAGCTAGGGGCAGTATCCCCTTCACAAGATTTTCCACTGACCTTACCAAGACCAGCAACTGAGATAGACACCCCATAATCCAAGACAGTCATTCCTTTATCATTCTCCCGTATGATAACCTGGAATACTTCTGATTTTCTTGGTGAATATCCACTTTGGAACGCATCAGAATCCAGACCTTCATGTAACCAACCCATGATCCACTCCAGTCTTACTAAAACCCTTACATCAGACTTCCAAGACAGTTCTCCTACTCCATCATTCTCCCATATGACAAGGTAGATACTTCTTAGACACTATGCAAGTAACTAGATCCTCACAGAACTTGAAATTCTCCTCCAAGGATAACCAACCAAAAACTGTACTAACATCAGTTAGGACATCCTTCACACATCATAGACACCACACACCATGGTTCTTGATATGCTCCACCCTTGGACTTACTATCAGCATAGTAATTCAAATTGAAGATCTTCACACAACACTGCGCCACCAGCTTGAACAAAGAGAACTTCATAACCCAGGGAGAAATAAACTCTCATTCACCAAAAAAGGTAATCTTCCCATCCTCAACCTAGAACTTCCACCACAAGCTCCAAGAGAACCAGATCCTCCTTACGTTTTCAACCAACCATCCTTCTGCACAAGAGCAACCAGTTTCAAGCACCCTGCTTGAATCCACACTGTGAAACCAACCAAATGCCACCTTTTGATTGATTTCACTCTTCTTCAGAACTCCCACAAGATACACTGATCCACTAATAAAATCAGATCTTCAAGTCACATGAACTACTTGCACTATAGCAAGACATCTTGGATCCACCAAGCCTCTAGTCATGTAACATCTGCCCATCCACTGCTTCCGCAAACTGCATGAGATATACCTTTTTGAAGCATCCATAGCTTCCGTTCTCCTGTAGATCACCTTATCTTAAGCTGATGTGCCACATCACCAGCTGAGACTCTGATGTTGAGCTAGATGTCAGAATATTCTGATACGACATCCAGCTGCTGAATTTTGCTCCTCCTTCTGCCACTTAGAAGAACCTTCTCCCTTTGCAGAACATGAGTTCCATGCTCTTATAGACTTGATTCAAAAACCAAGTTTGAGTAGACAACCTCCATCCTGCTTTAAAACTCGAAAGACTTCACACGTGCCATATCTGAATCTTCAGAAGATAAGTAGTCCTAGACTACACCATAGCCATACTAAAGAATGCCACTTTCCTTAGTAGAGCAAACTGTAGAAAGTCAGAGATAACTGCCACTTAACTCTGACCTTCAAACTGAGAAAAATCCCATGCTCCCAAGTACCTAGATCAGAAATAAACTAATCCAAGCAGTAACCATCAAGATTATGAAGTCTTCATCTTCATCTTCAACAGCATCAAAGTCCATACCAGTTTCTTGCCAGGAAACTCTCTAGAGAACACATGCTTCTGTCACACCCGATTGAAGCAACTTCTTAGGTCACCACCTAAGATCAAAATAGATGCTAAAGCGTATGCAGTACCTCTCCCATGATTCTGCACAAACTCTGATGATGAGATGTTCCAACATCTTATTGAACATCAATAATCTTGACTTTCAAGGATAATCAATTTAATACTTGTTAACTCCACAAATAGCAATTGATCTTAAATCCTTGTCCAATAACCTTCTTCACTATTGTATCTAAGCTCCACCAGATCACTTCATGAACACTTATCAAGTATTCAATCTTTTGCAAGTATCTTCTTTAACAAACAGTGTTGAGATACCAAGGTTGCCACCCTTGAATCAAGTAACTAAGATTCTCTCTGAACGAACCTTATTTACCTAAACAATTCTGAAAGCTCCAATTAGATTAGATCTACCCTTAGGGTTTAGAGAGATGAATCCTTCCTTTCTGTTTTGGATGGTGAAAATAAATCACCTCCACTTTATTCAGATTGTGTTTCAAAGAAACACCTTCTAGTCAGAAGAATAACTAGAAGACTCCAGATGCACGACTAAAACGCTTTTATGAGTGGACTTGAGAAAATTCTCAAGTATCCTTGACAACCTAGCCGATCAATAATTTTTCAAAATCCCAGAGGAAGAACTTGATAAAATTAAACTCAACTCCTCTCCTCTTCAACTGACTTCAACTGCACCAAGAAACCAGTCTTCCAAGTACCAAGTCACCATACCAGATATCTACCAACAACTCCCTTCATTACATCGCTCCCGACTTTGGAATAAAAGAATGTAGATATCTTCACATATAGAGGCTGACGATTGAGATCTTCCACCAACTGTCTTCAGTAACAACTCCAAAATCCCATAATTCTAGAGCTCTTCCATCAGAAACACATGCAGCAGAACCACCAAGGAACAGATCCTACTTGCCCTAATAAGATGTCAGAATATCTTATAAGACACCCAACAAGAGAACTAGCCACTTCTCCAGCACTTGTTGTAGAACCTCCTCAGCAACATGAACAACCAACGAGTTGTTACCTTCGATCCAGAACATCCATCTCACCCATTAATACCCTTGAGTATGTCTGAGTTGATTGATCTGATCTTAAAAACTCCTCCTTGTTTAAACGCCAGAAAGTATCTCCCAAAGATCTCATCCAGAACCAGACAGGATGTCTTCTCTAATACCAATTGAAATTCTGGCATATACAGATAGTAGATGTCCTAACACATGTCAAGACATTGTGCTACATAATCATTTAAACACAAAGGCGCAACAGCAGACTGATACCTTGAATATCAGAACTGCAGGATCATAGATGTTACGACATCTGATCCAACATGTTTATCATAAACCCTAACAGAAAGCGTAAATCTGCAGAATGATAAAGAACACAGCCATTGTTAACCCAGTTCAGTGCAACTCACCTACATCTTGGGGATACCAATCCATGACGAAGACTTCACTCTCTTTAGAACTGTTACAAAGCTAAAGTCCCACGTTTACAACTTTATCCTAACATCTACCCAATGAACATCTTTACCACAGTTAAACTCCAACGTTTACAACTATGATATGAGATACCCCCACTCACTTCCCCTAATCACTAACTGTGATTTCTACATCATCCCTGTCAATACAGAAATTTGTCAAGCTTTCTTGAAAAATAAGCAAACTCTAATTTTCTTAAAAGCTTCATCCAAGAACAATACACAATCCAATACCTCAAGGCTTATGGATCTGTGTGACGCCTATAACTGCCACAATGCATTAACTGATACAAAGGGAGACTTACAACCTAGAGAGCCAATGACTCTCAAAACCCTAAACCCTTGTTTCTTACGCAAGATAACTAGGTTACAAAAGGCATATCAAAACCTAGGTCTAAGTCTTCTTATATAGTCTTCAACAATCTTGGGCTTTCTATCTTTGGTTCTTGATCTATGAGCATTAACTCTTGGTAGATTTGTTACAGATTTAAAACCTGCTAAATCAGTGTAGTACTTTAGGATGTCGTGTCTTCAGGTTAAGACATCTTCTTCGACATCTTTGTTCAGGCTAGATTTCTTCATCTTTATCATTAAAATTGTTTTACCAAAATTCTGTCAAACCAAAGGTTCTTTCAAGAAGCATAAGCAACAACTTGTCCATTATGCATCAACACTCCACCAAGACCCATCTTCAATGCATCACAATACACCACAAAAGATTCATTTGGATTTGGCAAAATCAAAACCGGAGCGGTCGTCAATTTCTTCTTCAGTTCCACAAAAATCTCTTCACGTGCAACATCCCATACATAAGCTTGACCCTTACGAGTCAATTGCGTCAACGGTAACGCCAATCTAGAAAAACCACCTATGAACTTGCGATAGTAACCTGCCAATCCTAGAAAAATTCGTATCTCAGTGGCAGACTTCGGAGTCTCCCACTGTAACACCGCATCGATCTTAGAAGGATCAACAGTAATCCCACCACTTGAAATCACGTGGCAGGGAAAACTCACTTCTTTCAACCAGAACTCACACTTCGACAGTTTTGCACACAAGTTCTTCTCTTTCAATACTTGCAACACAGTCCTCAAATGCTCAGCATGCTTTCTTCTAATTTAGAGTATATCAGAATATCATCAATGAAAACCACAACAAACTTATCCAAATACTCATGGAAAATCCGGTTCATATATTCCATGAACACACCAGGTGCATTTGATACACCAAACGGAATCACAGTGTACTCATAGTGACCATAACTCGTCCTAAAAGCTGTCTTCGAAATATCATCAGGCTTAACACGAATCTGATGATGACCAGACCTCAAATCGATCTTACTGAACACACAAGCGCCTACTAGTTGATCCCACAAATCATCGATTCTCATAAGTTGATACTTATTCTTGATAATCACTTTATTCAACTACAGGTAATTCACACACAACCTCATACTACCATCTTTCTTCTTTACTAACAACACAGGAGCACCCCACGGAGAAACACTCGGTCGAACAAACTTCTTCTCAAGCAATTCTACCAATTATTTCTTCAACTCTCCTGACTCAGAACTGACATCCGATAAGGAGCCATTGACACCAGACTCCTACCTGGTATCAAGTCCACTGCAAACTCTACTTCACGTTCTGGAGACAAATCACTTTTGTCATCCAGAAACACATCTAGAAATTCACGGACAACAGGTAATTCGACACTCACAATTTCACGTTCAACTTGCAATGATGCAAAAAACGCAAACATTGAGGCTTCGTCTTCTAGTAGTTCGTCTACTTGCTTTGCAACCAACAACATCAGCATCTCTATTATCACCAAACCTAGATCTACACTCTAGAGACAAGTCGCAATTATCTGATTGTTCTACCTCAAAAACATCCAAACTTCACTTACAGACAAGTAACTCGAATCTGCTTCATCGTCAAATATAGGAATCTTCATTAACTCATCTAAACAATCTGTAAGCACTTGGCTTAACTCCAAACAATTCATTGTGCCCGCCATCTAAGCTGGCAAGACACATCTACTCCATCCAACATGATCATGTCTATTATCAATAAGAGATTAAGGGTGATCAGTTCCTCAATTTGTCAATAAATAGACGATAATCATGATGGGCATAAACCATCTTGACCCAACTATAAGAGCATCCAACGACACACTGAGCCATCACTCCACACCTAAAGAATCTTGGAGAAGCACAAGCTTCTCTTCCACTTGTTTCATTCCCAACCTACAAATGGAAAGCAAAACAAGCATCGACAGTGTACACACACATGTCGCATACTAGGGAACAACATAGTTAAACAACCTGGTCGGATGGACCGACCTGCTCTGATACCACTAATGTAACACCCTTCTAAACCCGCAACAATATCGTAAATAAATTAATATTTAATCCAACACATTGCACCAACCAGGGTGTCACATGTATCATATAAACATCTTAGTAGGCTTCCTGCTCCATAACAAGGGTTTCAAACATTTATAATAATCATTTCTTTGGTACATCAACATATAAATTCAAATGTCGCAGCAGAATCATAGTCACAAAATAACTTCATTTATGTCATCAAACGTCAATGCCTTTTGGTCATTGTCAAAAATCGTCATCAAATAATTCAGCGTATTAAAAAAAAATCATAAAATAGGTTTAACAAAAACAACACAACTTCAACTCAAGCGTTCCCCAACCGATGTTACATATCAGAGCAAGAAACCTCTATTATTAACGGAAACACAAATAAATAATTTCAAAGCCATCATCGATGCTTCTCCGAGCTATTCCTGAGGATCTGCACGTTACCCACGTGGAGGAAACATTCAAACAGGCAGGGTGAGTAATCACGAATAATTATAAAAGATATAAAGAATAAATATATCAGTACAACAACATCAACAGTTTGGTTACACCGTCATAGTATCGTCAAACCAATTAATCATCGTCATCATACATCACTTAGTAAATCACATCATCAATAACGTCATTTTCATCACTTAGAAGTCATATACATCATCATTTACCAATTCTTATAGTCTCATCTTCCTATCGTAATAACATATATACATCTTCGTCATAAAATCATCAAATCAACATTCATCACCAAAACATCACTTAACTCACAACATCATCAAACATTACTTTAGTACTCACTTATACAATGCCACATAGTATGAAATGCACAACATAGACTCATGCATGTGGTACAAATTTGTTATGTTTGATAGGCCATCACCCTCCAAAGATCCCCCACCAATAGGATCGATTCTACACAAGAACCGGAGCAACGTCATACACTCTAATTCACACAATATGATTAAAGCCACCACTGGACCGAAGTCCTAAAATCGTCACTGGACCGAAGTCCTTAATTATGCCATGAATGCATGATGCAAAATGTCATAGTATCATCAAAGTTGCATCATCGTTCATGAAAATTCATCAAAACATCATAGTATAACAGCATTCACATACATCATGATTCATCAATATACTTCACAATAGAATCGTCAAAATTTCATCATGATTCAGGAGTATTCATCATAATATAGTATCAATTACACACATCACAATTCATCACAATACTTCACAATTCATCGTATTTATAATCATCACAACTCAACACATTAATAACTCCACAGCACCAAGTCAACAAGAAACAACAAGGAAAAATAAGACAACACGAAAAATAAAACAAAAAAAATAAGCATATGCTCCTGCTCGCCTGGTCCTCGCCCGGCGAAGCAGGGGCGAAATTCCTCCCCCATACAAAATCCAGTAGCACCTATTTTTTCACCCTCCGCTCGCTTCTAGTTTTGCCCGGTGACCTCCAGGCGAGACCGTTTCGCCCGGCGGAACGGGTCCTCGCCCGACGAGTTTCTGCCAATTGCACTTCTACTATTGCATTTTCTGCATAACTAAGACCCTAAACACCTTGCGATTTCAGTATCATACAGACCAAAAATGCATTTCAATCACAAAGAAATCATACTACAACAACCATACATCATAGTAACAACACACACATCAAATCCCATCATTTTATATACCCCTAAATCATCAATCTCAGCATAATTCGTCATATTATCATCAAATTCCATCAAAGCCCCAAACCCCAACTACCTACATACATCTTACTCTATATCAAATATAATGATAAGCGATACTCCCCATACCTTAGAAAATCGATTCTGATTCCTTCTCTTCGAGTTCTTCCAAAACCTCTCTGAGCCCTAGCTTTCTTCTTCTTTTTCCTCAGTGCTTTTATCCAAAATTGATCGTACCACAAAAATGATTCTCCCTTCTCTCTAATTCTTTTTGTCAAACTTACCCCTAGGACCCTTGATATGCTTTCCCAACTTTGTCCTCACTTAAATCATCCAATTTTACCATCTTGCCCTTAATGTTCCTCTTAATTATTTATTATAATAATAGTAATATATCCACATAATCCCATATTATTATTATCAAAATGGTATTAATAAGTCACACACACTTCTAATTATTCTCAATACCCTTATAACACCATCAATTCCCCACAACACAAATCATTAGACATCAAAATAATTCACCAAAATTCACGTAAAATACGAATATTTAAAATAACACAATCAAATAAATATTCTACTCATTTTGGGGTGTTACATTACATGTCTGAGTCTTAGTGCATCTAAGATGGCTTGCTAGGGAGCATGTAGATTATGTGACTTGAAGATTAGGTTTCATTGGTGGAGAAGAATATTTT
Organism: Lathyrus tuberosus; assembly: GCA_022829125.1. Taxonomy (NCBI): domain Eukaryota; kingdom Viridiplantae; phylum Streptophyta; class Magnoliopsida; order Fabales; family Fabaceae; genus Lathyrus; species Lathyrus tuberosus. Next base: position 13,375,750 of record JALAZF010000110.1, read on the forward strand.
CTGGAACTCTGAAGAAAGTTGAGATTAACCAAACAGTGGCATTTGGTTGATCTTTATCGTGCATTCAAGCAGGGTGCTTGGAACTAATTACTCTTGTGCAGAAGGGTGGTTGGTTGAAAATCAAAGGAGGTTCTGGTTCTGTCCATATCTTGGAGCTTGTGGTAGAAGCCCTAAGTTTCTTATGGAAGATTACCTTTTTTTTGGGAGTGGAATAAGAGCTTATTTCTCTCTTAGGTTGTCTGGAGTTTTTATTGATCAAGCTAGATGAGCGATGTTCTCTAAAGACCTTCAGTTGGATTACTATGCAGATAGTAAGTCCAGTGGTAATTGTATCAAGAACCATAGTGTATGGTGTCTGTGATATGATCAGGATGTCCTAACTGATGTTAGAACATCATCATGGTTTCTGAACCTAGAGTTCAGATTGTGAAAGCTGATATTCACCAGTTGAATCAGAAGTGTTCTATCTTATCATATGGGAGAATGATAAATTAAAGACTGTCTTGGATAATGGGGTGTTTATCTGGATGGCTGATTCAAGCTGAGGTCAGAATGCTTGTGGAGAGGTGGTTTCTTCTACTACAAGTCATGCTAGAGAGAAGTGGATCAGTTTGGTGCTTGTGAAACAAATAAGCTGAGGATTTCTAGAGCATGTATTTGATTTTTTTCATGTAGGAAGAACATCTGGGCGAGCTAACAAACTAAGGGGCTCTGTATGTCTCTTTGAGGAATGTGAAGCATTCCAGATTCAATTTGATTGTATCTCAAGGAACAAGGATATCTATGGTTATAAAATTCAAGGTGGATTTGTACAGGGTGTGGATGGTTTCTGGATGAGAGGGATCAATGGTGAGTTTGGTCTCAATCCAAGAGTTTGCTGGTTGTGGTATAAGGATGTGATCCTGGTACTCTCTCAATATATGATCATGAAGTTGTCATGGAATATCATGTGGTGATTTTGGGGTGTTTCTTGTTGGAATGAGCATCATTTCTGAAAGATAGGGGGATAACTTATGGCTATTAAATATACTAGTGTGGTACATGGATTGCTTGAGGATCAAGCATTAAGTGAATGCGTTCAGTAGGTGTGTTGAACAAAGAGTGCGCTCACGAAGACATGAAGACGAGTCTTATGTTTTCCATTCATTTAAGGTGTGCTTCTTGCAAAGGAGCACTGGTTATCTTAGACAGGGGGAGTTGGACTTTTGTTTTGGATATATTGCTGCAATAGTGTAGTGGTTTATCAAGTTTGTTTGTGGTTTCAAGCAGTCTGTGATAGAATTTCTCTAGTGAAAGTGTAATGTCAGACGAGGTGTCGTGACATTGTGCTACAGTTATAGTTCTGTGTGAACTTAACTGGTTGCTTTGATTCTGTCATTGGGTGTCAATGAATTGAATCAGTTTGTACAAGTGTCTTGGGAGTGTCCTGAAAGTAATTGCTTTTTTCTGGGAGAATTCATTTTTTTGAAGCAGTTAAGGTATTTTGGGAGTCTTTGTTGCTAACTGGGAGATGTTTGAAGAAATGTCTTAACAGCTTGGTCAATTATTCTTGATCTTCTATTTGAAAGGATTATTCTTGGGGCTCGTTGAAGGAGACTGTAACTATGCATCTGAGGTTACAAGAAGGACTAAACAAAGTCTGACAACGTGTTAAAACTTTGTTTAGGATATGCGGTTGTTTCCAAACTTATTGTCTTGGACGGTGGAGAATGTGTCTTAGAAAAGGCGTGTTAAACATGTGTCTTGAGACATGCGCATTCCTTGGACGACTCCCTTTAAAAGAAGAAACAGTCAAAATTGTTTTTGGCCGTTGTCGCTCCCGGGATTTTCATCCAAGTACAAACGCGAAAGTGGCGTTGGAACAGAGTCGCCAGTAATGTGTATTTATCCTAAGAGAGTGAAAGGAAACACTGCATAAACCTGAGGGAAATGAAAGAGCATGGTCTTGCGACCAAGAGAAATGGGTAAGGGAGTCGGTTACGCGAGGGGAAGGTATTAGGACCCCCACGCGTCCATCGTACTCGATGGGATCCACGCTTGTTGTTATCGATCAAAGGGTGTCATCATTTGGAGCTCCGCTGCTACTGGAAAGGAAAAGGAACAGGAACGAAAAAGAAAAGAGAGACGGAAGAAGAGGAAAAGAAGTGACTCGGTAGGACGTCCTCGGAGTCCTAGGCCTACCTATTCCCTCGTGCAATGGAAAAGTCAGAGTCAACGTAGTTCGGACTACGGTTCGGGGGGGAAAGGGAAGGATGGTGCTCGGGGAGATCTCGCACGATCTCCTGCCTACGTATCTCGCTCGCACGCGAGAATCAGAGCGACGTAGTTCCCCTCACTAGGGATGACTTCGCTTTGTTTGTGTTTTTTAATGGAAGACGCCAAGGTTCGCGTTCCAGCAGTTAGGTGTCACAGCTCGTTGTACGGAGTCTTAGGCATTTACCTGTTTGCAGTAGAACGGAAGTGACACATCCTTTATGAGTGGAGTGAGGAAGATGAGAAGAGAATTATTTGTTTTTGTCTTTTAAGAAGAAGTGTTTTGATTATTTTGGGTTTATAACAAGTATCGCACTAAAGTCTATGACATAGGATCGAATGCGTCGCATGGTCGTCCTAACAGGACGTATGCTAACACCCTAGAAAGGCAGAGGGAAACCCTCCTCTTTCCATTTCCCACGTATAAGGCTCATGCGCAATACACGTTATCCGTTATTACGTGTATTGAAGTGGTTATGAGATGAGAAGAGAAGACTCAAAGAAAAGAAAACACTAAGGGGAATTCTATCCTAGAGTTATCATGCAAAAGATGGCCTTAAAGTCAGGATCAAGGGAAGTCTACCTAATGTAGCCAGGCATGGATTGTTATCCTAATGTCTCTCCTACCTCCGACTTAATCAAAAATTAAGTGGAGCGAGGAATCCTATGGGATCATGTCATCAGACAAGTAAACACAGGATAAATCAATCACAAAACAAACTAAAAACAACGAAAGAGTAAACAGTGTCAGTCAACAACAATGTCACACAATCAAAGTAGAAAAGGGGGGAGGGGTTTTAGCCAAGGGGTCATATCAACCGAGGCAAATAAGCTAGCTGTGGGAAATAAGGGTACTCACCCAATGGTATCGGGAACCATGGAGAGCAGAGTAAGAAGGGGAAGATGTGAATCAGATCACATAAGCATCAGCATCGGCCAATGTGAGCTATAGACAAGGTGTGGGGATTCAATTGCAGAACCCTATTCCACTTGGTCTGACTCGATAACAAGAGTGATAAGGTTCAAAGCTTCAATCATGTAATGAGAGCTAAGAACGACTCGACTAGAATGACGGGGGTCGATTGCGAACGCTACCTTCCGCCAATTTCCTTCTTTGAGGTCTTATAAGGGGATATGGGAATGGGATGCCTCTTTAGAGGTCTTTAGGCACAATATTAAACAAGCACAATCATGGCCTCACTTGAGGGCTTTCCATACAATCCTACTTATCATGGCATCGACTATTCCTACTTCTCATGGCATCAAAAGCATTAAAGAGAAATGAAGATATAAAAGGGAAACAAAATACTACCGCACGGATATAGATCTGAATTATAAGCAACTAACAGTAAAGAAACCCAGAGATCCATTCGAACAAGCTAGCATCCACAAAGAAGTCAAGTTAGCAATTGCACGTCTAATATAAGCTCAAGTCGTCGGTGTGAAAATAAATCACACGTAATGTGTAAGTCGGATGTGGCTACACAAATGCCCTGCACAAAATACAATCCAGACAAACAAACAAGACAAAGCATAACAAGTGCGTTGCAAGCAAAGTGGCGTCCCACAAATAAAATGGAACACCAAGTGCATACTCGTCGTCGGGATCTCCACGAAAACCTTGCAAAAATACTCAACAAACACATTACAAACCACAAAGAGGTGCAACCGGAAGTTGCACCTATGCATCATAACTCCAAATCATGCCTAATGATGAGCACACAAGTCGCAAACTTGCACCGGAACACAAAGTTTCAAAATGGGGCAGCACCGCCACAACATCATAAAATGCACACAAAGTCGATCCGAAAAAGAACGAAACCAATCACAATGATAATGTATGAGCAAGTAAGCACGAGTGTGCATCAAATACCATTCGACATACAAAGTTCGCACGAAGCAGAGCTTAAAAGTGTCAAATCAGAAAAAACGCGTCCAAAATCACCGACTTGGAATTGAACAAAAATCGTATAGTTGACCACAAACGTGCCAACGGGCTCAAAAACGAACTCGGTTTGAAATAATTCCGCTCGGAAGTAGGACTTTTAGGCCAATTTCGTCGGCTGGCAGTAGCGAAACAATAGAAAAAAGTTGTCTGAAATCGGCTAAAAAGTACACCAACAGCTCCTGAATCATCAACAAAGTCAAGGTACATTATTCACATTCGCAAAAACACGCCACGGTTAGGAAGTTATGACCAAAACACATAATCTCGACACGTGGCACATGAACACAGCAATTCAACAATTAAGCACAACGCGAGGTTCTCGACACGCGGCATAATTCACAACAACAATTAATCACCAACCTATCCTATTCCGGATTTGCACATTGTAACAAGCATGAATTCAAGAGTCGAGCAATTCAATGGATGTCAAATCACAACAATTAACTCTCCTAGGATTTTTGTCAAACACTTAGCATGCACCAATTATCATGACACAATTCCAACCAGAATTCACAATTTAATGCACCATAACAATCATTAGAATCACTTTATCACAACAAATGTTATATCAACCTTAATATTCAACAAGATCAATTAAACAATATTCAAGTATATTCAACAATTCTTCACAAAATCAATTCAATGCAAAGTTCAAGAATCAATTAATCAATCATTCAAGAATTAAAGGATTAAAGTTCAAAAAACTAACCAAATGAAAAATCGACGAAGAAATTGCAAAGACGGGGGGAGGGAGAATGAAGCGCGCGATTGCGAAGAGGAGAGGGAGAGGAGGCCGCGTGGCTGGCGGTGGGAGGTCGGAGTTCGGTCGGAAGTTGATCGGAGAAGGAGAATTGATCAAGTTGTTGTTGAATTCTTGAACTTGTTCATGATGTTCTTGGATTTCTTGATGAATAAGTTGAAAACCCTCACTTTGATCTTGGAGAGAATTGGAGTTTGATTTTAGAGTGATTTTAATGAATTGTGAAGTTGGAGGGAAATGAGAGAGAGTTTTGAATATATAGTGTGGTGGAAAAATGAGGTAAAACTGTAAAATTCAAGTTTATCGGCAGCTTAAGTGGAAATAACACCTTGCTCGATACAAAATTTTGACTCTGGGCCTCTTACAAAATTGTTTGCGTCTGAGTCACGGACGCAACCCAAAAAGAACGGACGTCATTCGATCAAAATTGAATGAGTTCGATACGTTTAAGCGGCGAGACGTCACTGTCAAAAGTCGTGTTTTCAGCTTATTTACCGTTTGCTACTCGGAAACGTGACAAGATCATGTCTTTCAGAGCAGCATCTCGACTCGACTTTGTCAGCAAAGTTGTAGATCTACGAGTCCCTGACGTCGTGTCAAAATATGAGCGCGATTGGACAAACGACGAGTGAGATATAAATTTTCTCGTGAAACAACTTTCAGCCATTTTCTCCGGTTCGACACGTCAGTTTTGCGAAATAAACCAAAACGACCATCTTCGGAGTACCGTTCGAACTCGAGCTTGTCTTCAATCTTGAAGGGCACAAAATTTTTGAACCGTAGCTTCGAGAATGGACGCAATAAGATAAAAATTGACCGAGTTATGAATTTTCCAATATCTGACAGACAATGAACTGTGCCAAAGAATTCTTCCAGTAATTCGCACTTTCGGGGTTCTTCCGTTTGGACCTGACTCATACTGAACCTACGTCACGAAGATGGCATCGAAACGGAATTTTAGGCACTGGAACGGCATCAATCTGATAAACGAGCTGAGAGTTATGAATTTTTTAGTGACTGAAACATGACGGTTCAACACTATTTTCTACTGTTTTTGCACTGTATCGACTCTGAAAACTCGCGTATTCGGAGATCTTCCTCAAAGAATCAACCCTCGGTCCGAATACAAAAGTTGCAGATAATTCCAATATGGAACTTTTTGGCATAGGAGTAGCTCAGAACTGATGATCCAACCAGAAGTTAAGCCCTTTTGAATAGCACTGACGCAATTATCCAGCGAAACCGAAATTCCAGAAACAAATAATTCCCACCACTTTCCTTGATGAATTGACTTCCGAGCCGAACATAAAAGTTGTAGAGAATACCAAGACGATTCTAACTGTTGAATATCCAGCCAAAACGAGTTCCAGAGCAAGAGTTATGAATTTTACAAGTTTGCACAACAAACTGATTTTCTGCTCAAACTGTTCTGAATCGGCTGAAAACTTCAACATCCTCTGAGATTCTTGACATGAAAAATTATGTTTGATAAGAGCTTTGCTGACCCGGTGATTACGTAACCCGGAGAAATACTTTGCGCATGTGTCGAGTGAAGAAATAAACGTCTGTTGCAACCTGACGATGCTTGAATAGAGAACCTTGATCCCATAACCACAGAGACAAATGATATGCATGTATGTGCCCGATGACCTAGCTAAAATGCAAATGAAGCATAAGCCAATGTTATAAGGTAATAAAAAAGAGGGCAAATTTTGAGGTATTATAGTTGCCCCTATTCAATCAACTTGGACCTGAAGGGATGATAGCAACGGCTTTCAGACATTCAAGGTAGAAGGTGATTGAATACAAAAAGACCCGCAAAATTTGCTAACTGCGAGGAGAAACCATATAAACTAGAGCCCAGTCCCACTTTGCAAAGGAATCTGACGGAAAGACAACATACCCAGCGAAGCACATTGTCAAAGGGATTTGACGGAAACAAAAATGGAACCCCACCGAAAGCGCACGTCATCAAAGTAATTTGACGGCAAGAAGACTCAACCGAAGGAACACATTGTCATAGGGATGATAGAAAGAAGACTCGACCAAAGGAAACTTTGTCATGGGGATGACAGAAAGAAGACTCGACCAAGGGAGCACATTGTCATAGGGATGACAGAAAGAAGACCTAATCGAGGGTAACACATTGTCATGGGGAAGACAGAAAGAAAACCTGGCCGAGGGACCACATTCTCATGGGGACGACAGAAAGAAGACCCGACCGAGGAAAAACATCGTCATGGGGATGACCGAAAGAAAACCTGGCCGAGGGACCACATTGTCATGGGGATGACAGAAAGAAGACCCGACCTAGGAAACACATCGTCATGGGGATGACAGAAGGAAGACCTGACCGAGGGTAACACATTGTCATAGGTATGACAGAACGAAAAATCTGACTTAGGGAGCACATTGTCATAGGGATGACAGAAAGAAGACTTGACTTAGGGAGCACATTGTCATAGGGATGACAGAACGAAAAATCTGACTGAAATGTCGTCATCAAGGGGTTGATGGACAATGACTGGTCGAGGGTAAGATCGACATATGATCTATGACAGGGAAAAGAGTAAGCGTATGGGTTAATTATATTGTCTGCTGGGGATATGTCACCGTCTTGACTAAAAGTTGATTTGGGCTTTCGCGCAAGGTACCAAATCTGGCTTATGCTTCGCACGCATATGTTTGAATTTTTTCTATGGCGTAATGCTCCATACGAAATGGAAATGCTACGCGTTTTGAGGATGCTATGATTGCTATATGCAAAATGCCGATGTATGCTCGGGCTACCGGGAAAAGAAGGATGTGCCAAGTATGTTTGGACTTTGCTGGCTATGACAGGTAAAACCTGATGGTGACTATTTTTTCAAAGGCGAAATCTTTTTGGGTACCAATGGGGATTGGATTTTGTAGGAAGCGCCAATAGGGATTGGGCTTCAGGTTTTTGAAAGATGCCAGCAAAGTGGGCTGTTGAAGGTGTTGGGCAAGGTTTGGCTATGGATTTTCTGTTCGGTTTTACAAGGCTTCATGCAATGCTATGCGAATGATATGCGTGGTAATGATTATGCTATGATGTTTATGATATGCAACAGGAGCACTCCAGCAAAATAAATGCTGAAGAGACGAGGCTAACTCCGCTGGGGATAACAAACTGAATCGCCTTCAATGTCATAACTGCTCGAGATCCCGACTAAACCTCCATTCTGCAGGAAAGTACGAACAATAAACGTCAGCTGGAGAAACATCCCAGGAATCTGCTGAAGAAAAGTGCCAATGACGATCGACCTTTGACTTGCTGGGGAAAGCTGACCACCACCCAAAAATATGCTTGGGGACAATGGTTGATGATATCAGCTCTGCTAGGGAACAAGATCAGACTTGGTCCTCTGTTAGGAATCTACCTTCTACCCTTACTCCGTTGGGGAGATGGAAATAACTTTCTCACAAACTGGTGAAGCAACTCTGTACAGGAATATGAACTCTTGTTGAAGAGCAATAAACTTCGCCAAGCTGGCTAGGGGAGAGCGAACCCCTGAATTCTTGCTATGGAGAATGATTCACAATCTTCATAATGCTCTACTGAATGATAAAACTTCAGCCATCTCTGCCGAGGCGAGAAACTCTACTGAGGACGTCACGTGTTAACTATCAATGTGAACCCTGCAGATGTGATATGACCAAAAGAGGTGTCCCGATGCAGCATAACCTATAAATGAACATGTCTTCAGGATGTCTGTGAAGATCCGACATATATTTCCCCATGGATTTTGATTAACCATTCTCCGGAGAGAATAACCTCCTGGTCTTTGGGGTGGCCTGCCCCAGCTTTGAAGTGATTTTGCCCCTGACTGATTAATCTGTGAAGGAATACCTTTAACTGACCTTCGAGAGATTTGTTGAATCTCGACTTGATTGCCCCAGATTGGCTGAATCTTGGAATGTATTACCCATTTGATATGCCCTGCCCCTGCCTCAACGGAGTACTCGGGCACTTTGCACCTTAGATTAATCAATCTTTCCATTGTAGAAACTTTCCTGATGTCGAGTACTAACTCGCAAGTAAAGCAATTCGTCTTGAAAAGATAATTTTAATGCAATGCGTATGACAGTTTTGAAATCCAAGTTTGTTCACTGGAAAAATGTTATGACGTGTAGTGAATGAATCACTTATTAGAATGTCACATCAATACCAACATGAATGGTAAGAAAGTCCTTTTGGGAGTCAGAACTGACGCGACTTTAACCGAAGTATGCTTTCGAAACAACCCTGCTTCAATTAGGTCTTTCGAAGGTTGTAACGTGGCCTGGTTCACGGTTTAAGAAAGAAAGGATATAAGGCTCAAAGTTTTATTTTAACCCACCCATTCTCCTTGATGTCCTCCGATCCTATGTTCAGTTAACTCGACACATACGCTCACCTTTCAAAAAGGTTAATGAATGGTATGAGGATGGAAGGAACCCGCACGATTTTTGGAGTGACAGTCACCCCTTTTGTCCTTGGTGTCTGTATTCACATGATTTGTTCTTTATTCGAGGATTTTTCTTTTGTAATCCTTTTCGCTTTTCGTTCTTTTGTTTTTTGATTTCCCTCATTTTTGCCTGGACTGATTCTTTTGAATTTTTCGATTTTGAAGTCCAGCGGGATGCCCTAACTTTTTCCTAAGTCACTTGTTTTTAAGTCTTGACTTAGCGGGCTTTTTTTATTTTTTCTTTTGATTCCCTTTTTCTTTTAAACTAATCGTGTGACACAGGTTGGTCTTGACTTGTAAAGGGTTGTGACCGTCTCACTCTTCGGTTGGTGAGGGATAACCATGAATGTAATTGATCCTCGAACGGGACACTCCTTTTGAAATTTGAACACACGGTCAAATTAACTGACACCTACCCTGCCCCAGGTTAAGATTGAGGGTTTTTCGTTTTCAGAAAGAAACTCCTGCTTCTAGGCTCAACGGGGTTGACAAGGGATTATCTTCCTTATGTCTCCGGTGTTTGGGAATTTAAAACAATGCCTGTACATCATCAGCAGGGTTTCGTTCAAAAGCATACAATCAAAAGTTTTACGTCTTCAATTTCGTCATCCTTCCTCGGATCTTGCTTAAACAAGCATATGATATCGATAAAAAGTATGAGTGAACACGACTGGATTTAATCAAAACATGCATATTCATTTTATTATGATTATCAATCGAAAACAACAAGTTTTAAAAATGAGTTTGTAGATTTTAACAGAAAAGAAACTACAAATGCAAAGAAATGACATGACCTAAATGATTGCCAGCTTCGAGGAACTGGGCTTTCCAAGCTTGGTTTCCTATAGAGCTAGCCATCTTCAGAATTGCTCGTCAAAGTCAGTCTAATAATCATTTGCACCACTGCTCTCGGTGACTTCTTCCATAACCTAGACTGATGAACCCACCTGACTGGACGAAGGATGATTGTTGATTCGAATACCCTGAGGCGTGAACGAGAATATATTGGAGTCAAGGAGTGTCTGAATTTTGCTCCTGAGCACCTTACAGTCTTCATTTGAATGCCCCTGTGCCCCAGCATGGTAGTCACAACGGGCGTTGATATCAAAACCTGGTCTCCCTCTGTATCGATTTGATACATTGTGGAAGACATAGTTGTTATACAGATTCAGAAACCCGTAGGTAATGAATCGTGTATTGTTCTTAGATGAATCTTTTACGCAAATCCAAGTTAACTTATTAGTCAAGGTAGCTTGACTGAACTTTGTATTGAAAGGGGTGTCTTTCAAGTAGGATGATACAGTTATTATGACTATAACTGTTAGATAATCACAGGTTGTGATTTAGGGAGTGTGATGGGTTTCTCTTATCAATTAGATGTTACTTCTAATGATAAAGTCTCCATTGGGTAGTGATAGGTAAACCAGAGGCTGTTTACTGTAAACCAGTGGTTGTTTACTATAAACCAGTGGTTCAAACAAAATGTTGGTAAACCACACATCAATGTTCATAAAACACAACGAAACATATTCAAAATTTCAAAATGTTTATATCAAAATCAAATGTAAAATATTGTGTATATCTGATGCCTTTGTTCCTCCTCTTTCTTCAGTACTACAACACATGTCATGCCTTTTCTATGATAACCTATAGAGTGACCATCTTAGGAGTGCCTTTCTAAAAAATCTCCCATAGTTGTTGTTTCTCTCCCAATATCCATAATCGGTGACATATTGACATCATATCAACGACATGGTCCACCCTTGTCTGCTCATCTTTTGGTATCTCCTAATGAGCTGATCCTAGTGGATCTTCTTCTACATTTGGTGTCATGTAATGATAAGAGAGTCTATAAAACTATTGGATGTAACTGTATATCATAATCCATGGATAAGGAGCTCGCACACTATGTCAATCTTCAAGGACAAGATGCTCATAGTATTCCACAAATATCCCATTAACATTTATGCAAAGGATAGTAGTAGGAGAAATGATTGTGGGGCCTCTAGGTATATCCTACAGATACCGAAAATGTTGTAATACTCGCTCACGTAGGTGTGGGTACATAATTGGAGACCCACAATCTATCCATCCAAAGTAAAAGGATATCACCTCCGAGGGACGTGTCACACGGTGTTCATCGTATAAAGTGTAACAAATATCACTTGATACAATGCGGTCAAGAGAAACTCAGAACAACTCGTTCGCCAGATTCCCCCTAAGCGGAATGAACATGCAGGCACATGGAAAATCCTCAGAGTATTTTTCAACATATTCCTAACTGAAGAGACATATAAAATGTTGGTGGGTCCATGTCTGAAAATGGTTCAGATTAAATATTACTAAGGGTGTAACACAAGTGTTATGTAATTAATATCAATAAAGGTGTAAAACAAATACCGTAAATAGACAGTTAATTTTTTGATGTCATTTGTCTCGTATTCCATAAACTAGCTTCAACTAACTTTGAGTAGAGGTAAACCAAACAAGTTTCCCCTCAGTTACACTCGTGAATCCTCTCAAAGTAAATAAAGTATTTAATATAAACAACGTCGACATAGGGCACACTTTTATCTATAAATATGCAAGTATCGACCAAAACCATGAAGTATGACCTCAATTCAAATGCTCTATGATATGAAACTCGTGCATCATCACCCGTAGAATCCACAATTGTAGCTAGGTGGTCTTTATACAGCTTCACCAGGAATGAAAATCTAGCATGATATCCTCAGGTATCACCTTTCTCCTATTGGGTTTTATTTAAAAGATGAAATGACGAGGTCTCTACATGTCATTTATGTTTGAATACTTTTATTTACAAAAATAATTACATAATTAGCATAAAGAGTGTGTGAAGAGAGAGCTACCTTTTTAGGGTCTGTTATTAAATCCAAATTGCCTTGGGCCACAAGTTTTGTGATTCCTCTCCCCACAACTTCTCAAGCAATGCAAAATAACAAAATAGACAAGGGGTCTTCTTGTCTCACCCCTCCTTGACTTTGAAAGTAACCAAGATACACACCATTTATTGATATATATATATAAAGTCTAGTTGAGTTGAGGGTGGCTTCAACCTAGCCACAAAATTTGGGGAAGAATACAAAATATATCCCATTTAAAATAAAAGACCAATCCAAACTTTTAACTGCTTTAGAAATATCCAATTTAAGAATTGAGTTACCACCACACTTTGTTTTTGTGAAGCAAGTTAGCTGCTTCAAAACCAAGGCAAGTATTGTCGTTGATGAGCCTGTCATGAACAAAACCGTTTTTCTCTTCAGATATGAGATGTGGCATCATAGATGTCAATCTATCAATAAGAATTTTGGAGATCACCTTGAACTTGTAGTTAGCCATAACAATTGGAAAGTAGTGTTCCACACCATTGGCATTATCATGTTTAGGAATCAACACCATAGTGTTAGCATTAAAAAATTTTAGAATGCAATTAGAGGGGAAGGATTAAGAGATTGCATTTATGAAATCTATCTTGATTATATCCCAATATTTCTAAAAGAAAATATCTCCAAAGCCATCAGTGCCTGGGGAACTATCCACATTCATAGAAAAGATTGCATGCTTGAATTGGCATCATGGTAAGAAATTTGTTTGTGTGGTGAGAGCTTGATTTGAAACCACTTCTTCAATAAGGCCATTATTCTGCAAATCTGAAAAAGACGCAAACAGGTTAAAGAAGTGTGAGACCACATGCTCAACAATATTGGAGTTATCAGTCATAAGAAGATTCTCCACTATTAAGGATGTGATTTTCTTGGTTGCATTTAGAATCTTTGCAATATTATGGAAGTATCTTGTAATTCTACCTCCCTCCAAGGCCAACTTCACTATGGATTTCTCTCTCTAAAAGGCCATTGGAATTAATTGTGTCTTCAACACTAGTGAGGTTGTCTCCAACTTTCTTGAGTTGATAATGGAATTTCCAAAGATCTTTTTTATCAAACTTTTCATTTAATCCTTAAGAAATTTCAAATTTTGTCTAGATTATACATGGGTTATCCACTTATCCTATGATCTTAGTATTCTAACAGTCTGCAATGACTTTGTGACATTGAGGGAGGAGAGATCACATGCTCATAAATTTGTACTAAGAGACATGTCAGAAATTGGTATCTAACTCTTGTTGAGTAGCATAAAAAAACTCAGAAGAATTTGAACTATTATCTTTTGTGGCATCTTCCATCTCAAGTGATCTAATTGTTTCCATCATAGCATTGTCTACCATATTTCGCATATTTCCCATTTCAGGGACGCCTTTTATGGACTCTAAGATAAGTTGAGTTATGGATACTCCATTCATCCCTTGCGTAGGTTCCTTAGACCTATAGGGCATCCAATTTGAAACATTCTTCCCTATTATGGCATGTGACTTAGGGGAAGATTCTACATTACCCTACTTGTTAGTGGAATTTGACACCACATAAATTTTCTTGCAATTGTTTTGGTCAAGTCATGTGATCATACATTTGTCACAAAAATACAGGAAGGTTCTCATACTCCAAGTCAACAAAAGCAAACCCATTTCTTTTCACAATAACATTATACCTCAAAGGTGTTCTCAAATCAATATTCACGAGCACCCTTGCAAAATGTCGAAAGGATGCATCAGATATTCATACATGGACTTGTTGGTATATAATACGTACCATAGTTTTAATAAAGGTAATAATATTTAACATAATAAAATTGAATAGAGTAAAAGAAATAAAAGATAATGTTTTTCTAACTCAATTCAGTTGATAATTGTACAAATATATTTGATTCTAGAACACACGTTCAAATCCATGACATCTCACTTATTTATTTTTAAAAGGTAGAATTTTGATTATTAAACTACTAGAGAAAAAATATAAGTATAATATTTTAAAATTTATAATTATACTGATCAAGCGGAGTTCTTATGGTCCATACAAAATACCCCAAATAGAAAATGTGGTTTTTCTGGAAACGGATAAAATTGGAAAATTTTACCTCATACCCCCACATTTATACCTCTACCCCTACATTAAATATTTTTTGACCAAAATGCTCTCATATAAAAAGAATTTGTTTTATTTTTTCACCTTTCCATAATTTATGTTTCTAAATTCCGATACAGAAAAAAGTTATCATACCGGAACACTTTATGAAAGTGTTCCGGTTGAATAACATTCATGTTTCAAAAAATTTCAAAAAAAATTAAAACCGGAACACTTTTTGAAAAAAGTGTTCCGGTTGGAAATCTTTCAAAAATAAAAAAAAAAGTCATACCGAAACACTTTTTAAGAGTGTTCCGGTTGAGTATATTATAAAACCCGGAACATCTTTATAAAAGTGTTCTGGATAGAATTTTTCTTACTAATTTGTTTTGCAAATGATTTATGAGGGTTTAATTAATTCAAAAACCCTAATTTGTTTTCAAAAATGTGTTTTAATTGAATAAAAATTCAATTAAAATGATCAAAATTGTTTAACATAGGAAAAACAAATTGTGATCTTGGATTAATGCTTCAAAAATTTAGTATTGACCTACAAAATAATTAAAAAGCATTAAAAGTTGCAAAATCAAGGTGGAAAAAATATTTTAAATGTTAAAAACAATTAAAACATTAATTCTTTGCAAAAATATCAATTATACAAAATAAATAATATTTTTGGGATTTTTTGGGAAAATAAAATATTTTAACATTTTTGTGAATTATTAAAAAAAGAATCAACTCAAAATCATTAAAACTCAGAAAGAAATTAATTTTTGAATCAATTAAATAAAATTACAAAATTCAAATATTTGAATTTGTGAAAAATGGCGCCAAGAACAGCTGAAGAACACGCGTGTTTTTCAGTTTTGCCCAGATTTACATCTTCTATCCAATCTCACTGAATACTTAATCATATCATGCAATCCACATACCAATCAACTCGTTTCAACCTCACGATCATGTCTATGGTATTTAATTTCATTTAAATTAAACATATAACAAGAAATCATGGAAAATCCTCAAGAACCCTAATTTCTGCATGAAGGCTAGGATTTTTGATACACGATTCAAACAATGCAATTAATTGAGGGGAAACATTCCATGCATGATTATGAACATATGGCCAAATTATTGTGCAGCAAAAATTGCATGGATCATAGAGTTAGAAGAGCTCATGCTTACCACTTGCAGCTGGTGATCGTGATTTGTGTTGGAGGTGTTACAACTAGGTTCCAATGATCTGGATAGCTTCCATAGGTGCCATGGAGTGTGTATGTATGCTTGGAATGGATTGAAATGGTTTGGAGCTGAAGATGGTACCTCAACTGCAAAACTGTCAAGAACTTGAGCAATTGGCTGGTGATTTTGTGAAATCTGTGTTCCAGATGTTATGTGAGTATTTGAATCACTTCTATATGATGTATGTGAGGTGTGTGTGTGATTGATTTGGTTGGAAAAGCTCTCAAACTCAAAACCCGATAGTGACTTGCCTTAGAAGGAAAAATTGGAGTGAAAGAAGAGATTTTGAGGAAAGCATCTGTTTGATGGCTTTGGTGTACTTAAATTGATCACAATTGAGCTTTATTTATAGTAGAGCAAGTTTGTTTTGCAAGGAATAGTGAATGGCAACTGCTGAGTAGGTTTGGCCAATGTTGGCAAATGAAAATCCAAGTCTCCTCTAGCCATTGACTAGAGGTTAGGGCACAGGCTGCTGGTCCCCTTGGTCTTGGATAAGTCTTGAATGAATTTAGTTGAGAATGGCTCAGTCCATGCCACCTTGATGCTTCCATTGAATGCTCCAATCCAAAATTGGAGTCTTGTCCCTATTTTGGTAATTCTAGGTTCAACATGCTATTTCTTGTTCCAAAGACTTTGGAGGCTTGGCTCAGTGATTGTCCCCTTTAGATTCAATCCTCAGAGGTGTCCAAGTGGTTAGGAGCATTTGGATTTGGCTGATTTTGGCAAATCGAGCAAAAATGCAAAATCTGCCTTGCCTTGAAAGATTTCAACAAGGCAACTTGCCAATGTTATATCTCATGACTCAAATTGAATTTGGTAATGTTCTTGGTCATTTTAGAAAGCCCTTACATGATAAAACAACTGTTTGAACATGTTTGGTTTTTATCTCTTTTGAATCCAAGTGAAAAATCCCCCTACATTTGGCAAAAAGTATGGTAAAATCTGACTTAGTGAAATTTTCACTAAGTGTTGGAACAAAGTGACTTTTCTTGATTTTGATCACTCCATAACTCAAAATCCATGAGGAATTTGGACATAGGTAAGTATGAAGCTTTTGTAGAGGGAAATGAGATCTACAAATCAAGCTTTGAATGGGCAGCAATGGCCTTGTGGTTTAGGAGTTATGGTCCTCCAAAGTTGGCACATTAGTGTCACTTTTTCCATAACTTAGAAATTTTTCTAAGTTTTTATGGTTACCCCTTTTACAAGTTATCCCACTTTCTTTGATTTTTCTTGATGAATGATGATTCAAATCATACATTAACATCATTTTAGGGTTCAAAATCCATTTTGGTGAAAAATCTCAAAAAGTCATAGTTGACTTTTGTGCACAGTTGACTTTTTATCCTATGAATTCCAAACTGTGCAATTCTTCATGAAATCATATCCTTGACCTAAATCAAACTTGATGGACATATTCCATGGGTGTCATAGGGTATATTGAATCATGTCTTAGGGCTTGGGAGCATGTCCTGGTTAAAAGTCAAAGTTACAGTTGACTTTCCTCGCGAAACCCTAATTGTGGTGCAGATGAAATTGAGACTTGTTGCTCAAGCTTTTTGGATTAATCCATTGTTCCAAATGGATCAATATAGTTCATTAGAGACCCTCAAACCATGTCTTGAGGTCTTGGCTCATGATTTGTCCCAAAAGTCAACTTAGGGGGGAATTAGGTCAAGAAACCCTAATTCCTGATTTTTGATGAATGCATCCCCTGAGGCAAAATTGACTTGATGATTGGGTCCATGAGGTACCATGAAGTATATTAGGTTATGTTTTGGATCATTGGCTTATGCCCAGATGAAAAATTTCCATCTGGAGGCCCTGGTCGACCAAAACCCTAATTTGGTGACACTGTCGATCTTGAGACTTGATCCACCTAGAAGGGAGCAGCCTTGTGCTTAATCCTTGAAGTGGGAGTCCTTTTGATCCATTGTGGATATGTTAGAGAGGTTAGACAAGTTGAAGATCATGTCATTCCTTGATTGATCCTTTGTCTAAGAACTCTGAGAGGGCCTGAAACCCTAATTTTGATAGTAGTGAATGCTCACCCATCTTTGGGGAGACTGATGAGGCATGAAGGTAAATCCATATTATGATGATGATTTGCACAATGATGGGAAATCTAAGTGGTCAAAATTTGGGGTATGACAGATGCCCCTATTTAATCTTCTTGGACACGAAGGTGTGAATGACGAAGGTATTCGGGCATTCGGGGTGCAAGAGGATTAAATATCGGAATACCCAAAATTTTGACGGCGTCTATGAATGATAATTCACGCATTCATCTTCTTTCGCTAAGCAATGATGCTTATAAAAGGTAAACTTCCCCTCGATCCTGGTCTTCAGCCAAGGAACTGGTCTCAGTTTCTGAAATAAACTTCCCCTCGATCCTGGTTTCCTACCAAGGAACTGGTTTTAGTTTCTGAAGTAAACTTCCCCTGGATCCTGGTTTCCTACCAAGGAACTGATCTTAGTTTCTTTTGTCAATAAACTTTCTTGACAAGGGACACTATTCGTAGCGGCTTTCCTTCAAACTTCTCGCCGAATTTTCCTAGGGAGATGCTATTTGAGTGGAAAAAGTTTTGATGTCATACTTGCTGGGGAACCCAATCATCTGAGTTGTAGAGGTGCACAAACTTCTCTGTTTGGAGACGCCATTTGTCGAATCTACTGGGGAAAACGAGTCTCTTGAGAGACTGCTTTCGTTCGGGGTCTTTATATCAAACTTTTCTCAGAGATCTTCTCGGAGAAATGCCATATGATGTGATCCAATTTTGAGGTGCTGATGACCTTTTCATCAGTGGGTTTTTCGGAGAAAGACTGCCGTATTGCCGAATCTCCGATTTAGGAGGCTTTCTCTCGGGATTTTCTTTAATCCGGGAAAACAAGGATATCATCTTCAATGGCGAAGAGTGATGTTAACTGAGGGCTCTCTGGTCTTTCAGAGGTTTAAGTTATCAAAGTGGTCGAGGACCCAACTTCAATCCAGAAATAAAACTGGAGGAGAGAGATTGTTCAGACATAACACTTCCTGACGAGGAAAGGGCTGACAACTCGATTGAGAGGACTTTTATCACTAGGGGACAAGACCGACTAGAGTGATAGTGATGCAATATGACTGTGAATGTAAATCAATAATGCATGATGCATGTATGTATATGCTGACAAAACTGACGCGCCATACAAACTAAAAGATGAACACGACTGGATACTCGGCCATTACGGGGCGAAGAAGTACCGCTGGTTCAAGATAGCAATTCTGCCTTGCTTAGGAAAGATAGTCCTTGTTGGGAGCTATGTTGGCCGGGCTTAGGAGATAAGAACTCGGCCGAGGTGTGTCAGACGAAACAAGGTCTCTGACACAGTTGATCCCTTCATTCAAGCGTATTGGCGTAGAAGAAGTACTTTGATTCCGTACTTTGAGGTTCGATTACTTTTGGAGAAGCGACTGATGTTCTTCTGATGTTCAACAGTCAAAAGAAATTGTTGTCTTTATTAAAAAGCAGAAAAAGTTTTAACAAGTAAATTCATTTTTGTTTTATTTCAAGAATCTTTAATCATGTTAACAACGTCATTCTGTAAAGCTAAAACAAATAAGAATTACAAACAAAAGCATAAGGGCTCAAATTTTATTGATAAGAAGGAGATCAGCCAAACGTGTGATTCGAAAGAGTATATACAAAGTTTGAAAATGGTAATTTACAGGGAAAAGGGCTACGTTGAAACATAACAACCGCTATCCTTCTACCAACTTTGAATTCGGGGCATCCTGAGCTTCTGTCGAAGATGACCTTGACTGGAGTTTTCTGACGGATGATGTAATTGCTGCTGAGGGACTTGCCTCTGTTGAACATAGTTACTTGCCATTATCCCTAATTTTTGCTTGGATTGTACTATGATGTTTCCAATCCACCGGGATGATTTTTTTTACTCTGTCTCTAACTTTTGCCTGGACCGCCCTTTCAGGTTTTCTATCCACCGAAATGTTTTTTTTTCTAGGCGAAGTATTTCTTGACTACATCAACATTCGTGAGGTAGGCAAATTCCTCTCCGTCCATGGTTGCAAGTCTCAAGGCGCCGCCTGAGAAAGTTTTAGTGACCACATAGGGGCCATCATAATTCGGCGTCCATTTTCCCCGAGGATCAGTGAGAAATGATTGTATCTTCTTGAGCACAAGGTCTCCTTTCCTAAAGACGCGAGGTCGGACCTTTTTGTCAAACGCCTTCTTCATTCTTTGCTGATACAACTGACCATGGCATAGTGCCGTGATTCGCTTCTCCTCGATCAGATTCAGTTCGTCGTGTCGACTTTGACACCATTCAGCTTCTGAAAGCTTAGCTTCCATTAATACCCGGATTGATGGGATCTCTACTTCTATGGGGAGAACTGCCTCTATGCCATATACTAGAGAGAAAGGGGTTGCCCCTGTCGAAGTGCAGACAGATGTTCGATAACCATGAAGAGCAAAGGGTAGCATTTCGTGCCAATCTTTTTAGGTTACAACCATCTTCTGAACAATCCTCTTGATGTTCTTGTTAGCCGCTTCTACCGCTCTGTTCATCTTGGGTCGGTAGGGAGATGAGTTATGGTGTTCAATCTTGAACTCTGTGCATAACTCTTTCATCATCTTGTTGTTCAAGTTAGATCCATTATCTGTAATGATCTGGCTCGGAACACCATAACGGCAGATGAGATTGTTTTTGATAAAGCAGACCACCACTTGTCGGGTTACATTGGCGAATGACGCTGCTTCGACCCACTTGGTGAAATAGTCAATGGCTACCAGGATGAATCGATGTCCGTTTGAAGCCTTAGGCTCAATCATGCCAATCATGTCGATTCCCTATATGGAAAAAGGCCACGGGGAAGAAAGAACTTTGAGATGTGATGGCGGTACATGAATTTTGTCGGAGTATATCTGACATTTGTGACACCTCCTGATGTACTTGTAGCAGTCAGATTCCATGGTCAACCAGTAGTACCCTGCTCTTAAAATTTTTCTCGCCATTGTGTGTCCATTGGCATGAGTGCCAAAGGATCCTTCATGAATTTCTTTCATAAGCATGTCTGCTTCTGGTCTGTCTACGCATCGGAGCAAGACCAAGTCAAAATTCCTCTTAGAAAGAGTGTCACCGTCAGGAAGAAGTTTCCAGCCAATCTTCTGAGGGTTTTCCTGTCTTTTCTTAGTGCCCCAGGTGGGTACTCTTGTTTTTGAAGGAAGCATTTGATATCGTGATACCAAGGTTTGTTATCTATGACTGCTTCAATCGTGAAGACGTAGGCGGGCCGTTCAAGGCACATTATGTCGATCTTAGGTAAGTCGTTCCATTGACCTACACTAATCATGGAAGAGAGAGTGGCTAATGCATCAGCCATGTGATTCTCATTACGAGGGATGTGATGAAACTCGACTCTGTTAAAGAAAGGTAACAACCTTCTTGCATAGTCTTTGTAAGGAATTAGCCTTGATTGGTATGTGTTCCAATCTCCTTTTATCTGATTGATAACCAGGCTGAATCGCCGTATACGTCCAAGATTTTGATCCTTAAATCAATCGCTTCTTCGAGACCCGTGATACATGCTTCGTATTCGGCCTCGTTGTTCGTACATTTGAACGTAAGTCTGGCAGTGAAAGGAATGTGGGTACCCTGAGGGGTAACAATGATTTCCCCAATTCCGTTTCCATAATGATTAACTGCTCCGTCAAAGATAAGTCCCCATTGGGAACCTGGTTCTGGCCCTTCACTGGGTAGCGGTTCATCGCAATCTTTCATTTTTAGGTACATGACATCTTCGTCTGGGAAGTCGAACCCAATTGATTCTTGATCGTCAATCGGTTGATGAGCCAAATGATCGGCTAAAATACTTCCTTTAACGACTTTCTGAGCATGGTACTCTATGTCATATTCTGATAGCAACATCTGCCAACAGGCAATCTTTCCCGTGAGAGCAGGTTTTCCAAAGACATACTTGATTGGATCCATTTCGGAAACCAACCAAGTAGTATGACGAATCATGTACTGGCGAAGACGTTTGGCTGCCCAAGCCAAAGCGCAACAAGTTTTCTCAAACATTGTGTACCGAGTCTCGCAGTCGGTGAACTTCTTGCTCAGATAGTAAATGGCAGACTCTTTCCGTTTGGTTTCATCTTGTTGGCCAAGTACACACCCCATTGAGTCTTCCAAGACTGTGAGGTAAATGATCAGTGGTCTTCCTTCCACTGGAGGTGATAGAATTGGAGGATTCAACAGATATTCCTTAATACTGTCGAAGGCAGTTTGGGAATCTTCTGACCAAACATAATCCTGGTTCTTTTTGAGTAATTTGAAAATCGGCGCACACGTGGCGGTCATAAGGAATATGAATCTGGAAATGTAGTTCAAACGTCCCAGGAATCCTCTGACTTGTTTTTCAGTTTTCGGAGAAGGCATTTCTCAAATGGCCTTGACCTTGTCAGGATCAACCTCAATTCCTTTCTGGCTGACGATGAACCCTAAAAGTTTCCCTGAACGGACACCGAAGGTGCACTTGTTAGGATTCAAGCGGAGTTTGTATTTCCTCAAACGCTCGAATAGTTTCGACAGGTGGGTCACATGCTCCTCTTCTGTCTTAGATTTTACAATCATGTCATCGACATATACCTCTATTTCCTTGTGTATCATGTCATGAAAAAGAGTAGTCATGGCCCTTTGATAGGTTTCCCCGGCGTTCTTCAAGCCGAACGACATTACCTTGTAACAAAAGGTACCCCATGGGGTAATGAACGATGTTTTCTCCATGTCTTTCGGTGCCATTTTGATCTGGTTATAGCCCGAGAATCCATCCATGAAGGAGAAAATTTTGAACTTTATTGTGCTGTCTACCAATATGTCAATGTGTGGTAAAGGAAAGTTGTCCTTTGGACTTGCCTTGTTCAGATCCCAGTAATCAACACACATTCCGACCTTTCTGTCCTTTTTGGGAACGGGTACGATGTTGGCTAACCATTGAGGATATTCTGACGTGGCGAGGAAACCCGCATCAATCTGTTTCTGTACCTCCTCTTTGATTTTGATGGCCATGTCCAGGTGAGTCCGTCTCAACCTCTGCTTTACTGGCGAACATTCTAATCTTAACGGTAAATGATGTTCCATGATGCTGGTATCCAACCCTGGCATGTCCTGATAGGACCAAGCGAATACATCGGGGAATTCTTTGAGAAGCTTTATCAAACTCTCTTTGGCAGTTGGACTGAGCAGTGCCCCAATCCTGATTTCTTTTTTTCTCTTTTTCCGAACCCAAGTTTACCGTTTCTAACCGCTCTTTGTGAGGTTCAATGGACCTTTCCTCTTGTCTGAGTAGTCGGGAGATCTCTTCTGAAATTTTGTCGTCATTTTCTTCTTCAGCCTCGAATATCGGGAACTCAAAGTTGGGAGAAGGCATCGGATCGTATGTTTCAACGGGGTTTAAAATAAGCAATCTGCATGACGTGATAATTCGTGTTTAGAAGAGATAAAGAAAATGTAAGTGTGTGCAGTGTTTTATTTTTATTACTGCTTGTTTTTATTATTGAATTATTTTTTAGGATTACCATTTTCTGAGAAAAAGCAAAAAGAGAAAATAGCAATTAATGCGGAAATTACAGAACGACGTTATTTTATTAATGAACAAGTCGACTCTTGAAACTACAGCCCTATAAAACAAAACTCTGTCGCTTTGGGCAAAACGAAGAGGGATATTTACAGAAAGTGAGCCCTATCAAAATATATGTTTCACCTGGGCAGGGTGAAATGTTAAAGATGGCAATTACTTTGACTGATGAACGACCTCCGGAACCTCGACGGCAACCCATTGGCGGCGAACTCCTCGGTGAATCACAAAGTCTGGCACCTTCCTTGATTTGTCTTCAGAAATGACGTTGATTTCTGGCAGAGCAGGATCATTGGAATCTGTATCCCAGGCAGAGTTGTCGTAGGAGGATTCCTCTGTTGTATTTTGCATAACATTTGTGCTCTCAGCTGTATCTCCCCATCCAGTTGGCTGGATGTCTTCGAGCCTGATACGAGAGCTTTCGGGGGCAGTGTACTTGACCATAAAGTCAAATTTTCCACTCAGTTGTCCCAAGGAGTCCCAAACTTCTTTGGAACTGGAGAAGTCATCTCTCTCGATGACGTTGACCTCGGGAAAAGCATAGTTGATGAATTCAAGTCCTGCAAACGTTGCGAATTCATCTTCATGTTGAGTAGTTTCTGAATGACCTGAGTGTTGATCCCATGACATGGTGGGGACATAGGTATTCTGTTCAATGACGGTCAGCTGATTTTCATTGTTTGGCTGACTTTCTTGCCCCAAATCTCCTGGATAAGGTTGCCACATTGGCAGACCATCCATTGGGCCATAGTAGTTGTAGTCAAATTGGTCTTTCATCAAAGTGTCCTCCTCTAATGAGTTTGGTGGAGCACGACATCCTTCCGAATCACAATCTCCATATATCATTTTGACATCTGACCGTGGTATAAATCTCGGACTCTGTGCGAGATAGAAAAATGGTATAGGCACCTCTTCCTGAGACATATAACCGTCCTCGTTAAGGTAGGACTTCTATTCTTCATCTGTGTCAGAGGGATCTTCCTCATTGATAGCATGTACTTCTTGAGACACTGGGTGAAGAAAACCTCCACTATGGAAGAAATCCTGAATGGGATGAAGACTTTCATCGTTGGCAGCTGTCCGGGTACAGGTTGCAGAAAAACCAAGACCCTTCTTTGTTTTATTGTCAATAGGAATGACAAGCTGTCCCCATCCTGTTGTATCGGTACTCTCGACCGCTTTGATAGAATCGTTGTATGAAGAAATGGAAGTTCCTTCTTTGAACTGATTGTTCTTGCCTATCGAAAGCGCTTGGAATTAAGTTCCAGCAACCTCCTCCAGCTCTACACAGGTAGATAGTGAAAGGTTACTCACAATCATGGCTTGTTCTCCACAGACTGTGACAAGTTGATCGTTCTGAACGAACTTTAGCTTTTGGTGGAGGGTCGAAGTGACCGCTCCAGCCTGATGTATCAAGGTCTTCCTAATAAACAACTGTATGTTGCCCGGATGTCCATGACCTGGAAAGTGACTTGGAAAGTGTGAGGACCGATAGTTATGGGAAGATCAACTTCGCCGATAACTACTTTTCTGGATCAGTCGAATGCTTTGACGACGACCTCGCTGATTCTCATCGGAGGGCCTTTGAAAGATAATTGAGTCAAAGTGGACTTCGGCATAACATTCAGGGCTGACCCTGTGTCTACCAGTACGATGGCTAAAGCGTCGCCCTGGCAGTTAACTGTAATATTGAGCGCCAAGTTATGATGGCGACCCTCTTCGAGTAATTCCTCATCACTAAATCCCAAATTATTGCAGGAAGTGATGTTAGAGACAATACCATCGAACTGTCTGATTGTTACATCCTGTTCCACAAAGGCTTGCTCCAAGACTTTATGTAGAGCCCCTTGTGCGCTTCTGAACTGAGTAACAGTGATAATACCGAGATCTTTGAAGGAGTCTGTAAGAGTTGATCAAAAATGTTGTATTCACTCCTTTGGATGAGCTTCAGCATCTCATCATTATTTTTCGAAAGGTCGGGATTACTGGATTGACCGACTGATGGATCGGGAGCTTCCGTCTGAAGTTCCTTTTCCTTGTTAGGTTCTCCAACTCCTCGGTTGAAGATTCTACCACTCCGTGTTACACGAATGATGTCTGCAATATTCACGACGGAGGGTAATGGAATTTCCTTTCCATTTTCGACTATTGTTGCACCGTATTTGTAAGGGATAACCTTAGTTGATTCATACGGTAGTGGTCCCGGCAGATAGATGACTACGGGAGTCCTCTGATTTTTCTGACCATCATAAGTAATCTCGATCCATTCCCGGTTGGGAATTCTAGATTCGGCAAGTAGAGGGATAATGGAAAAAACATCCCTGGTCCTGTGATGACTAGAGATCGTGACAACATCCTCAACTTGATCGGCAAGGTAGTTTGGCGCCCAGTTGTTGGGTCCAGAACCCGGATATGGACGAATCTCTCCACGATCCACCTGACCCTGAAGAGCTACTCTCAGAAGGTAACACCCTTGGTTACTTTCCGAACAGACGCTACAACGGTCATAATTGTGTGGTGGCACCTGGCCACGCCCACTTTGAATACAATGTAACCTCACTAGGTTAGCTTCCTCGAGTCGGACATCCTGACTTTGATGCCGAGTGGGGTTTCTGTTATTGATACTAATTTGCTGAGTATCTTCATCCATATAAATTGGCATCCACCAGTGATTTAACAAGTGTTGAAGTGCCTCCTGGACAAGGGTACAACCTCGATCGTTTTCGTAACCCGCTTTACAGCTTTGATAGTCATGTGATATTAAGAATCCGAGTCAGACCTGCTCAGCACGTAACTCTACCAGGTTGGTATTCATCACACGAATATCGAAGATCTGAACCATGTTGATCTGATAAGGGTTCCTATCATGGTAGTCTTGGATCCATCCAAGATCCATCTGACGCTGGAGGGCTTCTTGTACAAAAGAGCAACCATGTTTGTTTACCGAGCAAGTCAGACAAGAAGTGTAATCGTGCCGCGGAAGATTATGATATTGGCTTTGCCTTGAGTGCATCGCCACTAAGTTGACATTCATTGCATGGATATTGTGGTTCTGAATGACGTTAGAATTCATGTAGACCATGTTAACTCCACGAACTCGGTGCTCTTGGATCCATCCGAGATCCATTTGTTCCTGTAGGGCTGCTTGCACCACAGAACATCCCTGGTTGTCTTTAGAGCAGATATCATATTGGTGATAGTTATGAGGTGGCACATGGCTGTACCCACTCTGTCTACAATGCATCTTGACCAGATTGGTCTTTAACAAGAGTAGATCGTGAATTTGATAGACATTGTTAGTCTCTCCTTCTATCAAATTGACTGCAGCCTTCTCATGTTGAGGCAGCGGGTTCATGAGAACATTGGGATTCGTATCTTTGAAAGATAAGAGTCCGCTCCTAACAAGCTTTTGCACGTCAGATTTGAAATTGAGACAGTTCTCTATGATATGCCCTGTTCCTCCTTAAACCAGAAAGGCGGATTTTTCGGTACTGTAAGAGGAGATTTAGTCTGAATGTGCCCCTTAGCCAGTAGTAACGAAAATAGTTCTGCGTACGATACGGGTATAGGATCAAATCCTGGTGGCCGTGTTGTATGGTTGTTGTTGTATGAAGGACGAGCCTGCTGAAGAGGCTGTTGTGTCCTTTGCTGATTAGGTTGGCTATGCGCAACCTGAGGTTGATACGTAGGAATAGGCGCAGGGCTGATAGCAGGAGTTACAGCTGCTACCGGCTGATAACGTCGCCTTTGCTTTCCGAGAGAGATATTCCCAATATCCTGCTTTTTTTTCTTAGGGAGAGCACTACCGTATCGTTTTGTACTACTTGATGGTCTAGCGTCTTTTGCCAAACGTCCTTCTCGGACGGCTTCCTCAAGACGAACTCCCATGCCCACCATCTCGGTGAAATCACTTGGTGCACTGGCAACCATTCGGTCATAGTAAAATGAGCTTAAGGTTTTTAAGAAGATCTTTGTCATCTCTTTTTCCTCAAGAGGTGGACAAATTTGAGCGGCAATTTCACGCCACCTTTGAGCATACTCCTTAAAGGTTTCCTTGTCCTTTTATGACATTGATCTAAGTTGATCTCTGTCGGGTGCCATGTCCAAATTGTATTTGTATTGTTGGACGAAGGAAGTGCCAAGATCTCTGAAAGTACTGATCGTAGCATGGTTTAAACCCATGTACTATTTTAATGCGGCACCGGTTAAACTATCCTGAAAGTAGTGAATCAGTAGGTCCTGATTCTCCGTCTGAGCTGATATTCGCCAAGCGTACATCACCAGATGGCTTTGAGGGAAAGAGTTACCCTTGTATTTTTCAAAGTCGGGCACTTGAAATTTGTGCGGAACTTTCACATTGGGGACCAAGCAGAGGTCTGCGGCGTCCTTTCCAAATAAATCCTGACCGCGAATGGCTTGCAGCTCCTTCTGCATTTCCAGGAACTGCTCCTAGAATTTGTCCATTCTATCGAACAGAGTTTCCTTTTTACCAGAAGGTGTCGGTGGCATTTGTCCTTCCGGGACAGTGTGCACCACAGGGGGTGGTAAAGTGACTACGACAGTGAATCTTGGCATCTCCCGAAGTTTGTAACCTTCAGGAGTCTTCAGTATGCCCCTGGCATCTTCGCTTTCCCGAAGTTTGTAACCTTTAGGCCCAGCGGCTTCTGTTGTGATTCCCTGATCTTCAGTGATCGGCGGAACATATCCTTCCGGGATATAGTTAACAGGCATGCCCCAGGGACAATCTTTCGGCATCTGATACCTAGGATCAAACTTCTCCACTATGGGCATTGAGGTGATCTCTGAGATCACAGTTCTTTGTAGCTGAGCTTCTGCCATGGCTTGCATGTCGTTACGAAGCTTTCTCATATCCTCTCTCAGAGCGTCGATCTCTTCTTTCAACTCTCTGTTTTCTTCCTCAAGATCATCCATCTTTTTCTGACGATTGGCCCGAGTATTGTACGAATGAGACAGTTTGACTCTAGAACCGAGACACAAACGTGAGATTCGTAGGTAAGAAGAATATGCGATGTGAGAATGATGAATGCAATGATTATATTAATTGTTTTTTGGTTTAATCAAAATAAACTTCGACAATTAGATTGCAAATATCAAACAGTGGGGAAACCCCTTTTTATTGAATTCAAAGGATTACAGAAATGGAAATACAGTATATTACAAGGTGCAGAAACAGAAACCTAAGCTAATGGGTCCCGAGTCCTCTCTGAAGAGAAATCGGGTGCTGACTCTGGTACTTTCCTTTTCTTGGACCGGGGCTCTTGGGCCGTTGTCGGGTTGTCATTCCTTTGCCAGGTGAAAGAAGCGAACAAATTCCTTTGGTCATCCTGATTATCCACAGCATGCTGCTCTGAAATCTCAATCAGAGCATCCTTATCTTTCAGCAGTTGTTGTATTTTGATACACTCCACATTGAGGGTGTGGTACCTGTTCTTCCAAGACCTCCTCTCCCGCTGAACTTTGTTGAGAGTAACCTGAAGCTTTTCAGTTTCTGTCATAAAGTACATGACAGATTCCCTCGGCAGAAGAATTCCGTAACGAGGATAAGGCATTTTTAGCTTGAGAGCTCTAGTTTGTACCCAATGGAGATAAGGCTCCACCGAGACACAGTCCGGTTTTCCTAGAGACTCCCGTCCTTTCTTAAGAACATGCTTCTAAGCGTGCACTATTTCCATCTTTAGTGCTCTGTCATTTTCTCCTTCCTTGAAGAAAAGACCTTCCAGATGAACTCCCTGTGGGATGTGTCTCATCGGGTATCCAAATTGATGATGAACGAGAACTGGATGGTAATTGATTCCTCCCTTAGTTCCTATAAGGGGTACATTGGGAAAGTTTCCACAACGATCAATGATTCTGATTCCATCATAGATTATATTACACCAATCTATATCAGAGTTGCTAAGAGACACGATCTTCTGCGACCAACGTAAGGCACTCTTGCAATCCCAAAAAGCAGCAGACTTGGGCAAGTGGGAGATAAACCATTTGTAAAGCAAAGGTACACAGCATGTGATCTCCCCTCCACTGTACAAATTCCCTAAGTGTACAAAATGATACGCATCTGCGAGCAAAGTCGGCACAGGGTTTCCAATGAGAAAAACCTTAATGAAGTTGATATCGACGAAGTAATTAATGTTGGGAAACAAAAATAACCCATAGGTGAGCAAGACAAAGACGCTTTCAAAAGCAGTCACGTTTCCTATACTGGCAAAATACAGGGCCTTCTTTGTCAAGAACTGGGCTGGCAAACCTTGGATGCCACCCTTAGTGGTTAGGTGAGTCCTAACCTCAGACTCGTCCAAATGAATTGCTCTTGCAATGGTCTGATTCTTTGGAATTTCTTCCAGTCCAGAAAATGGAGCTCGATCAGTGATGTGTAGATCAATCAGATGAGAATATTCCTCCAGCGTTGGTGCTAGCTAGTAATCCGGGAATGTGAAACAGTGATAAACTGGATCATAAAAATGAATGAGCGCATCCATGATTCCCTCAATCACATGGACTCTTAACAATGGTAGCAGACCTCCGTATTTGGCTCTGAAAGCCTCTTGGTTTGTGATCATCCTCGCCAAACCTCTTAAATCCTCTAGCTTTGGAACCTTGAAGGTATACCTATGAGTTCTCCTTCTACCGAAATCCATTAGCGTAATCCTTTTCCCTGATATTTGCAATCACAGTCTTAGTTTAATTTGAAAAACATAGAGACTAGAAGAGAAATTTTTTTTTGAATGTTTTAATGTTTTTTAAATGAATGCAGCACACAAAAACATAGAAAAAACATGGGGTCAAAGGGTCGTTGTCATGAAGTCAAGGCTCTACCCATCCCCAAAGGTTTATACTAAGGTGATTTTTGTACCTGTACTCATTATCATCAGCTCCTCCCAGGAAAGCAAAACAACAAGCGGATCGCCAGCGAGTTGTAGAGCAATCTTAGAGTAAGTACCATTCACCGAGAATAGATCACCAGCCTCAAATGAGGGTAGTATCGCGTAACAACTATTCCCGATAGTTTCTGCACTACAAAAGGGTTTGGCTCCTCAGCTTCTCAGACATCACAATCGGCCCATTGTCTAGGTGAGAGAATGGGTTGCATTGGTCAGCCTCCACTGAGGTTGATGGTCGCCATCACTTATCTTAAGTGTATACTCAATCTTTCCACATGCGGCATCACACGCATTCCCATTAGCAGAAAAATAAACACGTATAGCAATTAGGAAAAGCAGTATATATATTTGTCCTAATCATCCTAGACCTTTAAAGCTATGAATCCTAAGTTCCTGACAGAAAATGGGTTCCCCGGCGGAATTACCATCCTGTGGTTTCATTCCAAATTAACGGCGTTTTGACCTAAGATCCTAATGACGTCAAGGTTTCTACCTAGGGGACAAAGAAAAGAACAAGATCCCTAAAGAGACCTGTGTTGTCCCCAGCAGAGTCGCCATTTTTCTATTGGAAAATGGGAACGATGATGACTAAGGTAAAACAGATCCTCATGACACTCCCCAGAAGAGTCGCCATTTTTCTGTAGCGAGTGATTTTTGGATGTGGTTGCGAAGCACGATCGCTCTGGTACTACAGCTCGATTCATTTTTTATCCTATTAAAGCTGATGAAGGAAGGAAAATAGATGTCTCCAATTAACCTTGCTTGCATACTGAGATTAAACAGTCAAAACTGTTGGTTTACAAATGCTACAAAGATTCGGGGTTTCTCCTAGGTTATTTTGTTGACGAGGGGTGCTTTAGGCTATCGGTTAGGATGTTAGGACGAATGTATGAAAGTATGGGATTTTGGGTTTTTGTTTAGTGTGCTCGCTAAGATTTTTTCTTTCAATCTTATGCCTACGTATTCCCGTTTACCGAAACAGGGAAATCAGAGCGATTGTAGTTCCTCCTATTCTATGGGAGGAAATGGTTGTTTTGGTGTCTTGTTCAAAGCCCAAGACGTGAAGCGAAAGGTGGTTTGTATCTTGTTCAAAGCCCAAGATGTGAAGCTGAAGGTGTTGACCTTAGAGAGAATTTGTCATCTCTAAAGGAGGGGTTGTATGTCACAATTGTTTATAAAGGAAAATTACTTTAACCGGGATGTGTGAATCCGGCAATGCAATAATTTCCTTTATAGGGGCTTTTAACCTGAAGGAGAAGACTTTAACTCAGTGTAGAGCAATGCTATCTTTCCTTAGGAATTTCTTATGCTAAAAGAGGGACAGTGGCATGTATGTAGATGATCCAGAGGCTTGCCGCTTACAGTGATTAGATGAAGGGGAAGGAGTTGTTGATGTTTGTCTACTGTGAACGAGGCACAGCTTTGATGCTAAAAGGTTGATCGGATCAACCAATGGTTTTCTTATACAAAGCCTAAGAGAAGGCTATTATGTGTCTCGTACAAAGCCCGAGAGAGAGGCTAAAAGGTTTTGACTCAACGAGGGAATCTTTTGGTATCTCGTATAAAGCCCGAGATGAAGGCTATTTGACTCAACAAGAGAGTCTTTTGTATCTCGTACAAAGCCCGAGAGGGAGGCTAAAATTTGTTTGGCTCAATAAGAACCTTTTTATATCTCGTATAAAGCCCGAGATGGAGGCGAAAGGGGTGATTGACTCAACGAGGGAGTCTCTTATGTGTCTCGTACAAAGCCCAAGAGAGAGGCTAAACTTTGTTTGACTCCGCTGGGGAGAATCATTGTACAAAGCCCAAGAGGAGGCTAACTCCACTGAAGAAGGATCATTATACAAAGCCTAAGAGGAGGCTATGGCGCTGTTTCAGTTGAGTGACAGGTCCAGTATGCTGATTTAAAGAGAAAATCAGTTCTTATATGAGCAACACTGTACTCAAGGATTTGATTCGAGGATCCGGGTTATTCCTGTTCTTTAAGGAAGTGGGAAATCCGAAGGGTATTGAGACTATCCGAGTCTATGGGTTTCCTTCCTATTTAACGAAGGGGTCACTTGAGAATGTCTTTGAGACTCAAGGATATTAGATTGTCCGTGTCTAGAGTTTCATTTTTTGTACTATACTTTGAGAAACAGTAGTAGACTCTTTGAAAGGATTGTTCTACGCAGATGATTAAGTTCTATTCTTATACCTCTAGGAGGTCTTCGGGACAATTTTATACGAAGCCCAAGAAGAGGCTGGAAGCTTTTAAGAAGCCGATAGGTCCTTGTACGAAGCCCAAGAGGAGGCTATCATTCCCGAAGGAAGAGATCATTATACGAAGCCTAAGAGGAGGCTGTGAATACTTCTAAGAAGCCGTAGGGTCCTTGTACTAAGCCCAAGAGGAGGCGGGGTTGGTTTTAGGAAGCCTGTGGGTCCTTGTACGATGCCCAAGAGGAGGACGATGCTTTTAAGAAGCCCGTGGGTCCCCAAACCCCGAGAAATTCAAGACATGCCATTCACCGAGAATAGATCAAGCCAGGAAAGTTCGAGAATTTGGAAGAAGCTCAAAGATGCCATTCACGGAGAATACATTCATCTCTGGGAGTAGAGTTTCTTGACAATTCCTAATGAGGACAGCTGAAGAGAAGACTGTATCTTGTGATCCTATTGGGGATCTAGTTGTCTATTTCTACGAATAAACGAAACGGCGTCACCTAGTTCTAGACGTAGTTGCCGGGGAAACTCTAAATATCTATACTATTATTACACAGTTGATATGAGTTTATGAAAGAAGACTTACAGCGAAACAGCCCCACAATACAGTTATATGCATATGAAAACGGTAAATGAAAGCGATAACCACTTACTCGATTGTAGAGCTTCCATGCTATTTGGTTAGTTGTTCAACAAAGAAAGATTGAAAACAACAATATAATTCAAAATCAAAGGAGAAAGTGCTTTGAAAAGAAAGATTTGGGGCTTTCAGCTCAAGGAGAGGCCCAAGGTTTTATCAGTGAGCGCACTATTCAATTGTACAGAGGGACTTATACAAGTGACTGTGGCCCAAAAAGGTTTTATGTACAAAGGGATGGGTCTTACACTCTCTCAAGAGGCCCAAAAGGTTTAAAGAAAAAGAGTGGGGCTTATAACATGAGGATAGGCCCAAATGATTTTTCGTTTGAAATGGCGATCGCGCCGAGATTTTGTTTTAACGCAGAGGGACTTATATAATAAGTGAGGCCCAAATGGTTTTTGGTTAAAAGGGGATTGGGTCTTACACTCTATTAGAGGCCCAAAATTTTTGAATGGGTCTTATAGCTCGAGGAGAGGCCCAAAAGGTTATTTTTCAAAAGGCGACGATCGCGCCGTTTGTTTTTTACGGTATCGGGACTTATACAATACACTAAGGCCTAAAAATGATTTGGTCAAAAAAAGGATTGGGTCTTACACTCTATTAGAGGCCCAAAGTGTTTTGAAAATGATTTATGAGGGTTGAATTAATCCAAAAACCCTAATTTGTTTTCAAAAATGTGTTTTAATTGAATAAAAATTCAATTAAAATGATCAAAATTGTTAAACATAGGAAAAACAAATTGTGATCTTGGATTAATGCTTCAAAAATTTAGTATTGACCTACAAAATAATTAGAAAGCATTAAAAGTTGCAAAATCAAGGTGGAAAAAATATTTTAAATGTTAAAAACAATTAAAACATTAATTCTTTGCAAAAATATCAATTATACAAAATAAATAATATTTTTGGGATTTTTTGGGAAAATAAAATATTTTAACATTTTTGTGAATTATTAAAAAAAGAATCAACTCAAAATCATTAAAACTCAGAGAGAAATTAATTTTTGAATCAATTAAATAAAATCACAAAATTCAAATATTTGAATTTGTGAAAAATGGCGCCAAGAACAGCTGAAGAACACGCGCGTTTTTCAGTTTTGCCCAGATTTGTATTTTCTATCCAATCTCACTGAATACTTAATCATATCATGCAATCCACATACTAATCAACTCGTTTCAACCTCACGATCATGTCTATGGTATTTAATTTCATTTAAATTAAACATATAAGAAGAAATCATGAAAAATCCTCAAGAACCCTAATTTTTGCATGAAGGCTAGGATTTTTG
Organism: Lathyrus tuberosus; assembly: GCA_022829125.1. Taxonomy (NCBI): domain Eukaryota; kingdom Viridiplantae; phylum Streptophyta; class Magnoliopsida; order Fabales; family Fabaceae; genus Lathyrus; species Lathyrus tuberosus. The sequence continues at coordinate 13,410,062 of JALAZF010000110.1, forward strand.
ATACACGATTCAAACAGTGCAATTAATTGAGGGGAAACATTCCATGCATGATTATGAACATATGGCCAAATTATTGTGCATCAATAATTGCATGGATCATAGAGTTAGAAGAGCTCATGCTTACCACTTGCAGCTGGTGATCGTGATTTGTGTTGGAGGTGTTACAGCTAGGTTCCAATGATCTGGATAACTTCCCTAGGTGCCATGGAGTGTGTATGAATGCTTGGAATGGATTGAAATGGTTTGGAGCTGAAGATGGTACCTCAACTGCAAAACTGTCAAGAACTTGAGCAATTGGCTGGTGATTTTGTGAAATTTGTGTTCCAGATGTTATGTGAGTGTTTGGATCACTTCTATATGATGTATGTGAGGTGTGTGTGTGATTGGTTTGGTTGGAAAAGCTCTCAAACTCAAAACCCGATAGTGACTTGCCTTAGAAGGAAAAATTGGAGTGAAAGAAGAGATTTTGAGGAAAGCATCTGTTTGATGGCTTTGGTGTACTTAAATTGATCACAATTGAGCTCTATTTATAGTAGAGCAAGTTTGTTTTGCAAGGAATAGTGAATGGCAACTGCTGAGTAAGTTTGGCCAATGTTGGCAAATGAAAATCCAAGTCTCCTCTAGCCATTGACTAGAGGTTAGGGCACAGGCTGATGGTCCCCTTGGTCTTAGATAAGTCTTGACTAAATTCAGTTGAGAATGGCTCAGTCCATGCCACCTTGATGCTTCCATTGAATGCTCCAATCCAAAATTGGAGTCTTGTCCCTATTTTGGCAATTCTAGGTTCAACATGCTATTTCTTGTTCCAAAGAATTTGGAGGCTTGGCTCAGTGATTGTCCCCTTTAGATTCAATCCTCAGAGGTGTCCAAGTGGATAGGAGCATTTGGATTTGGCAGATTTTGGCAAATCGAGCAAAAATGCAAAAACTGCCTTGCCTTGACAGATTTCAACAAGGCAACTTGCCAATGTTATATCTCATGACTCAAATTGAATTTGGTAATGTTCTTGGTCATTTTGGAAAGCCCTTACATGATACAACAACTGTTTAAACATGTTTGGTTTTTATCTCTTTTGAGTCCAAGTGAAAAATCCCCCTATATTTGGCAAAAAGTAGGGTAAAATCTGACTTAGTGAAATTTTCACTAAGTGTTGGAACAAAGTGACTTTTCTTGATTTTGATCACTCCATAACTCAAAATACATGAGGAATTTGGACATAGGTCAGTATGAAGCTTTTGTAGAGGGAAATGAGATCTACAAATCAAGCTTTGAATGAAGCTTTTGTCACTTTTTCCATAACTTAGAAATTTTTCTAAGTTTTTATGGTTACCCCTTTTACAAGTTATCCCACTTTCTTTGATTTTTCTTGATGAATGATGATTCAAATCATACATTAACATCATTTTAGGGTTAAAAATCCATTTTGGTGAAAAATCTCAAAAAGTCAAAGTTGACTTTTGTGTACAGTTGACTTTTTATCCGATGAATTCCAAACTATGCAATTCTTCATGAAATCATATCCTTGACCTAAATAAAACTTGATGGACATATTCCATGGGTGTCATAGGGTATATTGAATCATGTCTTAGGGCTTGGGAGCATGTCCTGCTTAAAAGTCAAAGTTACAGTTGACTTTCCTCGCGAAACCCTAATTGTGGTGCAGATGAAATTGAGACTTGTTGCTCAAGCTTCTTGGATTAATCCATTGTTCCAAATGGATCAATATAGTTCATTAGAGACCCTCAAACCATGTCTTGAGGTCTTGTCTCATGATTTGTCCCAAAAGTCAACTTAGGGGGGAATTAGGTCAAGAAACCCTAATTCCTGATTTTTTATGAATGCATCCCCTGAGGCAAAATTGACTTGATGATTGGGTCCATGAGGTCCCATGAAGTATATTAGGTTATGTTTTGGATCATTGGCTTGTGCCCAAATGAAAAATTTCCATCTGGAGGCCCTGGTCGACCAAAACCCTAATTTGGTGACACTGTCGATCTTGAGACTTGATCAACCTAGAAGGGAGCAGCCTTGTGCTTGATCCTTGAAGTGGGAGTCCTTTTGATCCATTGTGGATATGTTAGAGAGGTTAGACAAGTTGAAGATCATGTCATTCCTTGATTGATCCTTTGTCTAAGAACTCTGAGAGGGCCTGAAACCCTAATTTTGATAGTAGTGAATGCTCACCCATCTTTGGGGAGACTGATGAGGCATGAAGGTACATCCATATTATGATGATGATTTGCACAATGATGGGAAATCTAAGTGGTCAAAATTTGGGGTATGACAGTATGGAAGAAGATCTATCATTGGAACTTTGGAGTGCAAAAAATGGTTGCTTGGATCACAAATTATGGCCTTGTAAAGTTAGGTACTTGAACATGAATTTCCATAACTTAGTGAAATTTTTAATTCTTCCAATTTTTCTTATTTTTGCAAGTAATCTTGATTTCTTCATCAATCCTTGATTAAATGCAACTATGGATCATGTTTTCTTGAATAATAGTCCTTGATGATAAATTTTGCCCAAAAAGTCAAACTTTGACTTTGGGTATCAGATGAATTTTGTGCAGAGAAACCCTAATTCTTGATTTTCAATGAATGAATACCATGAGGCAATTTTAAACTTATGAATGGACTTAAAACGTATATTTGAGTGTCTTGAATCATGTCCCAAGTTTTGAGATCATGTCTTGGTCAAAAGTCAAAGGTACGGTTGACTTTTTGTCAAAAACCCTAGTTTGTGGTCCAGATCATTTGAATTCTTGCATTGCTTATGAATTTAAGTCCTTTGGGTTAATCCAATCATATGAAGGGGTAAATATGAGGAATTTGAGGTATTTGAAACATATTTAGAGGTTTGGGATCATGCCTTGCTTCAAAAGTCAACTCAGGGATTGAATTAGGTCAAAACCCTAATTATGGTGTACTGAGGGTCTTGAGACTTGATGAGCTAGTCATGATGCAATTTTGCACTTGATTATTAATGAGTGAAAGTTGTTGATCTTCATGGATGATATAGAGACTTGTGGTTTTGAATATGATGCTTATCCATTGACAATCCATCTTCTTGAGCTTTAGGGGGTCACCTAACTTGTGGAGCAAGTAAGCACACATATCTTGTACTTGTGATGGGTTAGTGATGCATGAAAGTATATTCATATGATATGCAAATGTTGTGAAATCTTAGTGTCAAATTTTAGGGTATGAAATATGCCCCTATTTAATCTTCTTGGACCTGAATGATGAATGATGAAAACATTCAGACATCAAGGTAAAAGAGGATTAAATATCAGAATACCCGAAATTTTGACTGTGAATGTAGATGATATGATAACTTGAACAGTGACAGATTTCCAATGTTGGAACATGTTTATCCATCTTCTTTTACTAAGTAATCCTACTTAGAAAGGGTAAAACTTCCCCTCGATCCCGGTCTTCAGCCATGGAACTGGTCTCAGTTTCTTGAAATAAATTTCCCCTCGATCCTGGTCTTCAGCCATGGAACTGGTCTCAGTTTCTTAAAATAAACTTCCCCTCCATCCTGGTCTTCAACCATGGAAATAATCTCAGTTTCTTTTGATCAAGCCTTTCTCTTGATAAGGTTTAGGCAGACAAGCTACTGAAAATGTGATTACTTGATGGATTAATAACTTCGTCGGGGATCTTCGAGGAGATGCGGGCTAATTATCTTGTAGGACAGATTTCGAAATTTGTGAGGGTCTTCATCAAACTTCTCGCTGGGATTCACTGGGGAGATGCCATTTGATAGAAATTAGCTTCATCATACTTCTCTTCGAGACTTCTTCGGAGAGATGCCATAGGATGAGAAAAGATCTGATAGCAGGCTTACTGGGGAATGCTACAGAATGCGATGTAGGGGTTCGCAAACTTCTCTGTTGAGATGCCATTTGCTTGGAGAGATTTCATCGTACTTCCCTTTAAGATGTTTTCGGAGAGATTCCATAAGATGAAAGGCGATTTTGAGGTGCTGATGACCTTATTGAAAGAGGGACAAACTTCTCGGGAAGGGATTTCCATTTGTCGACTCACAGGGAATTTCTGGGACAAAAACAAGCGTCTTAGGAGATTGTTACTTGTTTCGTCAGGCGTAGATTCCAATGAGGAATAGACTTATCTTTGATGGAGATAGACAAACTGTTCTGAAAGAGACTGCCATTGGTCTATTGGTGGATACTTCTTAGGAGATGTGATGTCCTTGCTACCAAGAGATTTTGCTGAAAAACTTCCACTGGGAATTTTCCTTTATCCGGGAAAGCAAACCGTGCCTTCACTGGGGAAGAGTAAGATTCTAATGGATGTCCTCCTCCCTTAGAGGTCCAAGTTATCAAAATGGTCAAGGACCGATTTCAATTCAAAGAGAGTGTGTAAAAGAAGATACTTCCAGACGAGGAATGAACTCAAACTGGGAATTTTATCTTATCCAAGTGTGGAAAGGATAAATGAAGTGAAACTTCCACGAGAATCAAACTCAATGGGGATTTTGAAATAATGTACATTTTTTTCTTAAAGTTGACAACTCTATTTGAGAGAGGAAATCACCTGGGGATAAACACAACCAAAGTGAATGACGCAACTTATGCATTATGAATATGAATATGAATCGATTATGTATGCCGTATGAATGAATGTTATGCTTATGCTGACAAAACAGACACGACACAAACTAGTGATGAACAAAACTGGATACTCGGCCATTCTTGGGACTAGAGGCATTGCTAGTGTTTTTAATGGTAAAACCCTGTCGGGGAAAAGGACCCGATCTTATCTTAATTCCTGGAGGTAGCACTTTACTTGGGGAAAGGGTTTAAATCTTAATCCTGATTTCAACATTCATTTGGTAAAAGAAATGAAACTCGACCCTTATTGGGGATGAATAATTGCGAGATTGATCGCAAAAGCATTTGATTTTGTATTTCGAGGTTTTAATCACTCTTGGAGAAGCTGTTGTTATTCCTTATTATGTTCATAAACCAAAGGAAATTGCCATATTTAAAAAGAAAAAAGTAAAATTCTTTTTTTTTTCATTTTTTTTTGTTTCAATAATGAAAATCAAATAAAATGTCACTTTGAAAGGAAGAATAAAAGTGAGAATTGCAAACAAAAGGCACAAAGGCTCAAATTTTTCATATATACGATGGTAATCAGCCAAATGCGTGATTCCATGGAGCATTACAAAGTTAGAAAATGGTAATTTAAAGGGAAATGGCTACATTGAAATATAATGACCACTATCCTTCTAATAATTTTGAATTCCAAGAATTCTTGAGCTTCTGTCAAAAGTGACTCGATTGAGGATTCTTTGACATATGACGTTGCTTTAGATTATCCAATTTTGTTAGGTGCAGTTACTTTCCATAAATCCCTAACTTTTTCCTAGATTGCCTTTTCAGGGTTTCAGTCCATCGGGATGATTACTTTTTGTTTATATCTCTAACTTTTTCCTGGACCGCCCTTTCGGGTTTCCGATCCACCGAGATGCTCTATTTTTGCCTAAGTCGCCTTTTTGGGTTTTCGACTTAGCAAACTGTTTTTTTCTCTTTTTTTTTGTTTTTAGGCGAAGTATTTCTTGACTGCATCGACATTTGTAGGTCGGGTGAACTCTTCACCATCCATGGTTGTGAGTTTTAAAGCACCACCTGAGAAGGCTTTCTTAACAACATATGGGCCATCATAATTTGGAGTCCACTTTCCCCTGGAGTCGGTGAGGAAAAATGGGATCTTCTTGAGCACGAGGTCGCCTTCTTTGAATACCCGGGGTCGGACCTTTTTGTCAAAAGTTTTCTTCATCTTTTGTTGATATAACTGACCATGGCATAAAGCCGTCATTCTCTTTTCTTCGATTAGATTTAGCTCGTCGTATCTGTTTTGACACCATTCATCTTCTGTTAGCTTGGCTTCCATCAATATTCTCATTGATGGGATCTCAACCTCTATGGGGAGCACTGCTTCCATGCCATATACTAGAGGAAAAGGGGTTCCCCCTGTTGAAGTGCGGATGGATGTGCGATATCCATAAAGGATAAAAGAGAGCATCTCGTGCTAGTCCTTGTAAGTCATGACCATCTTCTGAATAATTTTCTTAATATTCCTGTTGGATGCTTCTACTGCTCCATTCATCTTCGGTCGGTAGGGCGACGAGTTATGGTGTTCAATATTGAATTCAGCACATAATTCTTTCATCATTTTGTTGTTCATGTTCGATCTATTATCAATAATAATCTGGCTTGGAACACCATAACGGCATATGAGATTGTTCTTGATAAACCGGATCACCACTTGTCTGGTCACATTGGCGTATAATACTGCTTCGACCCACTTGGTGAAATAATCAATGGCCAATAGGATGAAATGATTTCCATTTGATGCTTTGGATTCAATCATGCCAATCATGTCGATTCCCCATATAGAAAAGGCCATGGAGAAGAGAGAACTTTGAGTTGAGTCGGAGGCACATGAATCTTGTCGGCATAAATATGACATTTGTGACATTTCCTCATGTACTTGTAACAATCATATTCAATTTTCAACCAATAATATTCCGCTCTTAGAATTTTTCTTTACATTGTATGTTCATTGGCATGAGTGCCAAAGGATCCTTCGTGAATCTCTTTCATTAGCACGTATGCTTCGTGTTCATTTACGCATCTGAGCAAAACTGTGTCGAAGTTTCTTTTGTAGAGTACATCATTGTTTAGAAAGAAGTTGCCAGCCAGTCTTCTGAGAGTCTTCCTATCTTTTCTTGATGCCTCAGGCGGGTATTCTTGTCTTTGAAGGAAAAGTCTGATGTCGTGATACCAAGGCTTGTCGTCGATGACTGCTTCAACTACAAATATGTAAGCGGGCATGTCAAGGTGCATTATGTCAATCTTGGGCACGTCGTTCCATTGATTTACAATAATCATGGAGGATAGAGTAGCTAGTGCATCAGCCATATTGTTTTCTTCGCGAGGAATATGATGAAATTCTACTTTGTTAAAGAAAGGTAACAACCTTCTTGCGTAGTCTTTATAAGAAATTAATCCAGTATGGCGTGTGTCTCATTCTCCTTTGATCTGATTTATAACCAAAGTTGAGTCTCCACACACGTCCAAGTTTTTTATCCTTAAATCGATAGCTTCTTTGAGACCCATGATGCAAGCTTCATATTCAACCTCATTGTTTGTACATTTAAATGCCAATCTGGCGGTGAAGGGAATATGGCTACCCTAAGGTGTAACACTGATTGCCCCAATTCCGTTTCCATAAGCGTTGAGAGCTCCGTTGAATATTAATCCCCATCGACATCCTGGCTCTGGCCCTTCGTCTGGTAACGGTTCATCACAGTATTTCATCTTTAGGTACATCACATCCTCGTTTGGGAAGTCAAATTTGATTGATTCATTATCTTCAATTGATTGGTGAGTCAGATGATCGACTAGAATATTTCCTTTGACGGCTTTCTGACCATGGTACTCGATGTCGTATTCTGATAACAACATCTGCCAATGGGCAGTTCTCCCAGTTAAAGCGGACTTCTCGAAGACATACTTGATCGGATCCATTTCGGAGATTAACCAAGTGGTATGACAAATCATATACTAGCGAAGACGTTTAGCAGCCTAAGCTAAAGTTCAACAGGTTTTCTCGAGCATAGTGTATCGAGTTTCACAGTCCGTGAATTTCTTGCTCAAGTAGTAAATGGCATATTCTTTTCTTCTTGTCTCATCTTGTTGACCCATCACACAACTCATGGAATCTTCTAGGACTATTAAGTAGATGATTAGGGGTTTTCTTTCCACTGGAGGAGACAAAATAGGTGGATTCATCAGATATTCTTTGATTCTTTCAAAAGCTTTTTGGCAATCTTCCGTCCATACACATCCTTGGTCCTTTCGAAGGAGGTTGAAAATAGGTGTGCACGTCGCTGTCATGAGAAATATGAATCTTGAGATGTAATTTAGACGTCCTAAAAATCCTCTTACTTGATTTTCTATTCTGGGTGAAGGCATCTCTTGAATGGCCTTGACTTTGTCAGGATCAACTTCAATTCCTTTCTGGCTGACGATGAATACTAAAAGCTTTCTTGAGCGAACACCAAATGTACTTTTGTTGGATTCAAGTGGAGTTTGTATTTTCTCAGATGCTCAAATAGTTTTGACGAATCTTCCACATGTCCTTCTTCTGTTTCACACTTAGCAATCATGTTGTCCACTTACACTTCAATTTCTTTGTGTATCATGTCATGAAATTGAGTTATCATTGCCCTTTGATAGGTTGCACCTGCATTCTTTAATCCAAACGACATCACTTTGCAGCAAAAGGTTCCCCATGGCGTAATGAATGAGGTTTTCTCCATATCTTCTGGCACCATTTTGATTTGATTATAGCCTTAAAATCCGTCCATGAAGGAAAATACTTTGAATTTTGCAGTGCTATCAACTAACATGTCGATGTGTGGTAGGGGAAGTCATTTTTTGGACTTTCTTTGTTTAAATCCCTGTAGTCTACACACATTCTGACTTTTCCATCCTTCTTGGGAACTGGCACTATGTTAGCTAACCACTGAGGGTATTCTGACGTAGAAAGGAAGCCCGCATCGATCTGCTTTAGGACTTCTTCTGTGATCTTGATGGCCATATCTGAATGAGTCCTTCTAAACTTTTGTTTGAATGGCGGACATTCTGGCTTTAATGGCAAATGATGCTCCACAATGTTGGTATCCAACCCTGGCATATCTTGGTAGGACCAAGCAAACACATCTGGAAATTCTTTTAGAAGCTTTACCAGACTTTTCTGACCGTTGAACTGAGCAGAGCTCCAATCTTAACTTCTTTTCTTTCTTCTTCTGAACCCAGATTAACTATTTCCAATGATTCTTTGTAAGGTTGAATGGTCTCTTCCTCCTGTCTGAGTAGTCGAGAGATCTCATATGGAATTTCTTTGTCTTCTTCTTCTTTAGCTTCGAATACTGGGAACTCAAAGTTGGGAGAAGGAATTGGATTATATATTTCTATGGGGTTTTTAACAATTAATTTGCATAATGTGATTGATGATTCTTTTTAGAAAAAATAGAAAAAATGCAAAAAGTGGTGTGTAGTGTATTTTGAAAAATGTTTGTTATTTTTGTTTGTTTTAGGATTACCATTTTCTAAAAAAGCAAAAACCAAAAGCAGCAATAAATGCGGGAATTCACAATGACATCTTTATTTATGATTTGTCGATTCTTGAAACACAAGCCCTATAAAACAAAACTCACCTGCCTTGGCCAAGGAAGAGAGGAAATATTTACAAGAAACGATGCCCTATAAAATATCCTTTCACCCGGGCAAGGTAAAAGGTCAAAATAAAGATGAGGCATTTACTTTGAGATGTGAAAAATATTCGGGACATCAACAGCTATCCATTTGTGATAAACTCCTCTGTGGGTTACAAAGTCTGGTATTTTCCTTCTAGGATTGTCTTCAGTAATGACACTGACTTTCGGCAGGGTCGGATCACTGGAGTCTTCTTCCCATACAGAGTTATTAGTAGAGAAATTTTTTTGTCTTTTCACACGTTTCTTCTTGATCAGAAGGATCTCCCCATCTAGTTGGTTGAATGTATTCAAACATGATGCGAGAGCTTGTAGGAGCAGTATACTTCACTAGAAAATCAAACTTTCCGCTTGGTTGTCCCAAGGTATCCCAAGTTTCTGAGGAAGCTGAGGAATCATCCTCTTCAATGACGTTGATCTCTGGTAGTGCGAAGTTGATAAATTCTTGCCCAATAATTCTTGCGACCTCATTGAGATGACGTTTGATATGTTTAGGATTTTCTGAGTAAGGCCTTTATGATTCAGATGAATTCTTTTGAGGGGCATTTGGAAAATATACATTCTCAGACTGGCTTTGATATCCTGGATCTTCCATGTAAGGTTCCCAAATAGGTAAATCATCCATGGGATCATTCGAGTTGTAGTCAAAATTATCTTTTATCAGAGTATCAGTTTCAAATTAAATGGGAGGAGCCCGACATCCTTCAGTATCGTAATCTCTGTGGATCATCTTGACATCCATTTTTGGTGCATATCTGGAGTTTTTTGTGGATAGAAAAATGGCATGTACGTCTCTTCTTATGATATATAACCTTCATCGTTGAGGTATGATTTCCATTCTTCATTTGGATCGGAAGATTTGCCTTTGAAGTCATCTCCCTCGATGGTGTGGACCTCTTGGGAAGCAGGATGGAGGAAACCTTCATTGTAGAAGAAATCTTGAATAGGGCGAATGGCTATGTCCTTCTTTGTAGTCTTGGTAAATGCTGGTGTAAAACCGAGACCTTTCCTTGTTTTTTTATCGGTAGGAATCACAACTTGTCCCCATCCTTTGGTGGTACCGTTTTCCACTATTCGAACAGCGTCTTGATATGAGGAAATAGATGTTCCTTTTTCTGGATTGCTTTCGTTACCTATAGAAAGTGCCTGGAATTGAGTTCCAATAACTTCTTCTGGTTCCAAGTAGGAGAATGATGATAGATTGCTCACAATTAAAGCTTGTTCTCCGCATACTGTGACCAACTTGTTATTCTTTACAAACTTCAGCTTCTGGTGAAATGTTGAGGTGACTGCTCCTGCTTCATAGATCCAAGGTCGTCCCAATAAACAATTGTACGTTGCTCGGATATCCATTATTTGGAAGGTGACTTGGCACTTGTGGGGACCAATGGTTATGGGAAGATCAACTTTGCCGATAACTGTCTTCCTAGATCCATCAAAAGCTTTGACAAAGATCTTGCTGCCTCTTATTGGAGTGCCTTGAAAAGATAGTTGCTCAAGAGTTAATTTTGGCATGACATTTAGAGATGAACCAGTGTCTACCAGCACCCTTACCATAGCATCATCCCCGCAGTTGATTGTGATATTAAGTGCCATGTTATGATTTTTACCCTCTTCCGGGAGCTCTTCATCACTGAAACTTAAGTTGTTACAGGAAGTAATGTTAGAAATGATGATATCAAATTGATTCACTGTTACGTCTTGTTCCACGAAGGCTTGTTCCAAAACCTTATGTAAAGCTTCCCTGTGAGCTTCCGAACTCAATAGAAGGGATAATAAAAATATCCAAGAAGGAGTATGCAATAACTGATCCACAATGTTGTATTCACTCTTCTGGATTAGTTTCAAAATTTAATCGTTGTTTTTCACCTGATCTGTACCACTTGATTGGTTGACCTGTTTATAAAGAACTTCGATTTGAGGTTCTTTTTCTTTTGTGGAATCTTCTATTCCTCTGTTGAAGATTCGACCACTTCGGGTGACACGACTTATATCACCAATGTTGACAATGAATGGCAGCAGGACTTCCTTTCCATCTTCCATCATGGTGGCACCATATTTGTAAGGAATGGCTTTCTCTGATTCATATGGTATTGGGCCTGGTAAGTAGATGACCAAAGGAGTTAGTTGACTCTTTCGGTTGTTATAGGAAATCTCTATTGGTTCTAGCTTGGGGATATCAGGAAGTTTTCCACTGTCGAAAGGGATCTCCAATCGCTTTGGTTCACTGAGCAGAGGAAATTATGGTGAAGAATATGATAGTCCTTCGATTTAATAGTCCTTGAATCTCATTTCGGATGCGGAGGCAACCATATCGGCTTCTGCGACATTTTTTGTAAGCTGAGTGACCATGGTGATCTGGACCAAAGTAGTTAAGTCAACACAAGAATTTGTGAAATTTGACCAATGATGTTTCAATGTGTTTGACATCATGAACTGCGTACTGTCCCGGGCAATTTTCCACCATATTGATTGACTGATAATCCCCTCTTCTGTTTGGTAGGATCTCTCCTTGGTCCACCTGATTTTGGAGAGTTGCTCCTATGAGGTAGCATCCTTGGTCATTTTCTAAACATATCTTGCAGCGTTCATAATTGTGGGGAGGTACTCGTCCGTATCCACTCTGTACACAATGCATCTTTACCAAGTCTGTTTCTAATAAGCGAATGTCACAACTTTCGTGTCTACTTAGGCCTTCATCAGTTATGTTAACTTGATGAGTCTCTGTGTTCTGGTATATTGGAAACCACCATTGATATAATAAGTGTTGAAGAGTTATTTGTACGAGCGCGCAACCTTGATCATTTTTAGATCAGAATTTACAATCTTGATAGTTGTGAGATGCTAAAAAGCCAAGTCGAACCTGTTTGGCGTGTAATTCTACCAAACTTGTTTTCATTAGGCGAATGTCGAATATTTGAACTCTATTTGGACATTCATCAATCATGTTGATATGATGATCGCTCCTTCCGTGATAGTCTTGGATCCACCCTAGATCCATTTGACGTTGGAGAGCTTCCTATACAAAAAGGACATCCTTGATTATCTTTTGAACAAATTGAGCAAGCGTTGTAGTCGTACGATGGCAAATTGTGATATTGACTTTGTCTGGAGTGCATCGTCACCAAGTTTACAATCATTGCGTGAATGTCAAAATTCTGAATAATGACGGGACGTCCGTAAACCATGTTCACTCCACAGATTTTGTGTTCTTGGATCCAGCCCAAGTCCATTTGTTCTTGAAGAGTTGCATGTACAATGCTGCACCCTTGGTTTTTCTTTGAACAAATGTCGCATTGGTGATAATTATGAGTGGCACATGGCCATATCCACTTTATCTGCAATGCATCTTAACCAGATTTGTTTCTAGTAAGCGCACATTATGAATTTGGTAACTATTGCCAGGACCTTTGTCAATTAAGTTTACAGATGCTTTCGCATGCTGAGGTAGCGGATTACTTTGAACATTTGGATTGGTGTCCTTGAAAGTCAAAACTCCATTCTTGACAAGTTTCTGTACATCAGATTTAAAACTGAAACAATTCTCGATGTTATGCCCTAGTGCTCCTTGATGATAAACACAGATTTAGTCAGCCTTGAACCAATAGGGGATTCTCATGAATGGCGGGAGGAGTCCTGGTTTGAATGTGTCCTTTTGCTAGCAAAACTTGGAATAGCTCTGCGTATGGAATTGGGATAAGATCAAAGCCTGGTGACCTTGTGATACGATTTTTGTTGTTGTATTGCGGGCGAGCCTGCTGAAGAGGCTGCTGCTGCCTTTGCTGATCTTGTGGTTGTTGAACTTGCTAATTTTGAGAAATCTATGGTTGATATGTCGGAACTGGTGTTGAGTTAATAACAGGTGATACCGTTCCTACCTGTCGCGGTTGTTATCTTCGTCTTTATTTACCCTGTGAGATAGTGCTGATATCTTGCACTTTCTTCTTTTAGAAAGCGCTTCCATACCTCTTGCTACTACTGGATGGTTCTGCATCTTTGACCAATCGACCCTCTTGGACTGCTTCCTCAAGGCATACTCCCATGTTTACCATCTCGGTGAAGTCACTAGGCACACTTGTAACCATTCAGTCATAATAGAACGAGCTCAAGGTTTTTAAGAAGATTTTTGTCTTCTCTTTCTCCTCAAGAGGAGGACAAATCTGGGCGGCAATTTCACGCCATCTCTGAGCATATTCTTTGAAGCTTTCCTTATCCCTTTGAGACATAGCCCTGAGTTGATCCCTATCGGGTGCCATATCCAATTGTACTTGTAATGCTGAATAAAAGCTGCTCCAAGGTCTCTGAAGTTACTGATCTTTGTACGGTTTAACCCCATGTACCATTTGAGCGCGGCACTAGTTAAACTGTCTTGAAAGTAGTGAATCAATAACTGTTGATTTTTCGTCTGAGTGGACATCTTCCGAGCATACATTACTAAGTGACTTTGAGGGCAAGAGTTTCCTTTGTACTTTTCAAAATCGGGCACGTTAAATTTGTGCGATATTTTAACGTTTGTGAGTAAGCAGAGATCAGCAGCATCTTTCCCAAACAAGTCATGTCCGCGAATGGTATGAAGTTCTTTCTGCATTTCCAAGAACTATTCTTGGAATTCATTCATTCGTTCATATACTTCTATATCCTTGCTTGGAGTGGCATGAAAGATTTGTTCCTCTGGAATAGCATGGATCACGGGTTGTGGTACATACATTATTTCTGGGGTTCTTGATGCTTTGGTGACATGAAGTTTGTAACCATCACATATAGGAGTCTCTGTCGTAGCTCTTGCGTCTTCATTTACTTGAAGTTTGTAACCTTCAGGCCTGGAGATTCCAGTCGTGGCTCCTTGGTCTTCAGTGACCAGAGGTATATATCCCTCAAGCACAAAATTGAAAGGCATCCCCCAGGGAAAACCTTTAGGCATGTTGTATTGAGGAAGACTGACAGGTACCTCAAATGTTGGTGCAGACACAATTTCTGAGATTACAGTCCATGGAGCTGGTTGATCCTGAGTCGCTGCCAATGATTCAATCATAATGTTGAGCCTTTCCAGACTTTCCTTCAGAGTATTAACTTCCTCTCTTAGCACTCTATCTTCTTCCTCAAGATCGTCCATTTTCTTCTGGCGATTGGCCTGAGTATTGTACGAATGAGACAGTTTGACTCTAAAGTGTGATAAATGTGTAAGTTTTTACAAAAAAATGCGTGGAATGCTAGAATGATGCATGATGTGCAAAGAAATGCAAATGCTCTTTTTTTTCTGTTTTTTTAAAAGAACTTTTAACAATTATGTTTCAAATATCATACAACGATGGAAACTTTTTATTAAATTCAAAGGATTACAATATCTTACAGAGAAAAGTACATTATTTTACAAAGTGCAGGAAGGGAACTAGGCCTAAGGAATCCTTGACGAAGGTCCAGATGCTAGTTGCTAACTCCTTTTTTGTCTCTTTGATCGGGCTTCTTCAACCGTCAGTGGGCCGATGATCCTTTCTCAGATGAAAGGAGAGAGTAAATTTTTCCGTTCCTCTTGACTTTCTACAGCATGATGCTCCAGTATCTCAATCAGAGCATCTTTTTCCTTCAGTAATTCTTGAATCTTTGTGCACTACAAGCTGACAATCTGATACTTGTTCCTCCAAGAGTTCTTTTCGAGTTGAGTTTTATTAAAAGCGACCTGAAGTTTCCTGTGTCGTTCATGAAGTAGAGGATAGATTCCTTTAGGGGAAATACTTCTTGACGAGGGTAAGGCATCTTTAACTTGATGGCCCTGGCTTGTACCCATTGGAGATAAAGCTCTGCAGAGATACAAATTGGTTTTCCCAAAGACTCTTTTCCTTTCCTATAAATATGATGTCAGACATGCACAATTTCTTCCTTAAGTGCTCTGTCATTTTCTCCTTCCTTGAAGAAAAGACCTTCTAGATGAAAGTTATATGGTATGTCCTTCATAGGGTACCCCAGCTGACGACGGGCTAAAATTGGGTGGTAGTTGATCCCTTCCCTAGTACTAATGAGGGTGTACACTGGGGAAACTTCCACAACTGTCAATGATCTTTGTTCCATTATAGACCCGATTGTACCAATCTATGTCAGAGTGAGTAAGGGACATAATCTTCTGCGACCATCGCATACCACTTTTGAGATCCTAAAAAGCAATAGATTTGGGTAAGTGAGAAATAAACCAATTGTAGAGTAATGGTACACAGCATGTAATTATCCCTCCACTATACAAATTCCTTAGATGTACTGAGTGGTAAGCATCTGCAAGAAAAGTTGGGACTCGATTCCCAATTAAGATTATCTTGACAGCATTGATGTCGGCGAAATTGTCAATGTTGGGAAAAAGGAACAATCCATAAATAAGTAGGACAAAGATATCCTCAAAAGCAACCATGTTTCCTATACTGGCAAAGTATAGAGCTTTTTCCATCAGAAACTTAGATGGTAGACCTTGAATTCCTCCCTTGGTGGTCATGTGAGCTTTGATATCTGACACTTCCAAGGAGGTAGCACTAGCAATGGTTTGATCTTTGGGAATCTCTTTCAGCCCAGAGAATTGGTCTTGATCAGAAATGGGTAAATTAATCTGTTGAGAGTATTCTTCCAATGTTGGTGTGAGCTGATAATCTGGAAATCTGAAGCAGTGGTACACCGGATCATAGAACTAGACCAATGTAGATAGAACTCCTTACATTATGCTGACTTTTAGAAGAGACAAAAGCCCTTTATACTTAGCTCTGAAAGCTTCAGGATCAGTAATTAACCTTCCCAATCTTCTCAGGTTTTCAAGTCTTGGGCTTCTGAAGGTGAACTTCTGAGTTTTTCCTCTACCAAAATCCATAGCACAATTTCTGATATTTGCAAGAACTTGTTTTTTAGTACTTTTGAAAAAAATGTGAAAATTTTTTATGAATGCGTGTATGCACAAACACAGATATTTACAAACATGGGTTTAAGGGTTTATCGTCACGAGCATGGAGCCATGGATCTATCCATCCCAAAGGTATGTACTAGGGGTTCTTTATGTACCTGTATAACAGGTTCTAACAAGGTTCCTAAAATCATTGACCCGTCTTAAGGTTATTACCAGCAAACCGATTGACTCATGAGAGCTGTAATATCCCTAAGATGAATCTCTTTCGAGCGTAGTATTGCGTATCAACTATTCCCGATAGTCACCGCACTACGTCGTAAAATGTCCGAATGGTTAAATGTTTACTAATTCTCAGTTTCACGGGTTCCTAGTGGAAAAATTAATGTATTCGCGGATGTCCCGCTTAACATCAGTAATTCCAAAAGGGTACCTCTACTGATTTGGTGGACTTTCAAGTTAGCTTGATCGGGACTAACCCCCTATAAGCCTTCTTGATTTTGCCACCTCCTATCTTAAAATATGCTCTCAAGCCCACTGAGGACTCTTTGACTCACCACATGTGTATTAATCACATTCCCAGATAAAATCAATTTAAACAAGTATGGCAAATAAGTAGATAATATGATGGAAAACAACAGATGATATCAAATGAGAAAGAAAATAAGCAAATGAAATAGTAAAATATATGCAA
Source organism: Lathyrus tuberosus (assembly GCA_022829125.1). NCBI lineage: Eukaryota > Viridiplantae > Streptophyta > Magnoliopsida > Fabales > Fabaceae > Lathyrus > Lathyrus tuberosus. Next base: position 13,426,943 of record JALAZF010000110.1, read on the forward strand.
TGCAAGGCTTAACCCTCTTAGAAGAACAAGATAAAATTCCCCAACAGAGTCGCCATTTTTCTATAGCTCCGGTTTTTGTGACGCGACCACTACCGCATTTAGTGCTACTTCTGATTTCTAATATTTTTCCTATGATGCTTAAAAGGAAGGGGAAGATACCTTAAACTAACCCTACGCGCAAGTGTCTTTCTAAAAATGCTAAGAGATCTGGAATCAAGGGTAGGTTATAGAAAGGGAAGCTATTAACACCCTAAGTATCTAATGTAATCTATAGGAACCTTTATTATATGTATTTCTACTGTTGAATTACTTGCTTTGCTTAAGTTTATTTGCTGCTTAATTCTAAAAGTTTCTCTTTTGTGAAAAACGAAGAAATGTTTTTGTTGTTTTATAGTTTTCTATTATTTTTGGAGGGTACCTAGACCTAAGGTTTCTTATAAGTGTGCTCGCAAAGATCTCGCAATCTTATGCCTACTTATTCCCAAAAAGAGAAATGGGAAATCAGAGTGTTTGTAGTTCCTCCTTATCTATGGGAGGAAAAAATTTTGTTTTGCATCTTGTTTAAAACACAAGATGATGAAGCTAAAAGAGTGTTTGAAATATTTGACAAATTTTTGTCTTTAAGGGAGATATCTCACCTACTCACTTCAATCATTTGAGAGTGATGTCATAAGGGAAAGAAGATTTAAAGTTATTGTGTTAAGCAATGCCACTTTTTCATATGTGATTTCTTACTTACAATAGAAGGACCTTAACTTGGATATAGAATCGACAAGTGTGCCACTTACATCAGTTAGATGAAAGAAAAGTTTTTGAACCATGATAAAGAAATGACTCCAACTTGGATTTTGAATCCACAAGAGTGCCACTTACATCAATTATCTGAAAAACAGTTTTTCAATGTTTGATTTGAATTGTAGTGATTAGAAGATATATCTTCCTGCAGAGATGAATCAAGGTCTCATCTGTGACGAAATGGACTTTTGTATCTTGATTGAAGCCCAAGATATGAAGATGAAAAAGATTGAAAACTAACTCAACTGGGGAGTTTTATCTATCTTATACAAAGCCCAAGATTGAGGATGATTGACTGGGGAAATTATTTGTATCCTGTACAAAGCCCGGGATGGATGAGGCTAAAAGAATTTATTTGTATCCTATACAAATCCCAAGATGGTTAGGCTAAAAGATTTATTGTATAGATGACCAAGACTTGACTTATGCTTTTAAGAAGCCTGATGGTCCTTGTATGAAGCCCAAGAGGAGGCTGTGGGGAATTAAATGAGACTTCCTAAGTCTCCTTGTATGAAGCCCAAGAGGAGGCTATCTTACGAGGGAGATTCCTTGTTTGATGCCCAATAAGAGGCAATGATGCTTATATAAGGCCCAAGAGGAGGCCAGGGAACTAGTTATCTCAAATAAGTTGTGATTTGAAGGGATCCTATTGTTTGACCTATGCCTAAACTAGGGATGATATAAATGTCAAGAGAAACTTAACAATATATGAGCAAACATGATTGAAGATTAACAAGTATAAACATTGATATGACATGTTTGAATTCAAGGAAGATTTTGCATCTTTAGGGTTTGATGTGTTGAATGTTTTGTTTGTCTGTTTTATTCTATTCACAAAGGTGTTGGGTCTTACACTCTAAGCAGAGGTGTATGACTTATTGAAAAGAAAAGTAAAGGTGGTGGGTCTTACACTCTAATAGAGGCCCAATATTTATTCTATGTACAAAGGTGTTGGGTTTTACACTCTAATAGAGGCACAAGGTTTTGATGATTTGAAAATTAAAAGGGGGTTGGAACTTACACTCTAGTAGAGGCCCAAGGTTTTGAAAAGAAAAGTAAAGGTGGCGGGTCTTACACTTTAATAGAGGCCCAAGATTTTGAATTGAATGCCACTAGGGCTATATTTGATGAGAGTTGAAGATTGAGATTTGAACGATTGAAAGCTTTGAGAAATTGAAGAAACGTTTTGAGGAAGAGGGGAGGGACTTACACTCTAATAGAGGCCCAAAGTGTTTGAAAAATGTAATTGAAAATGTAATGGGTCTTACACTCATGACAGAGGCCTAAGATTTTTGAAAATGAAATTGAATCAAACCTATAGATGTATTTATCATGGTGAGAGTTTTATGAAGGAAATACTTGATCATTTAGGCAAGGGTACAAGTTGAACATGTTAAGACAAGTTGATAACAATCAAACATTCATGTTAGGGTTTAATCATGGTCTTGAACAAAGGGGGAACAACACAAAGGTTCATACAAACAAATATGTATATAAAAGCATTTTCAGGGCAAAGTTCAAATGTTTTAGGAGCATATAAACATGGTATGATCAACACCAAGGCATATCGTCGTAACCCGGAATTTGACCTCCATTTTTGTCCTTTTGCATGAGCATAAGCATTCGCATCGCTAGCACACGCATTCACATTTTTTCTCTTTGATTTTGTTGCAAGAATATTCAGGTTTTCTAAAGCCCGATTAATCATATCCTCACAAGGTCATCATATCATCAAGATAAGCACAAAATAAGGATTTCCATACCTATTTATCAAAACAAGACGTGGAAAATTGAAGCCGGGACCACAACACCATTTTTAAGCAAAATTGGGAAAAATTGGCTAGAGTAATCGATTACTCAAATAGGGTAATCGATTACCCTGTGTCAGTTTGCAAATTCTACTGCTTTTTCATGACAGCACCTTTGCACACACTTTGGTCTTGGATTCTACATTGGTCTAGCATGTGGAACATTCTGGAGTCTTCAAGAATTCCCTCAAGTTTATTCCAATGCATCATTTCCAATCAAGTGCACCATGTTCCTTGTTTTCCAAGTAATATGGATCCTTGGATGTTGGAGTTCACCTTGGGATTGTTACCGAGTTGGTTCTAACTAACCGAGTTAACCGCCTTAACTCGGTGAGTCAGGTCCAACTAACTCCTAGCCTAGTTCCAAACCCAAAGCTAAGTCCAAACCTCTCATACTCCAAACCTAAAGTCTATATAAACACACCTTCACTCACTTTTCAAGGAGGCTACCATTTGATCCACCATTTTCACCAAATTTATCACATTTCACTCTCAATTCTCTCACATTCTCTCTGATTTCTCTACTCCTTCTTCATCTTCATCTTAATTCTCTCCCAAAACCTCACCAAAGCTCTTCATTCTCCATTGAAGAAAAAGCTACTTTCACTTTGAAAGTGCTTTTTTCTTGAGCTTAACCTTCATTGCCATTCCATTATACTGGTTTGTGTGGAGTTTCAATAACTCTTGGATTCATCTCAAGTGATCGATTCAAGTTTCTTCGGTGATAATTCTCATTTTGGAGTTTTCGTCGCGATTTGATCGGTTTCGATACGTTTCGGCTATAATTGAAGATTCCTTTGGTTTTCTTTGATTATCTTCATCGAGAATACTTTGCAACAATTACCAAGGCACCTCTCAGCCTTGTAGGTTGGTAGATCTCTTTCATTTTTCTGTTTCGATCGTTTTCGTATTATTCGCGATGTAGTTTCGATGTTTTGCATGTGAATTGATTATACCATTGCTTGATCCACGATCTTGATTGTTTAATTGATTCTATTGATGATTCATTTACTGCTTCTAAACTTGAGTTTTCGTGCACAAATTCGTGTCCTAGCATGTGGTAGTTTGAATAAGTGATTATGTGTTGAAAGTTGCTTTTGAAAAGCTGTTTTTACTGTTTTTTTGCCACTGTTACAGTGGTAATCGATTACTCAAAGAGAGTAACCGATTACTCTTCACAAATTTGCATCAGCGCTGTTTTTTTCAACTGAGTAACCGATTACTCAAATGGAGTAACCGATTACTCTGCACAAATTTTGCCAAATTTGCTGTTTTTCAAGCAAGTAACCGATTACTTAAAGAGGGTAATCGATTACCACTGTAACAGAGTGCCATTTTTGGTGTTTTTCAAGCTTGTTTGACATGCTTTCCTCATTTTAACTTCCATTAATTGTCATGCTTGATTTTATGGATGTTTTAAATGTCATTTAACTTCTGTTTGAAGCATATTCATGGAGTTTCGATACACGATCTTGATTATTCGATTTAATCACATTCTTGGCATTATGTGAATACATGCTTTCTTGCACTCTCTTTGATCTCAATAACATGATTTTGTGTTGCATATTTGTTGATCATTTGGTACTATTTTGTATTCCCTTTCTTGGTTTTGCATTAAGTTTCATTCTTCATGGATGAACTTAATTTTGTATAATCAATGATTCGCACCTTTTGCGTTAATGATTTTTCACTCTCTTTGGAAAATTGTTGGCATGGCCTTTCCCATTGATTAATTGATCGAAACTATGTTTTGATTAGTTGATCTCCCCCTTTACTCTCTTTAGGCTTCCTTTAGAGCTTCCTCTCTCGATCCCCCGTGGAGTTGGAGTTTCGCGCTGCGCCCTACATCGGAGCACTGTACAAATTGGAGCTGTTACGCTGTCCGTTTCTCCGCGCGGGAACACTGTACAACTTGGAGTTGTTGGGCCATCCAGTTCAATTTCTGCATTACACCCTGTGTGTTAGAGAAGGAATGAGAAGGGAGAATTCCTACTCTCATTCTGACTACTTTGGGTAGGGGACGAATGACCCTGTGCTTGGCTTAGTCATCTCTATCTCCAGGCGGTAATGTGCTTTCTTTCCCCAGTCGAGTTGATCCTTGATCACTCTTTTCCCTTTGCAATCTCTTTCGATCCTTGATCATTCCTATCTCTTTCGATCTCTATTCCGGTCAATCACATTCTGGGTTACGATCCTTTGTTCATTGGGTTAGCAAGCTTTCTTTGTTTCAATACCCTATCCTTTTCTTGCGGTCAATCATTGTTATGTGATTCCCCTGGAGAGTCTCTTTTTCTTTCTTCGGTTAAACACGATACTCCTGTTAAGACCAAATCCCTTGCGAAGTTCGTAACCTTCTTTTAGTTCTTCTCCCTTTGTTGGTTAATCACTGTCTGTCAGTTAAAACACCAATGTTTGCACTCCTTCTCAGTTAACCACAGTCCGTCTGTTAAAACACTGAGTTTCCTTGGGTTAATCACCTATCTTTGGTTAACCATCCTTTGCTTCAGTTAATCACTGTCTGTCTGTTTAAATACTGAACCCCTTTTGAGTTAATCACCTTCTCTTGGTTAATCACTCATTTTTCCTGGTTAATCACAGTGTTCTGTTAAAAACCGATCCCCCAAGTGGTTAGCAACCTCTTTTGGTTCAATACCCTTCTTCGTTGGTCAAGTGTTGTTAGTTCAGTCAATACCAACACCCCTTTTGGGTTACAACCTTTGATCGGTCCCACACCCGTTCTTCTGGTTAATCACAATTTTCTCTGTTAAAACCAATGCTTCTCTATCCCCAAAGAGTTGCAATCCTTGTTTCCTTGGTTAACCATTGTTTATCAGTTAACATACCAATGTCCCCTTAAAGTCAAACACCTTCTCTTGGTTCAACACTCTCTCTTTTTGGTTTATCACAGTCCGTCTGTTGACACCAGCCTCTTTTCCCCGCCAGAGTCTTACTCTCTTTCTTCGGTTAACCACTGCCAGTTAGTTAATATACTGAGTCTCCCTTTTTTCTTGGTTTTGACACCATCCCTTTATTTGGATCCCCAGACGGGTCGCTTACCCTCTATTCCTAGCAGTTCTTTGATCTTTTCTCTCCCCAGCGGAGTCCTTTCTATTCATTTTGCTCTTACTTTCTTGGTTTCGACACCAATTCTCTTTGTTATCCCTAGCGGAGTTTCTTTCATTCTCGGTTTTGGAACCATTCTTTTTCTAGTCTCTTGTGCAATTGCTCTTACTGCGTGGTCTTCCCTAGTAGAGTTTTTCTTTCACTCTTGCTCTTGGTTTTGACACCACTTCTCTTGTTTTCCTGTTTCTTTCTTGTTTTGTTTTCCGTTCGGATATAAACCAGTCATCTAAAGCTGGCGACTCTACTGGGGAGTCCTTGCTTGCAAGTTGGGGTCTCGCCTAGTTTTGTTTGCTTTCTTAGTTGTTTGGGTGTTTATCTTTCGCGCTTTACTAGCTTTGTCTTTATGCTTTAGCTTTATGTTTATTTACCGCATTTCTTTACTGCTTTGAATATTCATATGCTGCATATTCTGGATATCTGCTATTTTCTGTTGTTGTTGGGATGGGTAGATATTATTGGAGAGAAAGGCCCTAACACCGTGCCTAGTGTACACATAGGCTAGAACGTGGATAGTCGTGAGGCCTGTGTTTTGCGTGTTGGGATATCACGAGACCCACATCCCAGATCGTGATTCGTTTGATAATACTTCTGTCCTATGAGAATTCACTATGGCGGGGGGTTTTCATTCTGAGTCCTATGGTTTGGGCGACCTTTCTAGGGACCACTTGTTGTGTCTAGATCACACCTGTGAGAGGGATGGGTTTTTGCAGGAAAACAAGCCACTTCATACCTTTGTTCTCTCACACACGCCAGATTTTTGAGGACTTATCTTTTGTTGACATTATCATAGAGATGAGTACTGGTTGTCGAGGCATCTTCAGTTACAAGTTTGTGGAGCCTAAGCTGGGTATTTTGAGAGGTTTGGCATCTTTGTTGGTTGGAGATCACATAGGGGTTTTCATAGATACTTATGGTAATCTGTTGACCATCCTCAACACTGAAGTCAACATCACTGCTATTCACACTCTGATTCAGTTCTACAACCCGCCATATAGGTGCTTCACATTTCAAGATTATCAGTTAGCACCTACACTTGAGGAGTATGCTTATATTCTGGGGGTTGAGATTAAGAAGCAGGTTCCTTATGTCTAAACTAGCGGTTGTCCAAAGTTTCATCTTATTGCTGATGCGCTTTGCATTAGTAAGAATGATGTGAAGGATAAGCTCAAGACCAAAGGGAAGGGTATTCGAGGGTTTGCTTCAAAGTTTTTGGTTGACAAGGCCACTTCTTTTGCTAAGGATGGACACTGGAAGGCTTTCAACGCCGTTCTTGCTTTACTGATATATGGGATTGTCTTGTTTCCGAACATGGAGGATTTCATAGATCAGGCTACCATTAGTATCTTCTTGTCCAGGAACCCTGTTCCGACACTTCTTGCTGATACCTACCATTCTATTCATTCCAGGAATGAAAAGAAGAAGGGAACCATTGTCTGTTGTGCTCCTCTGTTGTACCGATGGTTCGTGTCTCACCTTCCACATAAGGGTCCCTTTGTTGAGAATAAGGGTAATCTCAAGTGGTCTCAGCGAATCATGTCCCTTACTACTGATGACATTTCTTGGTATTCTCAAGTCTTCGACGACATTCAGATCATTCTTCATTGTGGGAAATTCTCCAATGTGACTCTCTTGGGTACAAAGGGAGGAATTAACTACAATTCGAGAATGGCCTTCCGACAGTTAGGATACCTTGTGGTTGCCAAGCCTGATCCTAAGGTAGTGGAGGAGTTCATCTTTCATGAAGGGGTTGATGACATGGGTTTGTTGAAGAGGTTCAGTGCTGCTTGGTCTCAGATTCATCTAGAAGGAAGAGCCGATTTGGGTAAGAAGAATTGCGTAGCCAAGGAAGCTTACACATTTTGGGTCAAAGAGCGCGTCAAAGAGATCTTGTTGCCATTTTCTCGCGAGCCTTCCATGAATGCCAAGCTTCCTGAACTTGCCATTGTTCCTCCATCAGAGGTCGATCAACTCAAGCTGATTATTGAGGGGTTGAAGAAGGAGAATGCTGATCTTCGTCTCAACCTTGATAGAGTCACTTCCGAGAAAGATAGCTTACAGATTGAGCTCCATCAGAAGCGCGAGCACATGCTCAAGGAGGTGGAGGTTGAACAAAACAAGCGTAGGAAGGTGGGTGATGCTTTGAAGAGCACCTATGAGGGACTTGATTCAAAGAAGAGACAACTCGCTGATGCCCATTATCAAGCCTACAAAGAGGAGCTGAGCTACAACAAGCAACTTGAAGAGCTTCGAGGGAAGTTATCCGAGTTCAAGGCAAAGTGGAAAAGTGACAAGACCGTGCTAATCAGTTAGCAAAGGACTTTTCTCAGTGTCAAACCCAGGTAGACAAAGTCTTCGATGAGATTCAGTAGCTACAGGATCAAGCACATCAGAGTCAAGAGGAGATTAGTCAGCTCAACATAGAGAGTACTTATTGGGAGCATCAAAGCTGTCATCTATAGAACCTCCTGGATCAGAAAGAGGCATTTCTTCAGGATATGCTTCAGGGACCTAATCATTCATTGTTGCGTAACCTCATGAAGGATGCGAAGTACTGGAGTGAGAGGCATGGCCGTCTAGCCAAATTTGCTGAGCATGCATTGGAGGACCTACCTGGGTTGTTGAGGGATGCATATGCTGATGCATTGCCACACCAGGTTCCTTGGGCTGTTTTCCATTTCTTGTCTGTGTGTAGGGTGGTATTTGATAGAATCCATGCGGATTTTGCTGTAGCCCAAAAGGCAGATATTTGACTTGTATCCGACTTATGCTTATTTCCTTTATTGCTGAATGAATGAAGATTCTTGCTCACTCTATCTTTTGTGCCTTTACTTGTATGCTTTATGATTATTGTCAACAAAGATAAGTTTAAGAATTCCTAGAATTTAAAACTTTATTTTTGCATGCATATCATACACACATATACACGTCCCTTCATCCAAAACCGTTGCTTATCCTTGTCCGCCATACTTGTAGCAAGACGACGACTCGACATCGGTATTTTACTCGCTCAAACAAATCCAGAATCATGGCTGACTTTGAATCTGAGAACGCTGCTTACAAGGAAACTTTGGCTCAATTTGAAGGTCGGATGGATCGGTTCCAGATGAACATGGATGTAATCATGGAACTCCTTCGTGCTCAGAGGGACGCCACTACTGCTGCCACTGTTGTTGCGACCCCTACTGATGCATATGTTGCCACTCCTATTGTGACTGTTCCTCCTGTTGTTACAGCTACTCCTGCTGTTGTTGTTCCTTCTCCTGCTATGGTTGAAGTACCAGTTGAGCATGTGAATCAGCCTGTTGTTCTACCTGGTTTGAACCAGATGCCCGCTGGTTTTCCTTAGGGCATGCCTCCGAATTACACTCCTTAGATTGCAAATAATGGTAGCGCCTTCATGCCATATCAGCCTTTTGTTGCGCCCATGCCCAATGGGAATGCTGCAGCATATCCATGGGTCATGACTACTCTAGTCCCGCCTCCAGTGGTGAATGGTGATCCTGAGAATCTTCAGGTTCAAACTCATCAAGCTATCGGATTGGCTGACACTGAAACTCTTGATGAAGAAGAACATGTGTATAGAGGTCCTCCTATTCATGTTCCGGTTTCATCTCAAACTGCTCAAACTGCTGTCCAGAATGTTCATCCTAGGATGTTCTATCCTAGGGCATCTTCCTCAGCTGCTGGGGTACCTCCTCCGAATTATCCGTATGGTGTTCAGATGGGTCAGAATGCTAGTCAGATGGTTAATACGGGTTTGGTGTATCCTTCTCAGTTTGCTACTCCGCAAGTGCACGCTCCGACCGCTTCCCAGTTGCCAAATCCTCAGATTCTTGTCAGGTATGTTAATTAGAGTAGACCTGCTGACTACAAGTTGTTGGAAGACCGTATCAGAGCTATTGAAGGGTTTTCTGCTTTTGGCATGGAGGCTAAAGATTTGTGTTTGGTTCCAAATGTTGTGCTGCCACAGAAATTCAAGATACCTTATTTGCCAAAATATAAAGGCTTGAGTTGCCCGCGTAGTCACATCACTATGTACTGCAGGAAGATGGCATCCCATATTGATAATGATGAATTGCTTGTTCATTGTTTTCAAGATAGTTTGTCTGGTGCTTCATTAGATTGGTACATGGGCTTGGAGCGCAGCAAAATCCGTACTTGGAGGGATTTATCTGAAGCGTTCGTGAAATAATACAAATATAATCTTGATCTTGCGCCCACTAGATTGCAATTCCAGAATCAGTCCCAGCGCTCAGCTGAAACATTCAAGGAGTATGCACAAAGATGGCGTGAGATGGCATCTCGTGTGTGATCGGCTCTCTCTGACAATGAGTTGGTTGACATCTTTATGGGCACCTTGCAAGGATCTTACTACGAGAAAATGGTGGGTAGTTCTTCATCGAACTTCGCTGATGTTGTAACAATCGGCGAATGGATTGAGAATGGTTTGAAGACTGGAAAGATTCCTGGAGCTGCTTCCCAGCAGCCGGCCACTAGAAAATCTCAAAACAGTCAGTCCAAGAAAAAGGAAGGTGAAGCCAACGCTGTGACCGCTCGTGTTTCTCCTTAGTATCAAGCTCCCATGGCTCCCATGTCTTATTATCCATATCCATACATTGTTGCTACATAGTATCAACAACCTCCATATCAGTATCATCCATAACAACCAGTTCAGAATGCTCAGAATCAACAATAAAACAACAAAAGTCAGCAGAATCAAAACCGTCAGAACAACAACAATCAAGGAAACCGCAAGCGTCCGAAATTTGATAGAATTTCGGTGTCATACACGGAATTATTTCCTTACTTGGTTCACCAAGGGGCAATTGTCCCCAAACAGATTGCGCCTGCAATTCCTCCATTTGGGCCGAAGCATAATCCAAATGCGTCTTGTGCTTATCATGCTGGATACATAGGACATTCAACAAAGGATTACTTTGTTTTCAAAACCAAGGTTCAGGAACTCATTGATAAGAAGGTTCTAACTTTCGCTGAGGAAGGACCTAACATTCAGAATAATCCGTTGCTAAATCACAATGGACCTACAGTTAACATGATTGAAGACAATCCAAGGGCTGAATTGATCATGGATGTCGATGAGGTAAAGACCTCAATGACTGTGGTTTTCAAGAAATTGAATGAACATGGGTTGTTGAAAGGATTGCATGGTCAGTGTCAAATTTGTGACGATAATCCCAACCAGTGTCAAAGGCTGAAGGGTTGTGTCCAGATTTTGATGAACCGAGGCGAAGTTCAATTTGCCAGATCAAAACCTGTCGAGGAAGTTGCCGCTATTGAGTCGTTCACCATCGTCTATAGGAAGGTTCCTATGGAATCCCCTAAGCAGAAGAAGGTGCAACCCATCGTTGTTTGTCCACCGAAGTCGTTTCTGTATCAGAATTCCAATAAGGTACCTTGGAAGTATGGGTCTACTATGTTTTTTGGAGGTCAAGAGATAAGGTTCACCGAATCTGAGATCGTGAATGTTACAGCTGGCGGAGGAATGACTCGTAGTAGACGAGTGTTCGCTCCGAAGGTCACTACGAAGCCTGCGTAAATTCCAACTGTTGTTTCTCCTAAGGAGACACCTGTAACTACAACCCCTGTTGTTCAACAAGGGGCATCTACTGCCATTCCAGTACCGATTATTCCAGCTGAGGATATCTCAAAGAGAAAAGAGACCCTTAATGATAAAGAGTTCCTTAAGCTGATCAAGAAAAGTGACTTTAAGATTGTGGACTAGCTGGGTCAGACTCCCTCGAGGATCCCTATTTTGTCCTTACTTATGAGTTTGCCTGCGCACAGATCAGCTTTGTTGAAAGTCTTGAACAGTGCCCATGTCATGCAAGATATATCTGTCGTCGAGTTTGATGATGTAGTGGCCAACATAACTGCAAGTCAGTATTTGGGTTTTTATGAATCAGAATTACCTCCTGAAGGAACTGTCCACAACAAAGCGCTGCACATATCTGTAACCTGCACAGACATCCTGTTATCTCGTGTTCTAGTGGATACCGGTTCTTCCCTCAATGTGATGTCTAAGGGCACATTGAGTCAATTACTGGTGGAAGGAAACGAGATGAGACCAAGTGCTTTAGTTGTTAGAGTCTTTGACGGGTCTCGAAGGCAAGTTATTGGGGAAGTGGATTTACCCATCAATATTGGGCCGCATTTTTCACCATTACCTTCCAGGTGATGGATATTAATCTGGGGTATAATTGCTTACTGGGTAATCCGTGGATCCACACTGTAGGGGCAGTTACCTCCACATTGCATCAGAAGTTGAAGTTCATGTTTGATGATCAGCTTGTCATCGTCTGTGGTGAAGAGGATTTGATTGTAAGCGAGTTATCATCTTTCTGATATGTCGAGACCTAAGAAGGCATAGCTGAGGTGCTGTTGCAGTGTCTTGAGTTCGAAGATGTCAGCTTTGCTTCAACTAGTCAAAGTAGATCACCACAATTGACTTTAGCGTCTACTAAGAGTGCTAAAGAGACTATCCAGAAAGGTGCTTTGTCAGGTTGGGGGCATGTGATTGATGTGGCTGAGAAGCATAAACGTTTTGGATTGGGCTACCATCCTGGTCATTAATCTGGTTCCTCTGGTCAGAAGCTGTGCAACTTTGTCAAGTTCAATAACGCGGGTTTCCAGCAAGGTGACATCGTGGCAGCTCTTGATGATGCTGGTCCCAGTAATCAGACTTCAAGCCTTGTGCGCAAGTGTCCACCAGGTTTGAAGCTCAACAACTGGACATCTACCGTGATTCCTGTGGTTTTCCCATATAACATGTAATACATTTTGCTTTCTCATTTCCACGTCCTCGCTCGAGACGATTGGATAGCTTGTAAAGGGCCTCACGCTTTTGCAATATTATGTGATCAATAAATAAAAGTTTTTACATTCAAAATCATGCTCTATTTTCTTTCTTTATTTTACTTTTTCACAAATAAATGGCAAAAGTTTCTTTTCTTTTCACTTTTCAAAATAGCTCATTCTGTTCATAAACATGCAGAAATAATAAAAGCATTTATAACAACATGGCAAACATCCATTGTAATTCTGGAATTCCAATTAATCAAGCCGAAGAAGATGGTGAGGAAGATTGTGAATTACCAGCTGAACTAGCAAGGCTCCTTGAGCACGAGCATAGAGAGATTCAGCCACACAAAGAGCCAGTGGAAGTTGTCAATCTTGGTACTGATGAGGTCAGAAGAGAAGTCAAGGTTGGCGCATCCCTCGCAAAGCATGTACACTCCGAGTTGGTTAAGTTGTTGAAAGAGTATGTCAATATCTTCGCCTAGTCCTATCAAGATATGCCTGGGTTGGATACCAACATCATTGAACATCACTTGCGACTCAAGCCCGGATGTCCTCCTGTCAAGCAGAAACTCAGAAGGACTAGACCCGACATGACACTCAAGATCAGAGAAGAGGTAAAGAAACAACTTGATGCTGGGTTCCTAGCCACTTCCGAATATCCTGAATGGATTGCCAACATCGTCCCGGTTCCTAAGAAGGACGGTAAAGTCAGAATGTGTGTGGATTATCGAGATCTCAATAAGGCAAGCCTGAAGGATGATTTTCCTTTGCCTCATATTGATGTCTTGGTAGACAACACAACCCAGTTCTCTGTCTTTTCCTTCATGGACGATTTTTTAGGATATAATCAGATCAAGATGTCCCCAACTGATATGGAGAAGACCACTTTCATCATGCCGCGGGTCACATATGGTTACAAGGTCATGCCATTCGGTCTAAAGAATGCAGGGACAACATACCAATGTGCCATGACAACCCTCTTTCATGATATGATTCATAAAGAGATTGAGGTTTACGTGGACAATATAATTGCCAAGTCCAAAACTGAAGATGATCACCTGGTTCATCTGAAGAAACTGTTTAACAGACTCTGGAAGTTTAGATTACGGTTAAATCCTGCGAAGTGCACCTTCGGAGTTCGATCTGGTAAACTGTTGGGTTGTATTGTGAGTCAGAAGGCATTAAAGTTGATCCTGATAAGGTTCGGGCAATTCATAACATGCCGCCTCCCAAAACAGAAAAAGAAGTCTGTGGCTTTCTGGGCAGACTCAATTAAATTTCAAGGTTCATCTCCCATTTGACGGCTACCTATGAACCGATGATCAAATTACTAAGAAAAAATCAATCGGTTGAGTGGAATAATGATTGTTAGGAAGCATTTGACAAAATAAAACAATACTTGCAAGAACCATCGATCTTAGTACCGCCGGTTCCTGGTAGGCCTTTAATCATGTATCTCACCATTCTCGATGAATCAATGGGATGTGTATTGGGTCAACATGACGACACTGGCAGAAACGAACATGCAATATACTATCTAAGCAAGAAGTCCACTAATTGTGAGACCAGATACTCACTCTTAGAGAAAACTTGTTGTGCTCTAGTCTGGGATGCTCGACGCCTACGACAATACATGATTTGCCATACTACTTTGTTGATATCCAAAATGGATCCGATAAAGTATATATTTGAAAAGCCTGCTGTCTCTGGAAGGATTGCTCAGTGGCAGATGCTGTTAACCGAGTATGATATCCAACATGTTACCCAGAAAGCAATAAAAGGGAGTGTCTTGTCTGACTACCTTGCTCATCAACCTGTAGAGGGTTATCAACAGATGAAATTTGACTTTCCCGATAAGGATGTTTTGTTCATCAGAGATTATGAGACTCCAGACCCTGACATAGGACCCGAACCAGGGGTGCGATGGACACTCGTGTTCGATGGTGCCTCCAATTCTAAAGGTCGTGGAATCGGTGCTATCCTCATCTCTCCAACAGGTCTTCACCTTCCCTTCACTACTAGATTATGCTTTGCATGCACCAACAATATGGCTGAATATGAATCATGTATCTACGGTATTGAAGCGACTATTGGCATGAGAATCAAGATTCTTGAGGTCTATGGAGATTCTGCCTTGGATATCGGTCAAGTCAGAGGGAATTTTGTGACTCGGGATTCCAAGCTGGTTCCGTACCAACAACACATTGCGAAATTGATTCCTTACTTTGATGAAATTTCTTTTCATCATATCCCCAGAGAGGAAAATCAACTAGCTGATGCTCTTGCCACCTTAACATCCATGTTCAAGGTCAAGTGGAAGAATGAAGCTCCTCATATCCGCATTGATCAGTTGAATGAACCAGCACACTGTTTAGCAATCGAGGATGAGTCTGATGACAAGCCTTGGTTCTACGACACTAAAAGATATCTGGAAAAACAGGAATATCCCGAGGGTATCACTATCACTGATAAGAAAGCTCTTAGGCGGCTTTGCGCCAAACTATTCTTAAGTGGTGGTATACTATACAAGAGGAATTATGATTTCGTGTTGCTCAGATGCATGGATAGACACGAAGCAAACACGATCATAAGGTCCATACATGAGGGTTGCGAGGGTGTACATGCTAAAGGTCCTGCTTTGGCCAAGAAGATCCTTCGGGCTGGGTATTACTGGACAACAATGGAGGTAGATTGTTACAACTTTGCCAAAAGATGTCACAAATGCCAAATCTACGGAGAAAAGATCCATGTGCCTCCAACTCCATTGAATGTTTTGACTTCACCTTGGCATGAAATGCTTCCATTTGCACTGCATGGCTACCGGATGTCAGTTCACACTTCTACTGGGGCAACTCCGTACTCGCTAGTGTATGGTATGGAGGCAGTTCTACCCTTTGAAGTCAAAATTCCTTCGCTCAGAGTCATCATAGAAGCAGGTCTTGATGAAGCTAAATGGGTTCAATCCAGATACGACCTACTGAATCTCATAGAAGAGAAGCGCCTTACAGCCGTTTGTCATGGTCAATTGTATCAAAGACGCCTTAAGCGAGCGTTTGACAAGAAAGTTCTCCCTCGAACATTCTGTGAAGGCGAGCTCGTGCTCAAGAGATATTCATATGTTCACTCAGATCCACGAGGCAAGTGGACTCCTAACTACGAAGGACCCTTTATTGTCAAGAAGGCCTTCTCAGGTGGAGCCCTGATCCTCACCACAATGGATGGGGAGGAGTTGCCATTGCCCGTGAACCCCGATACAGTCAAAAAATATTATGCCTAAAAAAATTGGATAAAAGTCCGCTAGATTGACGCCCGCAAGGACAATCGAGGAAAAAATGGATGTCCCGGTGGACCAAAAAAGAGATGTCCATGCAAAAGTTAGGGACAATGAAAAAAAACAATAGGAGCCCGCTAAGTTGAAAACCCGAAAGGGCGACTTAGGCAAAAATGGGTATCCCGGTGGACGAAAAAAAAATAGAAAAAACATGTCCAGGCAAAAATTAGGGATAAAGGCATTGACTGTGAACACTTGAGCCTCTCTTCCTCATGGCTAGACCTCAGATGGTAAAAGAACATTCCAATCATCATCAACAGGTGCAAGGCGTTGGGACCTAGACTTACAATGGATGATGGCCAATGTTGTAATCAATGCAAAACATGGTTTCCCTTTGCCATTTACATTTTGTTTTTCAATTTTATTGCAAATTTCCTCATCAAGGATTTTGCATCCTTGTACACACCTTATGTACAAAAATTTTACATTCAATAAAATGTATTCTTTGTTATCTCAATTTGTTTCATTCCGGTATTTTGTTTGCAAAATAAACAATTATTTGCGATCACATAATACTAAAAAGCGTTGAGAACAATAAAAAGCTAAATCAAAAGAGAAAGCATTATGCATTGCATGTGTTACTGGTAACTCCTGTAGGATAATCAGTAATATCCATTGGTAAGCCTAACGCCTGTCCAACAGTGTGATGGTTCTGTGAAGAAGTTGTTGTTTCCTCAGCAGTTCCTCAGCATAGTCATCATTCTCCCCAGCAAGCGCCATTACGATTTGTCGAAAAGCTTGTTGGTTTACATATCTTTTCTCCGCCAGATTTCTAATGTCTCTAGGCAGGTTTCTGAAGTGTTCCTAGCAAAGACACTTTGCTCTCTTTTCCCCCAGCAAGGGTTGTACATCATCTCTAATAACTTGAAACTATCTGTCCCCAGCAGCAGTGGTTTCTCATCAGCAAAGTCAACATGGTTTGGAAGGATGTTTTCCCCATACAGAGCCAATCTTAGTAGAAAGAATTGATTTGATTCTTTCATCCCCGACGGAGACAGCCATGGTGATTTAGAAATTTGAGATGTTCTCGGTTTCTTTCCCCAGCGGAATCATCATCCATTGTGAACTCTATTCTCCAGCAGATATTATCTTTATCTGCGGGTTCACTCCCCGACCGAGGGTGTCGAATTCTTTTTGATACGACTTCTGCCTGACCATTTCACACTGTGCCTTATCTTGCGCCTTTGCATTGCATGATATCAAGAATCATATAGAAATGCATACATTGCATATGCATCGATCATACTCCCTCCCTTTTTGCCTGACTTATCTCCCAGCAGATTTTCAGCCAACTTTGCACTTATCTATTCTTCCCTAACACTCTTCTTTTGTCGCCGTCGGCCAAATTCTCGAGCTACTCTTTTATTTAATCCCCTTTTACCTCGAATCATCAAAAAGCTGGCGCGATTCGTACATTCAGGTCCAAGAGGATTAAATAGGGGCAGCTATCGTAACCCAGAATTTGACCTCCCTTTTTGTCCTTTTGCATGAGCATAAGCATTCGCATCGCTAGCATACGCATTCACATTTTTTCTCTTTGATTTTGTTGCAGGAATATTCAGGTTTTCCAAAGCCCGATTAATCATATCCTCACAAGGTCATCATATCATCAAGACAAGCACAAAATAAGGATTTCCATGCCTATTTATCAAAACAAGACGTGGAAAATCGAAGCCGGGACCACAACACTATTTTTGAGCAAAATTGGGAAAAATTGGCTAGAGTAATCTATTACTCAAATAGGGTAATCGATTACCCTGTGTCAGTTTGCAAATTCTACTTCTTTTTCATGACAACACCTTTTCACACACTTTGGTCTTGGATTCTACATTGGTCTAGTAGCATGTGGAACATTCCGGAGTCTTCAAGAATTCACTCAAGTTTATTCCAAAGTATCATTTCCAATCAAGTGCACCATGTTCCTTGTTTTCCAAGTAATATGGATCCTTGGATGTTGGAGTTCACCTTGGGATTGTTACCGAGTTGGTTCTAACTAACCGAGTTAACCGCCTTGACTCGGCGAGTCAAGTCCAACTAACTCCTAGCCTAGTTCCAAACCCAAAGCTAAGTCGAAAGCTAAGTCCAAACCTCTCATACTCTAAACCTAAAGTCTATATAAACACGCCTTCACTCACTTTTCAAGGGGGCTACCATTTGATCCACCATTTTCACCAAATTTCTCACATTTCACTCTCAATTCTCTCACATTCTCTCTGATTTCTCTACTCCTTCATCTTCATCTCAATTCTCTCCCAAAACCTCACCAAAGCTCTTCATTCTCCATTGAAGAAAAGGCTACTTTCACTTTGAAAGTGCTTTTTTCTTGAGCTTAACCTTCATTGTCATTCCATTTTACTAGTTTGTGTGGAGTTTCAATAGCTCTTGGATTCATCTCAAGTGATTGATTCAAGTTTCTTCGGTGATAATTCTCATTTTGGAGTTTTCGTCGCGATTTGATCGGTTTCGATATGTTTCGGCTATAATTGAAGATTCCTCTAGTTTTCTTTGATTATCTTCATCGAGAATACTTTACAACAATTACCAAGGCACCTCTCAGCCTTGTAGGTTGGTAGATCTCTTTCATTTTTCTGTTTCGATCATTTTCGTATTATTCGCGGTGTAGTTTCGATGTTTTGCATGTGAATTGATTATACATTGCTTGATCCACGATCTTGATTGTTTAATTGATTCTATTGTTGATTCATTTACTGCTTCTAAACTTGAGTTTTCGTGCACAAATTCGTGTCCCAGCATGTGGTAGTTTGGATAAGTGATTATGTGTTGAAAGTTGCTTTTGAAAAGTTGTTTTTACTGTTTTTTTGCCACTGTTACAGTGGTAATCGATTACTCAAAGAGAGTAACCGATTACTCTTCACAAAATTGCATCAGCGCTGTTTTTTTCAACTGAGTAACCAATTACTCAAATGGAGTAACCGATTACTCTGCACAAATTTTGCCAAATTTGCTGTTTTTCAAGCAAGTAACCGATTACTCAAAGAGGGTAATCGATTACCACTGTAACAGAGCGCCATTTTTGGTGTTTTTCAAGCTTGTTTGACATGCTTTCCTCATTTTAACTTCCATTAATTGTCATGCTTGATTTTATGGATGTTTTAAATGTCATTTAACTTCTGTTTGAAGCATATTCATGGACTTTCGATACACGATCTTGATTATTCGATTTAATCACATTCTTGGCATTATGTGAAAACATGCTTTCTTGCACTCTCTTTGATCTCAATAACATGATTTTGTGTTGCATATTTGTTGATCATTTGGTACTGTTTTGTATTCCCTTTCTTGGTTTTGCATTAAGTTTCATTCTTCATGGATGAACTTAATTTTGTATAATCAATGATTCACACCTTTTGCCTTGATGATTTTTCACTCTCTTTGGAAAATTGTTGGCATGGCCTTTCCCATTGATTAATTGATCTAAACCATGTTTCGATTAGTTGATCTCCTCATTTCCTCTCTTTAGGCTTCCTTTAGAGCTTCCTTTCTCGATCCCCCGTGGAGTTGGAGTTTCGCGCTGCGCCCTACATCGGAGCACTGTACAAATTAGAGCTGTTACGCTATCCGTTTCTCCGCACGGGAGCACTGTACAACTTGGAGTTGTTAGGTCATCCGATTAAAATTCTGCATTACACCCTGTGTGTTAGAGAAGGAATGAGAAGGGAGAATTCCTACTCTCATTCTGACTACTTCAGGTAGGGGACGAATGACCCTGTGCTTGGCTTAGTCATCACTATCTCCAGGCGGTAATGTGCTTTCTTTCCTTAGTCGAGTCGATCCTTGATCACTCATTTCCCTTTGTAATCTCTTTAGATCCTTGATCATTCCTATCTCTTTCGATCTCTCTTCTGGTCAATCACATTCTGGGTTACGATCCTTTGTTCATTGGGTTAGCAAGCTTTCTTTGTTTCAATACCCTATCCTTTTCTTGTGGTCAATCATTGTTATGTGATTTCCCTGGAGAGTCTCTTTTTCTTTCTTCGGTTAAACACAGTACTCCTATTAAGACCGAATCCCATGCAGAGTTCGCAACCTTCTTTTGGTTCTTCTCCCTTTGTTGGTTAATCATTGTCTATCAGTTAAAACATCAATGTTTGCACTCCTTCTCAGTTAACCACAGTCCGTCTGTTAAAACACTGAGTTTCCTTGGGTTAATCACCTATCTTTGGTTAACCACCCTTTTCTTCAGTTAATCACAGTCCGTCTGTTAAAATATTGAACCCCTTTTTAGTTAATCACCTTATCTTTGTTAATCACTCATTTTTCTCGGTTAATGACAGTTTTCTGTTAAAAACCGAACCCCCAAGCGGTTAGCAACCTCTTTTGGTTCAATACCATTCTTCGTTGGTCAAGTGTTGTATGTTCAGTCAATACCAACACCCTTTTTGGGTTACGACCTTCGATCGGTCCCACACCCGTTCTTCTACTTAATCACAGTTTTCTCTGTTAAAACCAATCCTTCTCTATCCCCACAGAGTTGCAATCCTTGTTTCCTCGGTTAACCACTGTTTATCAGTTAACATACTGATTTCCCCTCAGAGTCAAACACCTTCTCTTGGTTCAGCACTCTATCTTTTTGGTTTATCACAGTCCGTCTGTTGACACCAGCCCCTTTTCCCCTCCAGAGTCTTACTCTCTTTCTTCGGTTAACCACTGCCAGTCAGTTAATATACTGAGTCTCCCTTTTTTCTTAGTTTTGACATCATCCCTTTATTTGGATCCCCAGTCGGGTCGCTTACCTTCTATTCCTAGCAGTTCTTTGATCTTTTCTCTCCCCAACGGAGTCATTTCTATTCATTTTGCTCTTACTTTCTTGGTTTCGACACCAATTCTCTTTGTTATCCCCAGCGGAGTTTCTTTCATTCTCGGTTTTGGCACCATTCTTTTTCTAATCTTTGGTGCAATCGCTCTTACTGCGTGGTCTTCCCCAGTAGAGTTTTTCTTTCACTCTTGCTCTTGGTTTTGACAACACTTCTCTTGTTTTCCTGTTTCTTTCTTGTTTTGTTTTCCGTTCGGTTCCCTGAACTACGGAAGCTCTGATTCTGCATTCTTTCGAATGTTAGATACGTAGGCACGAGACGCGATGTCTTGGCGAGCACACTTCCACCTTCCTTCCTTCTCCCTTTCTTCCTTCCTTTCTGTCCCCTGGTTCCATAATCTACGACGCTCTGATTTCCTCATTGCACTATGAGGGTACGTAGGCACGAGGGCCCTAATCCTCCACGAGCACTTTCTTTCTATCTTTTCTTTTTCCCCTTTCTTCTCTCCTCTTTCTTTTAGCTAGAAGCCTTTAGATAGATAACCCCTCCAAGCCTAGAAGCAAGCGAAATGGTTCCCGTCGAGTACGACGGATGGGTAAGGCGCTAGTACCTTCCTTTCGCATAACCGACCCCCGTTCCCGTTACTCTTCCCCTTGGGTTTTATCGATATTTTCCCTGTCCTTCGGGACTAAATAAAGTTCGGTGGAGACTCTGGGTTATCTTTGAGTGTGTGATTCACTCAGGATGTAAACCAGCCATCTTCACATATAAACGTATCAAAGTCATGTAAACATGGAAGAAAATCTACATGTTAAGGCAAAGGAACAAGCAAAAAATTCATGACATGATTTGAAAGTTCAACATTCATTTACATGTAAACATACACTTAAAAATGCATTAAATTAATCAAGGACATGGATTTATAAATTTACAACATTTTCTAAGGTTTATACAAGATGTATATGGTTCAAACAAGTCATTATAGGCAAGGGAAAGCAAAGAAACATTCAAAAGAATCAAAGAAGTTCTTTAAGAAACCCTAAAAACACCACACACTTTGAACACTCATAAATGTATTAAAAATAATTAATTTTGGTATTTTCTTTTTACAAATAGAAAATAGACATTATCACGAACAATTTACAAAAAGAATGGGTTCAAAATAATTAAAAATGAGAAAGTTATGGACATTTAAATTTATAAAGGAAGCTAAGAAAATGAGTGATTAAAAAGATGGGGAATGGTCCCCATGGGTGTTGAACCCACGCTGGTTCGCTCACAGGTCAAAACCCTAGCCATTCCAACCACGCGCACATGGTGATAATATGGTGAGGGCATAATAATATATGTGAAAACCAATTGAAAAATCAGAAAATAAAAAAGAACTAGGGCAAGGGGATTCGAACCTCAGTTCTAGTAGGCATAAGTACTTAAGGGCGCGCAGGTTTAGCCACTGGGGTAGTGATAAATCCGTGTATCAAACCACACCTATAAATTGATAATGGTGGAAATGACCTATGACTAGAATAAAACAAGGGTTCCATGGCTGACTTGCCCAAGAGCTTCAGGTTTCAACCATTTGCAAAACCTATTGTAACTTTGTCATTTCTCCATGAAAATGGATGAAACAAAGATGAAACTTGCTTGAAATTTCCTAAGTAATTCAATGATGGTGTTAGATTTTTCTAAAAATTCCTACATTTTAAAACCCGATAGTGGTTCCTAAAAGGCTTCAAATTTGCAAGTTCTATGCTACAACTATATACAATCAATAATAGCATTATAAAATGGTTCAAACACAACAAATAAGACATGTATGACACGATTATGATCAATGTACATCAAAGCAAAACATATTTCTTAAAGTTCAAGTTCTTTGGAATTTTACCTCTTGAAGCTCACTTGTCAATTTCCAAGAAACTTGTTACAGAAGCAATCCAATTCCTTAGACACCTCCAATACACCTTATAGAAGCTTTTTGGATGCTTGGAACCAAAGGGAAACCTCTAGAACAGAATTTGGCTCTTTCTTGCAAAATGTGTCAAAAGTGGCCTGATCGGTCACCATTTCTACTATGTTTCCGTCACTTATTCGGCATTAATCCATAAATCGGTAACACTTTGTGTCATCTTTTCATTATTTTTCAAGTTAATTTTACATTTCATATTTTATTCTCATGTTTTATGATTTTAGTTTTATTTCAATTATGTTGCATTTTATGCGTTTGTTTGTTAGTTTTGATGGTTTTAGGTCTAAGTGAAAAAGCCTAAAGGACTCGTGCAAAGAAAATGGAAGTTTTGGGAATTCAAAAGAGATTTTGGAAGGAAAACAGTGGCCTAACACGGCCACCCGTGTCACCTGACACGGGCCGTGTCAAGAAGAGTCCAAGAGCAAGAAAAGATAAGAAGAGATAGTGGGCTGACACGGGTGCCCGTGTCACCTGACACGGCCCGTGTCAGCAAGCCTGGAGCAGATAAATGTTTTTTCAGAGAGACAGGGGGCCAACACGGCTGCACGTGTCAATTGACACGACCCGTGTTGGCTGAGGCACTTCATCTTCTAATTTTCTTGGAATTTTGTCTTAAGTGATCTGTGAGGGTATTTTGGGTATTTTCTGACTGCTGTATTGGACTTGGGAGTATTTTAGATGTTTTTTGACAAAGAAAAGAAGACTTTTGGGACTGTAGAAATATTACGATCAAGATTGGAGCGATCAAGAGAAGTTGGGTACGAAATATTTTCATGAGCCTTCGCAATTGAAGATCAAAGTAACCATATATCTTGTAATGTTTAATCTGATTATTATTGCTTTGTCTCTGAATACTATGAGTAGCTAAACCCCCCAATGCTATGGGTGTCCCTGAATTGCTTTTGTAATGATCTTATTTTCCTTTATTCAATGACATAAGTGCTTTTTCATAATCATTTTTATTGTACAATGTGCTTAATGCTTTTTCTATCGGGCAAATAGAATTTTATTTACAGTTAACTTTTAGGTCAGATAAACCATTGCTAACGCTTTTTGTACGATAATGCATCGATAGATATTACCCAGGACTAGGGATACCCCGTTGCACTTGGAACACTGTTGACATTATAATGCTTGATTTCAAACGTAATTATCTATGGACATAGTAATTAGGTTATGAAATCAAAGGTTTTCTCACTAAGGACTTAGGAGTAAACAACTTACAATCAAGAAATTGATTAGTTTAAGCCATGTCTCTGAAATAAGTATTAAGGTTGTTACAAGGCAATTCATACACTGTACCCTAGCATGCTTCTCATATCTGTTCAAAACTCAATTTTATTACTCTGCTTTATTTTCTCACTGCAAAATTTTAATTGTAAAAACAATTACCAAACCCCCCAATTACTTTTTGTTTAATTAAATTAGTATTAGAACTTATATTCCTACACAGTCCTCGAGATTGATTTTGGGGATAAACCCCCTATTTTAACTACAATTGGTAAAAATAGTACACTTGCTATTTTACCGATCAAGTTTTTGGTGCCGTTGTCGAGGACTGCCAAAATATAGAGTTTTAATTTTGGTTCAATTGAAATTTTGTTGCTCTGTGACCAAAATTTTATTTTCTATTATTTTTATAATTTTTTATTATTACTAATAATTGTCTAATCTGTGTATGCGAGGAAAGCCCTCAGCTGAATTTCTTTTTGATGTACAACCAAAAAGATCGTTGCACGCTAGACTCCGAAAAGCTAAACGAGAAAGACTGGCAGCGTCAGGTTCAGAACCGGTAATTTCTGAACAAGAAAACGAGGAAGAAGTTTCTGTCCATTCGGAGAATACTAACTCAGGCGCCGATACAGACACAGAGACACACCCAGAGATTGTCATAATGGCTGAAAATCCACCAATAGAGAGACTTCTGGGTGACTATGGAGGAGCAAATGCTCCAACTGGGCGGTTGACCATAGTGAATCAACCGGTCAACGTAGCACACTTTCGATTGCACCCGACGATGATCTGACAGCTCGAAAAGAAACCGTTCACAGGAAAAATAAATGAAGATGCAAACAAATATTTGAAATGGTTTTTTAAAATGGGCACCACTTTGAAGATCGATGGTAATTCTGAAGAGGCGAAGAAGCTAAAGGATGTTTCCATTCACCTTAGCAGAAGATGCAAAAGAGTGGTTTTACTCCCTACCTGCAGGAAGTATAACTACTTGGGAACAGATGGAGACAACATTCCTGAATGAGTATTTTCCTGCTTCTGTTTACATTCGTAAAAGATATGACATTGTGAATTTTAAATAGAAGAAAGGAGAATCACTTGGGGATGCGTACAAAAGGTTCAAGAGGTTATTGGTAGCATGCCCTACTCACAACATAGATGCAACTGAACAGATGCAGATGTTTGTGAATGGTTTGAGAATAAAGACCAAACATCTTATTGATAGACCTGCCAGTGGCTCATCAAACTTTACAACAGCCATTGGAATTAAAAAGATTATAGAAGCCATAGTAGCAAACGAGCATTTGGAATTGTATGATCATAGTGTGAGTAAACCAGAAGGGATAATTCATCTAATGATGGTTGACCAAGTGGTGAAGATGGAAGATCAAATTACTACTGAGGTAGAAAGAAGGCTTAAAGCGATGAATGTAAGTACTCAACAAGTAGCCCAAGTTCAACCTGTCCAAGCAGTTAATTGTGAGATTTGTAATGGGCCGCACTTTACTGCACATTGAGTTGCGACTGCATAACAAATTGAGGAGATTAAGTTTCTGAAGCAAAATAATCCCTATTCTTAGACTTATAATCTGTGTTAGAAGAATCATCCTAACTTCTCTTGGAAGGATCAACAAGGGAATGTTAAAAAACAATACCAGCAACAGTACCAGCAACAACCACAATAACCTTATCAATAACAAGCACCAAAGAATGCAGATTGGGAGCTGGCCATTGAAAAGATGGCTGCTCAAAGTTCTCAATTCCAATAGGAAACGAGAAATAATCAAAGGAACACCACTGCTTCGATTAAAAATCTTGAAGTGTAGATGAGTCAGATAGCACAGCAGATTGCAAATTCTCAAGCACAGGGTGCTCTTCCGAGTGCTACTGTAACAAATCCAAGAGATCATAATAATGTTAGTGTTGTGACTACCAGAAGTGGTAAAGCTCTTGAAGTTCCTGAGGAAAAGTCTGAAAATAAAGACCAACTGCTTGAAGTTGATTTGGAGATCAAAGAAAATGAAATTGTTAATGAAGAAGTGGTTAGACCTAAACAGGTGGTGAAAGAGAAAACCATTGAGCCAAAAGCGGTCGTGAAGCTCCCGTTCCTAACAAGAAACAAGAAAAAAGACCAGCATGAGAAAAACTTTGAAATTTTTTTAGAAATGTTCAAGAAGCTTGAAATCAACATCCCATTCTTGGAGGCACTTGAGCAAATGCCTACCTATGCCAAGTTCATGAAGGACATCATCTCAAAGAAGCGAACCATTTATACTGATCCGATTATTCTAACCGAAACTTGTAGTGTTATTTTACAGGGTATGAAGATTCCAGTGAATAAGAAAGATCGAGGTTTCGTCACCATCCCTTGCACCATTGGGGATAGGTCATTCAAAAAAGATCTTATTAATTTGGGAGCAAGTGTGAGTCTCATTCCTTTATCCATCTACAAGAAATTGGGGATATGAACGGTGCAGGATACTAGGATGTCACCTAAATTTGCTGATCATTCTGTGAAGAGACCTTATGGGGTTGTTGAGGATGTTCTTGTGAAGATTGATATATTTGTGTTCCCGGTGGATTTTGTGATTTTAGAGATGCCGGAAGACGAGGAGATTCCTCTCATTCTTGGGAGACCATTTTTAGAGACTGAGAGGTGTTTAATAGACATAAAGGAGGGTACTATGACGTTGAAAGTCTACGATGAGGAATTGAAAATTGATGTTTGAAACACAATGAAATACAAAGATTATGTTGGCACTAGTCATACAATAGAGGTGATAGATCAAGTTATTTCTCATGCGAATCCTCTTAATGCACCACGGCTACCTTCGGAAAGAATGTTGAGTTTGTCCATTTTTGAAAGTGATCACAAAGTTGACAACAAAGAGTCAGAAGTGATAGCTATGATAGAAGCACAACCTCAGTGGAAAGGATCTAGACCACATCGGTGGGAAGATCTAAGGCAACCTCAGTTATCAGAAGAGAATAAAGAGACTAAAAAAGGGACGGAGTTGAAACAACTACCCGAGAATCTCAAATATGTCTTCCTCGACACTAAAGGTAAATGCCCAGCTATCATATATTCAACCCTCAAGAGTGTTCAAGAGGACAAGCTTATCCAAGTTCTAAAAAAAATATAAAAATGATATTGGATGGGTGTCATACCCCAACTTTTGACCACCAAGATTTCCCATCATTGTGAAGATCATCACCACAATATGGATGTACCATCATGCCTCATCAATCTCCTCAAAGATGGTTGAGCATTCACCATAATCAAGAATTAGGGATTTGAGCCCTCTCAGAGCACTTAGACAAAGGATCAATCAAGAAATTACATGATCTTCAACTTTTCTAACCTCTCAAGCACCTATGAAGGATCAAGAGGACTCCCACATCAAGAATCAAGCACAAAGTTGCAACATTCCAAATGGATCAAGCTTCAAGATCGCCAGTGTCACCAAATTAGGGTTTTGGTCGACTGAAGCCTCCAGATGAAAATTTTCATCTGAACATGAGCCAAGGCTTCAAAGCACAACCCAAGATACTCAAAGGGACCTCATGGACCCAATCATCAAGTTAATTTAACCTCAGGGGATGCATTCATAAAAAATCAGGAATTAGGGTTTCTTGACCTAATTCACCCCTAAGTTGACTTTTGGGACAAAGCATGAGCCAAGACCTCAAGACATGATTTGAGGGTCTCAAATTCACCACATTGATCCATTTGCAACAATGGATTAATCCAAGAAGCTTGGTTCACAAGTTTCAATTTCATCTGGACCACAATTAGGGATTTGAGGAAAAAGTCAACAGTATCTTTGACTTTTGACCAGGACATGCTTCCAAACCTTGGGACATGATTCAATATACCCTATAACACCTATGAAATCTCTCCATTAGGTTTGATTTATTTCAAGGATTTGATTTCACAAAGGATCGCACAATTTGGATTTCATACGATAAAAAGTCAACTGTGCACAAAATCAAGTTTGACTTTTTGGAATTTTTCACAAATATTGTTCCCCTAAGTAAAAAATAATGTTAATGTATGGTATTGATCATCATCCATCAAGAAAAATCAAGAAATGTGAGGTTTCTTGCAAAAGGGGCAACCGTGAGAAACCAAAAATTTTCTAAGTTATGGACCAAAAGTGATTTTGGTACCAACTTCCAAGGATCATAACTTGAGATCTAAGCAACCATTTTGGCTGATCCAAAGCTGGATTTGTAGGTCATGTTACACTCTACAAAGCTTCAACTACCTCCAACTCCAATTCTTTATGGATTTTAAGTTATGGAGTGATCAAAATGACAAAAACATGAAAATAACACTTTTTCCAACACTTAGTGAAAATATGCTTAAGTTATCAGCCTTGAACATCAATGTTTATGATGATTTTTCAATGGGATCCAAATAGTTTCAAAACAAACTAAGATCACACATGTTTTGTATCATATGAGGGCTTTCTAAAAAGCACAAGAGCCTCCCATAACTCAGCCTGAATAGGGAGATATGACTCCCTCAAAATCACCATTTCCAACTGTTCCAAGCAAGGCAGATTTTGTGCATTTGCTCGATTTGGCAAATTTGGACAACTCCAAGCCTTGTCATCCATTTGGACACATCTGAGGATAAAACAAAAGAAGAATGATCTGATCCTGTAGCCTCCCAAGTCCAAGGATCTCCTTATAGCCATGCCAAACCTAAAAGAGCTAAAAAGTGTCAAGACTCCAATTTTGTTTCAATGCATTCAATGGATGCATCAAGGTGGCATGAACTGAGGCAAGTTTAACTGAATGAGTCAAGCCTTATCTCTGAACGAGGTGACCATAGGCCTGTGCTCTAACCTCAAGTAAATGCCTAGAGGATACTTGATATTCCAATTGATCCACATTGGCCGTAGACCTGTTGCAGTTGCCACACACAATTGTTGCCAAAACAAACTTGCTCCACTATAAATAGAGCTTATTTGTGCTCACTTTGAGTACACCAAAGTACCCAAACTTATGCTTTCCATAAAATCTCCATTTCACTCCAATTTTGCCTTCTAACTCAAGTCACTATCGGGTTTTGAGTTTGAGAGCAATTCCAACCAAACCAATCACACACACATCTCATAAACATCATATGTGAGTGATCCATAACACAAAATCACATCTGGAACATCAGATTCACAAAATCACCAGCCAATTGCTCAAGTTCCTGACATATTTGCAGTTGAGGTGCCACATCAAGTTCCAGCTCATTTCAATCCACTCCAAGCATTCAAACACACTCCATGGCACCTAAGGTAGTTGTCCAGATCATTGGAACCTAGCTGCAACACCTCCATCACCAAACTCGATCACCAGCTGCAAGAGGTAAGCATGAACCCTTTAAAATCTATATTCCATGCATCATAAATGAATTTTTGAGTTACCATCTTGTTCTTGCATGTATATAGAGTGAGAACCCTCAATCAATTGCCATGAATCAATCGTGTATGGAATTTCATTGTGTTCATGTTGAAATTTGGGTTCTTGAGGTTTTCTGTTGATTTCTTTCTCCATACTTAATATAAATACAATTAAACTATATGGTTGTGATCCTTGTTCAAAAACGAACAAGATTGGTACTTGAATCATGCCAAACCATTGAGAAATCATGGAGAAAAGTGAGAAAACGCAAATCTGCAAAAACAGAGGGCGCGGGCAAGAACCAAGTGTTCTTGCCGACATAATTCAAATTTTCGAATTTTAGTTATTTTTGTTTAATTGATTCAAAAATTAATTTCTCTCTGAATATTTATGTTTTTGAATTGATTCTTTTTCTAAAAATTCACAAAAATGTTTAAATATTTTATTAAACAAAAAAATACAATTTATATTATTTATTTAATATAGTTAGAATTTTTGTAATTAATTTCATTTTTTATTGTTTTAAACATTTTTAAAATGAAATTCCCACTTTGATCTTTCAAAATCAATTGAATTTTAAGCTTTCATATGATTAAACATGATTTTTCAAAATATTTTCCAAAGTGTACAACTTGTTTTTGAATATAATTGATATTTTATCATTTATTATTTAAATTACCGTTGAAAAATGACATTTTAATTTAAAATTAGGGTTTCCTCTCGATTTTAAATTTTTAAACAAACTTTGGGCATCTAATAGAGTGTAAAATCCAAACCTCTTTTGTACATAAATAATTTGGGCCTCAGTCATTGTATAAGTCCCAGTACAGTTTTCAAAATGACGGTGTGATCACTGTCTTTCCATGGGCCTTAGTCATTGTATAAGTCCCGGTACGATTTTAAAATCTCGGCGCGATCGTCGCCTTTTAAACAAAAATCACCTGGGCCTCTCCTTGAGTTGTAAGCCCCATCACTTATATATAAAATAAACTTTGGGCCTCTAATAGGGTGTAAAACCCATTCCTTGTAAATAAAAACCTTTTTGGACCGCAGTCATTGTATAAGTCCCACTGCGATTTTAAAATCTCGGTGCGGTCGTCGCTTTTTCAAAACATTTCATCTAGGCCTACCCTTGTGTTGTAAGTCCCAATTCTTTTCTTTTTCAAACCTTTGGGCCTCTCCTTGAGTTGTAAGACCCATCCCTCTGTACAAAAAACCTTTTTTGGGCCTCAGTCATTGTATAAGCCCCAATACATTTTACAAAACAACGGTACGATTACTGTTTTTCATCTGGGCCTCTCCTTGAGTATAAGCCCCAAAAATCTTTTCAAAACAACTTCCCTCTTGATTTAGGTTCAAATCCATAGTTTTTGTCAAAACTTTCTTTAATTTCTTGAACAACTAACCATACAACTGTTACAATAGAAGCTTGCTCGCTTGTAAGTTTTATCAGCTTTCATTTACTCGCTTTCATATATATATAATTGTATTGCTGGAAGCTTGCTCACCTGTAAGTCCTTCTTTCATATCCTTATAAATACTTGTCATATATCAACGGTATATATACTAGTATATTTGCTTAAAGTTTTCCCCGGAAACTAGGTCTAGAACTAGGTAAAGCTAGTTGGTCACTCTTAAATACAGTCAAAACTAGATCCGCATAGGATTTCCAGATACAGTCTTGCCTTCTCTTGGGCTTAAGCAATATGGACCAAAGAAAAAGGAATTATTCCTGGTGAAACTTTTCTCAGACTGTCACTATTAGAAATTGTCAAAGAAGTTCATTTCCCCAGAGAGGATTAATTCCCGGTGAAACCTCTCTTGAATTTCTTCTAACCCTAGAACTGTTCATTAAAGAAAAGATTCTTCCCGGTGAAACTTTTCTTGAACTCCTCTTGAGTTTGGACCCACAGGCTTCCTAAAAGCATCCCCGCCCCCTCTTGTGCTTTGTACAAGGACCCTTCGGCTTCTTAGAAATTCGCATGCCTTCTCTTGGGCTTAATACAAGGACCCTAAAGACCTCTTAAAGGTATAGGACATAACTTAGTCATCCTTTGCTAGAGCAGTCTTTCTTGAGTCAAAACCTCATACCAATTTAGGGTTGATTCGCATCCCTTAAAGCACCAGCCTCCTCTTGGGCATTATACAAAGATAAATTCTTTCATACCAGTAGACTTGGATAGTCTAATCCCCTCTCGGATCTCAAAGACATTCTCAAGTTCCTTACAAACATAGGAGGAACCCTGGTCATTTTTTATCAATCTTCAGCAAAGTTAAAACCCATGGGTTTTAAAACCCAGTCTTTCATCTAAAAATCCCTTAGCCAGGGTCAATTTATCATCAGTATAACACTATCCCAAATCAGAACCTCAAGGCATCTGATATCCCAACTCTTCTATAAACCCTCAGCAAGAGTTGATTCCTCATTTGGACCTGTCTCTGGATCTCAATAATCCTCAGTAGAAGTTAGCCTCCTCTTAGGCTTTGTATAATGATCCTTCCTTTCCTCAGCATATTCATCATCCTTTTAGGCTTTGTATAATGATTTCTTTCTTTGTTTTCCCCTAGCAAAGTCAGCCTCCTCTTGGGCTTTGTACAATGATTTTCCCCAACTGAGCTAACCTTTTCAGACTCTCTTGTTGAGTCAATAACCTTTCCACACTCTCTTGTTGAGTCAATGGTACAAAACAAAAGCACTCTCTTGTTGAGTCAAACTCTTTTAGCCTCAATCTTGGGCTTTGTACAAGACACCATATAAATTTCCCTAAACAGAGTCAACCCTCTCTTCAGCCTCAATCTTGGGCTTTGTACAAGACGGATAATACTCTTCAATAGAGTCAAACTTCTTTTAGCCTCAACCTTGGGCTTTGTACAAGACGCTTAAAATATCCTCAGCCGAGTCAGTAAAGTCTCATTTTAGCCTCAATCTTGGGCTTTGTACAAGACAGATAAAGATTTATTTCCCACAGAGTCAGTCTTCTTTTCAGTCTCAATCTTGGGCTTTGTACAAGACACATACAAACCCTCCCCAGTGGAGTCAAAATCACTTTTAGCCTCAATCTTGGGCTTTGTACAAGACAGACAAAATATTTCCCCAGAAAAGTCAAACTTTTAGCTTCCTCTTAGGCTTTGTATAATGATATCCCCAAAAGAGTCAGTCTCTTTTTAGCCTCAATCTTGGGCTTTGTACAAGACAGATTAACACTCTCTTGTTGAGTCAGTCTTTTCTAGCCTCCTCTTAGGCTTGGTATAAGGACTTCCCTAGTGGAGTCAATCAATCTCTTAGCTTCAACCTTGGGCTTTGATCAAGGCACATAAAAATCAACATCCCCTCAGAGGAAATCAAAATCTCTCTAGGAAAACATTTCTCTGTGTTATCACATATCAAAACAGATAACTCAAAACAAACCTTAATCACAGATAACTGCTGTAAGTGGCACACTTGTTGATTCAAATATCCAAGTTGTCGTCCATCTCTTATCCTGGTAAAACCCTTTCTTCTGTCTAATTACTGTAAGTGGCAAGCCTCTGGATTATTTACATCTACACCACTGTCCCTCTCTTAGCATGAGAAATTCCTAAGGAAAAATGGCATTGCTCTACACTGAGTTAAAGTTTTCCCCTTCAGGACAAATCCCTATAAAGGAAATTATGGCATTGCTGGATTCTCATATCCCAGTTAAAGTAATTCTCCTTTATAAACAGTAACCCAATAAACTGTGATAAACAGATGAGATATCTCCCTTAGAGATGACAAATTCTCTCTCAGTCAACCCTTTAGCTTCAATCTTGGGCTTTAAACAAGACACAGATACCTTTTTTAGCTTCAATCTTGGGCTTTAAACAAGACACCAAATATCTTTTCCTCCCATAGAATATGAGGAACTACGATTGCCCTGATTTCCCTGTTTCTTTAAACGGGAATACGTAGGCATAAGATTGTGAAATCTTAGCGAGCATACTAATAAAAAACTCTAGGTCCAGTACCTTCACACATACTAATCAAAACTAAGGTCCAATACCTCACCAAAATCATCAAAAAATCTCTCTCTCTCTCTCTCTCTCTCTCTCTCTCTCAAAAAAGAAACTTTCCCAACCTATCAACAGATAAACACCATCAAGTACAAAGCAAAACCTAAAACTAACAACCTGTGGATAACCACATATAGGATGGGTAATTGACAACTCCCCATTGTATGACCTGACCCCGAACTCCCCGAATCTCTCTTTAAGCGTTTGTACAGTTAAACATTCGCGTGCAAGGTTAGTTTTAGATAGCTTCCCTTTCCCTTCCAGCTTCACGGGATAAATAAGAAATCAGAAAGTAGCACCTCTCCTCCTACCATTGCGGTGAGGAGGAACCCACATTCTGCGATAAGGTGGTCGCGTCACATACAAAAAACGCACGCTACAGTAAAACTACAACTCTGCTGGGGAGTGCCATTAGGATCTGTTTTACCTTAGTCATCATCATCACCATTTTCCAACAGTAAAATGGAGACTCTGTTGGGGAGTATCATTAGGATCTGTTTTACCTTAGTCATCATCGCTACCATTTTTCAACAGTAAAATGCGACTCTGTTGGGGACTCATTTTGTCTGTTTAGGACTAGGATTATAGCTCTTAAGAGGTCTAGGATGTTAGTTTTAGGAATCATACTATATATATATATATATATATATATATATATATATATCGCTTTTCCTACTTGATATCCGTGTTTATTTTTCGGTCAATGGGAATGCAAGTGATGTCGCATGCAGAAAGTTTGAGTGATACCTAAGATAGGTGATGGCAGAGACGGGCGGTCTTAATGGGAGTGAATCCCAAATAACCTGTCCCGGTAGACCATCAAATCAGTGGGGGTACCCTTTACGG
Source organism: Lathyrus tuberosus (assembly GCA_022829125.1). Classification (NCBI taxonomy): domain Eukaryota; kingdom Viridiplantae; phylum Streptophyta; class Magnoliopsida; order Fabales; family Fabaceae; genus Lathyrus; species Lathyrus tuberosus. The sequence continues at coordinate 13,461,077 of JALAZF010000110.1, forward strand.
ATTCAATGTCTAACGACTTCGGTTGTGAAAGCAGATTGTCCGATTGTGGTATCCATGAAACTGAGGATTTAGTAGACAGTAACCATGTGACTATTTAGTAGTCTGGTAGCTATCGGAAATAGTTGACACGCGATACTACACTCAATTGAGATTACCCTAAGATGCTACAGCTCGCTCGGGTGAACCAGTCTGTTGTTGCGATCCCAAGGGGGGTCAATGATTTTGAGAACAGATACAAAAATTCACCATAGTACAACCTTTAGGGATGAGTAGAGCCATGACTCCATGCTCGTGATGCTGAACCTTTGAACCCATGTTTTTTCTATGTTTTTGTGTGCTGCATTCATGCATACATTTAAAAAAACTCTTAAACAATGAAAAAATTCTTTTCTCTTCTCTCCCTTTTCAAATTAAACTAAAACAATGATTGCAAATATCAGAGAGAAATGTTACATTGTGGATTTTGGTAGATGAAAGACACACAAGTATACCTTCAAGGCTCCAAAACTAGAGGATTTAAGGAGGTTGGCGGGGATGATCACCAACCCTGATGCTTTCAGAGCTAAGTACGGAGGGCTGCTGTCTCTGTTAAGGGTCCATGTAGTTGAAGGAATCCTGTCTACGGTGATTCAATTCTACGATCCAGTTTATCACTGTTTCACGTTCCCAGATTATCAACTAGCACCAACACTGGAGGAGTAGTCTCACCTGACTAATTTACCCATCACTGACCAAGCTCTATTTTCTGGACTGGAAGAAATTCCAAAGGATCAAACCATTGCAAGAGCAATCTATTTGGATGAGTCAGAAGTCAGGACTCACATGACCGCTAAAGATGGAATCCAAGCTTTACCGGCCAAGTTCTTGGTAGAGAAAGCCCTGTACTTTGCCAGTATAGGAAATGTTACTGCTTTCGAAGATATCTTTGTTCTACTCACATACGGGTTATTCCTTTCTCCCAACATAGATAACTTCGTCGATACCAATGCCATTAAGATATTTCTGATTGGAAACCCTGTACCGACCTTGCTCGTAGATGCGTATCATTCTGTACACTTAAGGAATTTATACAGCAGAGGAATGATCACATTCTGTGTACCCCCGCTATACAAATGGTTCACTTTCGATTTACCTAAGTCTGCTGCTTTTTGGGATCATAAGAGTACTCTACGTTGGTCATAGAGAATCATGTCTCTTACCAACTCTGACATAGATTGGTACAATCGGATCTATGACGGGATAAGGATCATTGACAAATGTGGAAATTTCCCTAATGTACCCCTCATAGGAACTAAAGGAGGAATCAACTATCATCCAGTTTTGGTTCGTCGTCAACTCGGATACCCGATGAGGCATATCCCGCGTAATGTTCATCTGGAAGGTCTTTTCTTCAAGGAAGGAGAAAATGACAGGGCACTAAAGACAGAAATAGTGCATGCCTGGAAACATGTTCACAGGAAAGGAAGAGAGTCTCTAGGAAAACCAGATTGTGTCTCTGTGGAACCTTATCTCCACTGGGTACAAACTAGAGCCCTCAAGCTGAGGATGCCTTACCCTCCTCAAGAAGTTCTTCCGCTAAAGGGATCTGTCCTTTATTTTATGTCTGATGCGAAAAAACTCCAGGTCACTCTCAACAAAGTTCGACGAGAAAAGAAATCTTGGAAGAACAAGTACCGCATTCTCAATGTGGAGTGTACCAAAATTCAACAACTGTTAAAAGAAAAGGACGCTTTGATTAAGATATTTGAGCAACGTGTTGTAGAAAGTCAGGAAGGCCGAAGAAACTTGCTCACTCCTTTCACTTGGCAAAGGACCGACAACCCGACAACGGCTCAAGAGCCCAGGTTAAAGAAAAGGAAAATACTAGAACCAGCACCTGAGCTCTCCTCTGAGAGGACTCAGGATCCATAAGCTTAGACATTTCCTTTTACAGCACTTTGTAAAATACTGTATTTCCATTTCCGCAATCTTTCGAATTCAATAAAACGAGGTCTCCCCACTGTATGATATTTGCAATCTATTTGTTGAAGTTTCTTTTTTATTAAAATAAAAATTAATTAATATATATCATTGCATTCATCATTCTCACATAACATATTTTTCTTACCTTTGAATCTCACGTCTGTTTCACGATTCTAGAGTCAAACTGTCCCATTCGTATAATACTCGGGCCAATCGACAAAAGAAAATGGATGATCTCGAGGAAGAGAACAGAGAGCTGAGAGAAGAAATCGACGCTCTGAAAGAAGATATGAGGAAACTTCACAGTGACATGCAATCTCTAGCAGTAGCTCAGAGACAACAACAAAGGACTGTGATCACAGAGATCACATCTACGCCCATAGTTGAGACATATGATCCTCGGTACAACATGAATAAAGATGGTCCCTGGGGCATGCATATCAACTTTATCCCAGAAGGATATATCCTGCCGGTCATGGAAGACCCGAAAACTGCAGCAGGAACCGCTGTGCCTGAAGGTTACAAACTTCGGGAAAGCGAGAACGCAAGAGTCGTGACAGTAACTCCTGAAGGTTACAAACTTCGGGATAGAGAAGCACCAAAGGTCACCACCATAATGACTGTACCACATCCTGTGGTACACACTGTCCCAGAAGGACAGATTCCACAAGTAATCTCTGGTGGAAATGAAAGAATGTAGGACAGAATGAATGAGTTCCAGGAGCAATTTCTCGAAATGCAGAAGGAACTGCATGCCATTCGCGGTCAGGATTTATTTGGAAAGAATGCCGCAGAACTTTGTTTGGTCCCCAACGTGAAAATCTCGAACAAATTCAAGGTGCCCGACTCTGAAAAATACAAGGGCAACTATTGCCCTCAAAGTCATTTGGTGATGTACGCTCAAAAGATGTCAACTCAGACAGAGAATCAATAGCTACTGATCCATTACTTTCAAGATAGTTTAACCGGTGCCGCACTCAAAATGTACATGGGTTTAAACCGCACCAAGATCGTTACTTTCAGAGATCTTGAGGCAGCCTTCATTTAGCAGTATAAGTATAACCTGGACATGGAACCAGACAGAAATCAACTCAGAGCAATGTCGCAGAAGGACAAGGAAACTTTTAAGGAATATGCTCAGAGATGGCGTGAAATTGTCGCCCAGATCTGTCCCCCTCTTGAGGAAAAAGAGATGACAAAGATCTTTTTGAAAACCTTAAGCTTATTCTATTACGACCGAATGGTCGCCAGTGCGCCCAGCGACTTTACTGAGATGGTGAACATGGGAGTACGCCTTGAAGAGGCAGTCTGAGAAGGACGTTTAGTCAAAGATAGAGGACCATCAAGCAGTACCAAAAGATACGGTAGTGCTTTCCTTAAGAAAAAAGAGCAAGATATTGGTAATATCTCTCTCGGAAAGCAAAGGCGAAGGTATCAACCAGTAGCAGCAGTAACTCCTGCTACCAACCCTGCACCTGTTCCAACGTATCAACCTCAGGTTGCTCAGAGCCTACCGAATCAACAACAGTATCAGCAAAGGACACAACAGCCTCTTCAGTAGGCTCGTCCATAGGACAACAATAACAACCGTACAACACGAACATCAAGGTTCGACCCTATACCAATGTTGAACGCAGAACTGTTTCCGCTACTACTGGTCAAGGGGCACATCCAAACCAGGACCCCTCTTACAGTACCAGAAAATCCGCCTTTTTGGTTCAAAGCAGATCAAACTTGCCCTTACCATCAAGGAGGACCGGGGCATAATATCGGACACTGTCTCAACTTCAAATTTGATGTGCCGAAGCTTGTTAGGAACAGGGTCCTATCTTTCAAGGATACAAATTCGAATGTACAGACGAACTTGTTGCCTCAACATGAGAAGACGTCAGTGAATTTAATAGAGGAAGTCACTCTGATGAAAGACAACTTTGACTATGACTATTATGACCCAATGGATGACTTACCTATCTGGCAGCCGTACCTAGAAGACCTGGGGCAAAAGAGTCAGCCAAACGATACATATCAACTGAGCATCATTGAAAAGAATACCTACGTCCCCACCAAATCATGGGATCATCACTTAAGACATGGACAAAACTTCATTCATTACCCCATGGGGTACCTTTTGTTACAAGGTAATGCCGTTAGGCTTGAAGAATGCCGGGGAAACCTATCAAAGGGCCATGACTGTTATGTTCCATGATATGATACACAAAGAGATCGAAGTGTATGTCGATGACATAATTGCCAAATCTAAAACAGAAGAAGAGCATGTGACCCACCTGTCAAAACTATTCGAGCGTCTAAGAAAGTACAAACTCCGTTTGAATCCCAACAAATGTACGTCCGGTGTCTGCTCAAGGAAACTTTTAGGGTTCATCGTCAGCCAGAAAGGAAACGAGGTTGATCTTGACAAAGTCAAGGCCATTCAAGAAATGCCTTCTCCGAAGACTGAAAAACAAGTCAGAGGATTCCTGGGACGTTTGAATTACATTTCCAGATTCATATTCCTCATGACCGCGACATGCGCGCCAATCTTCAAAATGCTCAAGAAGATACAATCATTCCTCACTGGTTCCCCGGGAAAATGGACTCCGAATTATGACGGCCCTTACGTGGTCAAGAAAGCCTTCTCAGGCGGTGCCTTGAGACTCGCAACCATGGATGGGGAGGAGTTTTCCTACCCCAAGAATGTTGACGTAGTCAAGAAATACTTCGCCTAAATAAATAAATAAAATAAAAAACGTCTCGGTGGATTGAAAACCCAAAAGGGAGGTCCAGGAAAAAATTAGAGACATAAGCAAAAAAAATCCCGATGGATTGGAAATCTCAAAGTACAATCCAGGAAAAAGTTAGGGATTAATGGCAAGTAACTACGTTCGACGAGGTTAAATCCCCAGCAGTAATGCCATCCATCAGGAAAACTATAGTCAAGGTCATCTTCGACAAAAGCTCAGGATGTCCAGAATTCAAAGTTGGTAGAAGGATAACGGTCGTTATGTTTCAATGTAGCCCTTTTCCCTTAAATTACCATTTTCTAACTTTGTAAATACTCTATGGAATCATGCGCTTGGTTGATTTCCATCCTATCAATAAAATTTGAGCCCTAGTGCTTTTGTTTGCAATTCTTACTTGTTTTAGATTTATAGAATGACATTTTTAAACATGATCAATGATTCTTGAAATAAAACAAAAATGAATTTACTTGTCAAAATTTTTCTGCTTTTAAAATAAAGATGGCAATTCTTTTGACTGTTGAACATCGAAAGAACATTGATCGCTTCTCCGAAGGTGGTTGGGCCTCAAAGTGCAGAATCAAAGTACTCCTTCTAAAACCAGAGCATCAGAATGGAGGATCAACTGTGTCAGAAACCATGTTTCATCTGACATCCCCGGCAGAGTATGTATCTCTTAAGACCGATTGAACAATTCTTTCTCCCTACAGGGACCGTCTCTCCTAAGCAAAGGCATGATTGATATCTGGAACCAGTGATACTTTTTATTCCCCGCAGTGGCCGAGTATCCAATCGTATTCATCTATTAGTCTATATGTCGCGTCAGTTTTTTCAGCATAAACATACACACATCATCCATTATTGATTCACATTCATATTCATATTGCATCACTATCACTCTGGTCAGTCTTATCCCCAAGTGATAAAAGTCCTCTCAATCGAGTTATCAGTTCTTTCCTCCTCAGGAAATGTTTTTTCTAAACAATCTCTCCCCAATTTATTTCTGGATTGGAGCCGGTCCTCGACCACTTTGATAACTTAAACCTATGAAAGGCAAGAAGACATTCGACAAACGTCACTCTTCACAATTGAAGATGATATCTTCGCTTTCCCGAATTAAGGAAAATCCCCAGAGAAAGCTTAGCAACTAAAGATTCTCAGCAACACATTGGTTTTTCTCCCAAGAAAGTCAATGTTAATGAAGTCATCAGCACCTCAAAATTGGATTGCGTCACATGGCATTTCTCCGAGAAGATCTCGAGGAAAAGTATGATGTAATATCCCCAAGCAGGAAATAGCCTCTCAAGAGACTCGTTTTCCCCAGTAGAGTCAACAAATGGCGTCTCCAACAGATAAATTTGAACACCTCTACAACTCAGACGAATGGGTTCCCTAGCAAGTCTGACATCAAAACTTTTTCCCATCAAATAGCATCTCCCCAAGAAAATTCGGCGAGAAGTTTGATGAAAACCGCTACACATAGCATCCCTTGTCAACGAAGGAACTTAAAATAAAAATTGAGACCAGTTCCTTGGCTGAACACCAGAATCTAGGGGAAGTTTATTGACAAAAGAAACTGAGACCAGTTCTTTGGCTGAAGACCAGGATCGAGGGGAAGTTTATTGACAAAAGAAACTAAAACCAGTTCCTTAGCTGAAGACCAAGATCGAGGGGAAGTTTATTGACAAAAGAAACTGAGACCAGTTCCTTGGCTGAAGACCAGGATCGAGGGGAAGTTTATTGACAAAAGAAACTAAGACCAATTCTGTGGCTGAAAACCAGGATCGAGGGGAAGTTTTACCCTTTTCTAAGTAACATTGCTTAGCAAAAGAAGATGGATGAGCAAACTGCCATTCATAACAATAGTCAAAATTTCGGGTATTCCGATATTTAATCCTCTTGCCCCCTGAATGTTTGAATATCTTCTCCATTCACACCTTCGGGTCCAAGAAAATTAAATAGGGGCATCTGTCATACCCCAAATTTTGACCACCAAGATTTCCCATCATTGTGAAGATTATCACCACAATATGGATGTACCTTCATGCCTCATCAATTTCCTCAAAGATGGTTGAGCATTCACCATAATCAAGAATTAGAGTTTTGAGCCCTCTTAGAGCACTTAGACAAAGGATCAATCAAGAAATGACATGATCTTCAACTTGTCTAACGTCTCACGCATCTATAACGGATCAAGAGGACTCCCACATCAAGAATCAAGCACACAGTTACAACATTCCAAGTGATCAAGCTTCAAGATCGCCAGTGTCACCAAATTAGGGTTTTGGTCGACTGAGGCCTCCAGATGAAAATTTTCATCTAAACATGTGCCAAGGCTTCAAAGCACAACCCAAGATACTCCAAGGGACCTCATGGACCCAATCATCAAGTCAATTTAACCTCAGAGGATGCATTCATAAAAAATCGAGAATTTGGCTTTCTTGACCAAATTCACCCCTAAGTTGACTTTTGGGGAAAGCATGAGCCAAGACCTCAAGACATGACTTAAGGGTCTCAAATACACCACATTGATCTATTTGCAACAATGGATTGATCCAAGAAGATTGGTTCATGATCCGAAAAATAGCAAGTGTACTATTCTGTCAATGTAGTAATAAAAAGGGAATTTCCCCGAATGTCGATCTCAAGGACTGCTTGACGATATAAAGTTCTGATTTTATTTTAGTTAAACAAAAGCTTTGGGGGTTTTGGTTTTGGTTTTGCAAAGTGAAAAATAATTGCGAATAAAATAAAGAAAGTACGGGAACGGTTAAAACAGATATGAGTAGTATGCTAGGGAAGATGTATGATCTGAATCAGTAACAACTCTGAATTAACATTGCAACAACTTATTTTAACTAATTAATTACCGGTTCTTAAGGGTGTTTACTCTTAAGTCCTTAGTGAGAAAACCTTTAATTATCCAACCTAATTCCAATGTCCATAGAGAATTACAATTGAAATTAAGCAATCAATTATCATGAATATTCCGGTTTCTATAGGGTATCCCTAGTCCTAGGTGATATCTACTATAAAATAATCTCAAGCAAAGTATTAATAACAGCGGTCCTGGCTAATCGTTAACTGTAAATTAAACTCGTTTGTCCGACAAGGCAAGCATTAAGAACAGCAAAAGATTAAATAAAAAAGAGATTGTCATTGCAATAATAATATTAGAGTCATTACATAATCAAATCAGGGACACCCCCTAGCAATGGGGGTTTAGCTACTTATAAAAGTAAAGAAAAACATGATAAAAAGTGTTGTCATTACAAAAATCTTAGATGAATAGATCTTCAATCGCAGGAAGCTCTTGAAAATATGAATCCACTGTTGAAATCTGAGTTCTCAAGCCTTCAAAACATGTATTTTGCTATCAAGAATCCGTCCACCCTTAAAAAATCGCATGGTGGCTTTAAGTACGTCAAATTTGGGCTTTTTCACACTTCTGGGCCTCCATGCGCGTACCGGGGGTGCCATACGCGTATGGGAGCGTATGGTACGCGTACGGGAGTGTATGGGCATGTTCTGGGCGTATCATACGCATACGGGGGCAGGCAATACGTGTATGGGGGCAGGCCATACGCGTATGGGGAGAGAAACAACACTTTCAACATTTTTTTCAACATTTTTCAGCATTCGATACGCGTATGAAATGAGGCAATATGCGTATGAACAATGTCGAATCTGCCAAAAGTGTCTTCACAAAAGTTGTAGCCCCTGATCTTAGCTTTGATTTTCCGCCAGACCCACATCGTTTCGATTTACGATGCTCCAATTATGATCAAAATATTGCACGCCTATCATGATGAAAAACATGCTGAAAAATAGATTTTTCCAATCTTTCTAAAAATTCGCCGCGTTCCTTTTCTAACCATATCATTGACTTCATCTGCCCTACAAAACACGTTAACCTTCCCAAAAGATCAAAAATACCATAAACGATTAAAACATAGATAAATACGAAATTAAAGAAACTGACATATAAACCACTCAAACTATATGAAAAATGTAAATAATTCGCCTACTTTCACCTGTTAAAATGATAATAACTATAGCAAAATGGTGACTGATCACAACCCCAAACTTAGCTTGTTGCTTGTCCTCAAGTAACATTCTATGCAGAAAAATTATGTCACCCCAAACTTACTGTAAAAAGAGGACTTACCATAATACTTCTGAAATCTTTCGCACTGGACCCTTTGATACTACCTTGGGTTTTCATTTTTTTTATTCATAGCCAGCAAGCCAGAAACACATTCACTTGGAAACACTACTTCATCTGTCAGCTTATTTCACACTCTCACCAAGTCTCTCGGGGTTAAAGTGTTATCACGCTCAAATCAAGGTAAGAAATATCAGATCAAATGTTTGAACAAATTCTCAAATCTTATCAACATGCACAAAACACACACTTTTTGAGGTCTCTGGGTTGTAACAGGGCTTGGGTTAAGGTAGGATATAAAAAAGGAAAACAAGGGTTTTTGGTTCAGAGTACGTGAGATCATTCGTGTCACCATGTTTTTTCATTAGTGCTTTTGTGGGGAATTTTAAAATCCATTCGGTGAATGCAATTTTTTTTTGAAGTAGGAAAATTTTTTTCTTCCCCCTTTTTTTCTTTTTCACTTTTTTTTTCCTTCTTTTTTTTCTTTTGGTTCTTTGCACTCACCGTGTTTTACTTTTATCAACTGCATAGCTACCCCAAACTTAAAGGTTGCTATTACAACAGCAACCCCAAACTTAAAATTGAACATAGATTTCAAAACTATAACACTTACTCCGAAAATGGTAGGGAAAATAATTTGGCCATGGGTTAATAATTGCAGGTGTAAAACAAACAAAGGGATACACGCTTAATTGGGGTAAACGAAGGATAATAATAATAATAATAATGGGATGGCTAGAAAGGTTCTAGGTGATAACAAAAAAAATGCCTCAGTGTGTAATCATACAGTTAACAATCAGAAAGAACGTGCGCAAACCCTGATAGATAAAGACATACCTGACATTTCTTTCATAATGACATATGTGTTTGGCTTTTTCTGAACTCACTAGGACGGGTAAAACTGACAACTTCCATAGTGTCTCTTTCCTCAATGCTCTTTGCTCCTGGTTCTTATAACAATATTCAACCAGTGTGTCCAATCATATACAGAAGTATCAAACAGTCTGGGTAACTTAAGCAGAGAACATCCAAGCAATTAGTCTGAGGAATCCGTGTCAACCACTCATGCTAGAAATCACCACTTAACAGGAAAAATTATGAAAAGACAACAATAACCCAATGACAACTCATGCCTTATTTAAACTTGCAAAATAATAAATAAAAACAAAATACAAATACCTCCCTTGGGTTGCCTCCTAAGCAGCGCTCGTTTACCGTCATTAGCTTGACCCCTTATTCCATGTTAGGGTGGCATATATGAAACAAAGAACACCTCATCTTTTTTCTTTCTTTTGTTTGGTAGAAACCCCATGAACTTGAGGTATTGATGATGTTTCTTCCAACTCATTTTCATTAGAATTTTTGTGAATAAGGCATAAATGAAATCCAATACTTTATAAATTTCTTGTCTTTCATCTGCCTTGTCAAAATAGTTTTTAGGGATACTATTTTCTTGAAGATTTTCTTGTTGGATGTCTACATCTTCATAAATCGTTACATCTGTATTTTCATCCAGCACTAGATCATCTTCAAGTTGCCTTTTTTCTTCTTCCCCGTAGTTCTTGTTTACCTCAAATTCTTTTATTTCTAATGCATCTTCTTCGGCTGACGTTATGCCTTGTTCTTCTTCTTTCACACATTCTTCTTCGAACCTACACTCTCACCAAATAAAATAATCTGGATAAAAGTTAGCTTCCTCACATTCATTCATAAGGATTCTTACCTTCCTCCTATATGCTTTAAAAATTTTAGTTGCCCCTTCCAGAGTGATTCCCGAATCAGGCGACCAACATGCAGGAGATACAGGTGGTAATGTATAAAAGATATCCATAACTACACAACTCAAACTTTATTAGTTGCATAGTATAGAAGAATTCATGAAGCAACAATAATCTGATTTTTTTTTATAATAAGATAAAATAAAAATAACAAATAAAATTAAAACTAAATTTTAATTGCGGAGCAACAAAATTTTAACTAAAATAAAACTCTAAAATTTATGATCTTTGGCAGTCCCCGGCAACGGCGCCAAAAACTTGGTCGAAAAAATAGCAAGTGTACTATTCTGCCAATGTAGTAATACAAAAGGGAATTTCGCCGAATGTCGATCTTAAGGACTGCTTGACGATATAGAGTTCCGGTTTTATTTTAGTTAAACAAAAGCTTTGGGGGTTTTGGTTTTGGTTTTGTAAAGTGGAAAATAATTGCGAATAAAATAAAGAAAGTACGGGAACGGTTAAAACAGATATGAGTAGCATGATAGGGAAGATGTATGATCTGAATCAGTAACAACTCTGAATTAACATTGCAACAACTTATTTTAACTAATTAATTACCGGTTCTTAAGTGTGTTTACTCCTAAGTCCTTAGTGAGAAAACCTTTAATCATCCAACCTAATTCCTATTTCCATAGAGAATTACAATTGAAATTAAGCAATCAATTATCAAGAATATTCTAGTTTCTATAGAGTATCCCTAGTCCTAGGTGATATCTACTATAAAATAATCTCAAGCAAAGCATTAACAACGGCGGTCCTGCCTAATCGTTAACAGTAAATCAAACCCGTTTGTTCGACAAGGAAAGCATTAAGAACAGCAAAAGATTAAATCAAAAAGAGGTTGTCATTGCAATAATAAGATTAGAGTCATTACATAATCAAATCAGGGACACCCCCTAGCAATGGGGGTTTAGCTACTCATAAAAGTAAAGAAAAACACGATAAAAAGTGTTGTAATTACAAAAATCTTAGATAAATAGATCTTCAATCGCAGGAAGCTCTTGAAAATACGAATCCACTGTTGAAATCTGAGTTCTCCAGCCTTCAAAACGTGTATTTTGCCGTCAAGAATCCGACCACCCTTAAAAAATCGCATGGTGGCTTTAAATACGTCAAATTTGGGCTTTTTCGCACTTCTGGGCCTCCATACGCGTATCGGGGGTGTCATATGCGTATGGGAGCGTATGGTACACGTACGGGAGCGTATGGGCATGTTCTGGGCGTATCATACGCATACGGGGGCAGGCAATACGCGTATGGGGGCAGGCCATACGCGTATGGGCAGAGAAACAGCATTTTCAGCATTTTTCAGCATTCGATACGCGTATGAAATGAGGCAATATGCGTATGAACAGTGTTGAATCTGCCAAAAGTGTCTTCATGAAAGTTGTAGTCCTTGATCTTAGCTTTTATTTGCCGTCAAACCCACATCGTTTCGATTTACGATGCTCCAATTATGATCAAAATACTGCACGCCTATCATGATGAAAAACATGCTGGAAAATAGATTTTTCCAATCTTTCTAAAAATTCGTCGCGTTCCTTTTCTGACCATATCGTTGACTTCATCTGACCTACAAAACACGTTAACCTTCCCAAAAAGATCAAAAATACCATAAACGATTAAAACATAGATAAATACGAAATTAAAGAAACTGACATATAAACCACTCAAACTATATGAAAAATGTAAATAATTTGCATACTTTCACGTGTTAAAATGATAATAACTATAGCAAAATGGTGACTGAACAGTTCACAAGTTTCAATTTCATCTGGACCACAATTAGGGTTTTGAAGAAAAAGTCAACTGTATCTTTGACTTTTCACCAAGACATGCTTCCAAACCTTGGGACATGATTCAATATACCCTATAACACCTATGGAATCTATCCATTAGGTTTGATTTAGGTCAAGGACTTGATTTCACAAAGGATCGCACAGTTTGGATTTCATCCGATAAAAAGTCAAATGTGCACAAAATCAAGTTTGACTTTTTGGAAATTTTCACAAATATGGTTCCCCTAAGTCAAAAATAATGTCAATGTATGGTATTGATCATCATCCATCAAGAAAAATCAAGAAAAGTGAGGTTTCTTACAAAAGGGGCAACCTTGAGAAACCAAAATTTTTCTAAGTTATGAAACAAAAGTGATTTTCGTACCAACTTCCAAGGATCATAACTTGAGATCCAAGCAACCATTTTGGGTGATCCAAAGCTGGATTTGTAGGTCTTGCTACACTCTACAAAGCTTCAACTACCTCCAACTCCAATTATTTATGGATTTTAAGTTATGGAGTGATAAAAATGACAAAAACATGAAAATAACACTTTTTCCAACACTTAGTGAAAATTTGCCTAAGTTATCAACCTTGAACATCAATGTTCATGATGAATTTTCAATGGGATCCAAATAGTTTCAAAACAAACTACGATCACACATGTTTTGTATCATATGAGGGCTTTCCAAAAAGCACAAGAGCCTCCCATAACTCAGCCTGAGCAGGGAGATATGACTCCCTCAAAATCACCATTTCCAATTGTTCCAAGCAAAGCAGATTTTGTGCATTTGCTCGATTTAGCAAATTTGGACAACTCCAAGCCTTGTCATCCATTTGGACACATCTGAGGATAAAAAAAAAGGAGAATTATCTGATCCCCATGCCTCCCAAGTCCAAGGATCTACTTATAGCCATGTCAAACCTAAAAGAGCTAAAAAGTGCCAAGACTCCAATTTTGTTTCAATGCACTCAATGGATGCATCAAGGTGGCATGAACTGAGGCGAGTTTAAATGAATGAGTCAAGCCTTATATCTGAACCAGGTGACCAAAGGACTGTGCTCTAACCTCAAGTCATTGCCTAGAGGAGACTTGAGATTTCATTTGATCCACATTGGCCACAGACATGCTGTAGGTGCCACACACTATTGCTGCCAAAACAAACTTGCTCCACTATAAATAGAGCTCATTTATGCCCAGTTTGAGTACATCAAAGCACCCAAACTGATGCTTTCCTCAAAATCTCCCTTTCACTCCAATTTTTCCTTCTAACTCAAGTCACTATCGGGTTTTGAGTTTGAGAGCAATTCCAACCAAACCAATCACACACACACCTCATAAACATCATATGTGAGTGATCCATAACACAAAATCACATCTGGAACATCATATTCTCAAAATCACCAGCCAATTGCTCAAGTTTTTGACAGAGTTGCAGTTGAGGTGCCACATCAAGTTCCAGCTCATTTCAATCCACTCCAAGCATTCAAACACACTCCATGGCACCTAAGGAAGCTGTCCAGATCATTAGAACCTAGCTGCAACACGTCAATCCCCAAACTCGATCACCAGTTGCAAGAGGTAAGCATGAACCCTTCAAACTCTATATTCCATGCATCATAAATGAATATTTATGTTACCATCTTGTTCTTGCATGTATATAGAGTGATAACCCTCAATCAATTGCCATGAATCAATCGTGTATGAAATTTCACTGTGTTCATGCTGAAATTAGGGTTCTTGAGGTTTTCTGTTGATTTCTTTCTCCATACTTAATATAAATACAATTAAACTATATGGTTGTGATCCTTGTTCAAAAACGAACAAGATTGGTACTTGAATCATGCAAAGCCATTGAGAAATCATGGAGAAAAGTGAGAAAACACGAATCTGCAAAAACAGAGGGCGCGCGCAAGAACCAAGTGTTCTTGGCGCCATAATTCAAATTTTTTAATTTTAGTTATTTTTGTTTAATTGATTCAATAATTAATTTCTCTCTGAATATTTATGCTTTTTAATTGATTCTTTTTCTCAAATTCATAAAAATGTTTAAATATTTTATTTTACAAAAAAATCCAATTTATATTATTTTTTTAATATAGTTAGTATTTTTGTAATTAATTTCATTTTTTATTGTTTTAAACATTTTTAAAATGAAATTCCCACTTTGATCTTTCAAAATCAATTGAATTTTAAGCTTTCATATGATTAAACATGATTTTTCAAAACATTTTCCAAAGTGTACAACTTGTTTTTGAATATAATTGATATTTTATCATTTATTATTTAAATTACCTTTGAAAAATGACATTTTAATTTAAAATGAGGGTTTCCTCTCGATTTTAAATTTTCAAACAAACTTTGGGCTTCTAATAAAGTGTAAGACCCAACCCTCTTTTGTACATAAATAATTTGGGCCCTAGTACAATTTTTAAAACGACGGTGCGATCACTGTCTTTCCATGGGCCTCTCCTTGAGTTGTAAGCCACATATCTTGGACAAAAATATACTTTTGGGCCTCTATTAGAGTGTAAGACCCAATCCCTTTTTAACTAAAACGTTTTTGGGCCTCATTCATTGTATAAGTCCCGATACGATTTTAACATCTCGGCGCGGTCGTCGCCTTTTAAACAAAAATCACCTGGGCCTCTCCTTGAGTTGTAAGCCCCATCACTTGTATATAAAATAAACTTTGGGCCTCTAGTAGGGTGTAAGACCCATTCCTCGTAAATAAAAACCTTTTTGGGCCTCAGTCGTTGTATAAGTCCCATTGCGATTTTAAAAACACGACGCGGTCGTCGCTTTTTCAAAACATTTTCAACTGGGTCTACCCTTGTGTTGTAAGTCCCATTTCTTTTCTTTTTCAAACCTTTGGGCCTCTCCTTGAGTTGTAAGACCCATCCCTCTGTACAGAAAACCTTTTTTGGGCCTCAGTCATTGTATAAGCCCCAGTACAGTTTAAAAAACAACGGTACGATTACTGTTTTTCATCTGGGTCTCTCCTTGAGTATAAGCCCCAACAATCTTTTCAAAATAACTTCCCTCTTGATTTAGGTTCAAATCCCTAGTTGTTGTCAAAACTTACTTTAATTTCTTGAACAACTAACCATACAGCTGTTACAATGGAAGCTTGCTCGCCTGTATTATCAGCTTTCATTTACTCGCTTTCATATATATATATATATATATATATATATAAAACTGTATTACTGGAAGCTTGCTCACCTGTATGTCCTTCTTTCATATCCTTTTAAATACTTGTCATATATCAACCGTATATATACTAGTATATTTGCTTAGAATTTTCCCCGGCAACTAGGTCTAGAACTAGGTAAAGCCAGTTTGTCACTCTTAAATACAGTCAAAACTAGATCCCCATAGGATTTCCAAATACAGTCTTGCCTTCTCTTCAGCTTAAACAATATGGAACAAAGAGAAAGGCATTATTCCCGGTGAAACGTTTCTCAGACTGTCACTATTAGAAATTGTCAAAGAAGTTCATTTCCCCAGAGAGTATTAATTCCCGGTGAAACCTATCTTGAATTTCTTCAAACCCTAGAACTGTTCATTAAAGAAAAGATTATTCTCGGTGAAAATTTTCTTGAACTCTTCTTAAGTTTGGACCCACAGGCTTCCTAAAAGCATCCCCGCCTCCTCTTGGGCTTTATACAAGGACCCTCCGACTTCTTAGAATTTCTCATGCCTTCTCTTGGGCTTAATACAAGGACCCTGAAGACCTCTTAAAGGTATAGGACAGAACTTAGTCATCCTTTACTAGGGCAGACTTTCTTGAGTCAAAGCCTCATACCAATTTAGGGTTGATTCTCATCCCTTAAGGCATTATACAAAGATAAATTCTTTCACACCAGTAGACTTGGACAGTCTAATCCCCTTTTGGATCTCAATGACATTCTCAAGTTCCTTATAAACATAGGAGAAACCCAGGTTATTTTTTATCAATCTCCAACAGAGTTAAAACCCATGGGTTCTAAAACCCAGTCTTTCTCCTAAAAATTCCTTAGCCAGGGTCACTTTATCATCAATATAACACTATCCCAAATCAGAACCACAAGGCATCTGATATCCCAACTCTTCTGTAAACCCTCACCAAGAGTTGATTCCCCATTTGGACCTGTCTCTGGATCTCAATAATCCTCAGTAGAAGTTAGCCTCCTCTTAGGCTTTGTATAATGATCCTTCCTTTCCTCAGCATATTCAGCCTCCTTTTAGGCTTTGTATAATGATTTCTTTCTTTGTTCTCCCCTAGCAAAGTCAGCCTCCTCTTGGGCTTCGTACAATGATTTTCCCCAGCTGAGCTAACCTTTTCAGACTCTCTTATTGAGTCAATCACCTTTCCACACTCTCTTATTGAGTCAATGGTACCAAACAAAAGCATTCTCTTGTTGAGTCAAACTCTTTTAGCCTCAATCTTGGGCTTTGTACAAGACACCATATAAATTTCCCTAAACAGAGTCAACCCTCTCTTCAGCCTCAATCTTGGACTTTGTACAAGAAGGATAATACTCTTCAGCAGAGTCAAACTTATTTCTGCCTCAATCAAGGGCTTTATACAAGACACTTAAAATATCCTCAGCCGAATCAGTAAAGTCTCATTTTAGCCTCAATCTTGGGCTTTGTACAAGATAGATAAAGATTTCTTTCCCACAGAGTCAGTCTTTTTTTCAGCCTCAATCTTGGGCTTTGTACAAGATAGATAAAGATTTCTTTCCCACAAAGTCAGTCTTCTTTTCAGCCTCAATCTTGGGCTTTGTACAAGACATAAACAAACCCTCCCCAGTTGAGTCAAAACTACTTTTAGCCTCAATCTCAGGCTTTGTACAAGACAGGCAAAATATTTCCCCAAAAAAGTCAAACTTTTAGCCTCCTCTTAGGCGTTGTATAATGATATCCCCAAAAGAGTCAGTCTTTTTTTAGCCTCAATCTTGGGCTTTGTACAAGACAGATAAACACTCTCTTGTTGAGCCAGTCTTTTCTAGCCTCATTTTAGGCTTGGTATAAGGACTTCCCTAGTGGAGTCAATCAATCTCTTAGCTTCAACCTTGGGCTTTGATCAAGGCACACAAAAATCAACATCCCCTCAGAGGAAATCAAAATCTTTGTAGGAAAACATTTCTCTGTGTTATCACATATCAAAACAGATAACTCAAAATAAAACTTAATCCCAGATAACTGTTGTAAGTGGCACACTTGTTTATTCAAATATCCAAGTTATCGTCTATCTCTTATCCTGGTAAAACCCTTTCTTCCGTCTAATTGCTGTAAGTGGCAAGCCTCTGGATTATTTACATCCACGCCATTGTCCCTCTCTTAGCATGAGAAATTCCTAAGAAAAAATGTCATTGCTCTACACTGAGTTAAAGTTTTACCCTTCAGGACAAATCCCTATAAAGGCAATAAACCAGACTTTCATGTTGTTCAGTGTCTCCTGAGACATTCTTTGGCTCCATACAGTCATCACAAATGTTCACCAGTTTGGGTGAGATTCTTATGAGAAGCCATTTGTTCAAGAAAGATAACTGAGACTCGAAAGAGCAACCATCCGACCTTGGAGGCTGATTATGAAGTCCTCTAATCATATGCCATGAACCTAATGAGATTTGGTCAAGAGAAATCAAGAAAATATCATCTGGTCAAGAGTTGTGATTACGGTTTTAACCTGAAGATTCATTGAAGAGCCTTGTTGTACCAGGAAGTAGTTTAGAGGGTTCATCAACCATTTGAGCTCACATACTCTCAAAAGATCATCCATCGGAATTTCTGAGGAAATTAAGGTTTTGACCAAAGAAATCGAGCCTCCGATTCTGACGATTTTGGACCAAAAAGAAGCATCTGAGCCATGTCTCATTTCGTTGTGATCGACCATTGACTGAGGACGCGAGGAATCAGCATTTGTAATTTTTATTTTATTTTATTTGAATGAAAAATAAAAGAAAAAAAAGTAAAAAAAAAAAATTAAAAAGGAAGAGAACATCTCATGGCGCCCACCATGAGTGTTCTGTGGTGCCTGCCACTTGTATGGCACTAGCCATGTATATGGTGCCTGCCATAGGATTCTTGTGGCACTTGCCACAATTTTTTTTTTGCAACCTTCACTTCAGAAAAAGCTTTTTTAAATAAAAAAGGAAAATACACTTTATACGAAGCCAGCCAAGCAAGTGGATGCAAAGTTCATCAAGACAAAAGAAAAATCTTTTCAATAAAGTCCTGTTTATGTCTATTCAACATAATCTAGTCCCTGAGCCTAGTTCTGATAATGAAGACTTTTTGAACCAATTACTTACACTTGCACAATCTTTTGAAAAAAAGAAAACTCGGCCATGCTGCAAGCTTCTCATTTCTCCTATAAATAGGGCACCACACTTCAGCAAATTCTTCACACCAACTTCACCGAAAAATAGTGAATGCTCTCATTTCTTTCTCCCCATTACTCTGATAAAATATTTTTGCAAGTGTTTTTCGGTTCAAGGTTTCCGCTGTTCAACCTTGCTGTGATAGTTTGAAAAAGAAGAAGTGCGTTAGTTCTTTCCAAGTACGTATTCGCGAAGAGGCAGTGGACCGTCTCCACTAGGTAACGCTCCATCCTTTGTTTTTATTTTCCTTGCTGCATGTTGAAATATCATGATTGAATGTTCATACCATGTTCATCTATTTTGAAATCTAATTAAATATTACAGGTATTATGTGTGTTTTTGTTTTCACGTTTATGAAAAGATTTTACTTTAAAAGAACAAAATAAAAAAAAGAAATAAATTGAGATTTTGCTTTGATTTATGATTGTTGCTTTAAGGAAAAATGAAAAAAATGAAATAAAAGTGAGATTGTATTTGTTTTACTAATATGGTTTAATGAAATGAAAATGAAAAAAATAGAAAAGAGAGATAGTGTGGCGCCTGCCACCTCCCTCTCTCCCATGTGTCGCGCCTGCCACAAAGGAGTGTGGTGCCTTCCACCTCCCTCTCTCCCATGTTATGGCGTCTGCCACAATGTTGTGGCACCTGCCACACATTGTGGCACCTTTAAGTGGCGACTGCCACTTCAACCCTTTTTTTTTTGTTTTGTTTTTTATTTCAATTAACATTTTGTTTTTTTTCTTCTTAAAAAATAACTTCAAAATTAAAAAAAATATATATAAATAAAAAAATATATGCATAGCTTTGTGTTAACTCCTGAACCTTTCGTGTAAAGAAAAAATCATTCTGGAAATTTTTAAGTTTTCTAGTGAGGTATTTTGCAGCAACGTAAAAAATATTTGCTTGAAATTTATTTCTGGACTTTATCACTCACCATGCCTCTGGTTTAAAAATTGAAAAATGTCATCTCTTTTATCCATGTTCATCTGTGAAATATTGGTTGTTTTCGAGCTTTTGAAATCGTATCTGTTTATTTGACGTTTGTAAATTTGCCCTCTTTATTCCAAAGGAAAGTCTCTCTATTGACTTCATTGTCATAGATAGATCATCGCCCTCAACCCTACTTGAGTACTACCCTCATAGTACTCTATTTCCCTTGGCCTCTTAAGAGCCGTTTACATCACAAACTTAGAACTAGGACAGAGTTCTTAAACTCTATGTGACTCTCATCATCATGAGTATTCACTTCCCTTTACAACGTAGACTTAGAGAGTTCCTCAACTCTACACGAGTTTCATACTCGTTCCCCTTGGAAATTTGGCCACAGTCAATGGTTCCTCCAAAAAATTTAGTTAGGTGAACTAAAGTTGCTCTGATTCTTTAGTCAGATACGTAGGCACAAGATGCGACGTCTTGGCGAGCAAACTTAGTGTACATACCCCTAGGTCTTTACCTTTACCCTTAGCAGATTCCGTTAGCAAGCAAACATAACATAACACTAACTAAACAAAAGGTTCCTGTAGAGTACTACAGATATTAAGGATGCTAATACCTTCCCTTAGTATAACCAACCCCCGAACCTTAGATCTCCCCCCTTTAGGTTTTCTCGATCTTGAACCTTTCCTTTGGATAAATCAAAGTCGGTGGTGAATTCAAAGAAATGTGATGCAAGTTAATCAATAGCTTGTTATCCGATTCTCACCGCAACAGAAATGGCGACTTCACTGGGGATACACTAAAAATTTGAGGGTTAAACCCACTTTGTTTATACTGGTGTTTGTTATATGTTTTGCTTGCTTGATTGTACATATCTATATATATGCGTGTATACCTATTTTGCTTGACATCTTCTGTTGGCATGGCACTATTGAGTGATGAGATAAGTCCTAACCCGGACTTGAGAGCACACCTATGATAGGATCGTGGTGTAATCAATAGTCGATTGTTGGGAGTAGTCCTAACAATTTATGGAATATGATGACCACACTCAGATGAGGCCCTTTGGGATTGTTGATGTCTGATGTGAGCAGTCGCATTGATGTCACTCTTCCCAATTGGGAGCCAGGGATTCTGAGGACCGTAGTTACCTTCACCCCACTTGGCCTTTTAGGATGCAGTGCGGTGGCTATGAGGGAGTAGTCCCAAGTAGTTGTTACGCGATACTACACTCAGACGAGTTTATCTTGAGAATATTATTAACCCGCGTGAGTAGTCACATGGGCCGATAATATCCGAAGGAATTACGTAGACTCTGAGAACTTTTAGAACCCTGTTCTATAGTTGATGAACCTATAGTACACACCTATTGGAATGGGTAGACCATGGCTCCATTCATGAGACCTCTAAACCTAGGACTTGTGTGCTTCGTTGTATGTACATATGCATGTGTTTATGTGTACCCGTGTTTGTGCATTGCATACATCTCATTGCATCCATTGTTGGTTTCAAGGAATTCAGACATTCATTTCCTTTTCAAAAGATCAATAGAGCTTGGATCTTAAAAAACAAAAACTTCTTCAGTTTTTCCAACAAAAAAAAAATTCGCAACTTGCCTTTGAGTTCCTTGAAACCACTTGGCTTACATTTGCATTTCATGCGCATTCGCATCACATTCGCATCTCTCAGTCTTGCGTCTCTTCCTCTGTGTCTGAAGGATACCTAGCACCTATTCGAGACAATGGCAATAATGAATGAAATTCTGAAGAACCAGGAAAATTTTAAAGAGGAGGTCAGAATCCTCAAATGCCAGATGAGTTAGGTTTTGGGAACTTTGCAAGCTCTAATGAAAATAGAGGAGCACATTCACCATATAAAGCCAACATTCAACAACCAAGCTTCTGTTTATCATCCAGTTCCTCAACCACCAATCTATCAACGAGCGCCCAATGCTCCTACTTATCCACAATGGACTCAAGCATCTCGTCAGAACGTTCCAGGTAAGAGACAGGGTGGTAGGCCTCTGATTCCTCCCATTCCTATGACGTATACAGCGTTGTATCCTTCTTTGGTGCAACAAGGATTAATAACTACAAGGTCATTAGGCCCACCTCCTGATCCGCTTCCACCTTCTTACAATCCCAACGCTCATTGTGCGTTCCATGAAGGTGCACCAGGCCATAATTTAGAAGGTTGTTTTGCTTTGAAGCATATTCTGAGGAATTTAGTGGAGAGAAATATTTTATATTTCGATGGCTCTCAGCTTAATACCAAGAACAATCCTTTGCCATCTCCTGTGGTTCTCCCATGCCCAGGATCTGTCTTTGGGGAAACTTCATGCCAGCCAGCCTTTGGTCTTGTTCCTGCACCAGAATGTAATCGTCATCAGGTGTAACACCCACAATCTATACCCCCAAATAGATAAAGCAATAAAAAAAATTCATCAGAGTATAATTAAAACATTCACGGCATAGACTGAGGAGTCACATCAATTTAGACAAAACCACAATAAACCTGCTCATAAAGATATGCATCAATCAGGTAGCAAATAACAGAGGAACTTAGTTCCTATTACCCACAATCCAGATACAGAATAAAAGCGGAAAATTTGCAACTGAATCTCATATATATATATATATATATAACATAAAAGTCTGTCTGTCATACACAGATTCATACATGTACAATCCAAAAGATATATATACATATACACATAAATCACAACGATCTCCCCGACTACCCGGTGCTACATATCAGAGCCGACCGACAAAAGAGTGAAGACCTAAGCTTCACAAAAAGACCTCCAGCATCTAATCTGCAATGCCTCATAGAGCATTTAAAACAGCAGAAGGGTGAGAAACACAATCATAATATAATTGCATACGATTATATAATAACACAAAAATACACGTGTAAAATATTCTCACCACAACTTATACCAGAATTCGAACACAAAACAACACAGTGCATATCTCATATATCCATCACCAAGGCATATATAATCAAGCTTAATGCAATTATCAACAACACACACACATATATATATATATCTCAACTCATCAATTCCATTCACAATTCCACACAAAGTCAATCCATTCATGATTTATGCAAATGCAAAGAGACCGACACAACGACTCTATACAAATGCAGTACCATCCATCCGTAAATCTCATCATTAGTTCACTCAGGAACTATTGGAACCATCACTTGTTACTTAGTGTAACCCCCTGTCGGGCAAACGATGTTCCCCATCGCTTTAGGTCCTCTTTGTATAAGGCACACGACGTTTATGGATCGCTTTAGGTCGTCTTTGTATAAGGCACACAATCCGATCGCTTTAGGTCCTCTTTGTATAAGGCACACGATCGTCTATAATCATCGCTTTAGGTCCTCTTTGTATAAGGCACACGATCGTCTATAATCATCGCTTTAGGTCCTCTTTGTATAAGGCACACGATGTTATAGAAGATTCTTTCTGGAATCGATTCGTCGCTCACACCCCACAAGGGCACACGACATCTCAAGAATGCATATCATGATGCTTGGCATACAATGACTCATGACATTCAAATGCACACATATACACATCCATAATCATGCATATATCATCAAATACAACACATTGCATTTTCTTTCCCTTAGGCCACAAACCATCTTCACAACATTTTATCACATGCATTTTCATCACACAATAGCACACAAGTCGTACGATATCCATATCAACAGCACATTGCATGATAACACATCAATTACACACACTTATAACGGTAAAAGTTGACAAAACGACACTATTCCGAATTCTCGACATAATTAAATCTGCCAATAATCTCAAAACCATTATAATAAGAAAGTACACCTCAATAGCTTTCCAACGATACCAAGAATGTTCAAAACGGATAATCGGAACACAAGTTACGGAAGTATAAAGAAAAGGAATCATGAAAAGACAACATTCTGCACCCTCTCTGGTCATACGCGTATTTCCCTGAGCCATACGCGTAATGCCCAGCTCACTCGCCCATTCCATACGCGTATTTCCCAACTTGATACGCATATGGGTAGAGACCAAATTCTCCCCAAAAATCCCACTAAAAGCTCCATACGCGTAATGCCTCACACGTTACGCGTATTGCCTTGCCAGATACGCGTACCATTATGCAAATCAGCAGATGGCCGAGAAAAATGAACTTCCATACGCGTAATGCCCAAAATTCCCCTTACCATACGCGTATTGCCCAAACCAATATGCGTATTGCCCTGCGTGTTACGCGTATGGGCAACGAAAAATCCAGAATTTCCTGCAGAATTTTTCTGCTATGGGTTCACCCAAAATCAACCCCAAATCTCACCAAAACACCAGAAAATTACCAAATGAATACACAACAACACCTATCTAACATGGTTCAACAATTAGGAACATCAAAACATGATTTCAGACACAATTTAAATTAATTTCCAACAATTTTCACATATTATGGTTTTTGTTCTACATCTAATTTCAATCAAAAAACAAACAAATACAAACATACATAATCATACACAAGTATAATATAATCAAGTTTCACACCCTTACCCGATTTAATCGTGTTTTCAATAGTCGGTTGATCGATTTCTTCTTTTCCATGTTTTTCTCTCTTTTCTTCTTCTTTTCCCTTTTCTTTCTTCTCTTTTTCTTTCCTTTCTATTTTTCTCTCTTTCTATTTCTATTTTACTAACTTAAGAAAATATAAAGTAAAATGACCAAATTACCCCTACACTCAAATATCTCGCAAACGCTCTCAAAATGCGATAAAACATACCAACAATGAAAAATAATATATTATCAAGTAAAAGTCAAAAATAAAATAACATAATAATTAAATAATTAAATCGATTCGATTAAATAAAAATAACTAAAACTGGGGCCTTACAACTCTCCCCCACTTAGAAATTTTCGTCCTCGAAAATATTACCTCAGACGAACAACTCCGGATATGACTCCCGCATCCGACTCTCCAACTCCCAAGTCAAATTGCCCTCAGCAGCGCCTTCCCACGCTACTTTCACAAGCGCAATATCCTTGCCTCTTAACTGCTTCAACTCGCAATCCAAAATTTTCACTGGTAATGCCTCAACCGTAAGGCTCTCCCTTACCTCAACCTCATCCATCGGAATCACATGCGACGGATTCGGAACATACTTCCGAAGCTGTGAAACATGGAACACATCGTGCAAATTCGAAAGACTCGGCGGCAACGCCACCCGATAAGCCACAGCACCAACTCTCACAGATATCTGGTAAGGACCAATAAACCGAGAAGTAAGCTTCTTCGACTTCAATGCACGACCAACACCCGTCACCGATGTAACTCTAAAAAATACATGATCGCCCTCTTGAAACTCAAGATATTTCCTCCTTCGATCATGATAATTCTTTTTCCTACTCTGAGAAGCCTTCATTTTCTCACGAATAAGTTTCACCTTTTCTGTAGTCTGTTGCACTAACTCCGGTCCAACCACCGAACCCTCCCCAGATTCATGCCAACACAAAGGTGTTCGACATCTTCTTCCATACAACGCTTCAAACGGTGCCATTCCAATACTCGAATGGAAACTGTTGTTATACGTGAATTCCACCAATGCAAGATAACTGTCCCAAGCACCACCTTGCTCAAGAACACAAGCTCGCAACAAATCTTCCAACGACTGAATAGTTCTCTCGGTCTGACCATCCGTCTGCGGATGATAAGCCGAACTTAATCTCAACTTGGAACCTAACGCCTATTGCAAACTTTCCCAAAATCTGGAAGTAAACCTCGGATCTCGATCTGAAACAATACTCAACGGAACACCATGTAATTTCACAACCACACTGATATAAATCTCAACCAACCTCTCCAAAGAAAAACTGATGTCAATCGGAATGAAATGCGCCAATTTAGTCAGCCTATCCACAACTACCCAAATGGCATTATGTCCCCTCTGTGTATTCGGCAACCCTTTCACAAAATCCATAGAAATGTTGTCCCATTTCCACTCGGGAATATCCAACGGTTGCAACAATCAACTAGGTTTATGATGTTCCACCTTAGACTTCTGACACGTCAAACACGCATAAACAAACTGAGCCACATCCCTCTTCAATCCAGACCACCAAAAGATCTTCTTCAAATCTTGATACATCTTATTAGCTCCCGGATGTATACTCAAATTACTCCGGTGTCCTTCCTCTAAAATCATCTTTTTCAAGTCCTAATCATCAGGAATACAAATTCTACCACGGAATCTCAAAACACCCTTATCATCCACTTTAAAGTCACCATCCACACTTTGATCTCCAACCATCAACAAATCAACAAATTTCACATCCAACTTCTGTTTCTCGCTAACGGTTAACAGAAAATCATTAGTCACATTTAACATACCAAGCCTCACGCTGTCAGATGTCAATTCACATACCAAACTCAAATCTCTAAATGCTTCCAAAAGTTCCCACTCTTTAACCATCAAAACGGACATATGCAAAGATTTCCGGCTTAACGCATCGGCTACCACATTAGCTTTACCAGGATGCTAATTCAAGCTAAAATCGTAGTCCTTCAGAAATTCCAACCATCTCTGTTGCCTCATATTCAACTCTTTCTGATCAAACAAGTATTTCAAACTTTTTTGATTACTAAAGACTTCAAATCTTGCACCATAGAGATAATGCCTCCAAATTTTCAGTACAAAAACCACAGCCGCTAATTCCAAATCATGAGTAGGGTAATTCTTCTCATAAATCCTCAATTGCCTCGAAGCATAAGCCACAACCTTACCTTCTTGCATTAATACTCCACCTAAACCAATCAAAGACGCATCAAAATACACCACAAACGGTTCAGTAGGATTCGGAAAGACCAAAATCGGAGATGTAGTCAACCTTCTCTGCAACTCACTAAAACTTTCCTCACACTGAATATCCCAAATGAACGCTTTACCTTTACAAGTCAAATGTGTCAAAGGAAGTGCTAACTTGGAAAAGCCTTCAATGAACCTTCGATAATAACCAGCTAAACCCAAAAAGCTTCTAATTTCAGTAACAGATATAGGAGCCTCCCATTGTAGAACTGCATCTACTTTAGATGGATCCACAGCAATACCATTACCTGAAGTCACATGCCCAAGAAAACTCACTTCTGACAACCAGATCTCACACTTGGACAACTTGGCAAAAAGTCTCCTTTCCCTCAGAATTTGCAACACAACACGCAAATGCTCCGCATGTTCCTCTCAGGACTTAGAATAAATCAAGATGTCATCAATAAACACAACAACAAATCGATCCAAATGCTCATGGAAAATACAATTCATATACTCCATAAACACACCTGGCGCATTAGAAACCCCGAACGGCATCACAGAATATTCGTAATGTCCGTAACGTGTCCTAAAAGCCGTCTTCTGAATATCTTCCTCTTTCATTCTAATCTTATGATAACCCGACCTCAAATCAATCTTACTAAACACACACGCACCTACCAACTGGTCCATCAATTCATCAATTCTCAGAAGAGGATACTTATTCTTAATTGTCACCTTATTCAACTGGCGATAATCAATACACAATCTCATACTTCCATCTTTCTTTTTCACCAAAAAAACTGGAGCACCCCAAGGCGATACACTTGGCCTCACAAACCTCTTCTCCAACAATTCATTCAACTGCTTCTTCAACTCAACCAACTCAGATGTCGACATACGATAAGGTGCCATAGACACAGGTCTAGTACCAGGAATTAGATCTATAGAAAACTCCACCTCTCTCTCTGGCGGCAAGTTCGAAATATCCTCTGGAAACACCTCTGGAAAATCACACACAACGGGAAACACATCAAGTACAACTTGATTATCCACTGTCAACGATGCAAACAACCCGAACAACTGAGCTTCATCCGCCAAAAGTTTCTTCAACTCTTTGGTAGATAAGAAACTCGATTCCTCGTCTTCCTCAAGAGAAGGAAATCTTACCAACTTATGATAACAATCAATATGCACCCGATTGAACTGCAACCAATTCATTCCCAGAACCACATCTAAACCCTCCAACGGCAAACACACCAAATCCATCTCAAAATCTTTACCATAAATGGTCAAAGGACAACTTAAATAAACCAAAGAAGTAGTTACTGACCCCATTGCTGGAGTATCAATAACCATCTCTCCACCCATCGAAGACAACAAAAGATTCAAACGCTTCGCGCACTCAGACTAAATAAACGAATGAGTCGCACCAGTATCAATAATAGCAACTAAAGGCGTACTATTAATAAAACAAGTACCTATGATCAGACGGTCTGCACTTGTAGTTTGAGTCCTTGCCAATACAAATACTTTCCCTCCATCTTGAGCTTGCTTTGGTTTCGGACACTTCGTGCTAACATGACCAGGTTCACCACAGTTGAAACACTTCACCACATTCCTTTTACAATCAGCTGCAACATGTCCTAAACCTCCACAATTGGAACACTTTCTCATATCTTTCCTACATTCGAACTGACGATGTTCTAGGTCACCACACGTAAAACATCTTGGAGGATTAGACATACCTCCCCCACTTGGCCTTTTCTCAAAATTACCCCTCTGCTTACCCTTGTCAGCTGGTGTCACAAAAGGACCACCACGGAACGGTTGCTTCCCTTTCCTTTCGTTCACACTCTTGTAGTGAGTAGAACGAGCTTTGTTATCTTCCTCATAAATCCTACAACAATCCACCAAATCCGAAAACCTCCTAATCCTTTAATAACTGATTGCCTGCTTGATCTCAGGATTCAATCTGTTCTCAAACTTCACACACTTAGAAAACTCTGCAGTAGCTTCAGCATAATGTGGATAAAACTGAACCAATTCGAAAAACCTAGCAGTGTAATCCACAACAGACATGTTACCTTGTTTCAATTCCAAGAAATCTATCTCTTTCTTTCCTCTTACATCTTCAGGAAAATACTTCCTCAAAAATTCCCTGTTGAACAAAGTCCAAGTGACCTCTTCACCTGTAACTTCCCAACCATGACGCACACTAACCCACCAATCATCAGCTTCCTCCTACAACATGTGAGTACCCAGTCTCACCTTATGTTCCTCAGCACAGTCCATTACCCGAAAGATTCTTTCAATCTCCTTAAGCCAAATTTGTGCACCATCAGGATCATGTCTCCCTTTGAAGACAGGTGGTTTGTTCTTCCTGAACTCATCATTTCCACCAGCATTAGGTGCACCCTGCACAGCCCGAGCCATAGCTTGCATAGCAGCAGCCAAAGCAGCATCATTCCTACCAGCCATATTCTGTTCATTTCCAATAACAGCAACTATGGTTAAAAAAACAGCTCACCCAAACACAAGGACCATTAAGGACTGACACAAATTGACACGGACTAGCTCTGATACCACTTAATGTAACACCCCCAATCTATACCCCCAAATAGATAAAGCGATAAAAAAAATTCATCAGAGTATAATTAAAACATTCTCGGCATAGACTGAGGAGTCACATCAAATGAGACAAAACACAATAAACCTGCTCATAAAGATATGCAACAATCAAGTAGCAAATAACAGAGGAACTTAGTTCCTACTACCCACAATCCAGATACAGAATAAAAGCGGAAAATCTGCAACTGAATCTCATATATATATAACATAAAAATCTGTCTGTCATACACAGATTCATACATGTACAATCCAAAAGATATATATACATGTACACATAAATCACAACGATCTCCCTGACTACCCGGTGCTACATATCAGAGCCGACCGACAAAAGAATGAAGACCTAAGCTTCACAAAAAAACCTCCAACATCTAATCTGCAATGCCTCATAGAGCATTTAAAACAGCAGAAGGGTGAGAAACACAATCATAATATAATTGCATACAATTATATAATAACACAAAAATACACATGTAAAATATTCTCACCACAACTTATACCAGAATTCGAACACAAAACAACACAATGCATATCTCATATATCAATCACCAAGGCATATATAATCAAGCTTAATGCATTTATCAACCACACACACACACACACACACAGATATATATATATATATATATATATATATATATATATATATATATATATATATATATATATATCTCAACTCATCAATTCCATTCACAATTCCACACAAAATCAATCCATTCATGATTTATGCAAATGCAAAGAGACCGACACAACGACTCTATGCAAATGCGGTACCATCCATCCGTCAATCTCATCATTAGTTCACTCAGGAACTATTGAAATAATCGCTTGTTACTTAGTGTAACTCCCCATCGGGCAAACGATGCTCCCCGTCGCTTTAGGTCCTCTTTGTATAAGGCACACGACATTTATGGATCGCTTTAGGTCCTCTTTGTATAAGGCACACGATCCGATCGCTTTAGGTCCTCTTTGTATAAGGCACACGATCGTCTATAATCATCGCTTTAGGTCCGCTTTGTATAAGGCACACGATGTTATAGCATATTCCCTCTGGAACCGATTCGTCGCTCACACCCCACAAGGGCACACGACATCACAAGAATGCATATCATGATGCTTGGCATACAATGACTCATGACATTCAAATGCACACATATACACATCCATAATCATGCATATATCATCAAATACAACACATTGCATTTTCTTGCCCTTAGGCCACAAACCATCTTAACAACATTTTATCACATGCATTTTCATCACACAATAGCACACAAGTCGTATGATATCCAGATCAACAGCACATTGCATGATAACACATCAATTACACACAATTATAACGGTAAAAGTCGACAAAATGACACTATTCCAAATTCCCGACATAATTAAATCGGTCAACAATCTCAAAACCATTATAATAAGAAAGTACACCTCTATAGCTTTCCAACGATACCAAGAATGTTCAAAACGGATAATCGGAACACAAGTTACGGAAGTATAAAGAAAAGGAATCGCGAAAAGACAACATTCTGCACCCTCTCTGGTCATACGCGTATTGCCCTGAGCCATACGCGTAATGCCCAGCTCACTCGCCCATTCCATACGCGTATTGTCCAACTTGATACGCGTATGGGCAGAGACCAAATTCTCTCCAAAAATCCCACTAAAAGCTCCATACGCGTAATGCCTCACACGTTACGCGTATTGCCTTACCAGATACGCGTACCATTACGCAAATCATCAGATGGCAGAGAAAAATGAACTTCCATATGCGTAATGCCCAAAATTCCCCTTGTCATACGCGTATTGCCCAAACCAATACGTGTATTGCCCTGCGTGTTACGCGTATAGGCAGCGAAAAATCCTGAATTTCCTGCAGAATTTTTCTGCTACGGGTTCACCCAAAATCAACCCCAAATCTCACCAAAACACCATAAAATTACCAAATGAATACACAACAACACCTATCTAACATGGTTCAGCAATTAGGAACATCAAAACATGATTTCAGACACAATTTGAATCAATTTCCAACAATTTCCACATATTATGGTTTTTGTTCTACATCTAATTTCAATCCAAAAACAACCAAATACAAACATACATAATCATACACAAGTATAATATAATCTAGTTTAGCACCCTTACCCGATTTAATCGTGTTTTTAATAGTCGGTTGATTGATTTCTTCTTTTTCAAGTTTTTCTCTCTTTTCTTCTTCTCTTCCCTTTTCTTTCTTCTCTTTTTCTTTCCTTTCTATTTTTCTCTCTTTCTATTTTTATTTTACTAACTTAAGAAAATATAAAGTAAAATGACCAAATTACCCCTACACTCAAATATCTCGCAAACGCTCTCAAAACGCGATAAAACATACCAACAATGAAAAATAATATATTATCAAATAAAAGTCAAAAATAAAATAATATAATAATAAAAATTATTAAATCAACTCGATTAAATAAAACTAACTAAAACTGGGGTGTTACATCAAGTGTCTACCGAAAGAGTGTTTCAACCTCCAACGATTGTTTCTCCTCGAGGTTCTCAAAACCAAGATAAGAAGAAGTGCTTTGTCAAAAGGGGCAAGGTTCACTACACATCTATCCCAGTACCACTGAGAAAACTATTCCCACTACTGATTCAAAACAAGTTGGTGACTCCTCAACCTTACAACCCTGTGCCAGGACCTTGGTACAATGCAAATCTGACTTGTGACTTTCATAAAGGGGCTGAAGGACATAATTTGGATGGTTGCCTAGTTTTAGAAGCGAATGTTCAAAATCTAATCCATAACAAGGACTTGATCTTTGAAGAAGATCATCCAAAAATTGAATACAAATTCTGCAGTGGGACAAGGAGGCATCCCATTGAAGAGTGCAGAGAGTTCGAAGCAAGGCTGCTAAGTTTACTAAAGACACTACAACCTCAGGAAGGTATGTCAAATGTCAATGTCCCAACTCTCGAAGCAAGAGGCAAAAGGCTAGCTAGGCCTCTCAAGATTTTGTATCACAAGGAACAAGTGATCGGCGACGAAGGTGTTCCCCCGCTTGGGCCCGGAAACTGAAATCTTTTGAAATCAATTCGCCAAGGATGGCTGTATTTTGTGCATTTCAGTAATTTCAATTGTATCTCCTTTGCATTCTGAATTTTTATTTGCTTATAAGCTTTGTTGTACTTTCAAATTGGCAAGATTAATGAAGTGTTTATGCATCTTTTGATTAAGTCCATTCGTATTCACTCATTCTCTTTCTTTTACTATCATAAAACAAAACAAAAAACAGACAAATTTTTTTCCAAACTGTTGTTCAAGCAAAGATTAGGGAGGATGATGAAAATATTATCCATAATTGATGTGGTATGCTTTCAATTAAACCTTACCGAGGATGTAAGGCATTGTTTCAATTCCTAAACACTGGAGAAATAAGGAAGATAATCCCTCATTAACCCTTCGAGCCAGGAAGTAGGAGTTTTCTTTCCTTACACAAAAAAACCCCTTAAATCTTAACCTTTGGGTGGGTAGTTCTCAGTTTAACTTGGTTATGCATTCGAATGCAAGACACCAGTCAGGTCTCTCAAATCAAGTGAATAAATGTTGTACAAGTTGTTCCTGGAGCGATAAATAAGGAAGGATCGTTAATCACAGAATGAGCCGAGTCCCTTTCAAGGCAAAAGCCAAGAAAGATGGGAAGCCCAAAACTTTGCCTTATGCAAAAGGGCTTGTACAACAACAAGGACAAGAAGAGGTCTCATAAGCTCATCAAAAAAAAGAGAGGTCTCATAACCTCAATAAAGAAAGAAGAGGTCTCAAAACCTCAGAAGACAAAGAAGAGGTCTCAAAACCTCAGAAGACAAAAATAAGAGGTCTCATAACCTCAAGCAAAGACAAGAAGAGGTCTCAAAACCTCAGCAATAAAGGATAACCAAATATTGTAAGGGAGTAATGACTACAAAGGTGGCTGAATCATAGTCAACTATCATCAATTTCTAGCCTTTGGAAACTTGAATATATAGCTTGAGTTAACTGAGCATAGGATTGGAGTTCATCACGAAGATGGGGTAAGGACAAATAAACTTTGAGCCTTTATCTTTTGTTTCCTAAACTGTGAACCAGGCCACGTTACAACCCTTAAAAGACCTAATTGAGGTAAGGTTGTCTTGAAAACATACTACAGCAAGGTTGATTAACCTGACTCCTAATGATTTTTTTCCAATTGCGTGTGTTGATCACTTTATCTGTCATTCCGTAAATGACTAGATCCACTTTTATTTGATTTAATCATTCCACCATGTGTGTTTCAACAATAAACTTGATTTCAAAAGCTTGCATGAATTTTGCATTGAAATTGCCAATTTTAAATGAACAATACTTGTTTGCAAAACAATTCAATATCAAAGAAATTTCAACAAATACAGTTAGGGAATTCGATTTAATAAAGAAAGCTCAGTCAGGGACAACCAAGCGGAAGGATTTGCCAATCCACCATTCCAAGAGCTATCGAATCAGGGGCAGAATGCTTCAAGTTTAGAATATCGGGGCAAGTCTTCTTGAGGTCGTCTTATGACAAGTTTGTTTCAAGTTTGGACTCCAGTAACCCATCAGCGAAGGAAAGTTTGTTCCCCAGTCGTTTCTACCACAGTCTAAAGGACTTTGTATTACGAATATAATAGAGATGAGTCTAAAGGACTTTGTATTGCGAATATAATGGAGCTGGGGCAGTTATGTCGAGGTTCATTTCTCTTCAAAATTTTGAAGATCTTGAAGCATCTGGTATGTCATTTCTTCTGTAAAATCCTTTTGATGACCCATTCTCACAGACCTGTCAATTAGAAGCAGTCAGATTAAGATTCAACAAATCTCTCAAAGGTCAACTAGTCTGGGACATCTCATCCACAGATCCACTAAGCTGACAGGGGCAAGTTTGTCCCCCAGTTATCAACAACAAGGCTGAAGCACAAGTCCAAGAACCTTATTGTGTAAATGCAGTTAATTTGGGACAGCTATGCCGAGATTCATGAATCTCTCCAAGAGTTTGAAGATATTGAAGCCTCTTGTATGCCAATTGTAACACCCCCAATATATACCCCGATTAATTAAAGCGATAACAAATAATTAGAGTATAATTAAAACATTCATGGCATAGACGGAAGCGTCATATCACAAGAGATGAAATATAACAACCTGCTCATATAGATATGCAACAATCAGGTAGCAACATAAACAGAGGAACTCAGTTCCTAACACCCATAATTCAGATACATAATAAAAGCGGAAAATCTGCAACTGAAATCTCATATATAAACATAGAAGTTTGTCTACCATAAACAGAGTCATACATGTAAAATCCAAAAGATATATATACACATAGTCACATAACTATCTCCCCGACTACCCGGTGCTACTTATCAGAGCCGACCGACAAAAGAATAAAGACATAATCTTTACAAAAAGACCTCCAACATCTAATCTGCAATGCCTCATAGAGCATTCAAAACAGTAGAAAGGTGAGAAACACAATTATAATATAGTTGCATACAATTATGTAATAACGTGAAATACGCATGCAAAAACATTCTCACCACAGCGTATACCATAATTCATATATAAAACAACATAATTCATAATTCATGCATCCATCGCTAAGGCATATCAATCATGCTCAATACATTTATCACCAATTTATATATATCAACTCATCAATCCCATTCACAATTTCCCACACATAATAAATCATTCATGACTTATGCAAATGCACAGAGACCGACACAACGAATCTATGCATGCAGTACCATTCCATCCATCATTCTCATCATTAATTCACTCAGGAATTATTGGAATCATCGCTTGTTACTTAGTGTAACTCCCCGTCGGGAAAAAGATGTTCCCCGTCGCTTTAGGTCCTCTTGGTATAAGGCTCACGACATTTATGGATCGCTTTACATCCTCTTTGTATAAGGCTCACGATCCGATCACATTAGGTCCTCTTTGTATAAGGCTCACGATCGTCTATAACGTCGCTTTAGGTCCTCTTTGTATAAGGCTCACTACCGTTACAGCAGATTCCCTCTGGAATCGTTTCGTCGCTCACACCCCACAAGGACACACGACATCACAAGATGCATATCATGATGCTTGGCATACACTGACTCATGACAATCAAATGCATATACATATATAACCATGTGAACCATCTCAACATCAATAATCATGCATTGAAATCAAACCCAAAACAATGCATTTATTTTCCATAAGGCCACAAACCATCATCACAACATATCATCACATGCATTCACATCATATAATAGCACACAAGCTATACGTTATATATCAAAAGCATATCACATGATAACACATCAATCGCACACAATTACGACAGTAAAAGTCGACAAAATGAAACGTTTCCAAATTCCCGACATAATTAAATCGGCCACTAATCCCAAAACCATTTTATAAGAAAGAACATCTCATTAGCTTTCTAATGCATCCGACCGTGCCTAAATCCGAGTTACAAATCAAAAGTTAAGAAGGAAACAAAATGGAAAATTTGTCACGTTCGCTTTACTATTCGTAATGCGAACCCCCAACGAACCATGGCAGGGAAAAAATAGCAGAAAATTCGCAATGCGAGCCCCCAGTGAACCTTCGCTTTCCCCTTCGCTTTCCTATTCGCAATGCGAACCCCCAGCGAACCATGGCAGAGAAAAAACAGCAGAAAGTTCGCAATGCGAACCCCCAGCGAACCTTCGCTTTCCCTTTCGCTTTGGTTCGCAAAGCGAACTTGCGAACCCATAAATTCTCAGTAGCGCTGATGTTCACCCCAAAATCAACATTTCCTCCACCA
The DNA here is from genome assembly GCA_022829125.1 of Lathyrus tuberosus. Classification (NCBI taxonomy): domain Eukaryota; kingdom Viridiplantae; phylum Streptophyta; class Magnoliopsida; order Fabales; family Fabaceae; genus Lathyrus; species Lathyrus tuberosus. The sequence goes on from JALAZF010000110.1 coordinate 13,497,095, forward strand.
AAACACTTCCAAACCATAACATAACAACCAGAACATATTCCAATCATAACAACAAGTATTCTACATTATTTCTATCGCATTTCAACTGCGAAAACATCGATTTCTATCATTTTTACATTTCAACCTAGAATTGAAAAGCTAGGAAAAACCAGCAAACATTCCAACACTCACATACACAATCATACACAAGAATAGCATAACCGAGTTTCACACCCTTACCTGATTAATCGTGCTTCGAAGTGTCGGTTGAATCGGTTTCTTACACTCCAAGTTTTCCTCTTTTTCTTCTTCTCCCTCTCTATTTCTCTTAACTTCTTTTTCTCTCTTTCTAACCTCTATATTTATATTTTAAGAAAAATAATAATATCTAACCAAGCAAAATGACCAAAATACCCCTACACTCAATTTTCTCGCAAACGCTCTCCAAACGCGATAAAACATAATAACGATAACCATAACATATTTACCAAATAAAACCAAGAATAAAATAATATAAAAGCAAAAAAAATAATTAAATCGACTCGATTAAATAAATCTTACAAAAAATTGGGGCGTTACAACTTTCCCCCACTTAGAAATTTTCGTCCTCGAAAATATTACCTGAGACGAACAACTTTGGATACGATCCCCGCATCCGACTCTCCAACTCCCAAGTCAAATTGCCCTCAGCAGCGCCTCCCCACGCTACTTTCACAAGCGCAATATCCTTGCCTCTTAACCGCTTCAATTCGCGATCCAAAACCCTCACCAGTAATGCCTCAACCGTAAGGTTCTCCCTTACCTCAACCTCATCCATCGGAATCACATGCGACGGATCCGGAACATACTTTCGAAGTTGTGAAACATGGAACACATCATGTAAATTCGAAAGATTTGGCGGCAACGCCACCCGATAAGCCACATCACCCACTCTCGCGGATATCTGATAAGGACCAATAAACCGAGAAGTAAGCTTCTTCGACTTCAATGCACGTCCAACACCCGTCATCGGTGTAACTCTCAAAAATATATGATCGCCTTCTCAAAACTCAAGATCTTTCCTCCTTCGATCATGATAACTCTTTTGCCTACTCTGAGAAGCCTTCATCTTCTCACGAATAAGTTTCACCTTTTCCGTAGTTTGTTGAACTAACTCCAGTCCAACCACCGAACTCTCACCAGATTCATGCCAACACAAAGGTGTTCGACATCTTCTTCCATACAATGCTTCAAAAGGTGCCAATCCAATACTCGAATGGAAACTGTTGTTATACGTGAACTCCACCAACGAAATATAACTATCCCAAGCACCACCTTGCTCAAGAACACAAGCTCTCAACAAATCTTCCAATGACTGAATAGTTCTCTCGGTCTGACCATCCGTCTGAGGATGATAAGCAGAATTCAATCTCAACTTGGAACCTAACGCCTTTTGCACATTTTCCCAAAATCTGGAAGTAAACCTCGGATCTTGATCTGAAATAATACACAACTGAACACCATGTAATCTCACAATCACACGGATATAAATCTCAGCCAACCTCTCCAAAGAAAAACTGATGTCAATCGGAATGAAATGCACCGATTTAGTCAGCTTATCCACAATCACCCCAAATGGCATTATGTCCCTTCTGAGTATTCGGCAACCCTGTCACAAAATCCATAAAAATGTTGTCCCATTTCCACTCGGGAATATCCAACGGTTGCAATAATCCACTAGGCTTCTGATGTTCTACCTTTGACTTTTGACAAAAACAAACACGCATAAACAAACTGAGCCACACCCCTCTTCAATCCAAACCACCAAAAGATCTTCTTTAAGTCTTGATACATTTTATTAGCTCCTGGATGTATACACAAACTGCTCCGGTGTCCTTCCTCTAAAATCATCTTTTTCAATTCCGAATCATCAGGAATACAAATTCTACCACGGAATCTCAAAACACCCTGATCATCCACTTTAAAGTCACCATTCACACCTTTACCTCCAACCGTCATCAAATCAACAAATTTCACATCTAACCTCTGTTTCTCGCTAACGGTCAACAAAAAATCATTAGTGACCTTTAACATACCAAGCCTCACACTGTCAGATGTCAATTCACACACCAAACTCAAATCTCTAAATTTTTCCAAAAGTTCCCACTCTTTAACCATCAAAGCAGACATATGCAAAGATTTCTGGCTTAACGCATCGGCTACCACATTAGCATTACCAAGATGGTAATTCAAGCTAAAATTGTAGTCCTTCAAAAATTCCAACCATCTCCGTTGCCCCATATTCAACTCTTTCTGATCAAACAAGTATTTTAGACTCTTGTGATCACTAAAGACTTCGAATCTTGCACCGTAGACATGATGTCTCCAAATTTTCACTACAAAAACCACCGCAACTAATTCCAAATCATGCGTAGGATAATTCTTCTCATGATCCCTCAATTGTCTCGAAGCATAAGCCACAACCTTACCTTCTTGCATCAACACTCCACCTAAACCACTCAAAGATGCATCGTAATACACAACAAACGGTTCACTAGGATTCAGTAAGATCAAAATTGAAGCTGTAGTCAATCTTCTCTTCAGCTCACTAAAACTTTCCTCACACTGAATATCCCAAATAAACGCTTTACCTTTACAAGTCAGATGAGTCAATGGAAGTGCTAACTTGGAAAAGCCTTCAATGAATCTTCGATAATATCCAGCTAAACCCAAAAAGCTTCTAATTTCAGTAACAGATCTAGGAGCCTCCCATTGTATAACTGCATCTACTTTGGATGGATCCACAGCAATACCATTACCTGAAATCACATGCCCAAGAAAACTCACTTCTGACAACCATAACTCACACTTGGACAACTTGGCATAAAGTCTCTTTTCCTTCAAAATTTGCAATACAATACGCAAATGTTCTGCATGTTCCTTCCGAGACTTAGAATAAATCAAGAAGTCATCAATAAACACAACCACAAATTGATCCAAATGCTCATGGAAAATGCAATTCATATACTCCATAAACACTCTCGGCGCATTAGAAACCCTGAACGGCATCACGGAATATTCGTAATGTTTGTATCGTGTCCTAAAAGCCGCCTTCTGGATATCTTCCTCCTTCACTCTAATCTGATGATAGCCTGACCTCAAATCAATTTTACTAAACACACACACGCACCTACCAACTGGTCCATCAAATCACCAATTCTCTGAAGAGGATACTTATTCTTAATCGTCACCTTATTCAGCTGGCGATAATCAATACACAATCGCATACTTCCATGTTTCTTCTTCACCAATAAAACTGGAGCACCCCAAGGCGATACACTCGGCCTCACAAACCTCTTTTCAAACAATTCATTCAACTGTTTATTCAACTCAACTAACTCAGATGTCGACATATGATATGGTGCCATAGATACAGGTCTAGTACCATGAACTAGATCTATAGAAAATTCCACCTCTCTTTTTGGTGGCACATCAGAAATATCCTCCGAAAACAACTCCAGAAAATCACACACGACTGGAAACACATCAATTGCAACTTGACCATCCATGATCAACGATGCAAACAACCCGAACAACTGAGCTTCATCCTCCAAAAGTTCGGTAGATAAGAAACTCGATTCCTCGTCTTCCTCAAGAGAAGGAAATCTTACCAACTTATGATAACAATCGATGTGAACTCGATTGAACTGCAACCAATTCATTCCCAGAACTACATCTAAACCCTCCAACGGCAGATACACCAAATCCATAGCAAAATCCTTACCATAAATGGTCAAAGGACAACTTAAACAAACCAGAGAAGTAGTTACCGACCCCAATGCTAAAGTATCGATAACCATCTCTCCACCCATCGATGACAACAAAAGATTCAAACGCCGCGCACACTCAGACGAAATAAACGAATGATTCACTCCGGTATCAATAATAGCAACTAAAGGCGTACTATTAATGAAACAAGTACCTCTGATCAGACGATCTGCACTAGTAGGTTGAGTTCCTACCAATGCAAATACTTTCCCTCCAGCTTGAGCTTACTTTGGTTTCGGACACCTCGTACTAATATGACCAGATTCACCACAGTTGAAACACTTCACCACAACCCTCTTGCAATCAGCTGCGACATGTCCTATACCTTCGCAATTGGAACACTTCCTCATATCCTTTGTACATTCAAACTGACGATGTCCTAAGTCACCACACCTAAAACATCTTAGAGGATTATACATACTTCCCCCACTTGGCCTTTTATGAAAATCAGCCCTTTGCTTTCCCTTGTCAGCTGGTGACACATAAGGACCACCACGAAACGGTTGCTTTCCTTTCCTTTCGTTCACACTCTTATAATGAGTAGAACAAGCTTTGCTATCCTCCTCATAAATTCTACAACAATCCACCAAATCTGAAAACCTCCTAATCCTTTGATAACCAATTGCCTGTTTGATCTCGGGACGCAACCCGTTCTCAAACTTCACACATTTGGAAAACTCCGCAGTTGCTTCAGCATAATGTGGATAAAACTGAACAAGCTCCATAAACTTAGCAGTGTAATCAGTAACCGACATGTTACCCTGTTTCAACTCCAAGAACTCTATTTCTTTCTTTCCTCTAACATCTTCAGGAAAATACTTCCTCAAAAAATCACTGCTAAACAAAGCCCAAGTGACAATTTCACATGTATCTTCCCACACATGACGCGTACTAACCCATCAATTATCAGCCTCCTCCTTTAACATGTGAGTACCCAGTCTCACCTTCTGTTCCTCAGCACAGTCCATCACTCGAAAGATTCTTTCAATCTCCTTAAGCCAAATCTGAGCACCATCAGGGTCATATCTTCCTGTGAAGATAGGCGGTTTGTTCTTCTTGAACTCATTATTCCCACCAGAATTATGTGCATTCCGCATAGCCTGAGCCATAGCTTGTATAATAGCAGCAAGAGTAGCATCATTCCTACCAGCCATATTCTGTTCATATCCAATAACAGTAACTATGGTTAAACAATCAGCTCGCCGGACACAACTGACGCACAACAAACAACTTGGTCAAAGTGACCGACACGGACTGGCTCTGATACCACTTAATGTAACACCCCTAATCTACACTCCGAGTAATTAATGTGATAACAAATAATCAGAGTATAATTAAAACATTCATGGCATAGACGGGAGCGTCACATCACAAGAGATGAAATATAACAACCTGCTCATATAGATATGCAACAATCAGGTAGCAACATAAACAGAGGAACTCAGTTCCTAACACCCATAATTCAGATACAGAATAAAAGCGGAAAATCTGCAACTAAAATCTCATATATAAACATAGAAGTTTGTTTGCCATAAACAGAGGCATACATGTAAAATCCAAAAGATATTTATACACATAGTCACATAACGATCTCCCCGACTACCCGGTGCTACATATTAGAGCCGACCGACAAAAGAATGAAGACATAATCTTCACAAAAAGACCTCCAACATCTAATCTGCAATGCCTCATAGAGCATTCAAAACAGCAGAAGGGTGAGAAACACAATTATAATATAGTTCCATACAATTATTTAATAACTTGAAATACGCATGCAAAAACATTCTTACCACAATGTATACCATAATTCATATACAAAACAACACAATTCATAATTCATGCATCCATCACTAAGGCATATCAATCATGCTCAATACATTTATCACTTATATATATATATATATATATATATATATATATATATATATATATATATATATATATATATATATATCAACTCATCAATCCCATTCACAATTTCCCACACATAATCAATCCATTCATGACTTATGCAAATGCATAGAGACCGACACAACGACTCTATGCATGCGGTACCATTCCATCCATCATTCTCATCATTAATTCACTCAGAAATTATTGGAATCATCGCTTGTTACTTAGTGTAACTCCCTGTTGGGAAAACGATGTTCCCCGTCGCTTTAGGTCCTCTTGGTATAAGGCTCACAAAGTTTATGGATCTCTTTATGTCCTTTTTGTATAAGGCTCACGATCCGATCGCTTTAGGTCCTCTTTGTATAAGGCTCACGATCGTCTATAACGTCGCTTTAGGTCCTCTTTGTATAAGGCTCACGAACGTTACAGCAGATTCCCTCTAGAATTGTTTCGTCGCTCATACCCCACAAAGGCACACGATAGCACAAGATGCATATCATGATGCTTGGCATACAATGACTCATGACAATCAAATGCATATACATATAAAACCATGTGAACCATCTCAACATCAATAACCATGCATTGAAATCAAACCCAAAACAATGCATTTATTTGCCATAAGGCCATAAACCATCATCACAACATATCATGACATGCATTCACATCATATAATAGCACACAAGCTATACGTTATATATCAAAAGCATATCACATGATAACACATCAATCGCACACAATTACGACGGTAAAAGTCGACAAAACGACACGTTTCCAAATTCCTGACACAACTAAATTGGCCACTAATCCCAAAACCATTTTATAAGAAAGAACATCTCATTAGCTTTCCAACGCATCCGACCGTGCCTAAATCCGAGTTACAAATCAAAAGTTAAGAAGGAAACAAAATGGAAAATCTGTCACGTTCGCTTTCCTATTCGCAATGCGAACCCCCAGCGAACCATGGCAGAGAAAAACCAGAAGAAAATTCGCAATGCGAATCCCTAGCGAACCTTCGCTTTCCCCTTCGCTTTCTTATTCGCAATGCGAACCCCCAGCGAACCATGGCAGAGAAAAAATAGCAGAAAGTTCGCAATGCGAACCCCCAGCGAACCTTCGCTTACCCCTTCACTTTGGTTCGCAAAGCGAACATGCGAACCTAGAAATTCTCAGCAGCGCTGTTGTTCACCCCAAAATCAACATTTCCTCCACCAAAACACTTCCAAACCATAACATAACAAACAGAACATATTCCAATCATAACAACAAGTATTCTACAGTATTTCTATCGCATTTCAACCGCGAAAACATCGATTTCTATCATTTTTCTCATTTCTACCTAGAATTGAAAAGCTAGGAAAAACCAGCAAACATTCCAACACACACATATACAATCATACACAAGCATAGCATAACCGAGTTTCGCACCCTTACCCGATTAATCGTGCTTTGAAATGTCGGTTGAATCGATTTCTTACACTCCAAATTTTCCTCTTTTTCTTCTTCTCCATCTCTATTTCTCTTAACTTCTTTTTCTCTCTTTCTAACCTCTATATTTCTATTTTAAGAAAAACAATAATATCTAACCAAGCAAAATGACCAAAATACCCCTACACTCAATTTTCTCGCAAACGCTCTCAAAACGCGATAAAACATAATAACGATAACCATAACATATTTACCAAATAAAACCAAGAATAAAATTATATAAAAGCAAAAAAAAATAATTAAATTGACTCGATTAAATAAATCTAATGAAAAACCAGAGCGTTACACCAATTCTTCTGTAAAATCCTCTTGGTAGTTTCTTCTGATAGATCATGTACTCTGTTCTTGTGATATCCTTTGCCAGCTCCCCAGTAAGTTGTCACTTCAGTTAATCTTGGAAATTCTCCATGGATTTCCCTCCAGTGAAGAAATCAAGCACATGATGGCAATCCTAGTGAAGTCATGACGCTATACCCCAAGTGGATCACTTTTTCCCTAGAGAAGTTTGTAATCTTGAAGTAGAACCACTAATCCTGCAAGTTCATCCCCAATAATGGCCCAATCTGACGAGTTTGGTTGGGTACCCTTGTCGAGATGTTTATTTCATCTCCGGTTTCGCTTCTTGTCCGCATAAGCATTCATATGCATAGCATCTCTGCTACCTTGTTCTGGTGTTTACCTGCTTTATCCACTTTAGCGTTATCTCCCCAAGTGACTGGGTTTGTCTATTCTCTCCAATATAGTTGTCAGCCCTAGGCATAAAGTGCCCATCCTTCTGAAATTCCCCATAGAGTTTGGTTCTCGTGGATGTTGGTTGGTTCAGTTATCTTTTCCATGTTTGGATAAGATAAATTCCCATTTGAGCTCATTCCTCAATGGTTAGAGTCTTGTTTGACCGTATCTTTCTAGTTCGTTCCTAGACCAATTGTTGGCCTCTGGTAGGTTGGGTTGTTGAACCTATCTTTGCATGTGCATTTATTTTGCACGGTGTCTCACAAGAAGAATCTTTTACAGATCCTTGTTGAAGACAAAATAATTTCTCCAGCAGTGTTGTGATATCAACATATCTTTGGAATTCATACCCAATAACAAGTAGCAATCTCTTGGAGAAGCTAGTTTTTCTATGGCGATAAGTGGCAGTCTCTTATAAAAAGCTTATCTATCTCTAGTACTATCCAACTTTTTTGCAATAATAATTAGTATTCCCCAGGAAGTCTAATCTTCATTTATGCAACCCCGGTTTTAACCTATCTGATACTTAATCTCCTCATATGGATACCTAAAGTCCAGTAATTGCTAGCATCTTTTAAACTAGGTCAAATATAAACCTAAACTCAGGTCAAATGTGAACCCGTTGTTTGAAACCCAGGTCAAATGTGAACCCGTTGTTTGAAACCCAGGTCAAATGTGAACCTAAACCTCAGGTCAAATGTGAACCCGTTGTTTGAAACCCAAGTCAAATGTGAACCTAAACCTCAGGTCAAATGTGAACCCGAAGTTTGAAAACCTGATCAAATGTGAACCTAAACCTTAGGTCAAATGTGAACCCGTTGTTTGAAAACCAGGTCAAATATGAACCTAAACCTCAGGTCAAATGTGAACCCGTTGTTTGAAACCCAAGTCAAATGTGAACCTAAGCCTCAGGTCAAATGTGAACCCGATGTTTGAAACCCAGGTCAAATGTGAACCTAAACCTCGGGTCAAATATGAACCCGTTGTTTGAAACCCAGGTCAAATGTGAACCTAAACCTCAGGTCAAATTTGAACCCAAAGTTTGAAAACCAGGTCAAATGTGAACCTAAAACCTCATATCAAATATGAACCTAAACTCGGGTCAAATGTGAACCTAAACTCCGGTCAAATATGAACCAAAACCTCGGGTCAGATGTGAACCCAAAACTCAGGTTAGATATGAACATAAAAGTCAACTCAAATTGGTATCCACTCCAGCTCATACTGGCATTTGAAACCCAGCTCATACTGGTCTTCAATAATCCATCTCATACTAGTACCCAAAATCCAAACTCATATTATTTTCTTAACCAACTTATTTGGATACCCGAGTTCAATCATTAATGGCTCGTTAATCTTTTCCTAGGTTAAAGCCTTGTGATCTTCATCATATGGCGAACACAGAGTTCGTATCTATCTTTTTTGGCTTTTCTTGAAGATCCCGTTTAAACTCTTCAGTATAAGAAATCCCAGAAAATCTTTTATCGAATGGCTATCCTTTTATTTCAAACTAATCCCCAGTGGAGATCGTGTCTTCTTTCGGGTTTCATGCCCAGTTAGAATGTGTCTTTTTCCCCCAGTGTCGTCCGGTCACATAGGAACCTGTCGTCCATCTCCCGGGATCTTTCCCCAGTGGTGAACACCTCTCTGGTTCCTATCCCCGGTAAGGATCTGTAGGGTTTTCCCCTTTATTTTTCCATCCCCAGTGTTGCGTCAGAGTCTCCCCAGTAAGTCACTTTTATTGGTCAGTGTCATATTCCAAATTTTGACCACTAAGATTTCCCATCATTGTGCAAATCATCATCACAATATGGATGAACCATTTCACACTCATTAGTCTCCCCAAAGATGGGTGAGCATTCACTACAATCAGAATTAGGGTTTTGAGCCCTCTCAGAACACTTAGACAAGAGATCAATCAAGAAATGACAAGATCTTCAACTTGTCTAACCTCTCAAACACCCACAAAGGATCAAGAGGACTCCCACATCAAGAATCAAACATAAAGATGCAACATTCCAAGTGGATCAAGCCTCAAGTTCATCTAATGCAAAGTCAACTGACGCAGAAAGTCAAAGTTTGACTTTTGGTCAATTACGAGCTTCACAAGCCATTACTCAAGAAAATACGATGGATGATTGCAGTTGATCAAATTTAAATCAAGAAATCATGCAAAATTGCAAAATTGATCAAATTGAAGGAAACTTAGAAACTTTTTCTAAGTTAAAATCATGCTCAAGTGCACAACTTTTCAAGGTTGTAACTATTGATCCAAGCATCCATTGATTTTGCGTAAGAGCTACTTTTAAAGAGGATATTTGATACTTCAAAATTTTAGAAGTAATCAACTCAAAATATCATAAGGATTGAAATATATAAGTGATCAAAGTTGGGAATTCTTAATGTCAGATGTTCTGACATTTCGTAGGACATCATTAATTATTTTTCCAGCAAGAAAGTCCCAACTTTAAGGACGTTTTTCTCCATGATCCAAGTTGATTCAAGTCTGTCGCTCCCGGGATTTTCATCCTAGTACAAACGCGAAAGTGGCACCAAACAGAGTCGCCAGCAATGTGTATTTATCCCAAGAGAGGGAAAGGAAACACCGCATAAACCTGAAAGAAAGGAAAAGCATGGTCTCGCGACCAAGAGAACTGGGTTCGGGAGTCGGTTACGCGAGAGGAAGGTATTAGCACCCCCTCGCGTCCATCGTACCCGATGGGATCCACGCTTGCTTGTCTCAATCAAAGGGTGTAAGAAAAGAATACTGAGAAAGGAACTGAAAAGAGAATGGAAAAGGAAAGAGAGAAAGAGAAACAAATGTAGGGAAAATAAAAGAAGTGCTCGCATGGGCCCTACCCCACTGCCTACGTATCTCATCGGGAGCATGAGAATCAGAGCGACGTAGTTCCCCTCACTAGGAATGGATTGTTTGTGTTTTTTAAGGAATGGCTAACGTTCTAGCTCAGGTGTTGCAGGCTCGCTGGTCCGAGTGCGTTACCGTCTTGCACGAGAACGAGTAGGAGCACGTTCGTACGTTGAGAGTGAATGAGGTGAGAAAAGAATTCCCGAAGGAAAGACGTTATTGTTTGTTTTTGTCTTTTAAGATTTTTTTTCATTTGTTTGCATATGATAGTGTATCTGAATCTTAGTCATTGGAATGCGTACATTCTCACATCCCAAGATGGAATGGGTAAGAAAGCAACTAAGAGTGAAAAAGACCCCCACACTTAGTTCCAATTGTCAAGGTTCAAACACACTAGCATACTTGTGTTTATTAAGTGTTTTTGTTGATTAGGAAATGGAGAAGTGTTTTTTATTTGTACCTTCAACAAGTATTGCATTTAAGTCCCTCATACAAGATCAAATGTTTAACACATTGACCCAAGATGGGTTATATGCTATACATTCTAAGACTATAAGAGAAGACCCCTTATACTCTTTCCTTTATATGAAAGGCCTAAATGCAATAAATGCCTACCTTTATTACATAGTTTGAATTCTCTTTTTGGGATAAGAAGAGAGACTCAAGAGAGGAGAAAAGGTAAACTCTAATGGGGGACTAATACTTACCCTAGTGTTATCATACATGGATATCCTAAGGTTAGTGAAGTTTAAGAAATCTAATCCTAAAAGAAAGGAGAAGAAGAAGAGAGAAAGCAACTTACTTCCAAAGTAGAAGTTAAGTTGTCTCTAAGAGGGAAGAAAGAAAGTTATGAAAGCAAAGCATTATTAAATGCTTAAACAAACACAAATTGAATGATTAAAAAGGAAAGGAAGAAATTAGAATGTGGAAGCCTATCCACACTCAAGTGACTTACCATTAGCCCCTGAAATGGTTAGCACAATTATTTACAAGTGAAGAAACAAATGAAGATGAACAAAATAAAACTTGAACTAATAACCAAAGTAAAACCACTTAATGGTTAAGGAAAAGTTTAAAGTCAGAATGTACACCCCAAGAATATTCACTAATACCATGAGATCACACACAAGTCAAATGCACACAACCAAAGTCCTAAAACCCAAAGAAGTGCATAATAAAAGAAGTAGAAAGAATATGAAAGGATACGCAAGATAACTATGCAATAATGCTTCATGAAATGGCAAAGGTCAGAATATAGACAACTTAGCATGTGCACAATCATGATCTTCAAACATCATTCAAGTCATACAAACACTTTCACAATCAATTAAGAAGCAAAGATGAAGAAGTGAAGTGAAGTGAATCATGATTCATACTTGTGAAACAAGTGACTTAAGGTGCAAGGCAAACACCAAATATGCAAAGATGGGATTCAAATATCACAACCAGAAGTCAATTAATCATGCTATCAATCCTCAATCAAGACCTCAAATTATGGCACAAGTGCCTTCATGATCAAGCAAACCAAACATGAAGCATATATTCACAACTTGGACAAGTTAAAGTTCATGCTTCAAAGAAATAACAAACATGCTTCAAAAATTATGTGCTTCAGGATTCAAACATCTCAACTATGTACAATTAACATATCAAAGCCACAAGCAATGGATCAGAACTAATGTCACTCAAGAATTAGGTCAAAGCCTCCTTAGGGTTTCATACATTCATGCTCAAAGCCACACATCAAAAGTCATCCAAACAAGACTTAAAAATCATCCCAAAAATCTCAAACATACCTCAACATGTTGTGAACACAATCCAAAAAGAAGAGCATCAAAATTATTTGTAATGATCAAGAACAAAAATGCACAAGCTTATGTATCACATTAAGTATGCACACAAATAAAATTCAAAGAAAATTAGAGAAGAAGGGCAAAAAGGTCATAAAATCAAGAAATAAAATCATGAAAAATTTCCTAAATGTTTTAATGATACTCATGAATTTTTGTGGAATTTTATGATGCAATTTAGTATTTTTAAAAATAAAAAAACAAACGTGTAGAAAAATGGAAAAATAAATGCAATGAAATGAGGGAAGGGGGTGCATGCCTAGTAATTATTCAGTTCAAAATCATTGGGCCTTGAAAACATGGGGTGTGGATATCAATCTGGCTTAGGTCCAATTACGCGCATAACATATTAACTATCATGGTCACTCGGTCAACAAGAGTCAAAACATTCCAAGCCATCAGATTAAGTCATAGTCAAACTCTAGTCAAAGTAGCCAAAATCAATACACGCGCATGAAGGACCACACAACATACAGTGTACCACACCACATAATGTTTAAATGAAATTCAGCAAACACGCACGTGAGGAGCACATGAATTTTAATGTGCTGTCATCATACAAGCCACACGATCATAGAAAATGGACGGCCGAGATTAAAACGTGACAAAACCCTAGCAATCAAAGCTGTCGGCCGGAGAGGGACCTCCGGTCACCTTCTCCGGCCAATCACCACCGTCTGCAATCTTCAAACCTCACCAAAATACACAAAATGTATACCAATCGAAAGCTAAGCTTATGTACATCATGAATATGCTCATCAAAATCACAAAACACATACACATAGCAAGAACAGAGGAGATCAAATCAAGCCCTAAGATTTGCAACTAAGCCTGTAAAAGGCCTATCAACTAGCCGGTTGGAGCAGAGCTTCTATCAAGCATAAAGCACCAAAAACAAGTAAAAATAACCAGAGATCGTGCAATATAATTTCAAGAGTTCAAACCTGAAGATGATGAAACTTGGAAAGCACAAGAATACCAGAAATAGATGCCTCTTCCTTGAATTTCACTTGGCCAAATAAAGGCTTGAGAGCTTGAATTCGTGCAGAAAATCAATTGGAATTTGATGCTGAACTTCTTTAACTGAACCTATGCACTCTTGTTCTTGATCTCCAAAGCAGAATAATGATGAAGATGGAGATGAAATGTAGAAACAAATGGTTAAACTCGTGTGCAAGCAGAAGAAAAGTGGAGAGAATGTGAGAGAGATTCAGTGTGAAGAATGAGAAAAATGAAGCTCAAATGAAAATGTGAAGTGATATTTTATTTTATAGTGTAAGCTAACCATGGTTTAATGAGTTGAGTTAGATGAGTCACAGTGGTTAGACTGAGTGCACCCTAACTAACTGAGTCAAGTTAGTTAGGGGCGAGTTATTGAGGCTGAGTTATGGTGATGGCGGTTCACAATGTGTTATGGTGAGGTTCAATTGAATAAAGCAAGCTCACATCTGCTGCTGCCATAGAAACTTGTTCAACAAGCTTTCCCTTTCCATTTCCATGTATAGTGAGGCACGTGAGGTGTTGTTCATGAAAAGTGTTTGGTTAAATGAAGCAAAGGTTGGAGAGTGAGCAATACATGAGCAAGCTGGTACAATAACACCAACCTTTATTTCTTTTTCTGGTTTTATGTGACAGTTTGGAACCAATGCAACAGTGATTGTTTTAAGATGATTTTCTCTCTTGTTAGTGAATGATTTAATGAGGCATTGAGGGCATTGGAAAGATGGTGCACCAGAGAACAACATTGGTGTGAGAATTGTATTGAATTGAGGCCTCAAACACACCTAAAAATAGCTATGAACACAATGGTTCAAAACTGGTTGGTGAGCGTGGCAAGAGGTTGGCTGGCAAGGCAACTTGGCACACGAAATTTCAGCACAATCAACCTAACTTGAGACCAAAATTTATCCCTCATAAATTGATCAAATGGAATTTTGTCCAACCTGAATATTGAAAATGACATTGCAATGAACAACTTTCATGTTGAAAAATTTTCCATTTGAGGCCTTTAATTATGAGAAAAATGAGTGGACATTTGGCTCACCAACTGTTTGAGAAAATGACTGCGCGCGTGCCCTGAAAATCTTGGTCATGACCTAGTTTTGGACCTACTTTGCTCAAACTTTGATCAATCATATCTCACTCAATTTTTATCCAATGGAGATGTTCCACATATGGATGTGAAGCTTAAAACAAGATATTTTGTTGTGGCCGAGTGGAATTTTCATTTGGTGCTTCAATTTTAACTGGCCTTGGTTCAAACTCTGATGCAAAATGGCCAAAACTTGCTATTTTTAGTAACCCTTCCTCTTCCAAAAATGGCAACTTTCCACCTCTTGATTTTTTCATGATTCCTTTGGAGTTTCTTGACCAAATTTTGTACATTAGACATATATAACATGAATTTCATGATTTTGGGCTCAAAAAGTCAAGAGTTGACTTTTTCCTCTGATTATTTGACTTGGCCCCAAATTTCCTGATTTTTGATCTTTCTTCCAATTGAACCACCTCCAAAACCAATTGAGGGGCAATTCTCCATACACATACACTTAAGAACATGTAGAATACCATGACATCAAGTTTTGTCCAAAAAATCAAAGATTCCCTGATTTAATGGGAAACCCTAGTTTTGGTGCCCACCTCCTAGGAGAAAAATGTGCAGTCTTCAATTTCAAATTCCTCAGAGTATGTTGTGTACCTTCTTAGAGGATGATGATATATGCCATTTGAGGATGATTTTGGATCAATGAGATATCTCTTTTGAGGGTTTTTCTTCAGTTTTTGAACCTCTTGCATAGTGAAAGATGTAGTGCTTCAATCTCCCATTGAATCTCTCATTCTTGAGGTTATGGATGTTCCATTGAGATAGTATGAGACATGAAAGGCTTCTTGGCTTGCCTTGAGGAAACTTGATTGACCTTTTTGTGCTTTGAATGATCCCTTGATTGTCCACCTTCCACCCGATCACATGCCTTGATGGTAAGAGGAATGCTATGCTTCATTTTTCTATGTTAAATGCAATGCAATGCTAATGAGATGGATATGATATGATATATGATAATGCTGAACTATGATGCCAAAAGGGGAGAGCAAATTTTGGGGTATTACAGCTGCCCCTATTCAAACGCTGTAGACCTGAATGCCTGAAAGCGATTGCTTTCAGACTTTCAAGGTATATAGTGATTGAATACCAAATATAACCAAAAATTTGCTCTGGATGATGAGGAAGAAACTCCCCCGACATTGCTGGATTGAATCTTCAATGAAACATTGTCGGAGAAATCTGTCTTTTGAACGACACCAGACGTCTACTGGCTCGCCGCATTACTGGTAAACTTTAACAATGCCTTTTATGCAATTCCAGACGACTACTGGCCTGCCACGCTACTGGTGGACTTTGATAACGTCTTTTGAACGACGCCTGGCGACTACTGGCTTGCCACACTACTGGTGGACTTCCATAATGTCTTTTATCCAACTCCAGACGACTACTGGCCTGCCACACTACTGGTGGACTTCAGAAATGTCTTTTTGAACGACGCCAGACGACTACTGGCTTGCCACACTACTGGTGGACTTTGCAGCTTCGTACCACCCGAAGATGGACTTTTGCCAATCCACTGTTGGACTTTTGCCACCCGAAGACGGACTTTTGCCAATCCACTGTTG
Source organism: Lathyrus tuberosus (assembly GCA_022829125.1). Classification (NCBI taxonomy): domain Eukaryota; kingdom Viridiplantae; phylum Streptophyta; class Magnoliopsida; order Fabales; family Fabaceae; genus Lathyrus; species Lathyrus tuberosus. The sequence continues at coordinate 13,513,379 of JALAZF010000110.1, forward strand.
GACTTTTAAAATATGCCACCCTTAGATGGACTTTTCGCCAATCCACTGTTGGACTTTTGCCACCCGAAGACGGACTTTTGCCAATCCACTGTTGGACTTTTAGAATATGCCACCCTTAGATGGACTTTTCGCCAATCCACTGTTGGACTTTTGCCACCCGAAGACGGACTTTTGCCAATCCACTGTTGGACTTTTAGCTGCTTTGCCACCCGAAGATGGACTTTTCGCCAATCCACTGTTGGACTTTTGCCACCCGAAGACGGACTTTTGCCAATCCACTGTTGGACTTTCAGCTGCTTTGCCACCCGAAGATGGACTTTTGCCAATCCACTGTTGGACTTTTAGCTGCTTTGCCACCCGAAGATGGACTTTTGCCAATCCACTGTTGGACTTTTGCCACCCGAAGACGGACTTTTGCCAATCCACTGTTGGACTTTTAGAATTTGCAAAATTGTATTACTCTCTGCATCTGTGTCAGACATCTCTGCTGACTCTGCTGAGGAGCAATGACCAATGATTTGACTTTGGAGACTCCTGAAAGGATAACCTCTCCACTGGAGAATGAATGAACAATCCGTCTGCTTCGAATTGTCAAGCTTGCCAAAAATAAATTGGACTTGAAGAATAATAAATCTGCCAGTAATCACTTCATCTGCTGGGGAAATGAATTCTGGTCACAGCGATTCAGCTAGGGATGAGAATTTCTTTGTATGGCGTCTTGCTAAGGAAGAAAAGTCATAAAAAAAACTCTGCTTGGGGATCTATCCAATCCAAGACCCTTTGTAGGGGTTATCCACCTTTTGACCTGGCTGGGGAAAGACTGTGCCATCCTTGTTGAGGAATAGATTCTGCCGATCTTATAAACCTCTGCGGGGAGAACAACAACTCAGCTGGGGAGTATTGCTGACAAGATTCGATGCTGACCTCTGTGGGGGATCATTACCAGAGACACAAACTTGCTGGGGACCAGGGCTACTTTGCCAGGGATATGCGAATCCTGGTTAGAACATTCCCCTGCAACTTGCTAGGAAATAGTCCTTAGAGATCTGTTGGGGAAACCCAAAGCAAATCCACAGTAGTCTGCTGAAGAATATGACTGTCACGCTTAGGATAAGTACTACAATGCCCTATGTTAGGCGAGCTTTCCTTTAGACAATTCCGTTGGGGATGACGAGTTTATAACAAACTCTGCTGGAGAAAACTGCTTTAAAGCGTCTCGTGTTGGGGAATGCCTTTTGAGAGGATTTTACAGAAGACCAACTGTCCTCAAACTCTACTGGGGATGATCAACACTTCATGATGGGGAAACAAACATGCCCCATGCTTGGACAAACCAACAATTTGTCCCCGAAGAAGATGTCATAAGAGGATTTTACAGAAGATTTAGCCTCTTTAAACTCCTGCGACTTCGCTGGGGATAATGACCATCAGTTTCGGTGTCGACGAGACCACTCTTTTGGGGAACCTGTGACCGTTATCGACACAAAAAAAAGCTTGTAGCTGTTGGAAGTACTGTATGAGAGAATCGACTTAATAAGATGCAACGGTACCCAGTTGAACTTAATTTACTGATATCGACCCGTTATGAACAATCGTCGACCGAACGATGAACGCCGATCTCCTCACCCGTAATTGCCCCAGTCTTTTGCGTGGGGTGATTTATTACTGGTCTTGTGCTTAAAATCATCTGCACCTGCTACCTGCAACAAAAGAATATGCCCACATGCCCCGAACATTGCGTGGCTAGAATCCACCATCCGGGAATATTCAACATTCAAAGTAATTTCAAATGTTTTTTTTTTTTTTTCGCGCATGTTATTGTAAGGCCGCCATGCTTTCAAATGCGATGTTTTATCAAAATTAGGACGCTTTTGCAAACAAAGCAATAAAACAAAAATAGGAGGCTTTTTATTGAAATTCAATTTATTGACTGAGAGCCCAGAATAGGCAATTACATCCGGAAGCAATCCCTGGAAAGAGGTGATCGCTGAAAATTGAGAAAAGAAACTATCCTAATGGCAATGTGAAAACGGACTTCCACTGAGTTTCCATTCTGTTATGACCAGTATGTCTTCAAAACTCCCCGACCTTGCCTTCTGAGGAATGATCAGACCGATTCCTATCTTTCAGAATGTCAGTTGTTCAAACGATAATGGGGTACAGATAACTCAGACCGTAGTCATTCGCTTAAATCCCTCTTTTGTGTGGACCGCCCTTTCAGGTATTCGATCCACCAGGATACCCTTTTTTGCCTAAGTTGCCCTTTCGGGTTTTCAACTTACCGGGTGTACAATTTTTTCAATTATATCCCTAATTTTTGCCCGAACCTTATTCTGTTTTTGGTTCGCCGGGATGCCCTTTTTTGCCTGGATTTTTTATTTTTATTATCCAGCGGGTCTATTCATGCGAAGTATTTTTTGACTACGTCCGAGTTGACAGGGGATGAAAAGTCTTCGCCATCCATGGTTGTAAGCAATAAAGCTCCGCCCGAAAAAACCTTTTTAACCACGAATGGACCTTCATAGTTATGAGTCCATTTGCCCCTGTGATCTGTATTGGGAGGAAGGATCCTTTTGAGTACCACATCTCCGACTTTGTAAACCCGAGGACGCACCTTTTGGTCAAATGCTTGCTTCATTCTGCGCTGATATAGTTGCCCATGGCATACAGCCGCCAATCGCTTTTCCTCAATAAGGCTCAACTGATCAAATCTGGCTCGTACCCATTCAGCCTCATCTAGCTTAACATCCATCATGACTCTGAGGGACGGAATCTCTACTTCAACTGGTAGTACTGCCTCCATGCCATATACAAGTGAGAATGGGGTTGCCCCAGTGGACGTGCGTACCGACGTTCGATACCCATGCAAAGCAAATGGTAACATCTCATGCTAATCTTTGTACGTGACAACCATCTTCTGCACCATCTTCTTGATATTTTTGTTGGCCGCTTCGACCGCGCCATTCATCTTTGGGCGGTACGGAGAAGAATTGTGATGTTCGATTTTGAAGTCCCGGCATAACTCAGCCATCATCTTATTATTCAAATTAGAACCATTATCAGTAATGATTCTTTCGGGAACTCCATATCGGCAAATGATATCCCATTTTAAGAAATGAGCGACCACTTGTTTTGTAACATTGGCATAGGATGCGGCTTCAACCCATTTGGTGAAGTAATCAATTGCCACCAAGATGAAACGATGACCATTGGAAGCTGTAGGCTCAATCTTTCCGATCATATCAATGCCCTACATGGCAAACGGCCAAGGCGACGACATGATACTCAACGGATTTGGAGGCACATGCACCTTATCTGCATAGATCTGGCATTTATGGAATTTGCGGGCATATTTGCAACAATCTGACTCCATAGTCAACCAATAATATCCCGATCTTAACAACTTTTTAGCCATTGCATGCCCTCCGGCATGGGTACCGAAAGAGCCTTCGTGCACTTCAATCATCAACAAGTCTGCTTCATGTCTATCCACACATCTAAGCAGGACCGTGTCAAAATTTCTTTTATACAGCACGCCATCTTTGTTCAAGAAGAAACTACCAGCTAACCTTCTCAACGTCTTCCTGTCTTTGGACGATGCCCCGGGCGGGTACTCTTGACTTTTCAAGAAACACTTAATGTCATGAAACCATGGCTTGTCATCAGACGCTGCATCGACCGCAAACACAAATGCTGGTCTGTCAAGGCGAGATACCTCAATCTTAGGTACATGGTTCCATCCTTGCACTTTGATCATGGAAGACAAAGTGGCCAAGGCATCAGCGAACCTATTCTCATCTCGAGGAATATGGTACAGTTTCACTGTTGTGAAAAATGTCAGCAATCTCCTTGTATAATCTCTATACGGCACTAGATTTGCTTGGTGCGTGTACCAACTCCCTTTCACTTGATTGATTACCAAAGCTGAATCACCGAATATATCAAGGGTTTTAATCCGTAGATTAACCGCTTCCTCGATCCCCATTATACAAGCTTCGTACTCTGCTTCATTGTTGGTGCATCCGAAAGTTATTCGTGCAGTGAAAGGCATATGAACACCTTCCGGCGTGATAAGAACTGCTCCAACTCCGCACCCATTCATATTGACAGCCCCATCAAACATCAGACACCATTTGGATTCAGGGTCTGGCCCCTCCTCCGGAAGTGGTTCCTCGCAGTCTTTAGCTTTGAGAAACATGATGTCCTCATCAGGGAAGTCAAATTTCATGGGTTGGTAATCATCAATCGGCTGTTGCGCAAGATAGTCGGACATGATACTTCCTTTGATGGCCTTTTGTGAAGTGTACTGAATGTCATACTCTGTCAAAACCATTTGCCACCGTGCAACTCTACCTGTCAGTGCTGGTTTCTCGAAAATGTACTTGATAGGATCCATTTTTGAAATCAACAAGGTTGTGTGCCTAACCATATATTGCCTCAATCGCTTAGCGGCCCATGCAAGCGCACAGCATGTCTTTTCAAGCATTGAGTATCGAGACTCACAATCATTGAACTTTTTGCTCAGGTAGTAGATAGCATGCTCCTTCCTACCTGTCTCGTCATGTTGACCGAGAACACAACCCATGGAACCTTCAAGCACTGTCAGATACATTATCAGTGGTCTCCCTTCAACTGGAGGCATTAGAATCGGAGGTTCCTGCAAGTATTCTTTTATCTTATCGAATGCCAATTGGCAATCGTCATTCCACCTGACCGTTTGATTTTTCCTTAACAATTTAAATATTGGCTCACACGTGGCTGTTAGGTGAGATATGAACCTTCCAATGTAGTTCAATCTACCCAAGAAACCACGAACCTCTTTTTCTGTTATCGGTTCAGGCATTTCTTGTATTGCTTTCACCTTGGCAGGATCAACCTCGATTCCTCTTTCGCTCACAATGAAACCCAGTAACTTTCCAGAACGCACCCCAAACGTGCACTTGTTTGGATTTAATCTCAGACGGAACTTTCTCAACCTTTCAAACAGCTTTTTCAGGTTAATCAGATGTTCCTCTTCTGTTCTCGACTTGGCAATCATATCATCTACATAACATTCGATCTCCTTATGAATCAAGTCATGAAACAATGTCACCATCGCCCGCTGGTACGTTGCCCCTGCATTTTTCAACCCAAAAGGCATTACTTTATAACAATATGTACCCCACGGAGTAATGAACGTGGTCTTCTCCATATCTTCAGGTGCCATCTTGATCTGGTTGTACCCGGAGAAACCGTCCATAAATGAGAACACTGAAAACTGAGCTGTATTATCGACCAGCACATCAATATAAGGTAGTGGAAAATCATCTTTTGGGCTAGCTTTATTAAGATCTCGATAATCCACACACATTCTCACTTTTCCATCTTTCTTCGGTACTGGCACGATGTTGGCTACCCATGGAGGATACTTTGTCACAGCAAGAAAACCAGCATCCCACTGCTTCTGGACTTCCTCCTTAATCTTTAAAGCCATGTCGGGGTGAGTCCGACGAAGTTTCTGCTTGACTGGCGGACATTCTTCTCTTAATGGCAGCCTGTGCACGACAATATCCGTATCCAACCCGGCATGTCTTGATACGACCAGGCGAAGATGTCAACATACTCGCGCAACATTTCCGTCAAAGTTTGCTTCACATCTGCTTGCAAGCTGGCACCAATCCTGATCTCTTTCTTGGCGTCCTTGGTACCAATATTGATGATTTCTACAGTCTCCTGATGAGGCTGGATGACCCTTTCCTCTTGTTTCAACAATCTGGCCAGTTCTTCAGGGAGTTCACAATCTTTCTCATCCCCTTCTTCGGCTTGATAAATCGGATTGTCAAAGTCATACATAGTCATATCAAAATCGTTATCCGTAGTATCCGGAGGATCAAGTCTGCATGAACGGGTTCATGCCTTATTTTAGAATTTTATTTTTAAGCAAAACAAAAGAAAATGAAACATTGCCATTTTATTTTTTTGTGCAAAAATAAAAACTGAAAGACAGAGAACAAAATTTAATTGCAAAACGTCCTTTATTAATGATTAAACATTGCAAATGCAACCATGGTGGCCCTACAAATGAATCTATACGCCTTGGGCAGAGCGCAAGATTTTGACATGCATTATGGTTAGAAAAAACAAAGAAAAATTACTCTATCTGAAGAGTAACCCGGATGACTTCTTCAACGAACCAGTTCTGCACTTGTTGTCCCGGAGCATGAGGGCGTACCCAGTTGTCCAGGTCACAATTACTGTCAACACTATCCTCTGTGGCTGCACAAGACTGGTCCGTGTAGATAATTCCCCCACTATTGAAAGTAATGGGTCCCCTGCTCCCCGCATCTGAAGTTGTAGAGGGATGATAACCAATACCAAATTTGTCTTCCTTCATTGGGGTCTCTATCAACCTGCCCCAACCTTGGGCGTTGCCTGCCCTGACGACTTCGACAGCTTGTTTGTAAGATGAAATGGAGGTACCGGCCCCAATTGGTACAGAAGAAGACTCAGGTGCATCGTCAATATTGACTGCTTCAAATGATTGGCACAGCATCTCATGAATTTCCCCATCCATTTCAATGTACTTGAACGTGGACAAGTGACTCACAAAGATGTCTTCTTCCCCACACACCGTCACAACCTGCCCTTCAAACTCATACTTTAGCTTTTGATGTAGAGTAGAAGTAACAGCCCCGGCTCCGTGAATCCAAGGGCGCCCCAATAGGAAGCTATATGCAGGTTGTATGTCCATTACATGGAACGTGGATTTGAATACCTGTGGTCCAATTTGTACGGGCAATTCCACCTCACCAAACACAGATCGTCTAGTTCCATCGAATGCTCTGACCACCAATTCACTAGGCCTTAAGATCAACCCATCAACTTCCAGCTTCATTAATGCCTTCTTGGGCAAGACATTGAGTGATGAACCAGTGTCTACCAGTACATGAGATAACACTGCGCCCTTACACTCCATCGTGATATGCAAAGCCTTATTATGGTTTCTTCCTTCAACAGTCAAATCTCTACTTGTAAAGCCCAAGCCATGGCTAACATTAACATTGGAGATTACGCCCTCGAGCTGATTAACAGTAATTTCCTGTGGCACGTATGCACTCTTCAATACTTTCAACAACGCCTGCCGATGCGCATCAGAGCACATCAATAGTGACAAGATTGAAATCTTTGAAGGGGTCTGATTCAGTTGGTCCATAATCTTATAATCGCTTTTCTTGATTATCTTCATAAATTGTTCCATTTCCTTATCAAAAGTAATCTTTGTCTCTGCTTCAGGTGTAGGCGCATTTTCAACCACCTGTTTACCTTTAGCCTTTGCTGCGGCTTCTGCCTCTTTATCACTTCTCAAGGTTTGGGGAGCGAACAACCTTCCACTCCTTGTAGAGCCCCCTACACCCCCTACGTTATCAATATTTGGGCTGACTGATGACTCAACTTCCTGCTTTTTACCTTCGTAATATACATCTGCCCCATAGTGCCATGGGATAGCCTTCGTAGACGCGAACAGAATTGGTTCTGGCACCGTGATAGTGACAGGACTGGGCCTTTCTGGCGCAACACTCGCCACGGGAACTGCATTGACCGGCATATGAATCTCAGCGGGAGTGTAATAGATGGTCACGGTTGATATCTCATCAGTGTCTTTCGCGACTCTGTCGAACTGTAGACATCCTTCATCGATCAGATTCTGTAAACCCATCTTCAACTTATCACAGCCGTTCTCCTGATTCATACACTCAGAGCAATCTTGATTATAGCCCGGGAACACCTGTCCCTTCAATAAACGATCTTTTACAACCAACAAAGAAGTTTTCACTTGATGGATATCTGTCACCAGATTCAATCTCCTCCCATCTTCAATAGCGTACACATTTGCTGCACTATGATCAGGCATGGGATGCTGAGCAATATTAGGAGCGGGAGAGAAATTGATGGCTTTAGCATCAATCAAATCTTGTACTTTATGATGGAAAGCCCAGCATTTTTCAATGGAGTGCCCCTGAGCACCTGAGTGGAACTCACAACGACCATTAGCATCGAAGTTAGGTGGCAGGTTTCCAGCAACCGGAGCTTTCATAGTACGGAATTCTACCAACTTTAACTCGAGTAGTCGGGGCAACAGCGCGGCATAAGTCATAGGGAGAGGATCCATCTTACGATCCCTCTGCCTAGACCTTTGCTGGAAAAAAGGTTGTTGCTGTTGAACTTGTTGTTGGGGTTGTTGTTTCTGAACAGACAGTGTGGGGATTGTTACAGCATCTACCTGATAATAAGCTTGAGAACGCCCTCTGCTCGTCCTCTAAACACAGCATTCGTATCACCTTCTCTTCTTTTCTGGTTACTAGCAAACGGTTTCTTCGTCCCCGAAGAGCCAGCCCCACTCACATCCTGGATCTTTCTAAGCTTTAACAGACTTTCTATTCTTTCTCCCGCAATCACAATATCAGCAAATCCAGTTGACGGACAAGCAGCTAATCTATCAAGATAGGCCCCTTGCAAGGTGCCCATGAACATATCTGCCATTTCTCTGTCTGACAAGGGAGGTTGAACCTGGGCAGCCATTTCCCTCCACCTCTGTGCATATTCTTTGAAACTCTCCTTGGCATTTTGTGACAACCCCTGCAATTGAGTGCGGTTGGGCGCCATGTCAATATTATACTGGTATTGCTTCAGGAACGCTTCTGCCAGATCTTTCCAATTCTTCACAGCAGCTCTATTCAACTTCATATACCAGGTCAAGGACGCCCCAGCCAGACTGTCCTGAAAATAGTGCATCCATAGCTTCTCGTCATCCGTATGGGCTGAAATCTTCCCAAAGTAAGCTTGAAGATGCGTTTGGGGACACGCATTGCCGTGATACTTATCAAAAGTGGGAGGCTTGAATTTAGGGGGAACTCTGACTCCTGAGACCAGCCCCAAGCTGGTAACATCAATACCCATAGAGTTCTTGCATTCTATGGCCCTGATCTTTTCTGCTAACTCCTCATACCTTCGATCACCTTGATTACCCACATCAGCATCTAGTAGAGTAAATTGGTCTTCCAGAGTATCTTCAAGAGTAACACCAGCATGCCTACCATTTCCATTACCCCGATTGTTACCACCAGGAGGAGGGTTGCCACCGGGAGGGGGGATGCCATGTCCCTGTGAATTGTCATGCTGATCACCTTCGGGCCCATTGTCTGGACGCTCGACCAGAAGCCTCAATCTCTCTTGATTTTGCGCCATGCCAGTCATGAGGGTCATGAACTGGTCCATACGCGCCCTCATTTCGGCCAAATCACTTTGCACTTGATCCATGATTCTTACTTGATTCCTTCGCGTCGAATATCGGTGAATATGACTCTCTGCTATACTGCCTGAAACCAAATAAAGGTTAGAGACCCTGCAACGAGTACCTGAAAAGCAAGTAACATAAATGCAGAATGTTATACAATGTCATGCAATGTTATGTTTATCATTTCCAAAGTGCTTTACACCCTGATTCCAATCCAACCACAGAAATCTGAAGACCAGAAATCGTGATATAAAGAGACGTGTCGTGGTCATGTGCTTGTGTGCAACTATCTGATAAGGAATAATTCTGAATAAAACTGCTCATACTCATTCAACGAAGTATTCAAGTATATTTAAGAAAGGTTCAACCGCAAATGCGATACAAGGAAAAATGGATCCATCAACAAGCCTGATGGTAACCATTAACAACAAAATACAGGGAAAAGAACATCAATCTGACAATTCCACATCCTTCAGCTTATCACTTGAGTATTTGATCTCCTCAAAAAGTATACGGGTACGCTGGTGATTCGGCTTTTCAATCATTTCTTTGATCAAGACATCCCTTTTCTCAAGAGCTTCAGTTAAAGAACCCATATGCAGCATAAGAGCTTCGTCATCATGCACTCCTTTGTGTCTCTTTACGCCAGCTTGCGTCTTGAGTATCTCTCTTTCTATCATGGCTTCTTCAAGCTCTTTCTTGGTATTCTTCAGCTGGCTCCTAGCTTCTTCTAACTGTTCTTGACTTTTACCGAGACTTTCCCGATACTTTCTCCTCTGCTCATGTGCCTTTTTAAGCTCCTCGTCTTTAGTCTTCGACTGATCCTTTAACTCGGCATTTTCAATTCTGACTTCATCCCAAGCTTGACGAAGTTGAGCTAATGAATCCTTGCTTCGGGCTAAAGCCTGTTTTGTAACCTTGTGAGCCTGACTAGTGTCATCTGCTCCCAAAGTAAGTTTCCGAAAGTACCGAGCTCTGTCATCAAAATCTTCCTCTTTGTCAGCCAAGGTTTTTTCCGCTTTCAAGGCTCTCTTTTCCAACTCTTTGTTGTCAGCTAGAGCTTTCTGAAGACATCTGCTCATTCCAGAATTCTCTATCTGCAACTCTCTGACCATTTTCTTCCACTTCTCACATTCCTCAATAGCCACCATAGTGGGTTGTTCTGGCTGTACTGAACATAAAAGAGGTCCCCTTGAAAAGGGTAAAAGCAATTCCTTTACTTTCGTCTCAATCCACCTGTCATATTCAGGATAAGATCTACAATCTCCTTTTCCAAAAACTGCTTTTCCAATTTTGTGCTTATCTTTCCAAGCATTCACTACTTCTACCACCTTCGCATCTTTAGTTCCTGTAAAGAATAAAGATTCTTCCACATCTTGCTCTGTAGGAGGATCCCTGGAAGCATACCCAAACTGTCGGATGGCCAAAACTGGATTATAATTGATCCCTCCTTTTCTGCCAATCAAAGGCACATTTGGAAAATTTCCGCATCTTGTGACAAGCTCTATTCTCAATAACTGGTGGTCAAACCATACAATGTTATCAGCAGTTAAACTCATCAATCGTTTAGACCATTTCGCCACATCTTTGGTTTCCACAAAGGCACCTGTCTGAGGCAAATGTTTGAAAATTCAATGACTCAGCAGTGGAGTACAACAACTAACAGATCCTCCCCTCCTTTTCTCATTCTTGTAATGCACGGAATGATAAAAATCTCCTAACAAAGTAGGGACTGGATTTTTAAGGACGAAAACTCTTGTTGCTTGCATATCCACAAAGTCTTGCTGATTGGGAAAGAAAACTAGGCCATATATGCAGAGAGCCAGAATGGAATTGTAAACCGTCCAATTTTTAGCACTTGCAGCCTCTTGGGCCTGTCCAGACAGAAATTCTAAATGAAATCCGCTAACTCCATTTTTACTGCTCACACCACTCTTTATCACTGCCTGATCCATTTGTAAAGCAGCAGCAATTTCTTTTACGCTGGGAGAACTACCAGAGAAGAATGGTATTGCCGACGTGATCGGAATTCCCAAAATAAATGAGAATTCTTCCAGTGTTGGCATCAAAATGTAATCTGAAAAAAGAAAGCACCTCAACGAAGGCTCGTAGAACTGCAGCAGAGTGTGCAAAGCATCATGTTCATACTTGGTGATTGTACGGACCATCCCAACCAAATTCCCGTAGCTCTTCTGAAACCTATCAAGAATACCCGGACCAGCCATATCTATTACTTTGAGCAATGAATCCAAAACAGGATCTGGAAACTTGTAAGACACATTGTTCTTTCTCTCGGCAACGATCTCTGTTGAACCCATGGATTGGAATCAGAAATGTATTATGCACCTGAAAATGACAAACATAACTGTTATGATATGATAATGCAATGCAAAAGCGCATGTGATCAGGTAATCAAGTGTCGGTGTCTGTATTGAACTGTGTGCACTGTGTCTCTGTACTGAATCTGGCAATATCTGAGATGAACACTTAAATCACTGTCATAGGATACAATGTCTGAAATCATCATAGAATCACAAGTAAGGTAGGTAGGAGGCTGGGTTTCCTGCAAACCTGTAAACATCCCGCCCATACTCACATGTGGTTCTTAGAAAATAAGGCTTGTCAGCTTCGGAGGTTTGAGAAGCCATAGCACATTCAGCCCGTAGGATACAATGCTATGCCAATCAAAGAGGTCGTCCACTGACTCCCCTTAGAAAATAAAAGTCATCCTATGCAAGTTCCAAAGTGGGCCCTCGGGTGCGAATGGGTTTGCCACAGAATGTGGTCTGCCATTGTCACCGCTAAAGAGGGATGTTTCCACTAAGGTCCTCATGATTGGTCACTAGAGTCGACAGCTCTCTAGATCTACATCCTGGAATACGCAAGATGCGCATGCCACGACGTGTCCCAAGATAGCCTCGTCTAGCTGTGAATTTCGTGAACACCCAACGCACTCCAAACGGCACGTAGGTCCCACTACTCTCCACTCTAATTCTAAGTGTATCCTCAAGCCTGTGTAATGGGCTTATCTCTCAGAAATCCCATCCCGCCAAACAGAAAATAGCACAGTCCAGCATAGCATAATATATCATATGGAATAAACATGGTAAAATGCAGTAAATGCAGTAATATACAGTAATATACAGTAAATAACTATACAGTAAAACGGTAAATACAGCACAACAATAAACACCCAATGAAAGAAAAACAGACAAGCGTTAGGATTGACTCGCTTAGGATGGACCAGCAATAGGTCAACACGTCCCCAGCAGAGTCGCCAGCTGTCGCTCCCAGGATTTTCATCCTAGTACAAACGCGAAAGTGGCACCAAACAGAGTCGCCAGCAATGTGTATTTATCCCAAGAGAGGGAAAGGAAACACCGCATAAACCTGAAAGAAAGGAAAAGCATGGTCTCGCGACCAAGAGAACTGGGTTCGGGAGTCGGTTACGCGAGAGGAAGGTATTAGCACCCCCTCGCGTCCATCGTACCCGATGGGATCCACGCTTGCTTGTCTCAATCAAAGGGTGTAAGAAAAGAATACTGAGAAAGGAACTGAAAAGAGAATGGAAAAGGAAAGAGAGAAAGAGAAACAAATGTAGGGAAAATAAAAGAAGTGCTCGCATGGGCCCTACCTCACTGCCTACGTATCTCATCGGGAGCATGAGAATCAGAGCGACGTAGTTCCCCTCACTAGGGATGGATTGTTTGTGTTTTTTAAGGAACGGCTAACGTTCTAGCTCAGGTGTTGCAGGCTCGCTGGTCCGAGTGCGTTACCGTCTTGCACAAGAACGAGTAGGAGCATGTTCGTACGTTGAGAGTGAATGAGGTGAGAAAAGAATTCCCGAAGGAAAGACGTTATTGTTTGTTTTTGTCTTTTAAGATTTTTTTTCATTTGTTTGCATATGATAGTGTATCTGAATCTTAATCATTGGAATGCGTACATTCTCACATCCCAAGATGGAATGGGTAAGAAAGCACACTAAGAGTGAAAAAGACCCCCACACTTAGTTCCAATTGTCAAGGTTCAAACACACTAGCATACTTGTGTTTATTAAGTGTTTTTGTTGATTAGGAAATGGAGAAGTGTTTTTTATTTGTACCTTCAACAAGTATTGCATTTAAGTCCCTCATACAAGATCAAATGTTTAACACATTGACCAAAGATGGGTTATATGCTATACATTCTAAGACTATAAGAGAAGACCCCTTATACTCTTTCCTTTATATGAAAGGCCTAAATGCAATAAATGCCTACCTTTATTACATAGTTTGAATTCTCTTTTTGGGATAAGAAGAGAGACTCAAGAGAGGAGAAAAGGTAAACTCTAATGGGGGACTAATACTTACCCTAGTGTTATCATACATGGATATCCTAAGGTTAGTGAAGTTTAAGAAATCTAATCCTAAAAGAAAGGAGAAGAAGAAGAGAGAAAGCAACTTACTTCCAAAGTAGAAGTTAAGTTGTCTCTAAGAGGGAAGAAAGAAAGTTATGAAAGCAAACCATTATTAAATGCTTAAACAAACACAAATTGAATGATTAAAAAGGAAAGGAAGAAATTAGAATGTGGAAGCCTATCCACACTCAAGTGACTTACCATTAGCCCCTGAAATGGTTAGCACAATTATTTACAAGTGAAGAAACAAATGAAGATGAACAAAATAAAACTTGAACTAATAACCAAAGTAAAACCACTTAATGGTTAAGGAAAAGTTTAAAGTCAGAATGTACACCCCAAGAATATTCACTAATACCATGAGATCACACACAAGTCAAATGCACACAACCAAAGTCCTAAAACCCAAAGAAGTGCATAATAAAAGAAGTAGAAAGAATATGAAAGGATACGCAAGATAACTATGCAATAATGCTTCATGAAATGGCAAAGGTCAGAATATAGACAACTTAGCATGTGCACAATCATGATCTTCAAACATCATTCAAGTCATACAAACACTTTCACAATCAATTAAGAAGCAAAGATGAAGAAGTGAAGTGAAGTGAATCATGATTCATACTTGTGAAACAAGTGACTTAAGGTGCAAGGCAAACACCAAATATGCAAAGATGGGATTCAAATATCACAACCAGAAGTCAATTAATCATGCTATCAATCCTCAATCAAGACCTCAAATTATGGCACAAGTGCCTTCATGATCAAGCAAACCAAACATGAAGCATATATTCACAACTTGGACAAGTTAAAGTTCATGCTTCAAAGAAATAACAAACATGCTTCAAAAATTATGTGCTTCAGGATTCAAACATCTCAACTATGTACAATTAACATATCAAAGCCACAAGCAATGGATCAGAACTAATGTCACTCAAGAATTAGGTCAAAGCCTCCTTAGGGTTTCATACATTCATGCTCAAAGCCACACATCAAAAGTCATCCAAACAAGACTTAAAAATCATCCCAAAAATCTCAAACATACCTCAACATGTTGTGAACACAATCCAAAAAGAAGAGCATCAAAATTATTTGTAATGATCAAGAACAAAAATGCACAAGCTTATGTATCACATTAAGTATGCACACAAATGAAATTCAAAGAAAATTAGATAAGAAGGGCAAAAAGGTCATAAAATCAAGAAATAAAATCATGAAAAATTTCCTAAATGTTTTAATGATACTCATGAATTTTTGTGGAATTTTATGACGCTATTTAGTATTTTTAAAAATAAAAAAACAAACGTGTAGAAAAATGGAAAAATAAATGCAATGAAATGAGGGAAGGGGGTGCATGCCTAGTAATTATTCAGTTCAAAATCATTGGGCCTTGAAAACATGGGGTGTGGATATCAATCTGGCTTAGGTCCAATTACGCGCATAACATATTAACTATCATGGTCACTCGGTCAACAAGAGTCAAAACATTCCAAGCCATCAGATTAAGTCATAGTCAAACTGTAGTCAAAGTAGCCAAAATCAATACACGCGCATGAAGGACCACACAACATACAGTGTACCACACCACATAATGTTTAAATGAAATTCAGCAAACACGCACGTGAGGAGCACATGAATTTTAATGTGCTGTCATCATACAAGCCACACGATCATAGAAAATGGACGGCCGAGATTAAAACGTGACAAAACCCTAGCAATCAAAGCTGTCGGCCGGAGAGGGACCTCCGGTCACCTTCTCCGGCCAATCACCACCGTCTGCAATCTTCAAACCTCACCAAAATACACAAAATGTATACCAATCGAAAGCTAAGCTTATGTACATCATGAATATGCTCATCAAAATCACAAAACACATACACATAGCAAGAACAGAGGAGATCAAATCAAGCCCTAAGATTTGCAACTAAGCCTGTAAAAGGCCTATCAACTAGCCGGTTGGAGCAGAGCTTCTATCAAGCATAAAGCACCAAAAACAAGTAAAAATAACCAGAGATCGTGCAATATAATTTCAAGAGTTCAAACCTGAAGATGATGAAACTTGGAAAGCACAAGAATACCAGAAATAGATGCCTCTTCCTTGAATTTCACTTGGCCAAATAAAGGCTTGAGAGCTCGAATTCGTGCAGAAAATCAATTGGAATTTGATGCTGAACTTCTTTAACTGAACCTATGCACTCTTGTTCTTGATCTCCAAAGCAGAATAATGATGAAGATGGAGATGAAATGTAGAAACAAATGGTTAAACTCATGTGCAAGCAGAAGAAAAGTGGAGAGAATGTGAGAGAGATTCAGTGTGAAGAATGAGAAAAATGAAGCTCAAATGAAAATGTGAAGTGATATTTTATTTTATAGTGTAAGCTAACCATGGTTTAATGAGTTGAGTTAGATGAGTCACAGTGGTTAGACTGAGTGCACCCTAACTAACTGAGTCAAGTTAGTTAGGGGCGAGTTATTGAGGCTGAGTTATGGTGATGGTGGTTCACAATGTGTTATGGTGAGGTTCAATTGAATAAAGCAAGCTCACATCTGCTGCTGCCACAGAAACTTGTTCAACAAGCTTTCCCTTTCCATTTCCATGTATAGTGAGGCACGTGAGGTGTTGTTCATGAAAAGTGTTTGGTTAAATGAAGCAAAGGTTGGAGAGTGAGCAATACATGAGCAAGCTGGTACAATAACACCAACCTTTATTTCTTTTTCTGGTTTTATGTGACAGTTTGGAACCAATGCAACAGTGATTGTTTGAAGATGATTTTCTCTCTTGTTAGTGAATGATTTAATGAGGCATTTAGGGCATTGGAAAGATGGTGCACCAGAGAACAACATTGGTGTGAGAATTGTATTGAATTGAGGCCTCAAACACACCTAAAAATAGCTATGAACACAATGGTTCAAAACTGGTTGGTGAGCGTGGCAAGAGGTTGGCTGGCAAGGCAACTTGGCACACGAAATTTCAGCACAATCAACCTAACTTGAGACCAAAATTTATCCCTCATAAATTGATCAAATGGAATTTTGTCCAACCTGAATATTGAAAATGACATTGCAATGAACAACTTTCATGTTGAAAACTTTTCCATTTGAGGCCTTTAATTATGAGAAAAATGAGTGGACATTTGGCTCACCAACTGTTTGAGAAAATGACTGCGCGCGTGCCCTGAAAATCTTGGTCATGACCTAGTTTTGGACCTACTTTGCTCAAACTTTGATCAATCATATCTCACTCAATTTTTATCCAATGGAGATGTTCCACATATGGATGTGAAGCTTAAAACAAGATCTTTTGTTGTGGCTGAGTGGAATTTTCATTTGGTGCTTCAATTTTAACTGGCCTTGGTTCAAACTCTGATGCAAAATGGCCAAAACTTGCTATTTTTAGTAACCCTTCCTCTTCCAAAAATGGCAATTTTCCACCTCTTGATTTTTTCATGATTCCTTTGGAGTTTCTTGACCAAATTTTGTACATTAGACATATATAACATGAATTTCATGATTTTGGGCTCAAAAAGTCAAGAGTTGACTTTTTCCTCTGATTATTTGACTTGGCCCCAAATTTCCTGATTTTTTATCTTTCTTCCAATTGAACCACCTCCAAAACCAATTGAGGGGCAATTCTCCATACACATACACTTAAGAACATGTAGAATACCATGACATCAAGTTTTGTCCAAAAAATCAAAGATTCCCTGATTTAATGGGAAACCCTAGTTTTGGTGCCCACCTCCTAGGAGAAAAATGTGCAGTCTTCAATTTCAAATTCCTCAGAGTATGTTGTGTACCTTCTTAGAGGATGATGATATATGCCATTTGAGGATGATTTTGGATCAATGAGCTATCTCTTTTGAGGGTTTTTCTTCAGTTTTTGAACCTCTTGCATAGTGAAAGATGTAGTGCTTCAATCTCCCATTGAATCTCTCATTCTTGAGGTTATGGATGTTCCATTGAGATAGTATGAGACATGAAAGGCTTCTTGGCTTGCCTTGAGGAAACTTGATTGACCTTTTTGTGCTTTGAATGATCCCTTGATTGTCCACCTTCCACCCGATCACATGCCTTGATGGTAAGAGGAATGCTATGCTTCATTTTTCTATGTTAAATGCAATGCAATGCTAATGAGATGGATATGATATGATATATGATAATGCTGAACTATGATGCCAAAAGGGGAGAGCAAATTTTGGGGTATTACAAAGTCATGTCATGAACATGAAAGTTGAAGTACGTCATCTCACCTTTCCAGAAATTCCTAGAAAGCCCATTTATCATTCTCGAGCAGAAAGTTATGATCTCTACAAAAAGCATTGATAAAACAGAATTTTTAAGACAGATTTTAGGACAGACTTGATCACACAAGTTCAAGGTCATTTTTGACAACTTTACAAGACTTATCTTCACAAACCTTGAACATCAAAGTTGAAGTACGTCATCTCAGCTTTCCAGAAAGTTGTAGAACGTCCATTTATCATACTTGAGCAGGAAGTTATGGACTTTACAGTAAGGCTTGTTGCAGCTGTTTTTTTTAGGACAGATTTTGTGCACTTTTTCTTATGCCACACAATTTTCAAGCTTTGTCACCATGCAGGACAAGCATCAAAGATGAAATTCACTTCAACTTAAAATATCATAATGGATTAAAAGTTATAAGTGATTAAATTTTGGAATTATTAATGTTCAAAGTTGTCAAATGTTTCAACATTTCATAGGACATCATTAATATTTTT
Source organism: Lathyrus tuberosus (assembly GCA_022829125.1). Taxonomy (NCBI): domain Eukaryota; kingdom Viridiplantae; phylum Streptophyta; class Magnoliopsida; order Fabales; family Fabaceae; genus Lathyrus; species Lathyrus tuberosus. The sequence goes on from JALAZF010000110.1 coordinate 13,531,785, forward strand.
CCAGCAAGAATGTCCCAACTTCAAGGACGTTTTTCTCCATGATCCAAGTTGATTCAAGAAACACCCTGAACATCAAAGTTGAAGTATGTCATCTCAGCTTTCCAAAAAGTCATGGAACAGCCATTTATCATTCTTGAGCAAGAGGTTATGGATTTAACAACAAGGCTTACTGCAGCTGATTTTTTAAGACAGGTTTCAGGACAGATTTACATATTTCTTGTGCCACACGAATTTTTAAGCCTTGACATCCTTTTGCACACCTGAGGAGGGGACAATCAAAGGACAAGCTCTGATTCCTAAGCCTCCCAAGTCCAAGATTCCACAAGTAGCATGCCAAACCTAAAAAGCTACAAAGATGCCAAATATCCAATTTTGTTTTCAAGCATTCAAAACATTCAGCAAGGTGGCATGAACTGAGCCAAATTCTAACTGAATTCAGTCAAGACATATCCAAGAACTAGGGAACCAACAGCTTGTGCTCTAACCTCTAGTCAATGGCTAGAGGAGACTTGGATTCCTATTGATCAACATTTGCCAAACTTCTGCAGCAGTTGCCATTCACTATTGCTTGCAAAACAAACTTGCTCTACTATTAATAGAGCTCATTTGTGCTCAGTTTGAGTACACCAAAGCCATCAAACAGATGCTTTCCTCAAAATCTCCTTCTCACTTCTAATTTTGCCTTCTATGGCAAGTCACTATCGAGTTTTGAGTTTGAGAGCAATTCCAACCAAACCAATCACACACACACACCTCATAAACATCATATAGAGGTGATCCAAACACTAACACAACATCTAGAACATCGAATTCATCAAATCACCAGCCAATTGCTCAATTTCTTGATAGAATTGCAGTTGAGATACCATAATCTGTTCCAGCTCATTTTAATCCACTCTAAGCATTCAAACACACTACTGGAGGATCAAGGAAGCTCATAGAATCTTCCTCTTGTTGCTGTAATTACACTGAAGAGGCACTGGACCTTGCTCCAATAGGTAAGTGTTCTTACACTTTGAAACTCCATATACATGCATCATTATTGATCAATTCTTGAAGCAAAAATGTAGTCCTTCATGTGTTTGTTGTGATCTTCTTACTGTTTGCACTTTAACATGTTTATATGTGGAGTTTATGTTGTTTTAAAATTAAGGTCTAGTTTTGGTTTTTTGCCTTGTGTGTTCTATACATTAAGTTTCAGTATGTATAAGTGATACCATTGGATTCCTTGCAAAAAATCGGTCAAGATAGGTTCGTACGGATTTTAATTTCGTTAAAAATTGAGAGAGTTATGAGTGTTTGAAGTTTGATAAAAAATATGTTGAAAACTAAAGTTTCAGTTCTAATTTTTGCCTGATAAGAGATGTCGAAGATGATGTTGTGTCATCTTTCCTTTTTCTCTTATCTTCAAAACTCAACCAATTCTTTCACATAGCTAAAATAATCATTTTCCAATTCTGTTTTACACACTTCTTATTCATACTCCAAAATATTTTATTCCACAAAAAAATCAAATTTATATTATTTATTTAACATAGTTGGTATTTTTGTGAATAAATCACTTTTTAATTGTTTTAAAACATTTTAAAAGTGAATTCTCATCATGAAAATCAAAACCAAATGAATTTTAATTCATCTTGTGATTAAAACATCATTTTTCAAACCTCAACCAAAAATCACAAGTTGTTTATTCAAACTTATTTGGTATTTTATCATTTTTATTTGATTTTCTTTAAGAATTTACTTTTAAAAATGATGAAATTAGGGTTTCTTTGATTTTCACCCAAACAAATCTTTTTCAAACACTTTGGGCCTCTAATAGAGTGTAAGACCCAATCCCTCTTTGAAACCAAAATATTTTAGGCCTCAATTATTGTATAAGTCCCAACATATTTTCAAAAATCTCGGCGCGATCGCCAGTTTAAAATAAAACCAATTGCGCCTCTCCTTGAGTAATAAGCCCCATTATTTTTATTTAAAACGTCCATGGGCCTCTAATAGAGTGTAAGACCTAACCCCTTTTTGTAAATAAACATTTTTGGGCCTCACACATTGTATAAGTCCCTCTGTATATTTTCAAACGTTCGGCGCGATCGTCGCCCTTTTCAAAATCATCTGGGCATCTCCTTGAGCTGTAAGCCCCATCTTTTATTTTAAAATACCATCTTTGGGCCTCTAATAGAGTGTAAGACCCAATCCCCTTTTAACCAAAACCTTTTTTGGGCCTCAGACATTGTATAAGTCCCTCTGCGTTAAAAGAAAAATCCCGGCGCGATCGCCAGTTTAAAACAAAAACAATTAGGCCTCTCCCCTCGAGTTGTAAGCCCCATCTCTTGTACAAAAATAAATCTTTGGGCATCTAATAGAGTGTAAGATGTAACACCCCAATTTAAATTATTTAATCGTCGTTTTTTATTTTCAATTGTTGGGCCTGGTTTAGGGGTGTCTGAGTGCGAAGCGGGTAATGTTAATAGTGATAAGGTGGGGGTGTGTCCATTAATAGTAATATGGAACTTATTGTTATTATTATTATTATTATTATTATTATTATTATTATTATTGTTATTATTATTATTAATAGTATATTTCATATTATTATTATGGTTATTATTATTATTCTTATTATTATTATCAGGACTATTATTATACTTATTATTATTTTATTATTAATTAAATAAAAATCTGATATAATTAATTAGATTATGGGATAATAGAAAATAATAAGGGCAGTTTGGTAATTAGAGGAGGATTAGTGAAAATTGATGGGAGTTTAGCCATAATCAAAATTTTAGAGAGAGAAAGAGAAAGGCTAAGGAGAGGAAGATCAAGGGTGTGTTAGGGCTAACATCTTCATCCGATTTTCGCAGGAATTAATCAAGATTCGAGGTAAGGGGGGAGAAACGGGTTTAATATTGGTGATATGTTCATGATAGGGTAGTGGGGAGTCCTTAACCCCGTAGGAATTCGTATGTAAAATGCTGTGTTAATGATTTGTGTATATCTCTGATGTGATGATGAAATTGTGCATCAATTGATTCGTGTTAACATGATTTTTGGTTGTTGTTGCTGTTGTCTAAATAACCTTTGTTGCAGATCTGGTTTTGGTGCAGGTTGTAGGAGAGGAATTAGACATAGAACTCATAGATCTGATTTAGTAATGTTAGGGAAAGATGTAAGAGGAATAATGGGACATAAAACTGATGTAGAACTCGTTTAAGGAGCATTTGGAATGGTAGAATAGGGATCAATGTGGTAGAATTCGTACTGAGATGAGAAAAATGGGTATTTTCACAGCTTCTGCCCATACGCGTACCAAGGAGGGTGATACGCGTATGGCTGGGCGTGCTGAGGGGTCCTACGCGTAACACACGTGTTGATACGCGTATAGCAAGGCAGAATGTGACGTAATACGCATATGAAGAGAGGGACTACACGTAATAGGAGGGTCGTACGCGTAATGGGTTGGAACTTGGGAATTTCAGTGTGAAAATGTCTCTGTCCGTACATGTAAGGCACCAGGCAATACGCGTAAAGACTTGGGTACTTGAGGCAATACGCGTAAGGGGGAGGGGTATTACGCGTATGCTTGGGTGGGAGAGTCTGGCAATACGCGTATAACTCAGGTCAGTACGCGTATGACCAGCGTGCGTGGAAAATTTTGGTGTTCTGCGAATTCTTTCCCGATTTCGCGTCCAATACAGTTTCTTATGGTTTGGGAGGTTGGGATTAGATACCAGAATTTGAGTAGTGTGAAATTGGTGACGAAAATAATTAATTTAATAATTTTAGGGAACTAATTAATTAATATTTGATTTATGTTGTGTGAAGTAACCATATGGTGTTGGATGTTGATGTGTGATTCAGGTGTGATCAGGAGGATCGTGAACATGTATAAATATGCTATTGTACATGTGTTTCATATGCATAATTGTGTCATGCATTTCATGGTGTTGGTGGGATGAATCATTACTCAGGAGGAGTGTATGTGATTCATCTGTACTCCAATATGGAGAATGGTGGGGATAGATCATTGCCAAGTAGGGGTGTATGTGATCTATCCGGGTTTGATTGAATGAACCATGATGTTGGTATCACATGCATTATGTCTAATGTTGAGTCGCATTGCATAATTTTTGTTATGTGTTGTTGTATAGGGATGATTTGTTGACCAGTGGGTCGTATTTGTATGATTGTGTGTGAATACTTACCCTTATCATGTATTGTTCACCGTTAAGTATTGAATGTAATTCTCACCCCTTTGTTGTTGTTGTGTCTGTGCTTCTTCGGAAGTACAGATAATCCAGGTACTTAGGTTGCTGGAGTTCGTGTCGCTTGTTCGAGTCGTAGGAGTCGCTCTGATACGTAACACGAGAATTAGGGGGATTTCAATTATTTATTATTTGTTATTTGTTTTTGTTACGTATATTTCTCTTTGATGAATTTATGTTGAACCACGAGTTATGTGGAATTTTTCCGAAGTTGTTGGCATGTGGCCGTGATATGAATAAATAAATTATTTTTCGCTGTTTTATTTCATCTAATAAAAGGAGTTTGATGTTGGTTTTGTGGATGTGGCATCCAACTTTATTTTTGGTGTAAAAACTCTGATTATTTCATAGAAATTTGTGTATTTTTCATAAATGGGAAAGTGGGGTGTTACATAAGACCCATCCCCCTGTACATAAAAACTTTATGGGCCTCACATATTGTATAAGTCCCTCTGTACAGTTTTCAAAACAACGGTGCGATCATCGTTAAAACTTGGGCCTCTCCTTGAGCTGTAAGCCCCAACAATCTTTTCAAAGCACTTTCTCCTTTGATTTTGAATTGAAATATACGTTGTTATCAAAACTTTCTTTGTTGAACAACTAACCAAACAGCATGGAAGCTCTACAACGGGTAAGTGTTTATCCGCTTTCATTTACCGCTTTCATATGTATATAACTGTATTGTGGGGCTGCTTCACTATAAGTCTTCTTTCACATCCTTTTATATACTTGTCACATATCAACTGTGTAATACTAGTATAGTTATTTAGAGTTTTCCCCGACAACTACGTCTAGCACTAGGTAAAGCCTTGTTGGTCACTCTTAAATACAAACAAAACTAGATCCCCCGTAGGATCTCTAGATACAGTCTTCCCTCCTCTTGGGGTTAAATAATATGGAAACGTGAAAGGCAGCATTCTCGGTGAACCCTTTCTCAGACTGTCACTCTTAGAAATTGTCAAAGAAACTCTAACTCCCCAGAGATGATCTTTTCTCCGTGAATGGCATCTCTTGAGTTTCTTCCAAAACCTTGAACTTTCCTGGCTTGGTCTATTCTCTGTGAATAGCATGTCTTGAACTTCTCTTGGTATGGGGACCCACAGGCTTCCTAAAAGCATCCCCGCCTCCTCTTGGGCGTTGTACAAGGACCCTTCGGCTTCTTAGAAGTTCTCATGCCTTCTCTTGGGCTTAATACAAGGACCCTGATGACCTCTTAAAGGTATAAGACATAACTTAGTCATCCTTTGCTAGAGCAGTCTTTCCAGCGTCAAAACTCCGGCCATTGTAGGGTTGATACGCATCCCTTAATGCCCGTGCCTCCTCTTAGGCATTGTACAATAGATAAAACTCTAGACTTGAACAGTCTAAAACCTATTGAGTCTCAAAGACATTATCAAGTTCCCTTCAAACATAGGCAGAAACCCGGTCTCTCTCATGAGAGTTCCCCACACTTGGACCCGCTTCAGGATCTCCAGAATCCACAACGGTAAGGTAGCCTCCTCCTGGGCTTTGAACAAATGATTCTCCCCAGCGGAGCTAACCTTTTCAGACTCTCTTGTTGAGTCACCCACTTTTAGCCTCCATATCGGGCTTCGTACGAGATAGAAAATCAATCTCTTGTTGAGTATAAAAGACTCTCTTGTTGAGTCAACCTCCTTTTTAGCCTCCATCTCGGGCTTCGTACAAGATAGAAAAATCACTCTCTTGTTAAGTATAAAAGACCCTCTAGTTGAGTCACCCACTTTTAGCCTCCATCTCGGGCTTCGTACGAGATACAAAATCACTCTCTTGTCGAGTATAAAAGACTCTCTTGTTGAGTCAACCTTCTTTTTAGCCTCCATCTTGGGCTTCGTACGAGATATAAAATACTCTCTTGTTGAGTATAAAAGACTCTCTTGTTGAGTCACCCACTTTTAGCCTCCATCTCGGGCTTCGTACGAGATAGAAAAATACTCTCTTGTTGAGTATAAAAGCCTCTCTTGTTGAGTCAACCACTTTTAGCCTCCGTCTTGGGCTTTGTACAAGACATATAAAACACTCTCTTGTTGAGTATAAAAGACTCTCTTGTTGAGTCAATCTCCTTTTAGCCTCAATCTCGGGCTTCGTACGAGACAGCAAATCGCTCTCTTGTTGAATATAAAAGACTCTCTTGTTGAGTAAATCACCTGTTCAAGACTCTCTGGTTGAGTCAACCCTTTTTTAGCCTCCGTCTTGGGCTTTATTCAAGACAGATAAAAGCACTCTCTTGTTGAGTCAAACTCTTTCAGCCTCCATCTTGGGCTTTATACAAGATACATTCTCCCCAACGGAGTCAAAATCCCTTTTAGCCTCAAACTTGGGCTTTGTACAAGACAGAAAGAACATTTTCCCCAGAAAAGTTAAACTTCCCGCCTCCTCTTAGGCCTTGTATAAAGAAAACTCCGGTTGAGTCAATCAACCTTTTAGCATCAAAGTTATGCCTTGCTCACCGCATACAAACATCAACAATTCCTCTTTAGAGATGACAAATTCTCTCTCAGCCAAAACCTTTTAGCTTCACATCTTGGGCATTGAACAAGATACAAACCACCTTTAGCTCCACGTCTTGGGCTTTGAACAAGACACCAAAACACCTCTTTCCTCCCATAGAATAGGAGGAACTACGATCGCTCTGATTTCCCAGTTTCGTTAAACGGGAATACGTAGGCATAAGATTACAAAAATCTTAGTGAGCATACTAATCAAAAACCCAAAATTCAGTACCCCCATATATCAACCAAAAAGCACCAAATCCTAACATCTTACCAAAAACCTCGCAAATGATCCAGACATTCTAATTTTAACAAAATAAACCGAAGAGGGACCCACATATTAATAGCATCTGTAACCTAACAGACCGCTGTTTAAACTCAGTATGCAAGCAGGGTTAATTGGAGACATCTATTTCCCTTCCTTAATCAGCTCAATAGGATAAAAAATGAATTGAACTGTAGTACCCAAGCGATCGTGATTCAAGACCACAAAAATCGCGCAACAGAAAAATGGCACCCACCGTGGGGTCCAACTCTCTTTCTTACAATCTTCGGTGGAAACCTATAAATTCAACAAAATGTCACAGAAATGGAGACTCTGCTGGGGAGTCATTGACTGTATAGGATCATAAGACTAGAGGTCTAGGATGATTAAGAGAAATATATATACTGCTTTTCCTAATTGATTTCTGTGTTTATTTTTCTGCTAATGGGAATGCGTGTGAAGCCGCATGTGGAAAGATTGAGTATACACCTAAGATAGGTGATGGCAATACGGGTAATCTTACGGGGAGTGAATGCCAGTTAAGAGTCCCCGGTCAACCATCAAACTCAGTGGAGACTCCCTTTGCAGATACATTGCCTATACGACTTTGGTTGTTGAAAGTAGTGTGGTTGACTGGGTTACCTGAGAAGCTGAGGTTTTTAGTTGACTGAAACTATTTTGTAGTGCGGAAGCTATCGGAAATAGTTGTCACGTGATACTACCCCCATCTGAGATCACTCTAAGATGCATAAGCTCGCTGGCGATCCGCTTACTGTTGTTATCCCAAGAGGGGTCAAAGATTTTGCAGACAGGTACAAAAATCACCAGTATAAACCTTTGGGGATGGGTAGAGCCTTGACTTCATGACACCGACCCTTTGACTTCATGTTTTTTCTATGTTTTTGTGTGCTGCATTCATGCATTCATCTAAAAAACATTAAAAAAACAAAGAAAAATCTTCTCTTCTAGTCTCTCCTTTTCAAATTAAACTAAGACAATGATTGTAAATGTCAGATAAAGAGATTGCGCTAATGGATTCCGGTAGAAGGAAAACTCATAAGTGCACCTTCAAGGTCCCAAAACTAGAGGATTTAAGAGGTCTGGCGAGAATGATCACCAACCCCGAGGCTTTTAGAGCCAAGTATGGAGGACTGCTATCTCTATTAAGGGTCCATGTAATTGAAGGAATCCTGTTCATGCTAATCCAGTTCTACAATCCGGACTATCACTGTTTCACATTCCCAGATTATCAGCTAGCACCAACGTTGGAGGAGTACTCTCACCTGACTGATTTACATATTACTGGCCAAGCTCCCTTTTCTAGACTGGAAGAAATTCCAAAAGATCAAACCATTGCGAGAGCAATTTATTTGGACGAGTCAGAGGTTAGGACTCAGATGACCACTAAGGGTGGAATCCAGGGTTTGCCAGCCCAGTTCTTGACAAAGAAAGCTCTATACTTTGCTAGTATAGGGAACGTGGCCACTTTCGAGAGCATCTATGTTTTGCTCACCTACTGGTTATTTTTGTTTCCCGGCCTTGCTCACCTACATGGCCGCTTTCTGATTGGAAACCCTGTACCGACCTTGCTCGCAAATGCTTATCATTCGGTACTCTTAAGGAATTTGTACAGCGGAGGAATAATCACATGTTGTGTACCCCTGCTGTACAAATGGTTCACTTCCCACTTACCCAAGTCTGCTTCATTTAGGGATCAAAAGAATACTTTACGTTGGTCGCAGAGAATCATGTCTCTTACCAACTCTGACATCGATTGGTACAATTAAATCTATGACGGGATCAGGATCATTGACCGTTGGGGAAATTTCCCAAATGTACCCCTTATAGGAACCAAGGGAGGAATCAACTATCATCCAGTGTTAGTTCATCGTCAATTTGGATACCCGATGAGGCATGTCCTGCGAAATGCTCATCTGGAAGGTCTTTTCTTCATGGAAGGAGAAAATGACAGGGCACTTAAGACGGACATAGTGCACGCCTAGAAACACGTTCATAGGAAAGGAAGAGAGTCTCTAGGAAAACCAGACTGTGTCTCGGCGGAGCCTTACCTCCACTGGGTACAAACTAGAGTTCTCAAGCTGAGGATGCCTTACCCTCGTCAAGAAGTTCTTCCATTAAGGGACTCTGTCTTTCATTTTATGTCTGAGACGAAAAAACTTCAGATTACTCTCAACAAAGTTTAGCAGGAGAGGAGGTCTTGGAGGAACAAGTATCGTATTCTCAATGTAGAGTGCAAGAAAATACAGCAACTATTGAAAGATAAAGATGCTCTGATTGAGATTTTAGAGCAACATGCTGTAGAAAATCAGGATGACCAAAGGAATTTGCTCGCTCCTTTCACTTGGTAAAGGAATGACAACCAGACAACGGCCCAAGAGCCCCAGACAAAGAAAAGGAAAGTACCGAAACCAGCACCTGAGCTCGCTCCAGAGAGGACTCAGGACCCATAAGTTTAGATTTCCTTTTGCAACACTATGTAAATTACTGTATTTCCATTTCCGCAATCTTTGAATTCAATAAAACGGGGTTTCCCCACTATTTGATATTTGCAATCCAATTGTCGAAGTTTACTTTGAATAAACAAAAAATATATATACAGTTAATATAATAATTGCATATCATTCATCATTCTCGCATAAACGCATTCTTCTTACCTACGAATCTCATGTTTGCGTCTCGATTCTAGAGTCAAACTGTCTCATTCGTACAATACTCTGGCCAATCGTCAGAAAAAGATGGATGATCTCGAGGAAGAGAATAGAGAGTTGAGGGAAGAGATCGACACTCTGAAAAAGGATCTGAGAAAGCTTCATAACGACATGCAAGCTCTAGTAGAAGCTCAGATGCAACAACAAAGGACTGTGATCTCAGAAATCGCATCAACGCCCATAGTGGAAAAGTATGATCCTAGGTACAAAATGCCGAAAGATCGTCCCTGGAGCATGCCTATCAACTATATCCCAGAAGGATATATTCCACCGATCACGGAAGATCCAGAAACTTCAGCAGGAGCTGCTCGACCATAATGACTATACCACTACTCGTGGTACACACTGTCCCGGAAGGACATATCCCACAGATACCTTCTGTGGGAACGAAAGTATGTTCGACAGAATGAATGAGTTCCAGGAACAATTCCTGGAGATGCAGAAAGAACTACAAGCCCTTCGCGGTCAGGATTTATTTGGAAAGGATGCCGCAGACCTTTGTTTGCTCCCCAATGTGAAGGTTCTGCACAAGTTCCAAGTGCCCGATTTTGAAAAGTACAAGGGTAACTCTTGCGCTCAAAGCCATCTGGTAATGTACGCTCGACGAATGTCAGCTCAGATAAAGAACCAAGAGCTACTGATCCACTATTTTCAGGATAGTTTAACCGGTGCCGCATTAAAATGGTACATGGGTTTGAACCGCACTAAGATTGCTATTTTCAGAGATCTTGGTGCTGCCTTCATTCAGCAGTATAAGTATAACCTGGACATGGCACAAGACAGAGATCAACTCAGATCGATGTCGCAAAAGGATAAGGAAACCTTTAAGGAGTACGCTCAGAGATGGCATGAAATTTCCGCCCAGATTTGTCCACCTCTTGAGGAAAAAGAGATGACAAAGATCTTTTTAAAGACCTTGAGCTCATTCTACTACGACCGAATGGTTGCCAGTGCGCCCAGTGACTTCACCGAGATAGTGGGCATGGGAGTTCGTCTTGAGGAAGCAGTCCGAGAAGGACGTTTAGTTAAAGACACTGTATCATCAAGTAGTACGAAATGATACGGTAGTGCTCTCCCTAAGAAGAAAGAGCAGGATATTGGAAATATCTCTCTCGGAAAGCAAAGGCGACGGTACCAACCGGTAGCGGTGGTAATTCCTGCTATCAACCCTGAACCTTTTCCAACGTATCAACCTCAGGTTGCGCAGATCCAACCGACTCAATAGCAATATCAGCAAAGGACACAACAGCCTCTTCAGCAGGCTCGTCCTTAGTACAACAACAACCGTGCAACCCGGCCACCAGGGTTTGACCCTATACCGATGTTGTATGCAGAACTGTTTCCATTATTATTGGTCAATGGGCATGTCCAAACAAGGTCTCCTCTTACAGTACTGAAGAATCTGCCTTTTTGGTTTAAAGCGGATCAGACTTGCCCTTACCATTAAGGAGGACCAGGGCATAACATAGAAAACTGTCTCAGTTTCAAATCCGATGTGCAAAAGCTTGTTAGGAGCGGGGTCTTGTCTTTCAAAGATATGAATCCGAATGTTCTCACAAACCTGTTGCCTCAACACGAGAAAGCTGCAATAAATTTTATAGAGGGAGAATCTAATAACTGCTATCAAATTCATGATGTACTCTTATTAAGGGACAACTTGGTCAAGATGCATTTTAGACATAGTGGATACGACCATGTGCCACCTCATAATTATCACCTGTGTGATATCTGCTCTAAAAACAATCAAGGATGTTTTGTGGTGCAATCAGCTCTACAGGAACAATTGGACCTCGGATGGATCCAAGAGCATCGAGTTTGTGGAGTTAACATAACTTATGCAAGTTCCAGCATCATTCAAAACCACGACATCCGTACAATGAATGTCAACTTGGTGGCAATGTACTCAAGGCAAAGCCAACATTATGATTTTCCACGGCACGATTACGATTCCTGTCTGATTTGCTCGGTAAACGAACAGGGATGCTCTTTTGTACAAGAGGCCCTCCAGCGTCAGATGGATCTTGGGTGGATCCAGGACTACCATGATAGAAATCCCTATCAGATCAACATGGTTCAAATCTTCGATATTCATTTAATGAATACCAGCTTGGTGGAGTTACACGCCAAGCAAGTCCAACTCGGTTTTCTCACTTCACATAATTATTATAACTGTACAGTATGTTGTGAGAGTAACAAAGGGTGCGCTCTCGTTCAAAGAACTTTGCAACACTTGTTGAACCACTGGTGGCTTCTAATCTATATGGATGAAGACACGCAACAAGTCAGCATGGTTAATGGGAACCCTAGTCGGCATCAAGGTTAGGATGTCCGATCTCTAGAAACAGATCTAGTGAGGTTACACTGCATTCAAAGCGGACGTGGCCAGGTGCCACCACACAACTATGAGCACTGTAGAGTATGCTCGAAAATAATCAAGGATGCTACCTCGTGCGAGCAGCCCTTTAGGGTTACTTGGACCGCAAAGAGATTCAACCTAGTCTAGGTTCTGGATCAATCAGTTAGACGCCAGACTATTTCGCGGATCAGCATAACGATGTTGTCGTGATCTCTGATCACGAAGGGACCAAAGATGTTTGTACCATCACCCCACTACTTGATGAATCAAAGGTTCTTAACCAAGAATTGATTGGAGTTACTTACGATAGTCAGAAAAATCAGAAGGCTCCTATAGTTATTTATCTGTCGGGACCACTACAGTATGACTCAGCTCAGGCGATCCCTTTCAAATACGGTGCAACAACAATTGAGAATGGAAAGGAAATTCCATTACCCTCTGTCGTGAATATTGCATACATCAGTCGAGTAACACGGAGCGGTCAAATCTTCAACAGAGGAGTTGGAGAACCTAACAGAGAAAAGAAACCTCAGATAGAAGTTCCCAATCCGCCAGTTGGTCAATCCAGTGATCCCGACCTTTCAAAGAACGATGATGAGATGCTGAACCTCATCCAAAGGAGTGAATACAACATTGTTGATTAGCTGTTACAAAAGCCTTCAAAGATCTCTGTGTTATCTCTTTTACTCAGTTCTGAAGCCCATAGAGAGGCTCTACAGAAAGTCTTAGAGCAGGCCTTTGTGGAACAGAATGTGTAGATAAGGCAATTCGACAGTATCGTCTCTAACATCACTTCCTGCAACAACTTGGGGTTTAGTGATGAGGAATTGCCAGAAGAAGGCAAAAGTCACAACATGGCGCTCAATATCACAGTTAACTGCCAGGACGATGCTTTAGTCAGCGTACTGGTAGATACCGGATCGGCTCTCAACGTCATGCCGAAGTCAACTCTAATGCGACTATCATTCAAAGGATCTCCGATGAGAGGCAATGAGGTCGTCGTCAAAGCATTTGACGGGTCTAGAAAAACAGTTATCGGTGAAGTCGACCTTCCCATAACCATCAGTCCTCACACTTTCCTAGTCACTTTCCAGGTCATGGACATTTGAGCAACATACAGTTGCGTATTAGGAAGACCTTGGATACACCAAGCTGGGGCAGTCACTTCGACACTTCACCAGAAGCTAAAGTTTATCAAGAATGACCAGCTCATCACGGTCTATGGAGAGCAAGCCTTGATCGCGAGTAACCTTTCATTATCCACTTGTGTAGAACCCGAGGAGGTTATTAGAACTCAGTTCCAGGCACTTTTGGTGAGCAGTGAGAATCAACTAGAGAAAGGAACATCGATTTCCTCGTACAGAGATGCTCTCGAGGTGATCAAAAGCAACAATGCAAAAGGATGGGGACAACTTGTCATTCCTACTGATAACAAAGCGAAGAAGGGTCTTGGTTTTTCTGCAACCAGTACCCAAACTGCCGCTAAAGATGAAAGTCTTCATCCTATTCAGAACTTCTTCCACAGTGGAGGTTTCCTTCACCCAGTGTCTCAAGAAGTACATACCATCAACGAGGGAGATTCCTCTGACACAGATGAGGAATGGAAGTCCTATCTTAACGAGGACGGTTATATGTCCAGGAAAAGGTGCCTACACCATTTTGCTTTCCGGCACAAAGTCCGAGATTTATACCGAGGTCAGATGTCGAAATGATATACGGAGATTGTGATCCGGAAGGATGTCGTGCTCCGCCAAATTCATTAGAGGAAGACACTCCGATGAAATACAATTTTGACCATGACTACTATGGCCCGATGGATGGTCTGCCTATCTGGCAGCCGTACCCAGGAGACTTGGGGCAAGAAAATAAGTCGAACAATGAAAATTAGCTGAGCATCATTGAAAAGAATACCTGCGTCCCCACCATGTCATGGGATCAACACTCAGGTCATTCAAAAAATATCTAGCACGACGATGAATTTGCAAAATTTGAAGGGCTAGAATTCATTAACTATGCTTTTCCCGAGGTCAACGTCATCGAAAGGGATGACTCCTCCAGTTCCAAAAAAGTGTGGGACACCTTAGGACAACTAAGTGGAAAATTCAACTTCATGGTCAAGTACGCTGCTCCTGAAAGCTCTTGTATCAAGCTCAAAGACATCCAGCCAACTGGATGGGGAGATCTGCCTGAGAACACAAATACTATGCGAAATACAACTGAGGGATCCTCTTACGACAACTTTTCCTGGGAGACAGATTCCAATGATCCTGCTCCACCAGAAATTAGCGTCATTTCTAAAGACAAATCAAAGAAGGTACCAGACTTTGTGATTCACCAAGGAGTTCGCCGCCAATGGGTTGCAGTTGATGTACCGAAGATCGTTCATAAGTCTAAGTAATTGCCATCTTTAACCTTTCACCCTGCCCAGGTGAAACAGATGTTTTGATAGGGATCACTTTCTGTAAATATCCCTCTTCGCTTCTCCCAAAGCGACAGAGTTTTGTTTTATAGGGCTGTAGTTTCAAGAATCGACAAAATCATAAATAAATAAACGTCGTTCTGTAATTTCCGCATTAATTGCTGTTTTCTCTTTTCATTTTTCAGAAAATGGTAATCCTAAAAAACAATTCAAATAATAAAAACAAGCAGTTTTCCAAAAAAAATACACTGCACACCCTTGCATTTTCTCTATACTTCTAAACACAAATCATCACGTCATGCAGATTGCTTGTTTTAAACCCCGTTGAAACATACGATCCAATGCCTTCTCCAAACTTTGAATTCCCGGTATTTGAGGCTGAAGAAGAAGATGACGACGAAATTCCAGAAGAGATCTCCTGATTACTCAAACAAGAGGAAAGGTCCATTAAACCTCACAAAGAGCTGTTGGAAACGGTCAACTTGGGCTTAGAGGAAGAGAGAAAAGAGGTCAAGATTGGGGCACTACTCAGTCCAACTGTCAAAGAAAGTTTTATAAAGCTTCTCAAAGAGTTTCCCGATGTATTCGCTTGGTCCTATCAAGACATGCCAGGGTTGGATACTAACATCGTGGAATATCATCTACCATTAAGATCAGAATGTCCGCCAGTGAAACAAAGTGTCATACCCCAAATTTTGACCACTAAGATTTCCCATCATTGTGCAAATCATCATCACAATATGGATGAACCATTAGTCTCCCCAAAGATGGGTGAGCATCCACTACAGTCAAATTTAGGGTTTCCAGCCCTCTCAGAGCTTTTAGACAAAGGATCAATTAAGAAATGACATGATCTTCAACTTGTCTAGCCTCTCAAATATCCTCAATGGATCAAGAGGACTCCCACTTCAAGGATTAAGCACAAGGTTTCTCCCTTTTAAGTGGATCAAGCCTCGAGATCGCCATTGTCACCAAATTAGGGTTTTGGTCGACCAGGGCCTCCAGATGGAAATTTTCCTCTAGGCATGAGACAATGCTTCAAGGCATAACCTATGATGCTCCAAGGGACATCATAAACCCAATCATCAAGTTAATTTAGCCTCAAGGGATGTATTCACCAAAAATCAGGAATTAGGGTTTCTTGACCTAATTCACCCCTAAGTGGACTTTTGGGACAAATCTTGAGCCAAGACCTCAAGACATTATTTGAGGGTCTCCAACATACCACATTGATCCATTTGTAACAATGGATTGATCCAGGAAGCTTGAGCAACAAGTCTCAATTTCATCAGAGCCACAATTAGGGTTTCGCGAGAAAAGTCAACTGTATCTTTGACTTTTGACCAGGACATGCTCCCAAACCCTAGGACATGATTCAATATACCCTATAACACCCATGGAACATGTCCATCCAGTTTGATTTAGGTCAAGGACATGATTTCCTAAAGGATGGCACAGTTTGGAATTCATCTGATAAAAAGTCAACTGTGCACAAAAGTCAACTTTGACTTTTTGAGATTTTTCACAAGTATGGTTTTTTAACCCTAAAATGACGTTAATGTATGATTTGAATCATCATTCATCAAGAAAAATCAAGAAAAGTGGGATAGCTTGTAAAAGGGGTAACCATAAAAACTTAGAAAATTTTCCAAGTTATGAACAAAGTGGCAAGGGTACAAACTTTGGAGGATCATAACTCCTAAACCACAAAACCATTTTTCCCCATCCAAAGCTTGATTTGTAGATCTCATTACCCTCTACAAAATCTTAAAACTGACCTCCCTCCAAATTCCTCATGGATTTTGAGTTATGGAATGATCAAAATCACAAAAAGTGAAAATGTCACTTTTTTCCAACACTTAGTGAAATTTTCACTAAGTCAGAATCTGCCTTCACTTTTTTCCAAATGTAGGGGGATTTTTCACTTGGATCCAAAAGGTATCAAAACCAAATATGATCAAACAGTTGTTGTATCATATAAGGGCTTTCCAAAATGACCAAGAACATCACCAAATTCCACTTGAGCCATGAGATATGACAAGGGCAATATGCCTTGCTGAAAACTGCCAAGGCTAGGCAGAATTTTGGATTTTTGCTCGATTTGGCAAAATCAACTAATTCCAAGCCTTGTCATCATCTTGAACACATCTGAGGATCAAATCCAAAGGGGACAAACACTGAGCCAAGCCTCCAAAGTCTTTGGAACAAGAAGTAGCATGACAAACCTAGAAATCCCTAAAAGAGGGACAAGACTCCAATTTTGGATTGGAGCATTTAATGGATGCACCAAGGTGGCATGGACTGACACATTTACAACTTAATTCAGTCAAGAATGATCCAACAACTAGGGAACCACAACTCTGTGCTCTAACCTTTAGTCAATGGCTAGAGGAGACGTGGATTCTCATTTGCCAACATTGGCCAAACCTCTGCTGCAGTTACCATTCACTATTGATCCTAAAACAAACTTGCACTACTATAAATAGAGCTCATTTGTGCTCAGTTTGAGTACACCAAAGCCATCAAACAGATGCATTCCTCAAAATTCCTCTCTTTAGGCCAAAATACCATCTTTAGCAAGGTAACTCTGAGTTTTTGAGTTAGAGAGGATTTCCATCACATCTCATGATCCTAACACCTCATAAACATCATATGTAGGTGATCCAAACTATCACAAGTGACCTGTAATACCAAAATCATAAAGTCACCTCTCAAAATCTCAAAATAGGCCTTTTTGTGCATTTTTCAAGCCATGTCTTGAATCAGTCACTTTCCAAACCAGATAAAACCTCAAACACACTCCAAATATCATCCTTGAACTGTCCCAAATGATTCCCCCCATCTGGAACACCATTTGAGAGAGTTGTTATTTTGGTCATTTTAACCCCTTTTGCAAGAAAGGGCCAGTTTGTGTTTTTGCATGTTCCAGCTGATTCCACTCATCCTAAAAGCTTCTAAGGGATCATTTGAGAGTGTCCAAAGCATCAAACCATTTCTGGAACAAGAAGTTTGGCAGATTGCACAGAAAACTCCAAAAGCTCAAAAAGAGGTAAGCATCATGACTTGAACTTTCCAAAATTTGAAGTCCACTGATCATACACACCTCATACATGTTATATATGTTGTGTTTGAACCAATTCATCATGTAATTCATGCCTGTATCAAAGTGTAGCATAGAAAATGCAATTATAGGCCTTTTTCAAAACCACTATCGGATTTTGAGGAGGGAGTATGATCTGAAAAAAATACCACCACCATTGGATTCCTTGTGAAATTCTAGGCCAGATTCATATAAATTTTGTCCCCAACCATGGAGAAATGAGAAAGTTATGGACCTTCCCATTTCTTGGCAAAACTTGTCTTGCCTTGCCTTGGCCAGGCCTAGAAAACAAGGCAAGCCTTGTATATTTGTGGTTTCACTTCAAGCAATGGATGTATCACCACCCCAGTGGTAAGGCGTGTGCCCTATAACCTTGAGGTCATGGGTTCAAACCCCACCCATGGCATTTTGTGTTTTCTCACATTTTTGCTTTTTTTTTCAATATTTTCATGTTTTATTAATTAATTGGAAAATTAATAACTCTTTCAATTTTAATTATTTTTTATTGGTTCTTTTTGCAAAAAATCACAAAAATGTTAAAATATTATATTCCACAAAAAAATTAAGTTTATATTATTTATTTAATATAATTAGTATTTTTGTGAATAAATTCATTTTTAATGTTTCTTAAACATTTTAAAAGTGAATATTTACTTTGAAAATCAAAACCTAGTGGGTTTTAATATCCTTTGTGATTAATCCCTCATTTTCCAAAACTTAAACAAAAATCACAAATGGTTTATTCAAACTTATTTGGTATTTTATTTGATTTTCTTTAAATATTTACTTTTAAAGAATAACAAATTAGGGTTTCTTTGATTTTCACCCTCACAAAAAAATTTTAAACATCCATGGGCCTCTAATAGAGTGTAAGACCCAATCCTTTGTAAATACAAACCTATTTTGGGTCTCCCTTATTATATAAGTCCCACTGTATTTTCAAAAACAACGGCGTGATCGTCGTTTTTTTTAGCAAAAACCCTATAGGCCTACCCTTGTGTTATAAGCCCCATGTCTTTTCTTTGGGCCTACCCTCGAGTAGTAAGACCTATTTCTTTTCTTAAAACTCATTTGGGCCTCTAATAGAGTGTAAGACCCAATCCCCTTTTAACCAAAGCAATTTTGGGCCTCAGACATTGTATAAGTCCCTCTACGTTAAAAAGAAAACCTCGACGCGATCGCCAATTCAAAAACAAATCATCTGGGGCTACCCTCGTGTTATAAGCCCCATTCTTTTTCTTTAAACACTTGGGCCTCTTGAGAGAGTGTAAGACCCATCCCCTTGTACAGAAAACCTTTCTTGGGCCTCAGTCACTTGTATAAGTCCCTCTGTACAAAACGACAGTGCGATCACTGATAAACCTTGGGCCTCTCCTTGAGCTGTAAGCCCCAACATCTTTTCAAAATACTTTCTCCTTTAATTTTGAATATAGTGTTATTTTCAATCTTTCTTTGTTGAACAACTAACCAAACAGCATGGAAGCTCTACAACCGAGTAAGTGTTTATATGCTTTCTTTATCTGCTTTCATATACATATAACTGTATTGTGGGGTTGTTTCACTGTAAGTCTTCTTTCATAAACTCATATCAATTGTGTAATACTAGTATAGATATTTAGAGTTTCCCCAGCAATTACGTCTAGCACTAAGCCCTGTTGATCACTCTTAAATACAAACAAAACTATATCCTCATAGGATTACCAGACACAGTCTTCCCTCCTCTTGGGGTTAAACAATATGGAGACGTGAAAGGCAGCATTCTCGGTGAACCCTTTCACAGGCTGTCACCCTTAGAAATTGTCAAAGAAACTCTACTCCCTAGAGATGATATTTTCTCCTTGAATGGCATCTCTTGAGCTTCTTCCAAATTCTCGGTTTTCTTGGCTTGATCTATTCTCTGTGAATAGCCTGTCTTGAATTCTCGGGGTTTGGGGACCCACAGGCTTCCTAAAAGCATCCCCGCCTCCTCTTAGGCGTTGTACAAGGACCCTACGGCTTCTTAGAAATATTCACAGCCTCCTTTTAGGCTTCGTATAAGGATTCTTCCTTTGGGAAGAGAGCCTCCTCTTGGGCTTCGTACAAATTATCCCTCGGCTTCTTAAAAGTTTCCAGCCTCCTCTTGGGCTTCGTACAAATTATCCCAACGACCTCCTAGAGGTATAGGAACATAAATTAGTCATCTTAATAAAACAGTCTTTCAAAGAGTCTAGATCTTTCTACCGTGAACGTACTACTACTGTTTCTTTAAGCATAGTACAAAAGATAAAACTCTAGTCTTGGACAGTCTAATCTCCTCCAGTCTCGAAGGCATTCTCAAGTAGGGAAAAACACCAGTAGACTCAGACAGTCTCCAATACCCTCTGGATTCCCCATTTTCTTAAAGAAATAGGAAATAACCCTCTGATCAATCCCAAAGCATAGCCTTACCTTTAATCAGTCTCTTTATAAGAACTGATTTTCTCTTTTAACCAACCTACTGGACCTGTCACTCAACTGAAACGGAAATTCTCTTTAGCCTCTATCTCGGGCTTCGTACGAGATACAAAAGACTCTCTTGTTGAGTCAATCTCACCTTTAGCCTCCATCTCGGGCTTCGTACAAGATACAAAAACAATCTCTTGTTGAGTATAAAAGACTCTCTTGTTGAGTCAACCTTTAGCCTCCATCTCGGGCTTCGTACGAGATACAAAAACACTCTCTTGTTGAGTGTAAAAAACTCGCTTGTTGAGTCAACCTTTAGCCTCCATCTCGGGCTTCGTACGAGATACAAAAACACTCTCTTGTTGAGTATAAAAGACTCTCTTGTTGAGTCAACCTTTAGCCTTCGTCTTGGGCTTCGTACAAGACACATCTAAAAGCACTCTCTTGTTGAATCAACTCCTTTTAGCCTCCCTCTTGGGCTTCGTACGAGACACAAAAGCATCCTCTTGTTGGGTCAATAGCCTCCTCTTAGGCTTTGTTTAAGAAAAACCCCAGTTGAGTCAATCAACCTTTTAGCATCAAAACTATGCCTCATTCACAGGATACAAACATCAACAACTCCTTTCATCTAATTGTTGTAAGCGGCAAGCCTCTGGATTATTTACATTCACGCCACTGTCCCTCTTTTAGCATGAGAAATTCCTAAGGAAAGATAGCATTACTCTACACTGAGTTAAAGTTTTCCCCTTCAGGTTAAAACCCCCTATAAAGGAAATTATGGCATTGATTGGATTCACATATCCCAGTTAAAGTAATCCTCCTTTATAGTCAGTCACCCAACAGTCGTGACAAACAGACCCCCCTTTAGAGATGACAAATTCTCTCTAAAGACAACACCCTTTTAGCTTCACATCTTAGGCTTCAAACAAGATACAAATAGACCCTTCAGCTTCACATCTTGGGCTTTGAATAAGATATAAACCACCTTTTCAGCTTCACGTCTTGGGCTTTGAACAAGACACCAAAACACCATTTCCTCCCATAGAATAGGAGGAACTACGATCACTCTGATTTCCCTGTTTCAATAAACGGGAATACGTAGGCATAAGATTGAAGGAAAAATCTTAGCGAGCACACCACATCAAAAACCTCTGGTCACAAATCCTCACATATCAATCAAAACATCTGAGTCCGTGTTCCCCACCAAAAGTCTAAATTCAACCAAAATAAACCTAAGAGAGGCCCCCCACATTGATCGCAGTTGTAAACCAACAGTTTTGACTGTTTGACCTCAGTTTGCAAAACAGGGTTAGTTGGAGACAGAGCGACAGTGCTTAAGAACCACGTCCAAAATCGGTCGCTACACAAAGGTTGAGATGAACTCATCCAGACATGGCCATCAAAATCAAAGAGGAAGTCCAGAAACAGATTGACGCGGGTTTCCTCGCCACATCAGAATATCCTCAATGGTTAGCCAACATAGTACCAGTTTCGAAAAAGGACGGAAAAGTCAGAATGTGTGTAGATTACAGAGATCTTAACAAGGCTAGTCCAAAGGACGACTTTCCCTTACCACACATTGATATGCTGGTAGACAGTACAACGAAGTTCAAAGTTTTCTCCTTCATGGACGGATTCTCGGGCTATAATCAAATCAAAATGGCGCCGAAAAACATGGAGAAAACTTCGTTCATCACCCCATGTGGCACTTTTTGTTACAAGATAATGCCATTCGGTTTGAAGAACGCCGGGGCAACCTATCAAAGGGCTATGACTACTCTGTTTCATGAAATGATACACAAATAAATCGAGGTATATGTCGATGATATGATTGCAAAATCTAAGACAGAGGAGGAGCATGTGACCCACTTGTCAAAACTATTCGAGCGTCTGAGGAAATATAAACTCCGCTTGAATCCTAACAAGTGCACATTCGGTGTCTGCTCAGGGAAACTTCTAAGGTTCATCATCAGCCAGAAAGGAATCGAGGTTGATCCTGACAAGGTCAAGGCCATTCAAGAAATGCCTTCTCCAAAGACTGAAAAACAAGTCAGGGGACTCCTGGGACATTTGAACTACATTTTCCAGATTTATATTCCTCATGACCGCGACCTGTGCGCCGATTTTCAAATTACTCAAAAAGAATCAGGACTGTGTTTGGACAGATGACTGCCAAACCGCCTTCGACAGTATCAAGAAATACCTGTTGAACCCACCGATTCTATCACCTTCAGTGGAAGGAAGACCACTGATCATCTACCTAATAGTCTTGGAGGACTCGATGGGTTGTGTGCTTGGCCAACAAGACGAAACTAAAAGGAAAGAGTCTGCCATTTACTATTTGAGCAAGAAATTCACCGACTGCGAGACTCAGTACACTATGTTTGAGAAAACTTGATGTGCTCTAGCTTGGGCAGCTAAACGTCTTCGCCAGTAGATGATTCGTCACACTACTTGGTTAATCTCAGAAATGGATCCAATAAAGTACGTCTTTGAAAAGCCTGCTCTCACGGGAAGAATTGCCCGTTGGCAGATGTTGTTATAAGAATATGACATAGAGTATCATGCTCAGAAAGCAGTTAAAGGAAGTGTTTTAGCCGATCATTTGGCTCATCAACCGATTGACGATCAGGAATCAGTCGGATTTGACTTCCCAGACGAAGATGTCATGTACTTGAAAATGAAAGATTGCGATGAACCGCTACCCAGTGAAGGGCCAAAACCAGGTTCCCAATGGGGACTAATCCTTGACGGAGCTGTCAATCATTATGGAAATGGAATTGGGGCAATCATCATAACACCTCAGGGTACCCACATTCCTTTCATTTCCAGATTGAAATTCAAGTGCACAAACAACGAGGCCGAATATGAAGCTTGTATCATGGGTCTCGAAGAAGCGATCGATTTGAGGATCAAGAACTTCGATGTATACATCGACTCAGCCCTGGTTATCAATCAGATAAAAGGAGATTGGAACACATACCAATCAGTATTGATTCCTTACAAAGATTACGTGAGAAGGTTGTTACCTTCTTCAACAAAATCGAGTTTCATCATATCCCTCGTGAAGAGAATCGCATGGCTGATGCATTAGCCACCCTCTCTTCCATGATTAGTGTAGGTCAATGGAACGACTTACCTAAGATTGACATAATGCGCCTTAGACGGCCCACTTACATCTTCACGATTGAAGTAGTCATAGATGACAAACCTTGGTATCACGATATCAAATGGTTCCATAAAAAACAAGAGTATCCTCCTGGGGCGTCTAGAAAGGACCGAAAGACCCTCAGAAGACTAGCAAGCAGCTTCTTCCTGAGCGGTGATACACTCTATAAGAGAAACTTTGACATGGTATTGCTCCAATGCGTAGACAGACCAGAAGCAAACATGCTGATAAAAGAAATTCATGAAGGATCCTTTGGCACTCATGCCAACGGATACACAATAGCGAGAAAATTCCTAAGAGCAGGGTACTACTGGTTGACCATGGAATCCGACTGCTACAAGTACATGAGGATGTGTCACAAGTGTCAGATATACTCCGACAAAATCCATGTACCGCCAACGCATCTCAAATTTCTTTCTTCCCCATGGCCTTTTTCCATATGGGGAATCGACATGATTGGCATGATTGAACCTAAGGCTTCGAACGGACATCGGTTCATCCTGGTAGCCATTGGCTACTTCACCAAGTGGGTTGAAGCAGCGTCGTACGCCAATGTAACCCGACAAGTGGTGGTCCGATTCATCAAGAACAATATCATCTGTCGTTATGGTGTTTCGAACCAGATCATTACTGATAATGGATCTAACTTGAACAACGAGATGATTAAAGAGTTGTCCGCTAAGTTCAAGATTGAACACCATAACTCATCTCCCTATCGACCTAAGATGAACGGAGCGGTAGAAGCGGCTAACAAGAACATCAAGAAGATTGTTCAGAAGATGGTTGTAACCTACAAAGACTGTCATGAGATGTTACCTTTTGCTCTTCACGGTTATCGCACATCTGCCCGCACTTCAACAGGGGCAACCCCTTTCTCTTTAGTATATGACATAGAGGCAGTGCTCCCTATACAAGTAGAGATCCCATCAATCCGGGTATTGATGGAAGCTAAGCTAACAGAATCTGTACGATGAACTAAATCTGATAGAAGAAAAATGAATAACGGCACTATGCCATGGTCAGTTGTATCAACAGAGAATGAAGAAGGCGTTTGACAAAATGGTGTGACCTCGCGTCTTCTGGAAAGGAGACCTTGTGTTCAAAAAGATACAATCATTCCTCACTGACACCATGGGCAAATGGACTTCGAATTATGACGGCCCCTATGTGGTCAAGAAAGCTTTCTCAGGCGGCGCTTTGAGACTCGCAGCCATGGATGGAGAAGAATTTGCCCACCCCACGAATGTTGACGTAGTCAAGAAATACTTCGCCTAAACAAAAAAACGTCTCGGTGGATTGAAAACCCGAAAGGGCGGTCCAGGCAAAAATTAGAGACATAAGTAAAAAAAAAATCATCCCGATGGATTGGAAATCTCAAAGTACAATCCAGGCAAAAGTTAGGGATTCATGGCAAGTAACTACGTCCAACAAAGGGGAAAATCCCCCAGCAGCAGTCATGTCATCCATAAGATAAACTCCAGTCAAGGTCATCTTCGACAGAAGCTCAAGATGTCCAGAATTCAAAGTTGGTAGAAGGATAACGGTCGTTATGTTTCGATATAGCCCTTTTCCTTTAAATTACCATTTTCTAAACTTTGTAAATACTCTATGAAATCACGCGTTTGGCTGATTTCCATCCTATCAATAAAATTTGAGCCCTAGCTTTTTTTGTTTGCAATTCTTATTTGTTTTAGCTTTACAGAACAACATTTTAACATGATTAACGATTCTTGGAATAAAACAAAAATGAATTTACTTGTCAAATTTTTCTGCTTTTAAAAGTGGCAATTCTTGTGACTATTGAACATCGAAAGAACATCGATCGCTTCTCCGGAAGTAATTGAACCTCAAAGTGCAGAATCAAAGTAGTCCTTCTAAACTAGTACGCCTGAACGAAGGATCAACTGTATCAGATGTGATTTTTCCATCTGATATCCCCGGCAGAGTTCTTACCTCCTAAGTCCGACCAACGTTTTTCCCCGCGGGAACTACTTTTTCCTAAGCAAGGTAGAATTACTATCTTGAACCAGTGATACTTCTCATTCCCTGCAGTGGCCGAGTATCCAGTCATGTTCCTCCACTAGTCTGTATGTCGTGTCAGTTTTGTCAGCATAAACATACATACATCATGCATTAATGATTCATATATATATTCATATTGCATCACTATCACTCTGGTCAGTCTTATCCCCAAGTGATAAAAGTCCTATCAATCGAGTTGTAGTTATTTCCTTGTTAGGAAATGTTTTGTCTAAACCATCTCTCTCCCCCAGTTTATCTCTGGATTGGAGACGGTCCTTGACCACTTTGATAACTTGAACCTCGGAAAAAACCAGAAGACCTTCGACAAATGACACTCTTCACCATTGAAGATGATATCTTCGCTTTCCCGAATTAAGGAAAATCCCCAGATAAAGCCTTGCAACTAAAGACTCTCAGCAACACATTGATTTTTCTCTCCAAGAGAGTCAATGTTAATAAAGTCACCAGCACCTCAAAATTGGATTGCATCACATGGAATTTCTCCGAGAAGATCCCGAGAAAAGTATGATGTAATACCCCAAGCAGAAAGCAGTCTCTCAAGAGACTCGTTTTCCCCCCAGTAGAGTCAACAAATGGCATCTCCAACAGAGAAGTATGTACACCTCTACAACTCAAACGACTGGGTTCCCCCAGCAACTCTGACATCAGATCTTTTTCCATCAAATGGCATCTCCCCAGGAAAATTTGCTGAGAAGTTTGAGGAAAACTGCTTCAACTAGCATCCCTTGTCAAGAAAGTTTATTGACAAATGAAACTTAGACCAGTTCCTTGGTAGGAAACCAGGATCGAGGGGAAGTTTATTTCAAAAACTAAGACCAGTTCCTTGGTAGGAAACCAGGATCGAGGGGAAGTTTGAATCAGAAACTGAGACCAGTTCCTTGGCTGAAGACCAGGATCGAGGGGAAGTTTTTTACCTTTTCTAAGTATCATTGCTTACCAAAAGAAGATGGATGGGCAAGCTGCCATTCATAACCACCATCAAAATTTCGGGTATTTCGATATTTAATCCTCTTGCACCCCGAATGCCCGAATACCTTTGCCATTCACACCTTCGGGTCCAAGAAGATTAAATAGGGGCATCTGTCATACCCCAAATTTTGACCACTAAGATTTCCCATCATTGTGAAAATCATCATCACAATATGGATGAACCATTTCACACTCATTAGTCTCCCCAAAGATGGGTGAGCATTCACTACAATTAGAATTAGGGTTTTGAGCCCTCTCAGAACACTTAGATAAGAGATCAATCAAGAAATGGCATGATCTTCAACTTGTCTAACCTCTCAAACACCCACAAAGGATCAAGAGGACTCCCACATCAAGAATCAAGCATAAAGATGCAACATTCCATGTGGATCAAGCCTCAAGTTCATCTAATACAAAGTTAATTGACGCAGAAAGTAAAAGTTTGACTTTTGGTCAAATACGAGCTTCACAAGCCATTACTCGAGAAAATTTGATGGATGATTGCAGTTGATCAAATTTAAATCAAGAAATCATGCAAAATTGAAAAATTGATCAAATTGAAGGAAATTAGAAATTTTTCTAAGTTAAAATCATGCTCAAGTGCACAACTTTTCAAGGTTGTAACTATTGATCCAAGCATCCATTGATTTTGCGTAAGAGCTACTTTTAAAGAGGGTATTTGATACTTCAACATTTTAGAAGGAATCAACTCAAAATATCATAAGGAATGAAAGATATAAGTGATCAAAGTTGGGAATTCTTAATGTCATATGTTCCGACATTTCGTAGGACATCATTAATTATTTTTCCAGCAAGAAAGTCCCAACTTTAAGGACGTTTTTCTCTATGATCCAAGTTGATTCAAGCCATGTCATGAACATGAAAGTTGAAGTACGTCATCTCACCTTTCCAGAAAGTCCTAGAAAGCTCATTTATCATTCTCGAGCAGAAAGTTATGATCTCTGCAAAAGGCATTGATAAAACAGAATTTTTAAGACAGCTTTTAGGACATACTTGATCACACAAGTTCAAGGTCATTTTTGACAACTTTACAAGTCTTATCTTCACAAACCTTGAGCATCAAAGTTGAATTACGTCATCTCAGTTTTCCTGAAAGTTGTAGAACGTCCATTTATCATACTCGAGCAGGAAGTTATGGACTTTACAGTAAGGCTTGCTGCAGCTATTTTTTTAGGACAGATTTTGTGCACTTTTTCTTGTGCCACACAATTTTCAAGCTTTGTCACCATGCAGGTGTTATACCCCAAATTTGTCCTACCTGTATATTATTTCCATCTGTGCATCCATACACTAACCATTGTCCAGAAAATTCAAAAAAATATGTGTTTTCCTATTGCCTAAGCCTGTGTTTCATTTGAGGGTATCCAATAAGGAATGAGTATGTGTTAGAAATTCATTTCTCATCATTATTTAAAAAAAAAAAAACTATCATGTTAATACAAAATTCAGCCCATTATCCAATACAAAATTTTCACAAAATCCATGTTACCACAAATCCCTTTACAATTGAAAAATATGAGAAACTCATTCAATTGAGAGTTTATTACAAGCATATTCAAATGAGTGTTTTGCAATTAATAGTGTATCATAGAAAGGCCCATTACCACTTTGTTTTAGCGTTGTTACAATAAATGGTACTTGGGACAAAAATATAGAAAAATGCCAGCACACCCTAGCAGGTACCACTACAATCCACAACCTTGCCAAAAAGTTCCCATCACGTGATGCTTCAGCGAGCCATGAATTAGAATTCACACAACCAAGTTTTCACAAACGCAGTAACCACTCCAAACCGTTACATAAATTGATTTCATAAACGCAGCAACCAAATCGTACGAACCAAAACCGATTTCACCACGTCAAGAAATTTCTAGATCACATTTTTCTTCCACAATTACCCTCCTCTCTTCCTATAAAACAACACCTCTCTTCCCTCATTCTCCAAGCCTCAAGAGCCAACAAAATTCTGCTGAAATCTCTCTCCAAATCCTCTCCTCTTTCACAAATCGAATCTTCTCTTCCCTCACCCAACCTTCTCCTTCATCAAACAACCACAAAACCTTCTTAAAACTTAATTTCCATTTTCTTAAAACCTCCTCCAATCTTCTTCATAACACAATAACAACTTCAACACAACATCAACATCAACCACTCAAAATCACTCCCAAACTCAGAATCACCAAAACCAGATAAGAACAAGGAGAAGAAGAGAGATTGAGTTAGAGACTAACGCAAACCTGGTCAAGCGATTGAAACGGAGTGATTTACGAAAGCGAGATTCGTGGAGAAGGTTGAGAATACGATTTGATTATGTTCATCTTGTTCGTTTTCGCCTTTTTTACTTGGTTTGGATGATTTCGTTTTAATGGAGTGAATCGTGTTGTTCTTGTTCTATTTTGACCTTGCTTTTTTTTTTAAAGAAGAAAATTCCATCCATGTTTTGTTTTTTCAAATCTGATGGGTTGACCTTGTTCTTCATTTCATGGCTTAGGTATTTTGGTTCTTTGTGATGTTGCTATTTCTTTTTCGTGCCTTCTTTTCATTTTAGTGTATTTGTGACATTAATTGATTGTGGTAATGAAAACATGGTCTTATTTGTTTATAACGTGCCATTGATATAGTGTAATGGGCTTCTAAGCTCATGAGTGGATATTTTCATATACACACACCACATGATCCTTACGCCACCCTTTTGTTGTGATTGCCTTTTGTGTTGATTTTGGACTTTTCAGCCCATTTGATTTTCCTCACCATACACACACACTTGATCTTACACCCCCTTCATTTTATTTTCTTTCAAAAACTTATTACTATTTATTTTTAATATTCTCTTGTCATGTTAGTTTTGAGGATCTCATGTTTATTTCATTGATTTATTTCTTTTAATTTTACTTCATTCCATTTTGATTTCTATTCCATTTTGATTTTTATTTCGATTAAGGGCCAATGATACCACAATATTCATGATTTAGTCAAATCGATTAAATTTTGATTTATTTGAGGCCTACTACCTTTTATTTATTTTTATTTCGATTTATTTCATTATTTTATTTTTATTCATTATTTTGGGTCAATAAAAACCAAATATCGAAGATTTATCGATTTTTGATTTAAAATCTTGATAAAGGTGAGACCTTTCTTATTTTCCTCTTTTCGATTTTATTTCATTATTTTTTATTCACTTTGGGTCAATGAAAACCAAAATATCGAAGATTTATCGATTTTCGATTTAAAATCTTGATAAAGGTGAGACCTTTCTTATTTTCCTCTTTTCGATTTTATTTCATTATTTTTTATTTACTTTGGGTCAATGAAAACCAAAATATCAATGATTTATCGATTATCGATTTAAAATCTTGATAAAGGTGAGACCTTTCTTATTTTTCTTACCTCTTTTCGATTTTATTTCATTTTTATTATCCTTTCATTATCTTTATTCATTTTGGGTCAATGAAAATCAAATACAAGAGATTCTCGATTTTTCGATTTAAAATCTTAGTAAAGATGAGACCTTTCTTAATTTTCCGATTTTATTTCTATTTCAATTTATTTTTCATTTTTACTTTTGGTCAAGGAAAGTCAAAAATCGTTGATTATCGATTTCTCGATTAAATCTTGATTAAGACGAGACCAACTTTATTTTTATGTCAATATTATATCTTGTCAATATTATCTTGATTATAATTGTTCATATTCTTATCATATTGTCCATATCATATTCCTATCATGTTTATCTAACCATTTCATTTTTTTCATATTTTAATCAAACACACTAACAATTATCGAAACACCTAAGCATTTAATTTTCGATTAAAATACTTAACACACCTATTCAAATCGTTTTCATAATTAAATCACGAAAGAATTGAATTCTTGAGGTCAAGCACTTCTTGGGTTCTTGAGTAACCGCTATTAAGGCGCACGCCTTGGGTTGTTATCACTCGACCTTTCGTTTCTAAAACACACGTCTTAATTATTTGGATAAAGGAATGCCATTCGAGTCTAGCATTCCATGTGGTACTTTCATTGTTCATCAAACAATATCTCATAAATTAATCGAATGAAAAAGGTGTCGTTGGGATCTAGCATTCCAATAATGCCCCGATTAATTGGTTGCGAGACCGACGTCTCGTTTATCGAATAATCATCATTCTCCCTAAAACACTTAACAAATCAAACCATTTCCAAACCAATTCTCGACTCGTCGTCGAGCCACTCTTCAAAACATTCTCGTAAGTCGAGTGCCTTTTGCCTCGTCGTCAAATGCACACTTGCACATTTCGTAGGTTTTGTTACTAGGAGCACCCCTAGGGACTAGTATCAATCCTCCCCCCTTGTCGCGACCCAATTCGACCCAATCTTTTTCCAAACGCTTTCTTAATCAACATACGAAAGGAGGAGATTCTTGGAGTCTAGCATTCCTTGGGTCTTCGAATGAATGGCTCTTAAGGCACGCCCTTGGGTTGTTATTCATTCACCCTTTCGTCTTAAAAACACTTAACCATTATCAAACATTTTCGCAATCAACTCACGAAAGAACTGAGTTCTTGGAGTCTAGCATTCCTTAGATTCTTGAGTGACTGCTCTCGAGGCACACCCCTAGGGTTGTATGTCATTCAATCTTTGGTCTCCTAAAATTCAAACCCTAGCCTCTCTTTTCGTGGGCGTACCACGAACTACGACTGCTCTGATTCTTTATTCTCATCCAAATAAAGATATGTAGGCACAAGATTGCGATGATCTTGGCGAGCTACCTTCCCTCCATTTTCTACCTTCCCTCCATTTTCTACCTTCCCTCCATCTTCCATTTCCCCCTCTATCCTTTCCCGTAGTCGAACTACGTTTGCTCTGATTCCTCATTCTCATCCGAATGAGCATACGTAGGCCCGAGGTCGCGATGATCTTGCCGAGCACCCTATCCTAAAACCACCCCATTTCCCTTAGCAATCGAAACCTTTTACTTTACCTTTTCGCATATATCGTTGAGAAGAAAACAAACAAGCTTAGATAACGTTCATCACAAATCGAACTAAGAGGTTCCCGTTGAGTACAACAGACGTGAGGGGGTGCGCGTACCTTCCTCTCACGTAACCGACTCCCGAACCCAGAATGTGGTTGCGACGACCATGTTCTTATCTCTTCCTTAAAGGTTTTCTCAATATTTTCCTTTCCCTCTTTTGGGATAAATAAAGTTCGGTGGCGACTCTGTCGAACCATTTTCCGCACCTTTCGCGCGAGGGTCGTGTCTTCGAGTTAAGCAATTTTTCGAGGTGCGACAGATGGCGACTCTGCTAGGGATACATTTCTCCATGAAAGAGAGAGTCGAGCCTAACTTAGTGTGATTTGTGAGGAGCATTATCTTTGTTTACTTGTTTTCTTCTCGTTTACGTATTTGTCCTCTTATTGCTTTCCCTTATGCTCATTATCATTCTTGGCTGTTGGATCATGGGTTGATATCATGAGTAAAGCTCTACACCCGAGCTTTGGTAAAAGCAGAGGGAACACATAGTTTAGAATTGGATGTCTAGTACTGTTAGTCCCCAAGGACTCGCTCCTTGCGTGCCTAGCATGAAAGCTCCCCTAGAGTAGACCTTTTCGTAGATCTTGTTGTAACGCAGCTAACCTGTTGCACGACTTAGATCATGAAGGGTTCATGAATCTAGGAACCACTCTTAGAACCAAGTTCTATATTGGTGGTCGTGTAGTGTTAGTCTCTAAGGACTCGCTCCTTGTGCGACTAGCATGAAGACCCCGCTCAGGGGAGACCTTGTCGTCATCCTCGTCGTAATGCAGCTAGCCTGTTGCGTGACGTTGATGCGATTAGTGTCCGTAATCCTGGGAACCTTATCCATCAACATAGAAACCATCTCGTGAGTGGGTTTATGGGTAAAGAACCTAGAACTTTCCTTATACAACCTACCTATAGGGTTTCTTTGATCAGAGACTTTGGTCATTCACCCGTGAACGGCCAACCTCAGAACTGTTTGAACCTGTGATCTGCGATCCTGGATCTTGCATCTTGCATTGCATCTCATGTCATTGTATTGCATTGCATTGCATCTGTTATGCATCTTGCATTGCATTTTCAACCTCAGAATCTCACTCCAACTTCCTTCCTTCTCCAGTAAATCAAGCTGATTCCTCGACACTAGTACGCAACTAGAGCCAATACTAGATATATGATGGAGCAGATTCAACAAGAGCAAGCCGCTTTCAGAGAGGAGTTGGACTCTATGAAGGGAAAGATTGAGCAGATTCTTGAAGCCATCATGATGGCCAGAAGAGAAGAAGAACTGCTTGAAGCCGCTGCTGCCAACAATGTTGTGCCTGTGCAAGGGTCACCCTCAAGGCTCTCAGTTCCTGTTCCCAACCCTATCAATTATGGGATACCGATGAACTTCACTCCTGCCGCTGAAGGAGTCACTCCTCAACCACTTCCAACACCTGGAGTTACTGTTGGAGCTATTCCGCAAGCCCAACCGTTGTCACTCAGATTCCTATTCCTCATGCTGAAGAAAATCTGGTAGATCGGTATGATGAGGTACAAAATTACCATGATGCTACGCCAATTGTCAATCCTACTGCTGCTCAGGATTCTGAAGCCATCAAAATGTGTCGTGATCTAGCTGAAAAACTCAGAGTCATGGAGGGGCGCAACTCAAAATCTCTGAATGCTCTGGAAATGTGCTTGGTGCCAGATGTTGTCATTCCTCCCAAGTTCAAGGTACAGGAATTCCCAAAATACAAAGGTCTCAGTTGTCCTCACATCCATCTGAAGACGTACTGCCGCAAGATGGCTGCCTATGCCAAAGACGAAAAGTTGATGATCCATTTCTTCCAAGACAGCTTGTCTGGGGCATCACTCGAATGGTATATGCAGCTAGAGCGTAGCAATGTGCGCACTTGGGATTATCTAGCTGATGCATTTGTCAAGCAATACAAGTACAACACTGACCTTGCTCCGAATCGTACTCAGCTTCAGAGTATGGGTCAGAAGGACAACGAGTCCTTTAAAGAGTATGCGCAACGTTGGAGAGAGCTAGCCGCAAGAGTGCATCCACCTCTTGTTGATCGTGAACTGATTGACATCTTCATGGGTACTTTGTAAGGTCAATACTATGAGAAGTTGATTGGTAATGTTTCTGCCGGATTCTCTGATTTGGTAATTGTCGGTGAGAGAATTGAAGAGGGTCTGAAGAGCGGAAAGATCCAAGGAGGTTCTAGCAGCCATTCTCAAGCCAAGAAACCTTTCAATAATGGATACAAGAAAAAAGAGGGCAAAACAAATGATGTCTCTGCTCAAAAAGGGCAACCTCAACAAGCTCCCCCTCTAATGCCTTATCAAATGCCATAATTCCAGTATCCGTATGTTGCTGCTGCGCAATATGCTCTGATGCCTTATCAGCCAACTGTTCAAGCTGTTCAAGCTCTAATGCCTCAACAACAGGCTCCTCAGCAACAATCCTACAATTAACAAGGGTATCAGTATCCTCCTCAACATCAACAACTGAGAGCTGCTCAACAACGTCAGCCTAATCAACAAAGGACAAGGAGGTCTGATAGAGACTTTGATCGTCTGCCAACATCATATGCTCAGATCTTTTCTCAATTGATGGAGAAGAAGGCAATCGCTATGAGGGACCTAGCTCCTCCAACTGTCATTCCCCCAGATTATGATGCTAATGCTCATTGCGAGTTTCATAAGGGTGATCCAGGGCATACGATTGAGGACTGCAGAGCTTTCAAACACAAGGTGCAAGACATGATCGACTCAAAGTTTCTCACGTTCAATGGGAGGGCTCTAAACATCATTAAAAACCTTATGCCGCCGCCAAACTAGTGCCAGCAGCGAGTCAAGTCAAGTCAAGTTCATTCCCCGAAGAAGGCAGTCATGTTGCCATCCCAACATTTGCATTCTTGTATTTTCGTCTTTATTTGTTTAAGTACTATATGCTTTGAACATTACCGTTTGTATTTGGTTTTCTTAATGTGTTGACTATGCATGTTTTGAATCAGTTATGTCATATTCACTCATTTTTTCATTTACTGCAAAACACCGACACATTTATCCATTTCACTTTCTATATCAAATTGTTGTTAGCAATGATTGGAGGAAGGATGATGACAACGAAATACCCATAATTGCAAAATGTATGCTTTCGGATAGAATCCCGCCGATGATGTACAGGAATTGTTTCAATCCCCCAAACACTGGAGAGACAAGGAGTTAATCCCTAGTTAGCCACTTCGAGCCAAGAAGTAGTAGTTTCCTTCGGATATTCAAACCCTTACACTCAACCTGGGGCAGGGTAGTGTTCAGTTAATCCAATTACACACTCGAATCACAAAGCAAAATTCCACTAGACATGACGGTTGTTCATCAACAACCTATGACTTGGCAGTCACAATCATCCAACAAAACCAAAACCAAAAAAATCAAAAAATCAAAAGCCTGCTAAGTCGAGCACCTCAAAAGGAGACTTAGGAAAAAATCAAGGCAATCCCGATGGACTTGACAAGAAAAATCAGTCCATGCAAAAGATAGGGATCAAAAACAAAAGAGGCCCTCGAATCCTCAACAAAAACAAAATAAGATCCAGTGACCACCATATCAAAACCAAAGGGTCACTGACATCCATCAAAAACAAAATAAAAGTGACTGCCATTTCAAGCATACCTTGAATTATCACGCTTACACTGTCAACCCGTTTAGAAGACAAACGTGTGCAAAATTAACTGAACGTAGGACTGGAGATCATCACGAAGAAGGGGTGGGTACAAATTATACTTTGAGCCTAATATCCTTTGTTTCATAAACCGTAAACCAGACCACGTTACAACCCTCGAAAGACCTAATTAAGGCGAGGTTTATTCTGAAAGCATGTTATTGCAAGGTTGCGTAAACTGACTCCCCATATTTGCTAATTTGCAGTATTGGTGTCATTCTACTTGCTATATCTTTCACACCAATAAAATCAGCACACGTTTGGGCTAACGGTTCATTCGTCTCACTATCACGACACTCCAATAAACGACTCTTTTTCAAAACTTGCATGAGCATCGTATTAAGATTATCATTTGTGAATGAGCAATTTTAATTTCAAATCAGTGCTAAACATCCAAGCAACTCCAACAAGGGGTAATCAAAAAGGAACTTGAACTTTCAGTGGTGCCGACCCGAAGCAAGACTCCCTCAAAACCCTCAGGCTGGGATAAACCCTTCAACAGCACAATCAGGGGCAAGCCTTCTCAAAGCACAGCAAAGCTCAACTTTCAAAGATCAAATCTCTTCAGAACTAGTTAATCAGGGGCAGAACATTACCATGTTCAGACTAGGGCAAGACCCATTGCAGTAGGTAAATCCCTTCTGTACCTTCAACTTGGACAAGCATACCTTTCCAGACATCGTCAATCATCAAATTTAGAGCAAGAGAACGGTCTTCATGAGTCGATCACGTCGCTACACTCAGTTTCAAGTTATCCTAACCCAAGCATAAGAGTTATGGTCTTCTCAGAAATGAACGTTATCAAGCAATCAAACTTGAGGCCTTGAGAGCATCTTTGTCTGCTTCAATCATGGCGTCTTCAACGAACTGAGTGTCGAGGAAATCAAATCCCTCCCACCGCCCAAAAGTCCAATCCGCATTGGCAACTACCAAAAGTCCACCACGCTGGCACCTTCAAAACATATCCAATCACCCGTTTGAAATCATACGCATCATATGCATCATACGCATCATAAGCATCACATTCGACATCATATGCATCATGTGCATCCCAAAAAAACCAAATCATACTTCCCCAGTACTTGCATCTCCGCGCATCAGCATTTGCATTGCACATCATTACAAAATCAAGCATTCATACGCATAGTCAAGATCCAGGATCAATCTCAAGACTGCAAGACGATCTTCAGCCCAGCTAGGGGCATCATCTTCAGTAAATCCGTGGGCGTTCCTCACGAAGTTGTGTCAACCTTTTGTTGAACAAGACAAGATTTCAAAGCAATCTCAGCCCAGTCAGGGGCATCTCCTTCAAGATAATGGGCGTTCCTCATGAAGTTTTCAACCTTTTGTTGACGAAGCTGTGATCTCCAAGCAAGTCAGTGGGCGGCCCTCATTGAGTTCTTTACTTCAACCTTTTGTTGATGTCTCCAAATAAGCCTCACTCATCATATCCCCAGTGAATTTGACCTTTTGTCAATTACCTTACTATCATCCTTTTGGTGGTAGTCAAACCCAGTCAACTAAATTTAACCTTCATCCTTTTGGTGTTGTTACCCCTCGAAATCAGAAATTTACTATCATCCTTTTGGTGGTAGCCACTCATGTCATTTTAACCTGACCTGCATCCTTTTGGTATTGGTCCTCGCAAGTGGGAAGTTCCTATCATCCTTTTGGTGGTAGCAACTTGTGTTGTTTGATCCGTCATCCTTTTGGTGTCGCCGATCCGTGAACCCTTGGTCTGTGTGTCATCCTTTTGGTGAGTGACAGCCTTTGTTATCATTTTTCTTGTTATTATCCTTTTCGTAGTAGTAAGTTGTGTCCACTATCACCCTTTTGGTGATAGGTCTGTCATCCTTTTGGTGTCAGATGTTTGTGTGCGTGTGTGCCCTATTATCCTTTTGGTAATAGCAGGCTTTGACCTCATTTTCATCCTTTTGGTGGAAGGGTCTGTGTGCGTGTGTGCCCTATTATCCTTTTGGTAATAGCAGGCTTTGACCTCATTTCCATCCTTTTGGTGGAAGGGTCTGTGTGTGTGTGTGCCCTGTTATCCTTTTGGTAATAGCAAGCTTTGACCTCATTTTCCATCCTTTTGGTGGAAGGGTATGTGTGCGTGTGTGCCCTATTATCCTTTTGGTAATAGCAGGCTTTGACCTCATTTTTCATCCTTTTGGTGGAAGGGTCTCTGTGTGTGTGCCCTATTATCCTTTTGGTAATAGCAGACTTTAACCTCATTTTCATCCTTTTGGTGAAAGGGTCTGTGTGTGTGCCCTATTATCCTTTTGGTAATAGCAGGCTGTGACCTCATTTTCATCCGTTTGGTGGAAGGGTTTATGTGCGTGTATGCCCTATTATCCTTTTGGTAATAGCAGGCTTTGACCTCATTTTTCATCCTTTTGGTGGAAGGGTCTGTGTGTGTGTGCCCTATTATCCTTTTGGTAATAGTAGGCTTTGACCTCATTTTCATCCTTTTGGTGAAAGGCTATGTGTGTGTGTGCCCTATTATCCTTTTGGTAATAGCAAGTTGTGACCTCATTTTCATCCTTTTGGTGAAAGGGCATGTGTGTGTGTGTGTGCCTTATTATCCTTTTGGTAATAGCATGCTTTGACCTCATTTTCATCCTTTTGGTGAAAGGGTCTGTGTGCGTGTGTTCCCTATTATCCTTTTGGTAATAGCAGACTTTGACCTTATTTTCATCCTTTTGGTGGAAGGGTCCGTGTGTGCGCCCTATTATCCTTTTGGTAATAGCAGGTTGTGACCTCATTTTCATCCATTTGGTGAAAGGGTATGTGTGTGTGTGTGCCCTATTATCCTTTTGGTAATAACATGCTTTGACCTCATTTTCATCCTTTTGGTGCAAGGGCCTGTGTGCGTGTGTGCCCTATTATCATTTTGGTAATAGCAGACTTTGACCTTATTTTCATCCTTTTGGTGGAAGGGTCCGTGTGTGTGCCCTATTATGCTTTTGGTAATATCAGGCTTTGACCTCATTTTCATCCTTTTGGTGGAAGGGTCTGTGTGCGTGTGTGCCCTATTATCCTTTTGGTAATAGCAGGCTTTGACCTCATTTTCATCCTTTTGGTGGAAGGGTCTATGTGCGTGTGTGCCCTATTATCCTTTTGGTAATAGCATCTTTGACCTCATTTTCATCCTTTTGTTGGAAGGGTCTGTGTGTGTGTGTGTGTGTGTGTGCCCTATTATCCTTTTGGTAATAGCAGGCTTTGACCTTATTTTCATCCTTTTGGTGAAAGTGTCTGTGTGCGTGTGCCCTATTATCCTTTTGGTAATAGCAGGCTTTGACCTCATTTTCATCCTTTTGGTGGAAGGGTCTTTGTGTGTGTGTGTTCTCTATCATCCTTTTGGTGATAGCTTTGTCATCCTTTTGGTGTCAGATAGCTGTGTGTGCCCTATTATCCTTTTGGTAATAGCAGGCTTTGACCTCATTTTCATCCTTTTGGTGGAAGGGTCTTTGTGTGTGTGTGTTCTCTTTCATCCTTTTGGTGATAGGTCTGTCATCCTTTTGGTGTCAGAATTCTCCTGTTATCATCCTTTTGGTGATAACGCCCTTTGCAAGTTATTCAGTGTCCACTCGAGGGTTGACATTGATCTGTTATTCCATCTCCCAAGCATCTCATTTTTTTTCAGACAAATTCGTGGTCTTCTTCATATCTAATTGCCTTCTACCTCGAAAAGATGAATGCCATAGCAGTTCATCTTACTCGGTTTAAGCCAATTAGATAGGGGCATCTGTCATACCCCAAATTTGTCCTACCTGTATATTATTTCCATTTGTGCATCCATACACTAACCATTGTCCAGAAAATTCAAAATGATATGTGTTTTCCTGTTGCCTAAGCCTGTGTTTCATTTTAGGGTATCCAATCAGGAATGAGTATGTGTTAGAAGTTCATTTCTCATCATTATTTAAAAAAAAAAACTATCATGTTAATACAAAATTCAGCCCATTATCCAATACAAAATTTTCACAAAATCCATGTTACCACAAATCCCTTTACAATTGCAAAATATGAGAAACTCATTCAATTGAGAGTTTATTACAAGCGTATTCAAATGCGTGTTTTGAAATTAATAGTGTATCATAGAAAGGCCCATTACCACTTTGTTTTAGCGTTGTTACGATAAATTGTACTTGGGACAAAAATATAGAAAATGCCAGCACACCCTAGCAGGTACCACTACAATCCACAACCTTGCCAAAAAGTTCCCATCACGTGATGCTTCAGCCAGCCATGAATTAGAATTCACACAACAAAGTTTTCACAAACGCAGCAACCACTCCAAACCGTTACATAAATCGATTTCACAAACGCAGCAACAAAATCGTACGAACCAAAACCGATTTCACCACGTCAAGAAATTTCCAGCTCACATTTTTCTTCCACAATTACCCTCCTCTCTTCCTATAAAACAACACCTCTCTTCCCTCATTCTCCATGCCTCAAGAGCCAACAAAATTCTGCTGAAATCGCTCTCCAAATCCTCTCCTCTTTCACAAATCGGATATTTTCTTCCCTCACCCAACCTTCTCCTTCATCAAACAACCACAAAACCTTCTTAAAACTTAATTTCCATTTTCTTAAAACCTCCTCCAATCTTCTTGATAACCCAATAACAACTTCAACACAACATCAACATCAACCATTCAAAATCACTCCCAAACTCAAAATCACCAAAACCAGATAAGAACAAGGAGAAGAAGAGAGATTGAGTTAGAAACTAACACAAACCAGGTCAAGCGATTGAAACGGAGTGATTTACGAAAGCGAGATTCGTAGAGAAGGTTGAGAATACGATTTGATTATGTTCATCTTGTTCGTTTTCGCCTTTTTGACTTGGTTTGGATGATTTCGTTTTAATGGAGTGAATCGTGTTGTTCTTGTTCTATTTTGACCTTGATTTTTTTTTAAA
The DNA here is from genome assembly GCA_022829125.1 of Lathyrus tuberosus. Taxonomy (NCBI): domain Eukaryota; kingdom Viridiplantae; phylum Streptophyta; class Magnoliopsida; order Fabales; family Fabaceae; genus Lathyrus; species Lathyrus tuberosus. Next base: position 13,571,708 of record JALAZF010000110.1, read on the forward strand.
GAAGAAAATTCCATCCATGTTTTATTTTTTCAAATCTGATGGGTTGACCTTGTTCTTCATTTCATGGCTTGGGTATTTTGGTTCGTTGTGATGTTGTTATTTCTTTTTCGTGCCTTGTTTTTATTTTAGTGTATTTGTGACATTAATTGATTGTGGTAATGAAAACATGGTCTTATTTGTTTATAACGTGCCATTGATTTAGTGTAATGGGCTTCTAAGCTCATGAGTGGATATTTTCATATACACACACCACATGATCCTCACGCCACCCTTTTGTTGTGATTGCCTTTTGTGTTGATTTTGGACTTTTCAGCCCATTTGATTTTTCTCACCATACACACACACACTTGATCTTACGCCCCCTTCATTTTATTTTCTTTCATAAACTTATTACTATTTATTTTTAATATTCTCTTTTCAATGATAGTTTTGAGGATCTCATGTTTATTTCATTGATTTATTTCCTTTAATTTTACTTCATTCCATTTTGATTTCTATTCCATTTTGATTTTTATTTCGATTAAGGGCCAATGATACAACAATATTCATGATTTAGTCAAACCGATTAAATTTTGATTTATTTGAGGCCTACTACCTTTTATTTATTTTTATTTCGATTTATTTCATTATTTTATTTTTATTCATTATTTTAGGTCAATGAAAACCAAATATCGAAGATTTATCGATTTTCGATTTAAAATCTTGATAAAGGTGAGACCTTTCTTATTTTCCTCTTTTCGATTTTATTTCATTATTTTTTATTCACTTTGGGTCAATGAAAACCAAAATATCGAAGATTTATCGATTTTCGATTTAAAATCTTGATAAAGGTGAGACCTTTCTTATTTTCCTCTTTTCGATTTTATTTCATTATTTTTTATTCACTTTGGGTCAATGAAAACCAAAATATCAATGATTTATCGATTATCGATTTAAAATCTTGATAAAGGTGAGACCTTTCTTATTTTTCTTACCACGTTTCGATTTTATTTCATTTTTATTATCCTTTCATTATCTTTATTCATTTTGGGTCAATGAAAATCAAATACAAGAGATTCTCGATTTTTCGATTTAAAATCTTTGTAAAGATGAGACCATTCTTAATTTTCCGATTTTATTTCAATTTCAATTTATTTTTCATTTTTACTTTTGCTCAAGGAAAGTCAAAAATCGTTGATTATCGATTTCTCGATTAAATCTTGATTAAGACGAGACCAACTTTATTTTTATGTCAATATTATATCTTGTCAATATTATCTTGATTATTATTGTTCATATTCTTATCATATTGTCCATATCATATTCCTTTCATGTTTATCTAACCATTTCATTTTTTTCATAATTTAATCAAACACACTAAAAATTATCGAAACACCTAAGCATTTAATTTTCGTTTAAAATACTTAACACACCTATTCAAATCGTTTTCATAATTAAATCACGAAAGAATTGAATTCTTGAGGTCAAGCACTTCTTGGGTTCTTGAGTAACCGCTATTGAGGCGCACGCCTTGGGTTGTGATCACTCGACCTTTCGTTTCTAAAACACGCGTCTTAATTATTTGGATAAAGGAATGCCATTGGAGTCTAGCATTCCATGTGGTACTTTCATTGTTCATCAAACAATATCTCATAAATTAATCAAATGAAAAAGGTGTCGTTGGGATCTAGCATTCCAATAATGCCCCGATTAATTGGTTTCGAGACCGACGTCTCGTTTATCGAATAATCGTCATTCTCCCTAAAACACTTAACAAATCAAACCATTTCCAAACCAATTCTCGACTCGTCGTCGAGCCACTCTTCAAAACATTCTCGTAAGTCGAGTGCCTTTTGCCTCGTCGTCAAATGCACACTTGTACATTTCGTCGGTTTTGTTACTAGGAGCACCCCTAGGGACTAGTATCAATCCTCCCCCTTGTCGCGACCCAATTCGACCCAATCTTTTTCCAAACGCTTTCTTAATCAACCTACGAAAGGAGGAGATTCTTGGAGTCTAGCATTCCTTGGGTCTTCGAATGAATGGCTCTTAAGGCATGCCCTTGGGTTGTTATTCATTCACCCTTTCGTCTTAAAAACAATTAACCATTATCAAACATTTTTGCAATCAACTCATGAAAAAACTGAGTTCTTGGAGTCTAGCATTCCTTGGATTCCTGAGTGACTGCTCTCGAGGCACACCCATTGGGTTGTATGTCATTCAATCTTTCGTCTCCTAAAATTCAAACCCTAGCGTCTCTTTTCGTGGGCGTACCACGAACTACGACTGCTCTGATTCTTTATTCTCGTCCGAATAAAGATACGTAGGCACAAGATTACGATGATCTTGGCGAGCTACCTTCCCTCCATTTTCTACCTTCCCTCCATTTTCTACCTTCCCTCCATCTTCTATTTCCCCCTCTATCCCTTCCCGTAGTCGAACTACGATTCCTCTGATTCCTCATTCTCGTCCGAATGGACATACGTAGGCCCGAGGTCGCGATGATCTTGCCGAGCACCCTATCCTAAAACCACCCCATTTCCCTTAGCAATCGAAACCTTTTACTTTACCTTTTCTCATATATCGTTGAGAAGAAAACAAACAAGCTTAGATAACGTTCATCACAAATCGAACTAAGAGGTTCCCGTTGAGTACAACGGACGTGAGGGGGTGCGCGTACCTTCCTCTCACGTAACCGACTCCCGAACCCAGAATGTGGTTGCGACGACCATGTTCTTATCTCTTCCTTAAAGGTTTTGTCGATATTTTCCTTTCCCTCTTTTGGGATAAATAAAGTTCGGTGGCGACTCTGTCGAACCGTTTTCCGCGCCTTTCGCGTGAGGGTCGTGTCTTCGATTTAAGAAATTTTTCGAGGTGCGACAGCAGGACAAGCATCAAAGATGCAATTTACTTCAAATCTAAATATCATAATGGATTAAAAGATATAAGTGATTAAATTTTAGAATTATTAATGTTCAAAGGTGTCATTAATATTTTTCCAGCAAGAATGTCCCAACTTCAAGGACGTTTTTCTCCATGATCTAAGTTGATTCAAGAAAAACCCTGAACATCAAAGTTGAAGTATGTCATCTCAGCTTTCCAGAAAGTCCTGGAACAGCCATTTATCATTCTTGAGCAAGAAGTTATGGATTTTACAACAAGGCTTGTTGCAGCTGATTTTTTAAGACAGGTTTCAGGACAGATTTGCACATTTCCTGTGCCACACGAATTTTTAAGCCTTGTCATCCTTTTGCACACCTGAGGAGGGGACAATCAAAGGACAAGCTCTGATTCCCAAGCCTCCCAAGTCCAAGATTCCACAAGTGGCATGCCAAACCTAAAATGCTACAAAGATGTCAAATATCCAATTTTGTTTTCAAGCATTCAATACATTCATCAAGGTGGCATGAACTGAGCCAAATTCTAACTGAATTCAGTCAAGACATATCCAAGAACTAGGTGTCGCTCCCGGGATTTTCATCCTAGTACAAACGCGAAAGGGGCACCGAACAGAGTCGCCAGCAATGTGTATTTATCCCATGAGAGGGAAAGGAAACACCGCATAAACCTGAAGAGGAAGGAAAGAGCATGGTCTTGCGACCAAGAGAAATGGTAAGGGAGTCGGTAACGCGAGAGGAAGGTATTAGCACCCCCTCGCGTCCATCGTACCTGATGGGGTCCACGCTTGCTCGTCTCGATCAAAGGGTGATAGAAAAGGATACTGGAAAAGGAACTGAAAGAAAGAAAGGAGAAAGAGAAACAAATGTAGGGAAAATAAAATAAGTGCTCGCATGGGCCCTACCCCACTGCCTACGTATCTCATCGGGAGCATGAGAATCAGAGCGACGTAGTTCCCCTCACTAGGGATGGTTTGTTTGTATCTTTTAGCGGAATACGTCAACGTTCACGTCCTAGCAGTTCAGTGTTGCAGCTCGCTGTAGGGAGACTTAGGCGTTACCTGTTTGCGGTAGAATGGAAATGACGCATCCTTACGGAATGACTGAAGGAGATGAGGAAAGAATTCCCGAAGGAAAAACGTTATTGTTTGTTTTTGTCTTTTAAGAGTTTTTTTTTTACTTGTTTGCATATGATAGTGTATCTAAATCTTAGTCATTGGAATGTATTCATCCTCACATTCCAAGATGGAATGAGTAAGAAAATACACTAAGTGTGAAGAAGACCCCCACACTTAGTTCCAATTGTCAAGGTTCAAACACACTAGCATACTTGTGTTTATTAAGTGTTTTTGTTGATTATGAAATGAAGAAGTGCTTTTTATTTGTACCTTCAACAAGTATTGCATTTAAGTCCCTCATACAAGATCAAATGTTTAACACATTGACCCAAGATGGGCTATATGCTATACATTCTAAGATAATAAGAGAAGACCCCTTATAATCTTTTCTTTATATGAAAGGCCTAAATGCAATAAATGCCTACCTTTATTACATATTTTGAATTTTCTTTGAGATGAGAAGAGGAAAGACTCAAAAGAGGAGAAAGGTAAAATCTATATGAACTAAGACTCAATCCTAATTGATTATTTAAGGGAGTGATCCTAAGGTTTGTGAGGTTGCAAAACCTAAAGCCTAAAGAAGAAATGAATTAAACAATTCACTTCTAAAGTAGAAGATGAATTGTAACTCAGAGGGGAAAGTAATAAGTTAATCAAAGTAAGCACATAAGTACTTAACAAAACACAAAATTGAATTGTAAAAGGTGAAAGGAAAGAAGTTTGAACGTGGATTCCTTATCCACACTCAATTTCAACTTACCAAAGCCCCTACATGAAAAGGTTAGTCCACGAAATATTTACAAGAGATCCTAAGTAGAAGAACTTGGTCAAACAATCAAATGGAAGGAAAGAGTGAAAACAGCAACTATTACAGCCCCTAAATGCAAGACAGCAGTAAATCTATCATCATGTACCAAACAGTAATTAACAGCACATGTTCAGCCTACAAAATGGGTGTAATAAGCATTTGGCAGCACATACTACAGCACATATGTGTATAGGCAGCAGTGAAAACTCAGAGGCAGCATGCATTAACACACAATTTCAATCATGACCAACCATTATTATGCATCAAGCCTTGTACATTCATCAAACAAACACGATCACAACCATATTACAAATCATGATGCTTGAAATCAAACATGTTATAATGTATATTACAAAAGAATACACATTGCCAAGAATATGTGAACAAGTCAAAACAAGTATGCATCTCTTGAAATGAAAAGAAAATGAACATGCGCATAATGATTCCAGCAACACAAGCACCAATTAGCAATTAATGAGCTCAAAGTGTGTGCATCATGTGTTCATCACATCAATTAATCAACAATGCAAACATAAACATTCATCGATTAACAATCAAAACCGTGTGTCGAAAAATTGTGTGCACATGATGGTGTGAGGTGCAACAGCATCAAAACGGTCATTAGACATGTATCTTATCAATCCATGAAAATTTGAGATGAAACGGGATCGAAACATGCTCGAAAATGCACAAAAAACACTCTGCAGCAGTGTTAATCGATTACCTATATGTTGTTAACCGAGTAACAGCTTCAAAATCAGCAAAAACAACAAAAAAAAACACCTGCTAATCGATTAATGCATATGTGCTAACCGATTAGCAGCTTCAAAATTAGCAAAAAATAGCAAAAAAACACCTGCTAATCTATTAACGCATATGTTGTTACCCGAGTAACACTGCTACAGCAGCAAAAATAACTTTGAAAAAATCACTTCCAGCAGCAAAATCACTTATGCAAACAACTCCAATGATCATGTAATCAATTAGGCACGAAATTACATGGAATTACAGTCAACAAACACCAATTGGATCCAATTAACAATCACTCCAAGAATCATATTCAAGCGCATGAATCCAAATCGGAAATCCGCAAAGATATACATCGAATAAGTTGCGAATAAGCTAAAACGAGTGAAGATTTAGGAAAAACCAACCTACAAAGCGGTGAATTCTTTGGTAATTGTTGCAAAGTGATCTTGGTGCAGAAAATGAAAGAAAACCAGAGAATCTTCAATCGATAGCCGAAACACGTCGAAACCGAGCAAAAATCGCAAAATGCACCGAAATCAATCTTGCACCAAAATAAATGGTGTGAAACCCTTGGATTGAAGTAGAATAAGCTAAAATTCCAGAAAATCCAACCAATGCAAACCAAGAGATGAAGTTTAGCTCAAGAATTAATCACTTTTCAATGTAAAAAGTGATTATTCTTCAAGAAATAAGAGCTTTTGTGTGTGGTTTTGGAAGTGTGAAGTAGAAGTTGTAGCAAAGTGAAGAGAGAAATGAGAGAGAATTGAGAATGAAATGTTAGAGATTTGAGAAAATGGTTGAAGTCCTTTGCAAATGAGTGAAGCACCTCTTAAATAGACTTTAGGTTTGGAGTGTGGGAGGTTTGGAATGAGGTTTGGGTTTGGAGCTAGCTTTGGAGTTAGTTGGACTCAACTCACCGAGTCAAGTTAGTTAACTCGGTTAGTTAGGATCAACTCAGTTACTTGGAAAACAAGGAACCACAATTAGTGCATGTGTGTGTGACTTGGGCTGCAAGCAAGGCCTTGTGACTTGTGAACTTTCAGCATGAAACCCCCATGTTTGAGCCCTCGTATGACCTTCATAACTTGTTCAAATGAAAAAATGTCCAACATCAAAGTTGAAGAGGGCATGGAGACGAACAACTTTGATGTTCAACAATTTTTCATTTGAAGCCTTCTTGATAGAGAAAATTGGCTTGACATTTGGCACGCCAACTGTTCGATGAAATTATGGCCTATGGGCCAGCACTTGCCTTGCCATGACTTGATTTTTGCCTTGATTTTACCAAACTTTGATTGATCATAACTCCCTCAATTTTGATCCGATGGAAGAGTTCTTTATATGGATTTGAAGCTTAGAACATGAACTTTAATTGGCTAAACTTGGGCCTGAGGTTTGGATCTTTTATCTTGGAGAAACAGAGCCTCAAAGTGTGGTGCAAAACGGTCCAAACTTGCCATTTTTGGAAACCCCAAAGTTTCTATTTTTGGCAGTTTTGTGATTTCTTGATTTTTCATTATTCCTCCATCATTTCTTGATCAAATCTTGTCCAATGAACATATGTAACTTGAATTTCATGAATTTGACCTTAAAAAGTCAGGAGTTGACTTTTTTTACTGCATAGTTGACTTTTTCCCCAATTTCTTGATTATCAAGCAACTGATCAATTGAACCTCTTCTGAAATGAATCAATGGCCAATCTTCCATCCTTAGACACTTAATATCATGTAGAAAACATTGAGATCAAGTTTGAATCAAAATTTCATCAGGAGACCACTTGAAACCAAAACCCTAATTTGGACTGTTTCTAATAAGAGATGCTGCACTGTTCAATCCTCTGGATGATTTCCCTTCTTTCAATGACTTGTGAGATCAATTGAGTGATATATGATATAATAGACCCTTGTTGCTTATTTGAAGACCCTTGGCTCTTGTTCTCTTGCTTTGGATGATCCACCTTGAAGCACTAGATACCATGCTTTGCAACCAATGATATGCAACTTATGACCTACTATGGAATGCAAATGAGCATAAGCAAAAAAAAAATTAGAAAAAGGTAGGGCAAATTTTGGGGTGCTACAGCTGCCCCTATTCAATCGACTTAGACCTGAAAGGATGATAGCAACTGCTTTCAGACATTCAAGGTACAATGTGATTGAATACAAAAAGAACCGCAAAATTTGCTAACTGCGAGGAGAAACAATGTAAATGGAGCCCAGTCACACTTCGTCAAAGGAATCTGATGGAAATACAACATACCCAGCGAACCACATCGTCAAAGGGGTTTGACGGAAAGAAGAATGAAACCCGACTGAAAGGACACATCGTCATAGGGATGACGACAAGAAGACTCAACTGAAGGAACACATTGTCATAGGGATGACAGAAAGAGGACTCAACTAAAGGAAGCATGTTGTCATAGGGATGACAGAAAGAAGACTCAACCAAAGGAAACACATTGTCATAGGGATGACAGGAAGACGACTCGACCAAACAAAACACATTGTCATAGGGATGACAGCAAGAAGACCTGACTTAGGAGCACATCGTCAAAGGGTTGACGGGAAGAAGATTCCACCGTAGGAACACATCGTCATGGGGATGACGGAAAGAAAATCTGCAAAGATAACACATCGTCATGGGGATGACGGAAGGAAAACTGAACATATCCGAAGGTACGAAACCTGAGCTCGGAACACATCGTCAAAGGGTTGACGGGAAGAAACTGAAAACATCCGAAGGTACGAAACCTGAGCTCGGAACACATCGTCAAAGGGTTGACGGGAAGAAACTCGACCAAAGGAGCCACATTGTCATAGGGATGACAGAAACAATACCTGACTTAGGGATCACATTGTCATGGGGATGACAGAAAGAAAACCATACGCCGAAACACATCATCAAAGGGGTTTGATGGAAAGGAAACCTGACCGAAATGCCGTCATCAAGGAGTTGATGGACAAAGACTGGTTGAGGGTAAGATCGACGTGTGATCTACGACCCAAAAGAAAGGCAAGCAGAGGGGTTGATTGTAATGTCTGCTGGGGATATGGCACCGTCCTGATTGAAATTTGATTCGGGTTTTCGCGCAAGGTACCAAATCTGGCTTATGCTTCGCATGCATATGTTTGAAGATGCAATGATAACTATATAAAATGGAAATGCTACGCGATTTAAGGATGCAATGATAACTATATGCAAGATGCCGACGCATGCTCGGGCTACCGGGAAAAGGAGGATGTGCCATGTATAATTGGACTTTGCTGGCAGGAACAGGTGAAACCTGATGGTGATTGTTTTTTCAAAGGCAAAATCTTTCTGGGTACCAATGGGGATTGGATTTTGAATGAAGTGCCAATAGGGATTGAACTTTTGGTTTGAAGGAAACGCCAATAGGGATAAGGTTTCAGGTTTTTGAAGTATACCAGCAAAGTAGGTTGTGGATTTAGGTGAGCAAGGTTGGGTTGCGGCTTTCTGTATGGTTTTACCAGGCTTCATGAAATGCTATGATAATGATATGCGATGATGCTTATGCAATGATGTTTATGATATGCAACAGGATCACTCCAGCAAAATAAATGCTGAAGAGACGAGGCCAACTCCGTTGGGGAATAACAAACTGAACCGTCTCCAGTGTCATAACTGCTCGAGATCCCGACTAAACCTCCATTATGCATGAAAGTACGAACAACAAACGTCTGCTGGAGAAACATCCCAGGAATCTGTTGGAGAAAAGTGCCAATGACAGGTCTTTGAATTGTTGGGGAAATCTGACCACCATCCAAAAATATGCTTGGGGACAATGGTTGACGATATCAACTCTGTTGGGGGACAACATCGGACTTACTCCTCTGTTGAACTTTGCCTTCTACCCTTACTCTGCTGGGGAGATGGAAACAACTTTACTGCAAACTAGGGAAGCACAAATCCAAGACTCTTATCCCGTACGGTAATATGACCTCTTGCTGAAAAGCAATGAACTTCGCCAACCTGGCTAGGGGAGAGCGAACCCCTGAACTCTTCCTGGGGAGAATGATTCACAATCTTCATATGCTCTACTGAGTGATAAAACTTCAGCCATCTCTGCCGAGGAGAGAAACTCTATTGGGGACGTCACGTGTTAGCTATCAACATGAACCCGCAAATGTGATATGACCAAAAGAGGTGCCCCGATACAGCATAACCTGTAAATGAACATGCCTTCAGGATGTCTCGTGAAGATCCGACATATATTGCCCCCATGGCTGTGATTAACCGTCCTCCGGAGAGAATAACTTTTTGTGCTCTTGAGGTGGCCTTCCCCAGCCTTGAAATGATTTGTGCCCTTGTCTGGCTAATCTGTGAAGGAATACCTTTAACTGACCTTCGAGAGATTTGTTGAATCTCGACTTGATTGCCCCAGATTCTCAACATAGTTGCCCCAGATTAATTGAATCTTGGAATGGATCGCCCATTTAATATGACTTGCCCCTGCTCAACGGAGTACTTAGGCACTTTGCCTCTTATCATGATCAATCTTTCCATTGCAAGAACTTTCCTGATATCAAGCACTTACTCGCAAGTAAAACTGTTCGTTTTGAAAAGATAACTTTGATGCAATGCATATGACAATTTTGAAATCCAAGTTTGTTCACTGGAAAAGTGTTATGACGTGTGGTGAACGAATCACTTATTAGAATGTCACATCGATACCAACATGAATGGTAAGAAAAACCCTTTTAGGAGTCAGAACTGACGCGATCTTTGCCGAAGTATGCTTTCGAAACAACCCTGCTTCAATTAGGTCTTTCAAAGGTTGTAACGTGGCCTGGTTCGTGGTTTAAGAAAGAAAGGATATAAGGCTCAAAGTTTTGTTTTAAACCACCCAATCTTCTTGTTGTTCTCCAGTCCTACGTTCAGCTATCTTGACACAAGCGCTCACCTTTCAAAAAGGTTAATGAATGGTGGGAGGATAGCAGGACCCCACACGGTTTTCGGAGTGACAGTCACCCCTTTTGTCCTTGGTGTATGTATTCACACGATTTGTTCTTTATTCGAGGATTTTTCTTTTGTAATCCTTTTCGCTTTTCATTTTTTTTGTTTTTTTTATTTCCCTGATTTTTTCCTGGACTGATTCTTTTTGAATTTTTCGATTTTGAAGTCCAGCGGGATGCCCTAGCTTTTGCCTAAGTCACTTGTTTTCAAGTCTTGACTTAGCGGGCTTTCTTTTTTTTTTATTCTTTTTCTCTTTTTTTTTTGAACAAATCATGTGACACTGGCTTGTCTGACTTGTTTGCAAGGGTTGTGACCGTCTCACTCTTCGGTTGGTGAGGGATAACCGCAGATGTAATTGATCCTCGAACGGAACACTCCTTTTAAAATTTGAACGCACGGTCAAATTAGCTGACACCTACCCTGCCCCAGGTTAAGATTGAGGGTTTTTTCATTTTCAGAAATAAACTCCTACTTCTAGGCTCAAAGGGGTTTACAAGGGATTATCTTCCTTATATCTCCGGTGTTTGAGGAATTGAAACAATGCATGTACATCATCAACAGGGTTTTTGTTCAAAAGCATACAATCGGAAGTTTTGCGCCTTTCAACTTCATCATCCTCCCTCGGATCCTGCTTAAACAAATGTTAGATACCAATAAAGAAAAGTATGAGTGAACACGACTGGATTTAATCAAAACATGCATATTCATTTCATTATCATTATCAATCGAAAACAATAAGTTTTACAAATGAGTTTGCACTTTTTAGCAGAAAAGAAACTACAAATGCAAAGAAATGACATGATCTAAATGGTTGCCAGCTTTGGGGTACTGGGCCTTCCAAGCTTGATTTGCTAATGAGTTGGCCATCTTCAGAATTGCTCATCGAAGTCATTCTGATAATCATATGCGCAACTGCTCTCGGCGACTTCTTCCATAACCTGGACTGATGAACCCACCTGACTGGACGAAGCAGGATTGTTGATTTGAATACCCTGAGGCGTGAATGAGAACATGTTAGAGTCAAGAAGAGTCTGAATCTTGCTCCTGAGCACCTTACAGTCTTCAGTTGAATGCCCCTGTGCCCCAGCATGGTAGTCACAACGGGCGTTGACATCAAAACCTGGTGGGTACGGAAATGGCACTGGCTTCAATTCCTTTAGCACTACTAATCCACCCCTGATCAAATCCGGCAGCATCTGACTATACGACATTGGCAACTGAGTAAAATTCCTCTCTGGCTTCCTTGGCCTTTGTCGGGCGTGCTGACGCGGCTGACGGCGATATGATCGTTGACTCTGAGGAGGTCTCTGATTTGCAGAAGAATATTGTCCTTGATACGATGACCCATAAGATTGTTGACTCTGAACAGTTGATATGTCTGAACACTGAGAACGAGGTGGTAGAGATTCCTGCATGGAACTAATTTCTTCCTCGAATTCTTCCTGAGAACTGACAACTGATTCATTTTCATTAACTTGGAAGTTCGAGATGCCTTGGAGCTTTCCACAATTGAGCAATCTCTCAATACGTTCTCCCACCATCACCAGGTCAGAAAATTTTGCTGCCCCATTTACAATCATCTTTTCCAAGTACGGCCCTTGTAAGGTATCCATGAACAAATCAACAAATTCTCTATCCGAAAGTGGCGGTTGAACACGAGCGGCTAACTCTCTCCATCTCTGAGCATACTCTCGGAATGATTCATTATCTGTCTGAGACAAGTCTTGTAAATGCATCCGGCTAGGAGCCATATCAAGATTATAACTGTACTGCTTCACAAAGGCGTTGGCTAGATCTGTCCATGATCGGATGCCACCACTCTGCAACTGCATATACCAATACAAAGATGCCCCACTCAGACTGTCTTGGAAACAGTGGATCATGAGCTTGTCATTGTCGACATGTGAGGTCATTCTTCTGCAGAACATCACCAAATGTAGCTTTGGACAGCTATCCCCTTTGTATTGCTCAAATTTTGGCATCTTGAACTTTGGAGGCATTATAAGGCCAGGTACCAGACACATGCTCGAAGCATTCAGATCAAGAGTATCACGCCTCTCCAGGGCTTTAATTTTCTTGTCCAACACACAGTATCTTTCGTCATCAACAGATCGTGGATCCTTAGGCTTCATCTTTGGAACTACCCCTTGGACATCTGGCACAGAGAAGGCAAAGCTCTGATAGTCTGTGGCATCAAGAGAAGAAGAATGCCCGTCTTGGATGATGGTATGCTCGTGTATAGCATGATTCTCAACCGGGATCTGCACAGGCTGAGCTTGAGCAACATTGTCCACTAGAGGTGGAATAACATTCTCATTTCTCTGAATATTGGCCTCTCCCCTTGTCATGGCGACCATAGCTTCCATAAGTTGGTCCAACTGATGCTTCATCAATTCAACATCGACCCTAGTCACAAACTGATTATGTTCCCCAGAGTTCATGATCCTTCCCAAGGTTGATTCAAGTCCAATACAAAAGTCGGGAAATCAACTGCAGTTCAGACAAAGGATGGATGAGTTCACTGGTCTGGCCTTGAGAAGGATATGCAAAATGATGCAAGATGCAAATGCAATGCAATAGTATGAATGCAGTAAGACATGGGATCAAAGCTTCCATATATTCAGAATAATCACTGTGCTGTGCTGATGACTGAATAGGTTCATGAGTCTGTTCTGAAGAGAATACCGGAACACCAGAATACCGGATGATCAGAATACCAGAATACCAGGCTGATAAGTCTACACTGATAGGAAAACCAGAATACCGGGTATGTAGAAGGTTACGGTTACCTGCAAACCTGTAAACAACCCGCCCCTCTCACTTGTGGGTACTAGGATGTTCAGTATCCTGGGCTCTCAGGTCGAGAAATGATGATACGTTCACCATTTCTGGTTTGGCATCATCATCAATCGAGGAGGCCTCAACTGATTCTCCAAAACGAAAGGTCCTCAGCTTCTGGCACTGAGGTTGAGAAGCAATAGTACATTCATCCCTCGGGGTACAGTACTATCGCCAATCGAGGAGTGCCTCCACTGATTCTCTTTCAAGAGGGATATCCTATGCAAGTTCCAAAGTGGGCCCTCGGGTGCGAGTGGGTTTGCCATAGAATGTGGTCTGCCACTGTCACCGCTAAAGAGAGATGTTTCCACCAAGGTCCTCAAGATCGGTCACTAGAGTCGACAGCTCTCTAGATCGACATCCTGGAATACGCAAGATGCGCACGCCATGATGGGTCCCAAGATAGCCTCGTCTAGCTGTGAATTTCGTGATTACCCACGTACACAGATGGCACGTAGGTCCCACTACTCTCCACTCTAAGTCTAAGTGTATACTCGAGCCTGTGTACTGAGCTCATCTCTCAGAAATCCCATCCCGCCAAACAGACAGAACAGTGCGACACAGTATAATATACAAAATGTAAATGCAAATATGCTGTAAATATGGCACAAGTAATAAAATACAGTAAACAGCAAATACAAGATAACAGTAAACACCCAATGAAAGAAAAGCAAACAAACGCTAGGATTGACTCGCTTAGGATGGACCAGCAATAGGTCAACCTGTCCCCAGCAGAGTCGCCAGCTGTCGCTCCCGGGATTTTCATCCTAGTACAAACGCGAAAGTGGCACCGAACAGAGTCGCCAGCAATGTGTATTTATCCCATGAGAGGGAAAGGAAACACCGCATAAACCTGAAGAGGAAGGAAAGAGCATGGTCTTGCGACCAAGAGAAAGGGTAAGGGAGTCGGTTACGCGAGAGGAAGGTATTAGCACCCCCTCGCGTCCATCGTACCCGATGGGATCCACGCTTGCTCGTCTCGATCAAAGGGTGATAGAAAAGGATATTGGAAAAGGAACTGAAAGAAAGAAAGGAGAAAGAGAAATAAATGTAGGGAAAATAAAAGAAGTGCTCGTATGGGCCCTACCCCACTGCCTACGTATCTCATCGGGAGCATGAGAATCAGAGCGACGTAGTTCCCCTCACTAGGGATGGTTTGTTTGTATCTTTTAGCGGAATACGTCAACGTTCACGTCCTAGCAGTTCGGTGTTGCAGCTCGCTGTAGGGAGACTTAGGCGTTACCTGTTTGCGGTAGAATGGAAATGACGCATCCTTACGGAATGACTGAAGGAGATGAGGAAAGAATTCCCGAAGGAAAAACGTTATTGTTTGTTTTTGTCTTTTAAGAGTTTTTTTTTTTACTTGTTTGCATATGATAGTGTATCTAAATCTTAGTCATTGGAATGTATTCATCCTCACATTCCAAGATGGAATGAGTAAGAAAATACACTAAGTGTGAAGAAGACCCCCACACTTAGTTCCAATTGTCAAGGTTCAAACACACTAGCATACTTGTGTTTATTAAGTGTTTTTGTTGATTATGAAATGAAGAAGTGCTTTTTATTTGTACCTTCAACAAGTATTGCATTTAAGTCCCTCATACAAGATCAAATGTTTAACACATTGACCCAAGATGGGCTATATGCTATACATTCTAAGATAATAAGAGAAGACCCCTTATAATCTTTTCTTTATATGAAAGGCCTAAATGCAATAAATGCCTACCTTTATTACATATTTTGAATTTTCTTTGAGATGAGAAGAGGAAAGACTCAAAAGAGGAGAAAGGTAAAATCTATATGAACTAAGACTCAATCCTAATTGATTATTTAAGGGAGTGATCCTAAGGTTTGTGAGGTTGCAAAACCTAAAGCCTAAAGAAGAAATGAATTAAACAATTCACTTCTAAAGTAGAAGATGAATTGTAACTCAGAGGGGAAAGTAATAAGTTAATCAAAGTAAGCACATAAGTACTTAACAAAACACAAAATTGAATTGTAAAAGGTGAAAGGAAAGAAGTTTGAACGTGGATTCCTTATCCACACTCAATTTCAACTTACCAAAGCCCCTACATGAAAAGGTTAGTCCACGAAATATTTACAAGAGATCCTAAGTAGAAGAACTTGGTCAAACAATCAAATGGAAGGAAAGAGTGAAAACAGCAACTATTACAGCCCCTAAATGCAAGACAGCAGTAAATCTATCATCATGTACCAAACAGTAATTAACAGCACATGTTCAGCCTACAAAATGGGTGTAATAAGCATTTGGCAGCACATACTACAGCACATATGTGTATAGGCAGCAGTGAAAACTCAGAGGCAGCATGCATTAACACACAATTTCAATCATGACCAACCATTATTATGCATCAAGCCTTGTACATTCATCAAACAAACACGATCACAACCATATTACAAATCATGATGCTTGAAATCAAACATGTTATAATGTATATTACAAAAGAATACACATTGCCAAGAATATGTGAACAAGTCAAAACAAGTATGCATCTCTTGAAATGAAAAGAAAATGAACATGCGCATAATGATTCCAGCAACACAAGCACCAATTAGCAATTAATGAGCTCAAAGTGTGTGCATCATGTGTTCATCACATCAATTAATCAACAATGCAAACATAAACATTCATCGATTAACAATCAAAACCGTGTGTCGAAAAATTGTGTGCACATGATGGTGTGAGGTGCAACAGCATCAAAACGGTCATTAGACATGTATCTTATCAATCCATGAAAATTAGAGATGAAACGGGATCGAAACATGCTCGAAAATGCACAAAAAACACACTCTGCAGCAGTGTTAATCGATTACCTATATGTTGTTAACCGAGTAACAGCTTCAAAATCAGCAAAAACAGCAAAAAAAACACCTGCTAATCGATTAATGCATATGTGCTAACCGATTAGCAGCTTCAAAATCAGCAAAAAATAGCAAAAAAACACCTGTTAATCTATTAACGCATATGTTGTTACCCGAGTAACACTGCTACAGCAGCAAAAATAACTTTGAAAAAATCACTTCCAGCAGCAAAATCACTTATGCAAACAAATCCAATGATCATGTAATCAATTAGGCACGAAATTACATGGAATTACAGTTAACAAACACCAATTGGATCCAATTAACAATCACTCCAAGAATTATATTCAAGCGCATGAATCCAAATCGGAAATCCGCAAAGATCTACATCGAATAAGTTGTGAATAAGCTAAAACGCGTGAAGATTTAGGAAAAACCAACCTACAAAGCGGAGACTTGCTTTGGTAATTGTTGCAAAGTGATCTTGGTGCAGAAAATGAAAGAAAACCATAGAATCTTCAATCGATAGCCGAAACACGTCGAAACCGAGCAAAAATTGTAAAATGCACCGAAATCAATCTTGCACCAAAATAAATGGTGTGAAACCCTTGGATTAAAGTAGAATAAGCTGAAATTCCAGAAAATCCAACCAATGCAAACCAAGAGATGAAGTTTAGCTCAAGAATTAATCACTTTTCAATGTAAAAAGTGATTATTCTTCAAGAAATAAGAGCTTTTGTGTGTGGTTTTGGAAGTGAGAAGTAGAAGTTGTAGCAAAGTGAAGAGAGAAATGAGAGAGAATTGAGAATGAAATGTTAGAGATTTGAGAAAATGGTTGAAGTCCTTTGAAAATGAGTGAAGCACGTCTTAAATAGACTTTAGGTTTGGAGTGTGGGAGGTTTGGAATGAGGTTTGGGTTTGGAGCTAGCTTTGGAGTTAGTTGGACTCAACTCACCGAGTCAAGTTAGTTAACTCGGTTAGTTAGGATCAACTCAATTACTTGGAAAACAAGGAACCACAATTGGTGCATGTGTGTGTGACTTGGGCTGCAAGCAAGGCCTTGTGACTTGTGAACTTTCAGCATGAAACCCCCATGTTTGAGCCCTCGTATGACCTTCATAACTTGTTCAAATAAAAAAATGTCCAACATTAAAGTTGAAGAGGGCATGGAGACGAACAACTTTGATGTTCAACAATTTTTCATTTAAAGTCTTCTTGATAGAGAAAATTGGCTTGACATTTAGCACGCCAACTGTTCGATGAAATTATGGCCTATGGGCCTGCACTTGCCTTGCCATGACTTGATTTTTGCCTTGATTTTACCAAACTTTGATTGATCATAACTCCCTCAATTTTGATCCGATGGAAGAGTTCTTTATATGGATTTGAAGCTTAGAACATGAACTTTAATTGGCTCAACTTGGGCCTGAGGTTTGGATCTTTTATCTTGGAGAAAAAAGAGCCTTAAAGTGTGGTGCAAAACGGTCCAAACTTGCCATTTTTGGAAACCCCAAAGTTTCTATTTTTGGCAGTTTTGTGATTTCTTGATTTGTCATTATTCCTCCATCATTTCTTGATCAAATCTTGTCCAATGAACATATGTAACTTGAATTTCATGAATTTGACCTTAAAAAGTCAGGAGTTGACTTTTTTTACTGCACAGTTGACTTTTTCCCCAATTTCTTGATTATCAAGTGATTGATCAATTGAACCTCTTCTGAAATGAATCAATGGCCAATCTTCCATCCTTAGACACTTAATATCATGTAGAAAACATTGAGATCAAGTTTGAATCAAAATTTCATTAGGAGACCACTTGAAACCAAAACCCTAATTTGGACTATTTCTGATAAGAGATGCTGCACTGTTCAATCCTCTGGATGATTTCCCTTCTTTCAATGACTTGTGAGATCAATTGAGTGATATATGATATAATAGACCCTTGTTGCTTGTTTGAAGACCCTTGGCTCTTGTTCTCATGCTTTGGATGATCCACCTTGAAGCACTAGATACCATGCTTTGCAACCAATGATATGCAACTTATGACCTACTATGGAATGCAAATGAGCATAAGCCAAAAAAAAATTAGAAAAAGGTAGGGCAAATTTTGGGGTGCTACACTAGGGAACCAGCAGCCTGTGCTCTAACCTCTAGTCAATGGCTAGAGGAGACTTGGATTCCTATTGATCAACATTTGCCAAACTTCTGCAGCAGTTGCCATTCACTATTGCTTGCAAAACAAACTTGCTCTACTATAAATAGAGCTCATTTGCGCTCAGTTTGAGTACACCGAAGCCATCAAACAGATGTTTTCCTCAAAATCTCCTTCTCACTTCCAATTTTGCCTTCTAAGGCAAGTCACTATCGGGTTTTGAGTTTGAGAGCAATTCCAACCAAACTAATCACACACACACACCTCATAAACATCATATAGAGGTGATCCAAACACTAACACAACATCTAGAACATCAAATTCATCAAATCACCATCCAATTGCTCAATTTCTTGATAGAATTACAGTTGAGATACCATAATCTGTTCCAGCTCATTTCAATCCACTCTAAGCATTCAAACACACTACTGGAGGATCAAGGAAGCTCATAGAATCTTCTTCTTATTGTTGTAATTACATTGAAGAGGCATTGAACCTTGCTCCAATAGGTAAGTGTTCTTACACTTTGAAACTCCATATACATGCATCATTACTGATCAATTCTTGAAGCAAAAATGTAGTCCTTCATGTGTTTGTTGTGATCTTCGTACTGTTTTCACTTTAACATGTTTATATGTGGAGTTTATGTTGTTTTAAAATTAAGGTCCAGTTCTGGTTTTTTGCCTTGTGTGTTCTGTATATTAAGTTTCAGTATGTATAAGTGATACCATTGGATTCCTTGCGAAAAATCGGTCAAGATAGGTTCTTACGGATTTTAATTTCGTTAAAAATTGAGAGAGTTATGAGTGTTTGAAGTTTGATAAAAAAGATGTTGAAAACTAAAGTTTCAGTTCTGGTTTTTGCCTCATAAGAGATGTCGAAGATGATGTTGTGACATCTTTCCTTTTTCTCTTATCTTCAAAACTCAACCAATTCTTTCACATAGCAAAAATCATCATTTTCCAATTCTGTTTTACACACTTCTTATTCATACTCCAAAATATTTTATTCCACAAAAAAATCAAATTTATATTAGTTATTTAATATAGTTGGTATTTTTGTGAATAAATCACTTTTTAATTGTTTTTAAACATTTTAAAAGTGAATTCTCATCATGAAAATCAAAACCAAATGAATTTTAATTCATCTTGTGATTAAAACATCATTTTTCAAACCTCAACCAAAAATCACAAGTTGTTTATTCAAACATATTTGGTATTTTATCATTTTTATTTGATTTTCTTTAAGAAAATACTTTTAAAAATGATGAAATTTGGGTTTCTTTGATTTTCACCCAAACAGATCTTTTTCAAACACTTTGGGCCTCTAATAGAGTGTAAGACCCAATCCCTCTTTGAAACCAAAATAGTTTGGGCCTCAGTCATTGTAAAAGTCCCAACACATTTTCAAAAATCTCGGCGCGATCGCCAGTTTAAAATAAAACCAATTGGGCCTCTCATTGAGTTGTAAGCCCCATTCTTTTTCTTTAAAACATCCATGGGCCTCTAATAGAGTGTAAGACCCAACCCCTTTTTGTAAATAAACATTTTTGGGACTCACACATTGTATAAGTCCCTCTGTATATTTTCAAACGTTCGGCGCGATCGTCGCCCTTTTCAAAATCATCTGGGCATCTCCTTGAGTTGTAAGCCCCATCTTTTATTTTAAAATACCATCTTTGGGTCTCTAATAGAGTGTAAGACCCAATCCCCTTTTAACCAAAACCTTTTTGGACCTCAGACATTGTATAAGTCCCTCTGCGTTAAAAGAAAAATCTCGGCGCGATCGCCAGTTTAAAACAAAAACAATTGGGCCTCTCCCCTCGAGTTGTAAGCCCCATCTCTTGTACAAAAATAAATCTTTGAGCCTCTAATAGAGTGTAAGACCCATCCCCCTGTACATAAAAACTTTGTGGGCCTCACATGTTGTATAAGTCCCTCAGTACAGTTTTCAAAACAACGGTGCGATCATCGTTAAAACTTGGGCCTCTCCTTGAGCTGTAAGCCCCAACAATATTTTCAAAGCACTTTCTCCTTTGATTTTGAATTGAAATATACGTTGTTATCAAAACTTTCTTTGTTGAACAACTAACCAAATAGCATGGAAGCTCTACAACGGGTAAGTGTTTATCCGCTTTCATTTACCGCTTTCATATGTATATAACTGTATTGTGGGGCTGCTTCACTATAAGTCTTCTTTCACATCCTTTTATATACTTGTCACATATCAACTGTGTAATACTAGTATAGTTATTTAGAGTTTTCCCTGACAACTACGTCTAGCACTAGGTAAATACTTGTTAGTCACTCTTACATACAAACAAAACTAGATCCCCCATAGGATCTCCAGATATAGTCTTCCCTCCTCTTGGGGTTAAACAATATGGAAACGTGAAAGGCAGTATTCTCGGTGAACCCTTTCTCAGACTGTCACTCTTAGAAATTGTCAAAGAAACTTTAACTCCCCAGATATGATCTTTTCTCCGTGAATGGCATCTCTTGAGTTTCTTCCAAATCCTTGAACTTTCCTAGCTTGATCTATTCTCTGTGAATAGCATGTCTTGAACTTCTCTTGGTTTAGGGACCCACAGGCTTCCTAAAAGCATCCTCGCCTCCTCTTGAGCGTTGTACAAGGACCCTTAGGCTTCTTAGAAGTTCTCATGCCTTATCTTGGGCTTAATACAAGGACCCTGACAACCTCTTAAAGGTATAAGACAGAACTTAGTCATCCTTTACTAGAGCAGTCTTTCCAGCGTCAAAACTCTAACCATTGTAGAGTTGATACTCATCCCTTAATTCCCGTGCTTCCTCTTGGGCATTGTACAATAGATAAAACTCTATACCTGGATAGTCTAAAACCTCTTGAGTCTCAAATACATTCTCAAGTTCCCTTCAAACATAAGCAGAAACCCGGTCTCTCTCATGAGAGTTCCCCACACTTAGACCCGCTTCAGGATCTCCAGAATCCACAGCGGTAAGGTAGCCTCCTCTTGGGCTTTGTACAAATGATTCTCAGCAGTGGAGCTAACCTTTTCAGACTCTCTTGTTGAGTAACCCACTTTTAGCCTCCATCTCGGGCTTCGTACGAGATAGAAAATCACTCTCTTGTTGAGTATAAAAGACTCTCTTGTTGAGTCAACCTCTTTTTTAGCCTCCATCTTGGGCTTCGTACGAGATAGAAAAATACTCTCTTGTTGAGTATAAAGACCCTCTTGTTGAGTCACCCACTTTTAGCCTCCATCTCGGGCTTCGTACGAGATAGAAAATCACTCTCTTGTTGAGTATAAAAGACTCTCTTGTAGAGTCAACCCCCTTTTTAGCCTCCATCTCGGGCTTCGTACGAGATAGAAAATACTCTCTTATTGAGTATAAAAGACTCTCTTGTTGAGTCACCCACTTTTAGCCTCCATCTCGGGCTTCGAACGAGATAGAAAAATACTCTCTTGTTGAGTATAAAAGACTTTCTTATTGAGTCAACCACTTTTAGCCTCCGTCTTGCGCTTTGTACAAGACATATAAAACACTCTCTTGTTGAGTATAAAAGACTCTCTTGTTGAGTCAATCTCCTTTTAGCCTCAATCTCGGGCTTCGTACGCGACAGCAAATCGCTCTCTTGTTGAGTATAAAAGACTCTCTTGTTGAGTCAATCACCTGTTCAAGACTCTCTGGTTAAGTTAACCCTTTTTTAGCCTCCGTCTTGGGCTTTATACAAGACAGACAAAAGCACTCTCTTGTTGAGTCAAACCCTTTCAGCCTCCATCTTGGACTTTATACAAGATACATTCTTCCCAACGGAGTCAAAATCCCTTTTAGCCTCAATCTTGGGCTTTGTACAAGACAGAAAGAACATTTTCCCCGAAAAATTCAAACTTCCCGCCTCCTCTTAGGCTTTGTATAAAGAAAACCCCGGTTGAGTCAAACAACCTTTTAGCATCAAAGTTGTGCATTGCTCACAGCATACAAACATCAATAATTCCTCTTTAGAGATGACAAATTCTCTCTCAGCCAAAACCTTTTAGCTTCACATCTTGGGCTTTGAACAAGATACAAACCACCTTTAGCTTCACGTCTTGGGCTTTGAACAAGACACCAAAACACCTCTTTCCTCCCATAGAATAGGAGGAACTACGATCGCTCTGATTTCCCTGTTTCGTTAAACGGGAATACGTAGGCATAAGATTACAAAAATCTTAGCGAGCATACTAATCAAAAACCCAAAATCCAGTACCCCCATATATCAACCCAAAAGCACCAAATCCTAACATCTTACCAAAAACCTCAGAAATGATCCAGACATTCTAATTTTAACAAAATAAACCAAAGAGGGACCCACATCTTAATAGCATATGTAACCTAACAGACCGCTGTTTAAACTCAGTATGCAAGTAGGGTTAATTGGAGACATCTATTTCCCTTCCTTAATCAGCTCAATAGGATAAAAAATGAATCGAACTGTAGTACCCAAGCGATCGTGATTCAAGACCACAAAAATTGCGCTACAGTCAGCCTGTATCCCCAGTGAGTTTTGTCTCATGGATAATAACCTTCATCCTTCCCCGGTGTTACGCACCTGTGGTTGTTTGCTCATTAGTTCTGGTGTCTGGTCTGTCTACATCTTTGCACTATCATGGCATCATATCATCATACTAGAAGTTCATGGCATGTCAGCACTTGCATGTCTGTCGCTTGTCCTTGGCATCTGCATTCCATCTAAGGGAAAAAATTTCGGTTTGCTATATTTAAATACCTTTCCACCTTGATGTCCCGAGGACTTCCATTCCTCATGCCATCCGGTAAAGCTATTCAAATAGGGGCAACTGTTGTACCCCAAATTTTACCCCTTAGATGTCATAACATCTTGCACTTACATGTAGGGATAAATCATTTGTGCATTGTTAACCAATACCATATCTTGCTAGTTTGTTCTTTTATGTGAAAGCCAGGTTCGCACAGGGAAGAGAACCAAAGGCAATAAACCAGACTTTTGTGTTATTCAGTGTCTCCTGAGACATTCTTTTGCTCCATACTTTCATCACAAATGTTCACTAGTTTGGGTGAGATTCTTATGAGAAGCCATTTGTTCAAGAAAGATAACTGAGACTCCAAAGTGCAACCATCCGATCTTGGAGGCTGATTATGAAGTCCTCCAATCATATGCCATGATCCTAATGAGATTTGGTCAAGATAAATCAAGAAAATATCATCTGGTCAAGAGTTATGAAATTAGGGTTTTAACCTGAAGATTCATTGAAGAGCCTTGTTATGACCAGGTAGTAGTTTATAGGGTTCATCAACCATTTGAGCTCACATACTCTCAAAAGATCATCCATCGGAATTTCTGAGGAAATTAAGGTTTTGACCAAAGAAATCGAGCCTCCGATTCTAACGATTTTGGACCAAAAAGAAGCATCTGAGCCATGTCTCGTTTCATTGTGATCGACCATTGACTGAGGACACGAGGAATCGGCATTTGTAATTTTTATTTTATTTTATTTGAAAGAAAAATAAAATAAAATAAAAAAGAAAAAAAAAGAAAAAAAGGAAGAGAACATCTCATGGCGCCCACCATGAGTGTTCTGTGGCGCCTGCCACTTGCATGGCACTAGCCATGTGTATGGCGCCTTCCATAGGATTCTTGTGGCACTTGCCACAATTTTTTTTGCAACCTTCACTTCAGAAAAAGCTTATTTTAAATAAAAAAGGAAAATACACTTTATACGAAGCCAGCCAAGCAAGTGGATGCAAAGTTCATCATGACAAAAGAAAAATCTTTTCAATAAAGTCATGTTTACATCTATTTAGCATAATCTAGTCCCTGAGCCTAGTTCTGATAATGAAGACTTTTTGAACCAATTACTTACACTTGCACGATCTTTTGAAAAGAAGCAAACTCAGCCATGCTGCAAGCTTCTCATTTTTCCTATAAATAGGGCACCACACTTCAGCAAATTTTTCACACCAGCTTCACCGAAAAATAGTGAATGCTCTCATTTCTTTCTCCCCGTTACTCTGACAGAATATTTTTGCAAGTGTTTTTCAGTTCAAGGTTTCCGCTGTTCAACCTTGCTGTGATAGTTTGAAAAAAAAGCAGTGCGTTAGTTCTTTCCAAGTACGTATTCGCGAAGAGGCAGTGGACCTTCTCCACTAGGTAACGCTCCATCCTTTGTTTTTATTTCCCTTGCTACATGTTGAAATATCATGATCGAATGTTCATACCATGTTCATCTTTTTTTGAAATCTGATTAAATTTTACAGGTATTATATGTGTTTTAGTTTTCACGTTTATGAAAAGATTTTACTTTAAAAGAACAAAATTAAAAAAAAATGAAATAAAGTGTGATTATGCTTTGATTTATGATTGTTGCTTTAAGGAAAAATGAAAAAAAATGAAATAAAAGTGAGATTGTATTTGTTTTATTAATATGGTTTAATGAAATGAAAATGAAGAAAATAAAAAAGAGAGATAGTGTGGCGCCTGCCACCTCTCTCTCTCCCATGTGTGGCGCCTGCCACAAAGAAGTGTGGCGCCTGCCACCTCCCTCTCTCCCATGTTATGGCGCCTGCCATAATGTTGTGGCACCTGCCACACATTGTGGCACCTTTAAGTGGCGACTGCCACTTCAACCCTTTTTTTTTGTTTTGTTTTTTATTTCAATTAACATTTTGTTTTTTTTCTTCCTAAAAAAGAACTTCAAAATTAAAAAAAAAAATTATAAAAATAAAAAAATATATGCATAGCTTTGTGTTAACTCCTGAACCTTTCGTGTAAAGAAAAAATCATTCTGGAAATTTTTAAGTTTTCTGGTGAGGTATTTTGCAGCAACGTAAAAAATATTTGCTTGAAATTTATTTCCGGACTTTATCACTCACCATGCCTCTGGTTTAAAAATTGAAAAATGTCATCTCTTTTATCCATGTTCAGCTGTGAAATATTGGTTGTTTTCGAGCTTTTGAAATCGTATCTGTTTATTCGACGTTTTTAAATTTGCGCTCTTTATTCCAAAGGAAAGTCTCTCTATCGACTTCATTGTCATATATAGCTCATCGCCCTCAACCCTACTTGAGTACTATCCTCATAGTACTCTTTTTCCCTTGGCCTCTTAAGAGTCGTTTACATCACAAACTTAGAACTAGGACAGAGTTCTTAATTTCTATGTGACTCTCATCATCATGAGTATTCACTTCCCTTTACAACGTAGACTTAGAGAGTTCCTCAATTCTACACGAGTTTCATACTCGTTCCCCTTGGAACTTTGGCCACAGTCAATGGTTCCTCCAAAACTTTTAGTTAGGTGAACTATGGTTGCTCTGATGCTTTAGTCAGATACGTAGGCACAAGATGCAACGTCTTGGCAAGCAAACTTAGTGTACATACCCCTAGGTATTTACCTTTACCCTTAGCAGATTCCTTTAGCAAGCAAACATAACATAACACAAACTAAACAAAAGGTTCCTGTAGAGTACTACAGATGTTAAGGGTGTTAATACCTTCCCTTAGTATAACTAACCCCCGAACCTTAGATCTCCCCCCTTTAGGTTTTCTCAATCTTGAACCTTTCCTTTGGATAAATCAAAGTCGGTGGTGAATTCAAAGAAATGTGATGCAAGTTAATCAATAGCTTGTTATCAGATTCTCACCGCAACACTAGTCATGTTCTGAACCCTGGTCAGATGAATTATGCAACTATCAAAAAGGAGTTGTTAGCAGTGGTTTATGCTTTTGATAAATTCCGACAATATCTGTTAGGATCTAAAGTAGTTGTTTATACTGACCATGCTGCTTTGAAGTATTTATTTACTAAATAGGATTCTAAGCCGAGACTTCTAAGATGGATCTTGCTCCTTCAGGAGTTTGACGTGGAGATTTGGGACAAAAGGGGGTGTGAAAACACCATTGCGGATCACTTATTTCGAATGTCCGTGATTGAAGAGATGGAAGACAAGAGACCAATAAAGGATGAGTTTGCTGATGAACACATCCTCGCTGTTATTGGTATTCCTTGGTTCGCAGATTATGCGAACTATCTGGTATGTGGTGTATTCCCTAATGATTTTGATTCTAACAAGAAAAAAATGTTTTTGCATGATTGCAGGATCTACTTATGGGATGATCCAATCTTGTACAAGAAAGGCATAGATGGATTGGTTAGAAGGTGTGTTCCTGAGGAGGAACAGAGGGATGTTCTTAGAGCTTGCCATGACTCAGACTATGGAGGACACTTTAGTGGTGATAGGACCACAAAAAAAGTCCTCCAGTCGGGGTTATACTGGCCTACACTGTTTAAAGACGCCCATGACATAGTCAAGGAGTGCGACAGATGTCAGAGAACAGACAATATTTCGAAGAGAAATCAAATGCCTCAAAATGCCATGTTGGAGGTCGAACTGTTTGATGTGTGGGGTATCGATTTTATAGGCTCATTTCCACCATCTTTTGGAAAGAATTATATTCTAGTGGTGGTGGATTATGTATCTAAATGGGTAGAAGATGTGGCCTTACCGACTAATGATGCGAAGGTGGTTGTCAAATTTCTGAAGGAAAACATCTTTGCTAAGTTTGGGGAACCGAGAGCTCTAATAAGTGATGAAGGAACTCATTTCCTAAATCATCTCATGGAGAAGCTGCTCAAGAAATACAATGTGAAGCATAGAATCGCCACTCCCTACCATCCTTAGACTAGTGGTCAAGTAGAAGTTTCAAAACGACAGCTTAAGCAAATCCTAGAGAAGACGGTTAACGCATCTCGAAAGGATTGGGCAACCAAGTTGGATGATGCACTGTGGGTGTATAGAAATACATGCAAAACACCCATAGGTATGTCTCCTTACCAACTGGTTTATGAAAAATCTTGTCACTTACTTCTAGAGCTGGAACACAAAGCTTTGTGGGCCTCAAAATTCCTTAATTTGGATCATTCTAAAGTAGGAGATTCCCGTATCCTTCAATTCCATGAGTTAGAAGAATTTCGGAATCGAGCATGCGAGAATGCCAAATTATACAAAGATCAAACTAAAAAATGGCACGATCGAAGGATCCAAAGGAAGGAATTTTGGGAAGGGAAATTGGTTCTTTTATTTAATTACAGGTTGAAGTTGTTCCCTGGAAAGCTGAGGTCTAGATGGTCAGGATCGTTTGTTGTTAACAAGGTGTTTCCTCATGGAGCGATTGAATTAAAAAAAATCAAGCAAATGGGGACACTTTTAAGGTGAATGGGCAGAGGTTAAAGCCTTACTACCAAGGTCAAGAGAGTGGTCAGGCAACCCACGCGTTTTATTTCTAACCATTCAGTTGTTTTTGTTTATTTGTAGGTTTTGTTTAGGTACGCACAGAGTCCTTCAAAGGAGAGCAGAGGCATCACAAAGAATGAGATATTTGAGCACGCATCATCAGAATAGTGTACCAGTGAAAAATGGAGAAAAGTCAGATAATTGGCAAAATTGAGGAAAAAAAGGGGCCTGACACGGCCGCCCGTGTCACCAGACATGACCCGTGTCAGGGTGATGTGTGAAAAAGAAAAAAATTGTGGTTAACCAGTAGGCTGACACAGTCCATGTCAGCTCTATTGGGACGAAATGGAAAAAAGGGATTTTGAAGATGAGGACCAGAAGCCTGACACGGCCGGTCGTATCACCGAACACGGCCCATGTCAGGCATGCGAATTTTCAAAAAAAAAAAATTCCCTCTCCCCCTTGTGTGGACCCCACCAGACTTAACCCCTTTTACCACCCATTAACTCTCACTTACCCACTAAAAATCAGATTTCATCTCTTCTCTATCTCTCACTTTTCAACCTAAAACTTCATCTTCCTCCTCTATCTATCTAAAACTCCATAGCCACCACCATACAGAGCTTCAAACTTCAACCTCTTAAGCAACCCAAACCATCATCCGTCTTCACAAAACCTTCCCTATTTTCTACCCTCTACCACATTCGGGAACCTTTTTCTCTTAACCCCATATTTTGTTTTCTCTCTATTTTATTTTTTGCAGGTACACAAAATTCCTCCGAAAAGAATTTTAAAAGGAAAACAACCCGCTTCTGAGACCTCCAGGACAAGAAAAAGGAGCACTGGTACCCCCTAATGCACACGACATCATCTTCGACGGTCCGGAGCACGAAAGGCGCTACTCGTTTCATGTTAAGCGTAAGATCACTTCGACGAGGTATATGTACGAAACCCTTACTGAACTCAGTTTAATTGTTGAAATCCATGGCATGTTTCATGTTGTGGGTATGATGGAATTCATGCAATTTGAAGCGCCGACCTTTGAGCGCATAACCCTTGAATTTTTAAGCACTGTTGAGTTTCACTTAAAGAAGTGGTGGATAGGTACAACAAAGTATTATTATGGTACTTTACAATTCCGCTTACTTAACACTGATCATAAGTTGTCTGTAGAGGAGTTAGGAGGTATTCTCCGACTTCCATTGTATGGTCCCGAAGCTGTTCCGGATGATATCGATGCTGGCACTTTTTGCACTACTATCACTGGCAGAACAGAGTATTTCGCGAAAGCCGCAAAGGCCTCGGGGATCCAAAACCCCTAGTTCAGATATGCACAAAAGGGCTTGACTTATACTCTGTTCGGTAGGGGAGACAGTACCGGGGTGGCTACCCAGAGGGAATTGTTTTTTCTTTATGCTATGGCAAATTTGGTGTCTGTGAATGTTGTCGCGTTTCCGGCTGACTATTTTGGTAGATTGGGCCGAGCTACCCAAGGTGCCATCTCTGTAGGGGATGTGATTACCCAGATTGCTAAGCACTTCAGACATGGTTCAATTTTGGAGAGTGAGACCCCGATAGCGGGTAAAAATAAGATTGACATGAGTGCTCTGATTCAGCAGGGCATGATCAGTATTGCTTCTAACTACTATTCTGTTGTGAACCATACTAGGTTGTTATTGCTCTTCCAAACCCTGAAAAAATAGGTATTTCTGAATGTGCTAATTGGTTATACAAGAGTTCCATCCCTGATATAGAGGACGAGTACGATGCTGAGGATGTTTTTGCAGGTAATGAGGAAGATGCTCAGGAGCAAGAGCAGTTTGTTCCTCCTCCCTCGATGTCAAACACACCAGGTGCGGGGTCATCATCCATGACTCACGATCAATGGACATGGGTACAAACTGAATTAGGAGACCTTCGTACGGAGCAAACTAGATAGGGGGAGAAGCAAGCTCGCCAGGGGGCTGTGCTTAATGAGATGCACCTAATGATACAACAGTTGATGTTGCACTTTCCACCTCCGCCTCCACAGTAGAGCTCTATGAGTCCCCTCTCTATCTTGTACTTAAACATTTAGGTCAATGTTTGGTTTAAGTGTGTGTGTGTGTGGGGGGGGGTATTGTTTTTTTTATTGTTTTTTTGTTAGTATTATTGATTTTTACTTTAGTTATTTCCCTTCCTTTCTGTTTTACTGTTACTTTGTTGTTGTGTGTTTTGTGTTTCTTGTATTTTAGATTTGTGGAGTTTTATGTCTGATGAGTGATGAGACTTGTACCAATGGATGAAATATCCAACCATTAGTTTCTCTCCAGGAAGCCCCCAAAAGTTGATACCGCTGAAGAGGATGGTCGGACGCGGCTTTCTGACACTGAACTGATATTGGAGTACCGTTTACCCGAGTCGGATAGGAAGCTGCACCACACTAGAATTACTTCAGAACCTATCAAGATATACCAAACATGGTGAGTCATAAAAAGCCAAACATATAGTCATCATGAGAGTTTGTTCAGGTATGTCTCGATCACTCCGAGCTTGTGTATTTTCTGTTGGAATTTCACTACACACTTATACACACTGAGGCATTTGTTTTCTTTCAAACCCGAGCCTTTCTAGCCACCCAGATTCAATTGGATTGTATCTCATGGAACAAGGATATCTATGGCTGTAAAATTCAAGGTGAATTTGTACAGGGTTTGGATGGTTTCTGGATGACAAGGATCAATGGTGATTTTGGTCTCAATCCAAGAGTTTGTTGGTTGTGGTACAAGGATGTGGTCCTGGTACTCTCACTATATGATCTTGAAGTTGTCATGGGATATCATGTGGTGATTTTGGGTGTTTCTTGCTGAAGAAGCATCTTTTGCGAAAGATAGGGGGAGAACTTCTGTATGTTGAATGTACTAGTATGGTACATGGATTGCTTGAGGATTAGGCATTAGGTGAATAAGTTCACCAGGTGTGTTGAATAGAGGATGCGCTCTTGAAGACATGAAGATGCCTCTTATGTTTTCCATTCATTTAAGGTGTTCTTCTTGCAAAGGAGCACTGGGTATCTACGAAAGGCGGAGTTAGACTTTTGTTTTAGATATGTTGCTGTAGTAGTGCAGTTAGTTATCAAGACTGTTTGTGGTTTCAAGCAGTTTGTGATAGAATGCCTCAGGTGGGGATGATATGTTAGACGAGATGTCGTGACATTGCTCTACTGGTATAAGTTCTAGGTGGACTTATCAGGTTATTCTGATTTTGTCATTGAGTGTCAATGGATTGAATCAGAAGTGATACAAGTATCTTGGGAGTCTTTGCTGCTAACTGGAAGATGTTTGAATAAATGTCTTAAAATCTTGATCAGTTATTCTTGGTCTTCTAGTTAAAAGGGATTATGAATATGCATCAGATGTTACAAGAGGGACTAAACAAAGTCTAACAAGATGTCAGAACATTGGTTAGGATGTATGATGTATTATTATTAATTACTTTGGACGATAGAGAATATGTGTCTTAGGGAACGCATGATAAACATGTGTCTCGGTAAATGTGCATTCCTTGGATGGTCCTTGTTAAAAAGAAGAAATAGTCAAATGCGATTTGGCCGGTGCACTTTTGTCTATGAAGATACACCCTTCCATTTAATGCTCACATTGAATGAACATGTGTTACTTCCAATGGTTCGTTACATCCTAAGAAAAACGCTCTTTCATATAAAGGGTGTTCTCGTCCTCATCTTGTCTCAGATTGTTATTTCTATTGTGCTAAGTTCTCATGGGTTTTATCCGTTTGTGGGTTTGCTCAGTTTGGGTATGGGTCTGTCTTGGGCATGTTTGTTAATTTTTGGCTAAAAAGGGGGAGAAAAGTACAAGGGTTGAGTATGTCCTTGTAGTTGGTTTGCAAGGATGTTGGACAAAATGTTATGACATTCTGACTGAGTCTCAAGTTTCCCATATGTTCTGATTCCTTCTTTCGTGTCCTGTGATCTGGGTTATGAACATAGTTGTGCCCTGTGTTCTGAGTTAACCATGTTGGTGTTTGGTTGCTTCAGTCGCAAAATTCATCCCCCCTAGGTGAGGAAGTATAGATTCATGAGAAAGGGGGATTGTATGTCATCCTCCTCCTCATGTACACCAACATGATTGGAGCCACATTAGTATTCCAATCATAACTAGCCACTCAGGGTGAAGAGACGTTAGGAGCACGCTGGGTTTATTGTCCAAAAGGAGTTTTAGCCAAAATTTGTCAAAAGGAGGAGATTGAAAGCTCCTGAGGTTTGACTAAATTTTGATTAAAACTTAATAAATAATGCTGCAGACAAAGATGTCGAATACAATATTTCAACATCCAGATTCGACAAATATAGCATCTTTTAAATCTGGTGCAAGAATCAAGGAACGATCACAGCAGTGGATCAAGAGATCAATAAACAGAAGATTTGAAGCCCAGGACAACAGAAGATTATAAAAGAAGACCAAGACCTAGGATTGAACAACTGAACCTATTGTAACACTTTTGTAAAGTAGAAAATAGGGTTTAGGGTTTGAGAGTCGTAGGCTTTCTTGTAAGTCTCCCTCTGTATCAATTTGATACATTGTGGAAGACATAGGTACTTGTACAGATTCAGAAACCCGTAGGTAATGAATCGTGTATTGTTCTTGGATGAAGCTTTTAAGCAAATCCAAGTTAACTTGTTAGTCAAGAATGCTTGACTGAACTTTGTATTAAAATGGGAGTATTTCAAGTAGGATGATACAGTTATTGTGACTGTAACTGTTAGATAATCACAGGTTGTGATTTAGGGAGTGAGATGGGTTTCTCTTATCTAGGATAGAGTTCTTAGATAAAGTTTTCATTGGGTAGTGATAGGTAAACCAGAGGTTGTTTACTGTTAACCAACAGTTGTTTACATAAAACTATACTACTAATAGTGGATTCTTCTTCCTGGCATGGTATGCCCCCAGATGTAGGTGATTTGCACCAAACTAGGTTATCATACTCTTTGTTGTTTATCATTCTGCAATTTACAGTTCAGTTTTGATTAGCATGTTGTAACAAATGTCGAAACATCTGTCTTGCTGATGTTACTGATATTTTGAATATCAGTTTGCTGTTATGTTCTTGTTTTAAAGTTGTGCAGAGAAAAATGTCTTGACATGTGTTAGGACATCTACTATCTGTTATGCCAGAATTTCAAGAAGTACCTTGAGTATCCATCCAGGAGATAATAAGATGTATCAAGATTTGAAAAAGATATTCTGGTGGCATGGATTGAAGTGTGATGTGGCACAGTTTGTGTAAGCGTGCTTGACTTGTCAGAAGTCAAAGGTTGGGTACCACAAGCCTACAAGGTTGATGCGACCGTTAGATATTCCAGAGTGGAAATGGGATAAAATTTTGATTGACTTTGTGACGGGATTACCGAATACTCCTAGAGGGCATGATGCAATTTGGGTAATAGTTGATAAACTGACGAAATCAGCACATTTTATTTCGATTAACATCAGTTTTCTTTTGCAGAAGTTGGCATAGATATACATTCGTGTGATAGTAAAGTTGCATGGAGTTTCATTGAGTATTGTTTCTAATAGAGATCCAAGGTTTACTTCCAGATTTTGAGAGAGAGTTTGCAGGAGGCTTTGGGTTCTAAGCTGAGGTTGAGTTTTTCCTATCATCCACAGACAGGTGGTCAGACATAGAGAACTATTAAGTCCTTGGAAGATTTGTTGAGAGCTTGTGTCCTTGAGCAAGGGGGTGCTTGGGATAGTCATCTACCACTGATAGAGTTCACTTATAATAATAGTTTTCATTATAGCATTGGAATGGTACCCTTTGAGGCGTTGTATGGTCGTAGGTGTAGGACACCTTTGTGTTGGCATGAATCTGGTGAGAATGTAGTGCATGGGCCTGAGATTATCCAGCACGCTACTGAAAAGGTGAAATTAATTCAAGAGAAGATGAAATCTTCGCAGAGTGGGCAGAAGAGCTACCATGATAAGAGGAGGAAGGATCTTGAATTTCAAGAGGGAGACCATGTATTCTTGAGAGTCACATTGATGACTGGTGTCGAACGTGCTTTGAATTCGAGGAAGCTTACTCCTCGTTTATCGGCCCGTATCAGATTTCTGAGAGGATTGGAGTGGTTTCTTATACAGTGGCGTTGCCACTTAATATTTAGAATTTGCATGATGCATTCCATGTCTCACAGCTTCGAAAGTATGTTCCAGATCCGTCTCATGTGATTCTGATGGATGATGTGCAAGTAAGGGATAATCCTACAGTTGAAGCTTTACCTGTGAGGATCGAAGATCGTGAGTTAAAAAAGTTGAGATTGCTCTCGTGAAGGTACTTTGGGGAAGCGCTGCCGGAGGGAACATGACGTGGGAGCTGGAGAGTGGGATGCGAGAGTCGTATCCGGAGTTGTTCCCATCAGGTAAATTTTCAAGAACGAAAATGTTCTAAGTGGAGGAGAGTTTAAATATTTATTTTTCTTAAATAATATGGTGTGATTTTATGTGTTGATTGGTGCTTTGATTTGTTAGAGGGACCCTTGGGTGGAGGGTAGTGACCTCAGAGAGTGGACTTAAGGTTTTAAGGGTGTGTGAGTAAAATGGGATAAATAAGAGTAATGGTATTGTTGGGAATTAGGGTGTGAGACTGAGGTTGTGTTACCTGCGACAATTTGGGGTTTGGGGGTGTTGCAAAATCTGATTTTCGTACCAAAAAGTTGCATAAAAATTGATTCTGTCACAATGGTAATCGGTTACCACTTTTAGTGTAATCGGTTACACATGAGACAAATTTTATAAAAACTGGGGTT
The DNA here is from genome assembly GCA_022829125.1 of Lathyrus tuberosus. NCBI lineage: Eukaryota > Viridiplantae > Streptophyta > Magnoliopsida > Fabales > Fabaceae > Lathyrus > Lathyrus tuberosus. Next base: position 13,606,079 of record JALAZF010000110.1, read on the forward strand.
TTCTAAGGTGTAACCGGTTACAGGTATTGGTGTAACCGGTTACACTATTCAAAAATAGCATAACTGGGCATTTCGTAAAGGGTATAACCGGTTACTGGATTGGGTGTAATCGGTTACACTGAGATTGGTTAGCCATTGTTTTTGGTCAAGTGGTAACCGATTACCTGGTTTGGGGTAACCGGTTACACCTGCTGTGTTAACATTAAAAATTCATATCTTGAGTTTCGGGTGTCCATTTGAGGTTTCGTTCAAAGCAATGGGAAGATGATGCATCAAACTTTATTTTAAAAGTAGTTTCAGTACCAAGAAATAATTTTAAATGGTGCGTAATAGTTTCGGATGGTATGTGGTGTGTATGTTGTAGTGTGGCAATGTGTGTGAATGGTGTCATATTACTTGCTATCGTACTATAATGCTATTTTAAGTGCTTGTAGTATATGTTTGGTGTTTGGTGGCTGTTTTAGGGGTGGTATAACGATTAAGGTGAATATCATTGTACGTTGAATTGTTGTTGTTGCTGCATGTCTTTTGTAAATCATGCATTCATAGTGTTTGGACGGTGGTCCATTTTTTGTGAGCCTCAATCCTATCGTAGAGATTGGGTACGAGTAGCTGGTTCCAGGTGGGAATTAATGAAGCATTACCTATGGTGATGGTAACTGTTTTTGGTGGGCTATGATCCTAGGGTGGAGATCAGAGCGAGTGAACCTGAGAGTTCACATTTTGTACCACATGCATTGAGTTATGAAGTCTAGTCTCATTGCTTTGTATACTTGTTGAATTTATGTTATTTGGACTGCGTGGATTATGAATTATGGAATGGGTGATCATGTATATGGAGATGGTGTGCTTACATATTATTATGCATTTCTTTATATGATTGTGATTTCTCACCCCTTCTATTTGAATGTTGCATTTACACGGGCATCGTGCAAATAATCCGTAATAGATGTGTGGATGTGAGTACAAGAGAGTGATCTTCTTTATACTTTTGTTGAGTTGGCGTCTGCTCTGATATATAACAGTAGGGATATTGAACGCTTAATTGTTTTAATTTATGTTTGGTGGAGATTTCATGTTAATTTCTAAAGTTTTACAAATTACTATGATTTTCGTTTGTTATGATTACGTTTGGAATTAATCAGTTGTTGGATGTTCTGTTGCTAAATAATTATTGAACTTCAGGCTCGTTTATAATTCTTATAAATTTTAATTTAATATGTGTTACATATCTGATTACATGAGCTAGTTGTTGTAGCAAGTAGCATCCTAATTGTCTTGGTGATTTTTTTAAAAAAATAACTTTGATTTTATTTATAAATTACACGAGGAAAATTAGGGTGTTACACCGGATGCGCTGACAAACGCGCTTCAGATGGTGGCATGTGAATCCCAATCGTGAAGGTTTAGACAATATAAGGGGCGTGTGCTAAGGTGTTTTAAGGCGCAATTTTGGCTATGGGCTGGATCGGGGAAGATGTTCCAATCTGCGATGATGGTTTGTCGGAAAGTCATCGGAGTCAGTGGCAACGGTGGTGGTAGGTGGTGGTAGACGGAGGTTGATGAAAATCTTATGTCGGAAAGGAAAATCGGAGTGATGACACGGTTTGTCAAAAAAAATTCTCACCAGAAAACTGTGGGTCAACCGGGTAAACCACGATGTATGGTTGTCTCTTAGTAGGCTCTGGTTACCATCTTAAGATGGTATTATAGCCTCATTTAAAATCCAATGGACAACCCACCATTTAATTTCACGTCCCAAACGCAAATTCTGGGCGTGAGAAGGGGTGTTAAGAATCTCACATTGGACAATCTATGGCCCAAATATATTTATAGGTGAAGACAATCCTCATCCTACGAACCAGTTATGTAGGACTGGATTAGGACCAACCAAACATTCTTAAGAGTTATTAATATCAATTTAATTAATAAAATTCTCCTTTCCAAATCTTTTAGTATAAAGTTACAAAATATCTAAAATATTAAAATGCTTTTTAATTTTCTCCCAAAAATATTATATATATATATATATATATATATATATATATATATATATATATATATATATGGAACATATCATATGAGAATGCTATTTTTATTTGAGAACATGAGAATGAATCTAAACCATTAGATTTTAAAATAAATGGTGGAGATTACGTGTCATTTTTTTTTCTCTCTCCTCCATCATTTATTTTAATAATGGAGGAGAGAGAAAAATAAAAACCACACATAATCTCCACCATTTATTTTAAAATCTAATGATTCAAATTCATTCTTATGTTCTTATATAAAAATGACATTCTCATAGGATATGAACCATATATATATATATATATATATATATATATATATATATATATATATATATATATATATATATATATATATATATATATAATGTTATATTTTTTAGTAGTGTTGGCTCTTTTGCAAATCAAATATACCCTTTATTTTTAATTTAAATTATGAGTCTTTTAAAAACACTCTTTAAATACTTTTTGATAAAAGAAGAAATTCTTTGAAAATGCTAAATATTTTAACTTTGAATATATTAAATACACAACTTTCCAACTTTCTAAAAAAAAAAAAATTCTATTTTAAGTTCTTGCTCTTAAAGTTTTTAGCATTTTTTAAACCCTTTATTTTGAAAATTTGTGTTTTGATTAAACATATATAATAAATAGAATTGATAAAATAAACCTACAAGTAAAGATAATAATAAAATATAGATACAATCATGTTGTCCAAACTAGTATCTAATATTGTCTTTGTTCCTTTTTTTTATTATTTCAAAATTATTTACCGACATCAATAAAATAAGACAATTTCTTAATACACCACCCAAGTTTCTTATACACCACGTGAAATTATTTTTTTGCCCCCCAGTTTCGGATGTGCACATCCGGACGCACCGTTTTTTTCAAAAACGTTGCCTTGTTCCAGATGTGCAAATCCGGAATGACAAGTTACGCGTATTCCGGATGTGCACATCCGGAAAAATGGCTGAAACTTAAAAAGGTATATTTATTTTAAGAAATAATAATAATAATATGTATTTTAAAAGAATAACGATCAACATTAAAACATTACTTCTATTACCAGAGTCGACACAAAGTTTGTGGTACTCCAATTACCACTTACAGAACCAATGGACTGACTTTGGGTCACAAGATACAGAGGAATTGTTTCTGCACAGGTTCATTGCGAGGAGATAATTCAAGCTCTCTTTAAAATAACAGTGGATCCTTAGAAGGGAAATCAGTCTCTGGAATGATAAGATAATTTTGTTAGATTTGTGTATTCCTCATGATAGGATAATTCAGGGAGTGGCGTGTGGCTTTCTATAAATCAACTGAGTTTAAGCCTAAAAGGATTATATTTTACAAGTTCGCGTTGGATTTTTGTAAATGATACATACTGATGTATATTGATGTATATGTATATATTATAACTTGTTTATTATGCTTATTATGCCCACTTGCTAGCTTATTATGCACACTTGCTGATGTCTATTGATGTATATGTATATATTATAACTTGTATATTAATGATACAGTTCCCCCTGCTTATTATGAACACTTGCTAGCTTTTCGCGCTCGATACTACATAAGTGAAGTAGAAAATTTTGATTCTGGTTCTACAAGTGGTAATAGGAGATACGAAGAACAAAGTTTTCTATTGGCGGGAAACCTAATCCATTGACTCAAGATCTTCATCACGCTATCAAGAATCTCTCCGCTGAACTTTATTCTAAAGATGTTCATTTTCTCATGGAACTTATTCAAGTACATTTAACCTTTCATGATGCATTCATGATGTTAAATGATAGTTGTTTATATTCATGACCGTAAATCTGTTGTTAACATTATCAGAATGCTGAAGACAACCATTATATTGACGGAGAGACTCTAACCCTAGAGTTTGTTATAACTTCTGATGACATTCCTGCTACTGGTGCACCAGCCACATTACTTATTTTCAATAACGAAAAGGGTTTATCTCCGAAATATATTGAGTCCTAACATTATCAGAATGCGGAAGACAACCATTATATTGACGGAGAGACTCCAACCCTATCGTTTGTTATAACTTCTGATGACATTACTGCTACTGGTGCAACAGCCACATTACTTATTTTCAATAACGAAAAGGGTTTATCTCTGAAATATATTGAGTCCATCTATAGTGTTGGATGATCAACAAAGAAAGATAACAGGATCAGTGGTTACACTGGAGAGAAATGATCAACAAAGTTTTCTATTGAAGAGATACGAGGAACAAAGTTTTCTATTGAAGAGATACGAAGAACAAAGTTTTCTATTGGAGAGATACGAAGAACAAAGTTTTCTATTGAAGAGATACGAAGAACAATGTTTTCTATGGGCGGGAAACCTAATCCCTTCTCGCTCCCCTCATTCGAATGTATATTAACTTGCGATGCTATATTAACGTATGCGACCAACCGACAAAACCGATTTAAAAAAAAAAATAAAGTTATGTTATTTTCCGGATCTGCAGTTCCGAAATTAAAAAAAAATAAAGTTATACTATATTTTCGGATGTGCACATCCGGAACACGTCAGTGTTTTAAAAAAAACGGTGCGTCTGGATGTGCACATCCAGAATCAGGAGACAAAAACGAAATTTTACGTGGTGTATAAGAAACTTGAGTGGTGTATTAAGAAATAGTCTAAAATAACTTTGATTGAGATTTTAAAGAAACTCTTATTTATAACTTAATCAACTCAAATTTTTTGCATAATATCAAAGAACAAATCGAGCGGACTTATCATGGCAAATCATGAGATCGTTGGACCTGAGCCAAACCACTTGAGACAGGGGTGTCTAACGTAAATCGATATTATTGAATTACATTGGTATTAGAGTGAGGTAAACCACATGTTTTGAAATGATTATTATTGCCAACTTTCAATAAATACCATCGTCTTTCCTTATCAAGGGGAAGATCGGTCATTTCTAATTCTATATTCAAATCAAACAGTTGGATATTTGAATTGGTATTTCATCCTCAACATGTAGCACGAGTCATATTTATAAATACTACAACCCTAACGTTTAAAAGGAAGGATATTCACATATCAGCAGACAAATAGGTTTTTGTCCAGCACATCGATTACCAGACTCACACATTTCACACATTAATAAATTTTATTATTTTTAATAAAGTTATTTATTTTATTTTTATCATACACGCAACTATTTTTATGTCATTTATATATTTTTCTTTGTGATAAATATTATTAAACACAATAATTAATATGTTATTGAATTTTATATATAACACCTAAACATTAGTAATCTTTTCATAAATGTTGATTAAACATATATAAAAACTAGATTTGATAAAATAAACATACAAGTAACCGTAGTAATAAAATAGATATATAGTTGTTGGTGCACAAAATAAAAAAGTTGAAGATGGACGAAGAGAGACAAAAGAAAGAATAACAATCTTGTACTACTCTTGCAAAACAGTTACAATAAATAGTTACGCCCTCACTCTATTGACAACTAAACTTATTTATATACACAAACAATAATATTACGTAGGTAAAATACTAACCTAAGCTAATTAGGTTAATCTTAACAAAACTAATACTACTATTGAATATGAATTACTTCTAACTATAGTCGCGTTGTCCAAACTAGTATCTCATATTGTCTTTGTTCCTTTGTTTTGTCATTTCAAAATTGTTTACTAACATCAATAAAATAATTTGTCTAGGAGAAAATTTTGATTGAGCTTTTTAAGTAACTCGGGTTCATAATTCAATCAACTCAATATTTTTCTTCATAAAGCCAAATAACAAATTGAGCGGACTTATCATGACAAATCATGAGATCGTTTGATTTGAGTTAAACCACTTGAGACATGGGTGTCTAAGGTAAATTGAGATTATTGAATTCCAATATTATTATTAAAGTATGATAAACTGTGTTTTAAAATGATTGTTATCGCCAACTTTTAATGAATACCACCGTCTTTTCTTATTAAGGGGAAGACCAGTCCCTTTTAATTCCATTTTCAAACAGTTAGATATTGGAATTGATATTTCATCCCCAACATGTAGCATGAATAATATTTATAAACACTCCAACCCTTAAAGTTGAAAAGGGAGGATATTCAACCGCGTGACTCGCACATTTTACAAATTAATAAATTTTATTATTTTTAATAATATCATACACAATTTTTTTTATGTCACTTATATATTTTTCTTTGTGATAAAAAAAATATTATTAGAAAGCAATAATTAATATTTTATTGAACTTTAAAAATAATACCAAAACATTAATAATCTCTTATAAAATAGAGAGTGGTAATAAGTAACAGGTTTATGTACTCTATCAAGTTAACCATTTTATTCAATAGAAAAAAGATTTCTTAGTAAAGATGGATATTCTTAGGGCTATTAAACCCTTGACGTGGATTGGTATCAAGCTAAGTTTGAACGTTTAAATCTGTTTGTTTGGGAGGATTGAGATTTTAATCCAAAATCTGTTTTGATCTTTAGTTGATTGAGATTCTAATTATTATTTTTCTTATAAAAAACAACTGAACCATTTTGTGTTCACTACATAGTTATTTAATTTCTGCGGTTCGGGTAAGCCTACTCTACTTAAATTCCTAGATCTAATCATAAATCATAGTCGCATAAACTTTCATTTGAACCATTTCACATAAAAATAACATGTAACACCCAACACTCACATAGAGTGGATAAGTTAATGATAAAACAATCAAAGAACCCATGCAAGTCACATGTAACTGTCTTCTAATTAACATTAATACACAAACTTCATGTAACATATATGTAATTGCATGCATTGTTAATTCAAATCATCATGACTAAGAAACCATAGTATAAAGCAAATCAGAAAAAGGATAAATTTTGCAACAGTGAAAACGCACAAAAACACCGTTACAAATAAAAATAATAATTAAAAATCTTTTGAAAGTGAAAGAGAATTTTTGTTTCTTCAGTCATCCACATGTTCGTCTCAATATGGAACCATTCCATCAACTTTTTCAACATAGACATCACTCACTTTATATGCATACATTAAGATTATAATAATTTTCCTTAATTCTTGTCATTTCACAATTTAACTTTACTTTTCTTTTGACATAATAATAAGAACAAAAATGATATTTTGACACCCATCCTACACCCTACACCGTACGTACGGACGGTGAATAGTGTCGTCCGTACATGCCCGTACAATGAATTGTACTGTCCGTACATAAATAGTACCGTATTTCCGTGCAATAAATAGTACCGTCCGTACGTGAATAGTGCCGTCCGTACAATACGGTCATACGGTGTAGGTGTAGGAAAGGGTGTCAAAATAGCAAACCTGTAATAAGAATATTGTAACAGAAACAAAACTTCATTTCATAATATAATTGTATATAACTATATCATAATATTATTATATATATGTAAAATTCAAAACATCCTAATCAAACCCAGAATTTCTCTGTTGTGATACTAATAATACATAAAAAATACTCAAGGGTTCAATGTTTGCAAAATCAACTAGATCAACATTTAACAAAACCCTGTATTTATAATAAGCCTATATATAATATATAGATATATATAACTATAGTATATATTCTACTTATCTTAAATTTAAACTAAAACATGAAACAAGACAGATTAATTGCTCAGGATGTATGTATGTCTTCTCACTGAGGAGGGTTGAATCCTGACAGATCAGGCCATTGATTTGAACTCAAAGAAACAGGAACGCCGTCTCCGCCGCAACCACCAACACCACCACCATTCCTGGCAGAATTGGCACCAATTGAAGTTGTGCTGATAGTACTCCACAGAGATTGTTGTTCAGAGATTCTATTATTGTTTGCATTGTTGATGTAGGTCTGAGGCCAATTATCAGAAACAGCAGCAGGACCGGAACCGGAACCGGAAATAGAACTAGAATTAACCATATTAGATGGAGGAATCAAATTCAAGCCTTGCTGTTCTGATGTAAACATTGGTCCACAATTACCACCCATTTGGTGAAAAAATTGAGATGGACGGTTTTGTCCTTGTGATGAATTTCCAAGAGCAGCAGCAACATTAAAACCTTGTAAAAGACCCAAATTTGAAGAAGAACCAACTCCAACACCGCCAACATTTAGTGACGTATTAAAAGTGTGTGGTGTTAGATTTGGATTTAGAGATGGATTAAACGCCGCAAAAGATGACATATAGCCAACACCGCCTTGATAAAAAGGAACGGTAGAAGAAAACGAAGCTAAAACTGAAGGAGAGTCTCTAGCTAGCACAGCCATAGTCGACTGATCAGTCGGCAGCTGCAGCACTGACTGAGCATGTGCCAGAGAAGTATTCCCAATGGAATTACTTGAAGAACTCATCATAATTGAATTTTTAGCTCTCTTTCCCTTTCGACAACCACCACCAACAGGAACGTTTCTCAACGTTCCACCCTGAGTCCAGTATCTTCTGCATGTTTTGCAGAAGAAACGGGGCTGAGAGAGGCTATAGTTGTTGTAATAGCAAAATTTGGTGTTGAATGAATCACACCTAGGACACTTCTGAGGCTGTGGATGATTATGAACTTTATTCATCTCACCTCTTCGTCCATCACCACCACCGCGACCACCACCACGGTTTTGCTCCATCTTTTTTTTCTTTAAACTTTTTTCGGAAAATTTGTGTGTTTTTTAGAACAGATTTGCTTTGTATTTATAGTAAAATAAAAACAAGAAATATAGAAAAAAAAAACTAGGTTCTGCTTGCTATTGGTTGGCTTCTGGTTTTTTTAGAACATGCATGAACTAAGGAAAATTTTGATTGTAAAGTGTTTTAGAAGTTTAATTTTTTCAGATTTGAGACAGAAAAAGAAATGTTCAACGTGTCTCTGCTAAATGCATCTCAAAATAAAATCTACAATAACCAAACCAACGGCGATATTTACCTAGTGCATGAATTTACCAACTACAACAAAAAATTAATACATAGAAAAAAACAAATTAATCATCAACTAATTTTAATTTTCCCATTTTTAAAATTATGAGAATATGTTTCTACATCAATATAGGTATTAATTTTAATATGTTCAACACGTGAGAAATCTTAATTGATTTTGAAAATCTTTAAAAAAGTTTTTTAATTAATTAATTAATTGAAAGGAATGGAAAAAAAGATGATTAAGAAAATTACAAGAATGGTAAATGGTTTCATATTTGGAATATTTTACCACCAACCAATCTCTAGAAAAATGAATTGTTGAGATTTTGATGAAATTGTAAATAAGGAAGAAAAGAAGAACAAAAACAACACCTGAGATTATGGTTTGACAGAGATGAATGAAAACTTTCCCATCAGTTTCAATTTGTGCTGACCAAGTATTCAACGAATAAGAGGGAAAAAGTGAATAAGTGATAGTGCTAAAGATTAAAAAGTAGAAGAGAACTAAAGAAGGAAACATTGTAGAGTAGATGAAGGACCACATTGCACAACCTGAGGTGGCATTGGTCAATGCAATGGTGGGACATAATATTTTTTTTTATAAATTAAAAATATACAATTATATAAAATAATCCTTCGAATAAAAAAAAAACTATAATACACGTAAAACTCTCTCTCAAATAGAGATGGTAACTAGACATATTTTTAGTAGGTATCCGTAAAATTTACCTAAAATGGATATGATAAAAAAGTGCAAAAATAAATACGAATACGAATAATTATCCAAATAAAGAAGCGGATATGGACACAAATACGAATATCGTAGTATTCATTGGGTCTTATATCCGCACAATATATATTTATGCATTTTTTATTTTATTATTACGTAAACAAGTTAATTTATCAATTTTATTAAATACATTATTAATACATTTATATGCATTTTTATATAAATATTTGGTTATTTCTTAACTCAACATTAGCATCTTTGAATTTTTTTAATGTTATTAAAAACTTAAAATTAAATAATAAATTATAATTGATCAATTCTTTTTATTTGAAATGCAAATAAACAAATATGAGTACGGATATTCAAATACTCATAAGGTACGATTACAAATATAAATGTTGGTGCCCACGCATGTAGAGACTCAAGTACGAATTTTTTTTTCAAACTGCAAATATGGAAACGGCTACACAGTATCCTACCCATTATCATCCATACTTTCAAAAGAATTGGTTGAACCCTATTTGAATCGGTCTAAGAAATTCTCTTTTATAAAATTTTACAAAAAAAAAATAATTAAAATTCAATTAAAAATTAATATTTGAAATATTTAAAAATAATAATTTTACCATTTATTATAATCATTTTTATATGAAAAATTACTATTTGACGTATGGAGCGTAAATTTGTTATCCATTGTAATTATTTTTAAGTTCTGTATGAGATTTCCCGCGTAATTTTTATTCAAATTAAAGTTATAGTATTAAAAACAACTTATTTTAAATGAAATTTATTAATCATTTATGTTGAAATATTTTGAAAAAAAAATTCAATGATTATTTTCGATTTGAAAAATTAATATTTCACATTTCGCGCGTAAATTTGTTATCTATTGTAATTTTTTTAAAATGCTGTATGAGATTTCCTGCATAATTTTTATTAGAATTAAAATTATAGTATTAAAAACAACATATTTTTAAATGAAATTTGTAAATCATTTGTGTTTAATCATTTACTAGTAAATATAAGATGTTTGATAATTATATTCAATGGCTATTATTATTACCTAAATTTATATTTTAGTAATATGATGTTATTTCGTACACCTGTACTGTTGAATCTCTCCTTTTTCTTTTTCTTCTCTTTATCATAATTGATCATAATTCATAGTACTTCTATCTTTTCAGTCTTGCATTAATTTCGAATTTAATACAGGAGAATATTTGTTTTTTTTAATTCATTTTTTATTATACAAGTTAAATTAATATAATATTAGCTACTGATTTTAATATTAAAAAGTTAGTGCTCTTTTAATTTAATATAATACATTTCTTGCTCTTTAAGTTTTCGAAACTATTACTAATTAGTAATAATTTATAAAAGACATGGTTAATATTATAATATGTTGGGGTCAACTCGGGTTCAACACGAACAAGCATTTTTATTTTAAAGACTTTTTTTTATGAGCAACACATCTTTGTAAGAGACACACTATATACTCACTTAAAATTTTAAAGTGATAGATGTAAGAATTGTTCCACTTATAAATATTCAAGTCTTCACATTTTTAACCAATGTGGGAATTCCTCACATTACTCATATTTGTTATTCTTAACACTTTCCCTCAAGTGTGAGTCTATCCACAATACTCTCCTTCAAGTGAAAGATCTTTCATCCACATACACTTGTACCGTCATTTACACTTTTCACTAAGACACTCTACCTACGACCATGTGAGATACTTTCAATACAAGTGAGTCGGTTCATTCACTCGATCCAAAGGCTCATGATACCATTTTTATTTTGGGAACTTTCTTTATGAGCAATGCACGTTTGTGAGAGACACACCACAGGTTTGGGTGTGTATGTGGTGTGTCTCTCACAAATGTGTATTGCACTTAAAGAAAAAGCCCCAAAGTGTAAAATGTTCCCTCGTGTAGACCCCCCTCTGTAGCAAGCGATTTTTTCGAGGTCGCCCTTTTACATGTGAACTTTTAATTTATCCCAAAGGAGGGAAGGGGAAAAAATCTAAATAAACCCGTGAGTGATGCAAAGTGTAAAAACAATGCAAATAAGAGATTGGGAATCGGGGTTTGTTATATAAAGGGATGTACTAGCACCCTAAGTATCTATAGTATTCTTTAGGAACCTCTTGTATATATTTGTTTTATTGTTGATTAGGTCATCTGCTGTGTATTGGGGATTTGTTGACTGTTTTGAGTGAGTGATAAGAGTAGGAAATGTTTTTGTTGTTTTTATAGTGTAAGTTGAAATAATACTAAGACAAAGGTGTATGAACCTAAAGGTTTTACTTATTATTGCGCTCCCTAAGATCTCGCAATCTTATGCCTACGTATTCTCAAAAGGAAATTGAGAAATCAGAGCGTTCATAGTTCCACCTACTAATGGGTTGAATTGGGTTTGAGAGAAGAGACTAATTGACATCTTAAGGGAGATATCTCACCTATATGTCACATCTTTCTTTAGATGAGTCTTTGCATATTAAGAGAATGACCTTAACTTGGATATAGAATCAACAAGTGTGCCACTTATATCACTTAAATGAAAGAAGTATTTTTTGTACCATAATAAGAGAAGGACTCCAGCTTGGATTTTGAATCAACAAGTTTGCCACTTATATCACTTAAATGGAAAAAGTTTGAAATGTTTGATTTATGTTGTGGGGAATAGAAGAGACATCTTTTCTATAGAGATGATTCATGTCTCATCTTTGGAAAAAAGTTTTGAAGTTGAAGGTTTGAAGCCACAAAGGGGCTATGGTTTGACTTGAAGTTTGAGGTTTGAAGCCACGAGGGGCTAGGGTTTAACTTGAATGAAGTTGAAAACTTCAAGGGGAATCCTAAGGTTTTATTGAGGTTGAGAACCTCAAAGGGGATCCTAGGGTTTTAACTGAGTTAGAGTTTGAATCCTAAAGTTTGAACTAAGTCTAAACTAAGGATGAGCATTAAAATGCAATAGTTGTATGAATGCAAGTGTTATCAATGTAAATGTCAAGAGAAACTTAAAAAGACAAAATTGATATAAGCTTTTAAACAAATGTACTCATCAAGGATGAAATGAAAATGACTGTGATCAAGCATGGTATATCAACATGTGAATGCGCATCAGACAAGTAGATATGTTTATCATGGTGAGAGTTTATGAAGGAAATACTTTAACATGTGTGGGAATACTTGATCAATAGAAGCAATCACAAAGAAGTTCAAGTAAGCCATATATTCAAGATAAATTGAGGATCAGATGAAAATGGCAAAGGGTAAACAAAACCCTGATGGAAATTTATGGAGATAAGCACATGAACAAGACATTCAAACATGGTTGAATCAAGAGCTTTGGGGAATCCAAACTCAAGTGGAAGCCCTAGCCAGGTATAAAGTTATTTTTCAAAGAACTAGTTGAACAAAACCCTAAGGTTTCAACTAAACAAAATTTAATCGAGGTATTCTTTAAAAGGAGTAACACCTAATCATGGTATGTCTAAGTCAAGACAACATGTTATGTACATTAAACAAGACTTAAACAAAGTATATTATCACCATAAAGACACATATATACAATTAAGTCAAGAAAATAATCAAAAGAAATCATGAAAAGGTATGAAAAATACTTAAAAAGTATTTGTTTTCAACCTGATAAAAATGCCAAAAATAAATGTTATTTTTGGGATTTTTTGGTGGATTCTTAAAATAGGTAAGATAAATGAGAAGTGTGCAAAAAAAATGGCTCAAAAAGATCAATTTTTCTTGGTGAAACAATTTGATGAAGTTGTGAAGAAAAGTAAGAAAAATAGTGATAAAAAAGAAGAGAAAGCTCCCACCAAGGGTTGAACCCACGCCCTCCATATGATGGGCCTAAAACTTTACCACCGGGCCATGTGCTTGCATGGTGTTGAATAGCGCGCAGTGAAAATAAATAGAATCTTTTAAGTTGAAAATGGTTAAAAAAATAAAAGCAAAAGGTCTGGGCAAGGGGGATTCGAACCCCAGACATTGCACACACACAAACTTTGAAAACGCACGCTCTAACCACTAGGGTGGCGATTCATCTGTTGATTTATTTTCACCAAAATAATAATATAGTAAAAATACATTTTATATAGAAAAATGGCGCCATAGTCATCTTCATCTTCTTCCTCCATTCTTTCAATTTCTGGAAAACCTATCTCTCTTAATACTCAATGAAATTGCACGATGTAAACATGAAAGTAGCTGAAATTTTAACAAGGAATTGAATGGTATCATTGAATTTCATTTATATTTAGTGTATCTCACACAATAAAATTGAAATTAGTATGAAACCTAATTTGAATATTCAAAATAAATTCCTATTTGTTCATGATATAATGTAATTAATTGAGGGAAAACAATCACCACATCATGACAAACATATATGCAACTCAAATGATCAAGAATGATGCATGAATCATAGAATTCAGTTTAGAGCGACTTACCTTGCAAAAGTGAAAATTGAATTCTTGCTTGGAGGTGTTACATAAGCAATTTGTTGATGCCAACAGCTTCCTTGACCTTCAAGGAATGTGTTGCAATGCTTAGGATAAGTTGAAACCTTCTGGAACTCCCTGGCCAAATCAATCTACAACTTTGATGCAAGTGAGATATGATGTATATGAAGTGTTTGGATGCCTGGTTTGGTTGGAAATGGCTTGGATTTGAAGTTCCAAATTCTCACTTCTTTGGACTTTGAATTTTGGAATGGAGAAAGATTTCTTAGAAAACAAGGTTCTTGTAATGTTTTGGTGTGTTTTGAATCATCAAATTGAGCCCTATTTATAGGAGAATGTCTCAGATATTTGTGAAAAAACTTGGATTAGGATACATGATAATATCCAATAGGTGATGTCATGTATCCATTACTTGAGTGCCAAGGTACATAGCCTCCATTATCACATGGCTACCAATTCTGATCTTTTGAGCTTGATTCTCTCATATTTCATCTCATCCCTTGGTGTTTTGATCATCCTTGGACAAATTGGAGTGGTTTTTGGCAAATTCACTATAGCACTTTAATGTTTGAGGGAAAAACTTCACTTCCTTCTTTTTGAATGATTTTTATCACATGCCAAGGGATAGAACTTTGAAATTTCTGTTGTGATCTTGCAGAGCACATGGTACATGATGATTTTGTTGTTGATCTTGTGAAGAAATGCAGCCAAACCTCACTCCAAAATCGTGTGGCACAAGTATGTGTAGCAAATATGCCTTGAGAATTCAGCTGTAACAAGGCCTATTGTGAAAATCATACCTCCTTGCTCAAGTAAGATAAATGGATGTTCTTGGCCATTTTGTAAAGCTGAGATGACATACTTCAACTTTGATGTTCAAGGTTTATCTTGAAGCAATGTGGATCATGAAGAAAAATGGCCCTAAGGTTGGCTCCAACATAAGACAGATTCTGTTTGAAAAAATATCTAAGCGTTTAAGTTCAAAAAGTATTGAACCTCCAACTTCATGGCTTTATATTTCTCAATCAATGCATTTTTTTTTTTGGGAACTCATCCTCAAGGACAAAGTTGTAGTATGTAACAAGCTCTTCAATTTGGTCTTTTGAGCAAAGAAAATGGTTACTTGGATTGGAATTTATGGCCTTGAGAAGTTAGACAAAAATCATTGAATTTCACTACTTAGAAAAAAATTCAAATTCTTCAATGTTTCCCTTTTTACAAGTAACCTCATATTTCTTGATTTCTCTTGATTGATCATGATCAAAATCACATATTATCATCATTCTTGACTTGAGGAACCCATGTTTGACCAATGCATAATTTTGGCCCCTAAGAAGCCACAAAAGGTGATATGATATGAATGCACTTAAGAATGCAAGATATGAGACCTGTGGGAAATGATGCCATGGGAGACTGAGAACAGACTAAACCACAAGGGTATAACAACGGAATTATCCACTGGAGAAAGAAAAATTGCTCCACATGGGATAGGATTATAACTTTTACCATTGAACTTCCAATGATGGAAAATGATTCAGTACCTTTTTGACTAAGTAATCCTACTTAGAAAGGGTAAATTAAACTTCCCCACGCTTCGGGTCACAAGCCGCGAACGAGTCTCAATTTCTTGAAATAAGCTTCCCCTCGTTTCTGGACATAAGCCATGAAACTGGTCTCGGTTTCTGAAATAAACTTCCCCTCGTTTCTGGATATAAGCCATGAAACTGGTCTCGATTTCTCAAATAAACTTCCCCTTGTTTCTGGACACAAGCCATGAAACTGGTCTCGATTTTTGAAATAAACTTCCCCTCATTTCTGGACACAAGCCATGAAACTGGTCTCGGTTTCTTCTTTATCAAGTCTTTCACTTGAAAAGGGGTAAAATAGACAAGTTCCTAAAAAGGGTAATCACTTGCTGAAATAATAACTTCAATGGGGATCTTCAAAGAGATGTGGTCCAGTTAATTTGCAAAACAGATTTCTCAAATAAAGAGGAAACAATCTGTAAGAGTCTTCATCAAACTTCCCACCAAAATTTACTGGGGAGATGCCATTTGATGGTAAATATCTTCATCATACTTCTCTTTGAGACCTCTTCGGAGAGATTCCATGTGATGAGAGAAAATTGGTAACTTATTGTAGGAATTTCCATTGGCTGCAGCTTTGCTTTTGTATTGAGTAGATAAAACCACTTGTAGCAATTTATCTCAAATAAACACTTGTGATAATCTTCAATAAGTTTCTCTGACGGAATCTTTCGGAGAGATAACCATTTCCTCATTATACTTCTCTTCGAGACTTTTTTCGGAGAGATGCCATGTGATAGCAAATAAGGATTCACAACAAACTTCTCTAGAGAGATGCCATTTGCTGGAAAAGTATCTTTATCATACTTCTCTTCGAGACTTCTTCGGAGAGATGCCATAAGATGAAAGAAAATTTGATATTCTGATATCTTCAACGGGGATAGACAAACTTCTCGGAAAGAGACTGCCATTTGCCGATTCACTGGGAAATTCGAGGATAAAAAACAAGCTTCTAAAATAAAGAGATTGCCACTTGTTGTCAGGTGTAGATTCCAAAGCGGAATAAATTTATCTTGTTGGGGAACCTTCAACAGATTCTTTATGGGGAAGCAAACCATCAAAAAGGCACAAAATAAATTCCCTTTTAATTCAGAGGTTCAAGTTACCAAAATGGTCGAAAGACCGACTCAATCCAGGAATAAGCTGAAGAGATACCGTCAAACAAGACATTAACCAATGAGGAATGAACTCGAATTGGGGGATTTATCCTATCCAAGTGTGGAAAGGAGCACTAAATCAAAATTTCCATGAGGTTTAAAATTAGTGGAGAGTTAGAAAGGATATACACTTTCTGCCTATGGCTGACCACTCTTTTGGAGAGAGGGAACATGTCACTCGGGGATAAACACAACCAAGGTGAATGAAGCAAAAATTATCGAAAAAATGCATTATGAACATGAATATAAATTCAACTATGCATGATATATGTATGATATGAATGCGTGTTATGTTTTTATGCTGGAAAAACAGGCGAAAGAGATATACTGGCGATGAAATAAACATCACAAATTGATTGGGTACTCAGCCAGTCTCTTGGAAGTATTTACTAGAGATAAAATAAAGAGAGCCATCAATGGAACAAAGTACTGCTGTGAGGCTTAAGTCTCTTTGGGGAGAGGAAGATACTTTAGTTAGGGAAAGAACCCAAATAATCTTCTAAACTTATTATCTTGTTTAACTGGGGATAAAGTAACTCTACGCTCTACTGGAGATGAGAATCTCATTCAGTTTGGAGAAACTCGATTCAAAGCTTGATTAGGGACACTAGGTTTAGTCCTTTACTGGAGAGCATTAGGTCCAAGTTTTTACTGGATATATGGGATCGTATGTCCAACATATCAAGGTGTGGACAGAGTTAAAGATCCATTATTTTGGAGATACCTTTCAAGGAAAATCACAAGAATATCCAATCATGTATTTCGATGTTTAATCGTTCTTGGAGCAACTATTGATATTTCTCAAATGCTGGAATAACTTTAACAAATACTCCACATGTTCTTCTTCAATTCTGGACTTAACAATCATGTCATTGACATATACTTCAATTTCTTTATGCATCATGTCGTGGAAAAGAGTTTTCATGGCTCTTTGGTAGGTTGCACATGCATTCTTTAGACTAAAAGGCATTACTTTGTAGTAAAATGTTCCCTATGGTGTAATAAATAAGGTTTTTTCCATGTCTTCAGGTGTTATTCTGATTTGATTATATCTAGAGAAACCGTCCATGAAAGAGAATACTTTGAATCTTACGGTGTTGTCGACCAACATGTCAATATATGGTAATGGAAAGTCATCTTTCAGACTGGCTTTGTTTAAGTCTCGGTACTCCACACATATTCTGAATTTTCTGTCCTTTTTCGGAACAGGCACTATGTTGGCCAACCACTAAGGGTATTTTGATGTGGCAAGGAAACTCGTGTCAATCTACTTTTTCACCTCTTCTTTAATTTTGATGGCCATAACTGGGCGAGTTCTTCTTAACTTTTGCTTAATTGGTGGACATTCTGGCTTCAACGGTAAGTGGTGTTCCACAATATCAATGTCCAACCCTGGCATATCTTGGTAGGACCAAGTAAACACATCTGGGAACTCTTTGAGAAGTTCTACCATTTTTATTTTAACGACTGGACTAAGAAGTCCCTCAATCTTGACCTCTTTTATGTCTTTAATGGAACCGAGGTTGATCACCTCTATTGGCTCTTTGTATGGATGAATGGAGGCTTCTTCTTGCTTAAGAAATTGGGAAATTTCATTGGGAATTTCTTCCTCTTCTTAATCTTCAGCTTCGAATACTGGGGCTCAATGTTGGGAGAGGGCATAGGGTCTTGTTTTTCAATGAGGTTTTTGATATTTAATCTGCACATATGATTGATTGCTAGATTTCAGAAAAACATATAAATGCAGAGTGTGTGTAGAAAGTGTTTATCATTTTTTTTAAGTTACCGTTTTTCGAAAAAGCAAAAAAGTAAAAACAACAGTATGGAATCGAAAGCAACATCTTTATTATTGATTGATTATTTCTTGAAAGAAAATCCTAATAAAGAAATATTTAAAAAAAGGTGGCCCTATAAAACATCTCTCGCCTTGGGCAGAGCAAGAGGACAAAAATAAAGACAAAACATTACTTAGAGATGTGGACAACAATTGGAACAACAATAGCTATCCAATTTTGAGAAACCCTTCCATGCGTCACGAAGCCTTGTGAATCCCTCTCAATACTGTCTTCAATAATGGCGCTGACTTCTGGAGGAGTCGGGTTAATAGATTTTTTAATCTTCGCGGACACATCAAATAGGAGATCTTCAGTTGCCTTTTTGATGGATCGCGGGATGTGGAATGGTATATGTGCGTCCTCTGATGACATGTATCTGAGGTTTTCTGAGTAAGGTTCCTACTCACATATCTTGAGATCACATTGTTGCGGTGAGAATCGGATATCAAGCTATTGAATTAACTTGAATCACAAAACATAAAATTCACCACCGAGCTTTGATTTATCCAAAGGAAAGGGTAAAGAACGAAAACCCTAATAAGAGAATCTAGGTTCGGGGGTTGGTTATACAAAGGGAAGGTATTAGCACCCTAAGTATCTATAGTACTCTACAGGAACCTCTTGTTAGTATCTGTCTTATGCTAAAGTTTGCTTGCTAAGGAAAAGTGCTAAGGTAAAGACCTAGGGGTATATACACTAAGTATGCTCGCCAAGACATCACATCTCGTGCCTACGTATCCTGACGGGAGTGGAATCAGAGCATTCGTAGTTCCCCTCACTACGGGGTAAACAGGGTAAGAAGAAAATGTATGAAAAGAAAAGGGTGAAATCCGAGAAGGCATCGGATGTAAAGGTAAAAAAGGTGGAATCCGAGAAGGCATCGGATGTAAAGGTAAAAAGGGGTGGAATCCGAGAAGGCATCGGATGTAAAGGTAAACAAGGGTGGAATCCGAGAAGGCAACGGATGTAAAAGTAAAAAGTGGAAAAAGAAAAAGGTAGCTCGCTAGGATCTCGCAATCCTATGCCTACGTATTCTCAATGTGAACTTGAGAAATCAGAGCAATCGTAGTTCCCCTCACTACGGGGTAAACAGGGTAAGAAGAAAAGGTATGAAAATAAAAGGGTGAAATCCGAGAAGGCATCAGATGTAAAGGTAAAAAAGGTGGAATCCGAGAAGGCATCAGATGTAAAGGTAAAAAATGGGTGGAATCCGAGAAGGCATCGGATGTAAAGGTAAAAAGGGGTGGAACCCGAGAAGGTATCAGATGTAAAGGTAAACAAGGGTGAAATCCGCGAAGGCATCAGATGTAAAGGTAAAAAGTGGAAAAAGAAAAAGGTAGCTCGCTAGGATCTCGTAATCCTATGCCTACGTATTCTTAAGGTGAACTTGAGAAATCAAAGCAATCGTAGTTCCCCTCAACGGGGGTGAAGAACTCTTGACTGTGGTCAAGGTTCCTAGGGAAAGTAGGGTCTGACAGCAAGACACCTACATGGAGTACGGCGACTCCAAACCTAAGGCTAGGCTAAAGCAGGGAAGAAGTGTCCACGGGAAAGTAGGGTCTGACGGCAAGACACCTACGTGGAGTACGGCGACTCCAAACCTAAGGTTAGGTTAAGCGGGGAAGGAAGTGTCTACGGGAAAGTAGGGAGTGAGGGACAAGGTTATCCTAAATGACATGGCAGCCAATTATAAGGTCTTATCCTTTGGAATGAGGTGTAAGGCACAAAGAGACAGGGAGGAAACCTCGAGTATCCAGAATAGAA
This sequence comes from Lathyrus tuberosus, assembly GCA_022829125.1. Classification (NCBI taxonomy): domain Eukaryota; kingdom Viridiplantae; phylum Streptophyta; class Magnoliopsida; order Fabales; family Fabaceae; genus Lathyrus; species Lathyrus tuberosus. The sequence continues at coordinate 13,626,597 of JALAZF010000110.1, forward strand.
TGAATAGCAACATATATACAGTGAAATGCACTAAGTTTTAACTAGGAATTAAATTTAAAATTGATAACCAGGAACTAACTAAAATGAAAATGAGGATAGTCGAGATAAAGTTAAAATCAAATAAAATCTATTCAAGTACATCCTCGAATTTCTCCCGAGGAGAAGACAATAGAGTATGTGCCTCCTCTTGTGATATGTACCCAGAATCATTAAGGTAAGACTTCCAAAATAAGCCAAAGGGGGAGATTGTTATTTCATTGATTCTGTGGTTGGCATTTATTTTGCTAAAACTATTCTAGCAGCAAGATGTTGAAACAAGATGTTCTAATTTGCTGCATTCAACATGTCGAATGAAGATGTCCCATACTGGCTCATAGGACATCGCGCCTAAACTCAGTTTTAAAGAAGATTCTGTTGCTGTTAATTATTCTGAATATTCTGTGAATATTTGGTTATCCTATGTGGCATCCAAAGTATTTTTGGATTGTGTTTTAGTGTTGGTTTTCGGATTTTCAGCGCTTTCTAATTATGGAGACATATTAATAAACTTTAGATTGAAGACCTATTTTGTTGGAGTTTATTTTGCAGATTTGTGAGCAGTCTATTTGCTGCGTTTTTGAAGCCCAATTCAGTCTAGATTTAATGCTATATATTGACTGGTGTAAACCTAGTTTAGGTGTGGAACTTACGTGTGTTTTTGTTAGGGTTTTCGTGTGTTATTTGTGAGCCTAACTGGTATCATTCTGATAACAGTATAAGGACTGGTTTTTTGTGTTGTAAGTTCTGTCAGTTACTCATAAGCTTTTAAGCATTGAGTTTCTTGTGTGTCAATTCTCATAAGCTTTGAAGTATTGAGAATTGTGTGTTTTGAAAGTGTGACTTTCGGTTTGTTACTTGTGTGGAAAGAAACCAATCACGGGTTGTGGTTGTAGAGGGATTTGAGGAGGGCCTCATACCTAGGTGAGTCTTAGGTAGAAGTCATAGGAAGGGTAGTGATTAAGTGAGCAGATTATAACAGGATTTGGTTATTGTATGATCTGTGAATTGATACTATCGTACATTGGTTTCGTCCCTGGCTTGGTAGCCCCCAGGGTAGGATTATTGATCTGAACTGGGTAAACATATCCCTGTGTTATTTACTTTCTACACTGTTATTATTATTGTTATCTTGTTCATTGTGTTGGATATCAGTGTCTCAACATCTTTGTAGGACATCTGATATCTGTGCCAGAATTTCAATTGGCATCAAGAGCTTGCACCCTTGTTTGGTTCTGGGTGAGATTCAGGGAAGGTACTTTCTGGTACAATGGACAAGGATGGAGGATTTTTGAACAAACCACCTCTGCTTGATGGTTCCAACTATGACTATTGGAAACCAAGGATGATAGCATTCATCAAATCCATGGATGATCAGGCATGGAAAGCTGTTATAAAAGGATGGGAACCCCCAAAGGTTAAAGATGGAAAAGGTACCCCTATTGATGTGGTGAAGGAAGAGGAAGACTGGGATGATGCAGACTACAAAGGGTCTGTGGGAAATTCCAAAGCCATGAATGCATTGTTTAATGGTGTCAATAAGAATATCTTCAGGTTGATTGAACATTGCACCATTGCAAAAGAGGCGTGGGAGGTCTTGAAGGTTGCTCATAAAGGGACTTCAAAGGTGAAGATGTCAAAACTTGAGCTTCTCACTAGCAAGTTTGAGAGTTTGAAGATGAAGGAGGACGAGAGCATTCATGATTTCCACATGAACATTATTGAGATAGCTAATGCCTCAAGTGCCCTAGGTGAAAAGATGTCTGACAACAAACTGGTCAGAAAAATCCTCAGATCTTTACCTAAGAGATTTGACATGAAAGTGACTGCTATAGAGGAAGCTCAGGATATAGACAAGATGAAAGTGGATGAACTTGTGGGATCTCTTCAAACATTTGAATTAGGGATCAGTGAAACGTCTGAAAAGAAGAAGAGCATAGCTTTTGTGTCAAATGCTGGTGACTCAGAAGATGAGGGTGACCTGGTCAGAGATGAAGGGGTGTCTAAAGATCTGGTATTGCTTAGAAAACAATTTAACAAAGTGTTGAAAAGGATTGACTGGAAGTCGAGAGCAAATGCTCAGAACAAGTCACTCGACATCAGTAAAAACCAGGATGGAGGCAGAAGGTCAAGAACTGAAGAAGACTCCAATCAAGGGAAGAGAGTTCAGTGTTTTGAATGTGAGGGATTTGGGCACATAAAGACTAAGTGTCCCACGTATCTCAAAAGGCAGAAGAAGGGCTTATCTGTGTCTTGGTCAGAAGGGGAGTCTGAGAGTGATCTTGAAGAAGAATCATTAAAATTGGTGACAACCTTGACCGGGATTGTAAGTTCTTGTAATTGGCTGAAATTTTGTTAAAACAATGTTGATGTCATGGTTGATGTTGCAACATGAGCTTCTAACAGTATTGTTATGTTTTGGCTAACATTCTGGTTTGAGAATATGGTTGAAGAGTTAAAGTGCTGAAGTGTGATGTCACATGCGATGTCTGAACATCATTATACCAGAACATTAAAACATCAGGTCTGAGATTATTAATTAGGGCTACACGTGGTTCTGGTGTGAATGAGATATTCTGCTAAAGAGAATCAGAGAATGTAGGCGAAAATCAAGGGAGAGATATATTCTGTTGCAATCAGTTATGAAGATCAGTTTGTTACTAATTTAATGCATAAAGATATGGAGAATAATTAGAGTTAATTATGATGAAGATTTAGTTGAAGACCTATTTAGAAGCAGGATCTGTTGCAGATTTTTTACAAAAGATATGATATGATTTGAAGGCCCAAATCCAGTTGGGATTATATTATAAATAGAATGCTTGTAACCTAGAATTGGCACGGGTCCAAGATGTAGATTAATTAGAGCTTTGTCTAAGTGAACCACTCGGGTTGTGAGATGGTCACAGTGTTTAACTCAGAAACCTGTAGGTAATGAGTTTGGTTGTTCTTGGAGGAAGCTTGGAAGTAACTCCAATGTGTGTCATGGAAGGGTGTCTTCTATGGTTGAACAGTTGTTGGTAATCAAGCTGTTGATGCAGTGGCGGTGTAGTCGACTGCTAGACATCATTGTGATGATTGGAAGTGAGATGGAGTCTCTTACCTAGGGAGGACTTAGGTAGAAGGGTCATTGGGTAGTGATTAAATTAGGTAGATTGTCAACTGGTCTGTTGAGTCTGTAATTTGATACTACTAATAGTGGACTTCCTTCCTGGCTTGGTATGCCACCAGATGTAGGTTGTTGAACCGAACTGGGTGAACAATTCAGTGTGTTGTTTACTATTTCTTTTATTGCCTTGTTCAGCAGATTGCGATGTTGTGACATTGCACAAAGACATCACACATCTGTACCAGAATTTCAATTGGTATCAGAGCAGGCATCCTGTCTGTTTCTGGATGAGATCTAGGGAAGATACTTTTTGGTTCATGTGCAAGGAAGATAGTTCTGGACTTGATCAGTTCATTGAGATGATCCCTTGGAGTGGAGAATGAAGTGTTCAAACTGAGGAAAGCTGATGTGGCTTATGATGACCGAGTGCACTTGGAGTGTCGTGTTTATGCAAGGTTTATTATGTTTTGCCTGAAGGATGTGGAGGAGTTTTCTGGTGTATGTTCTGCTGCATATATATATATATATCTGATGGAAAATTCCTGGTGGTTTTGTGTGAAGGCTACAACATTCTGTTCTCCTCTAAAGATGTATCACATGGTGTGGTGATTTGTGAGGACATCTTCAACTAGCTTGTTAGAGTTGCCAAAGATACATGTGGTTCATCCCAAGTCCACTCATAAAGGAACTCTTATATAAGCTTGCTGAGAAGAGGTCTGAAGGAAGATTGTGACATAACAGATGCTTGGGGGCTAAGCAAATGTGTTGATCACGTCTGGTTAGAACCTACTCCTGACTTGGAAGAAGAGGCATCTGATTTGTGTAAAGATTCAGCAAGAAAGAAGTTGAGCTTAATATGTCAATCAGCCCTTGGTCAATTGGAATTGGTGTCTACAAAGATCAGAAGACCAATCTGTTCAGTACTGTGACTCCTTCATCCTTTCTGATGGTGAAAGAAGAAGGTAGAGCCAAAGCAACAGAGTATCACTGTCAAAGTTTTTCATGCGGGAGTGAAGATCTTGATAAGTTATCCCTTAAGCTTAGGTGTGACAACTTAATGAGGATGGCATCAAAAGGTTAAAGATTCTTGAAATATGAGAGTATGTTGGTTCATGTTTGGTGTGATTGGTCATGTTGAAACATTATTTTAGTCTTTGCTTTCTCAGCCAAAGGAAGTTTGTTATGCTCACGGTAAAGTATCTGGTTAAGCCACTCATCCAATCTTTAGTGATCAGTGGTGTGTATTAGCTAAAGAAGGATCAACCAGTGCCTTAAGTCTGCAGGAAAAGGATGTCAGACCAGATAAAATGTTGTATCTTGCATGACAATAGTTGAATATTTGTCTGCTTTAGATGGTGTTGTGCATTCAACTAATGACAATATACATTGACGGGAGACTATGTATTTGTCTGAGGTTAAAGTGCAGGACTGCAGAAATGTTGAGAAGTATTTTCAAGGGTTAAGCACTTTGGAGATGAATCAACTGGTGGGGTTGATTGGTGACTTTGGAGTATCATCCAAATTGTCAGGGATGAGTTTGAGTTACTCTTGGGCAGTAGGGCGATGAGTGGAAGACTCAAGGAGACTATTCTTCTTGAAGAAGGATAAGAGGTGAATTCTCTAGTTCTTTGGATTACTATGCAATAGTAAGTCCAGCTGATGGAGCAGATGTTCTAACTTGTGTTAGGACATTATCTGTTTGGATATCCTTGGTGAAGGATAATTATGCCATGGTTCAGAGATTGGTGCCTACATCATGCTTAAGGAGCGTCTATATAATCATACGGGAGAATGATGAAGTAGAAGGTCTGCCTTAGATGAAGAGTTTAATAGAGAATGACTGCCTTTAGAGAAAGGGACAGTGGTACCAAAATGCATGTGCTCAAAAGTGTGCTCAAATGTTCATCCTCATCTAGAGCATTAGTTAACCATGACAGGGGGAATACTTGTCTATGGACTTTGGCTGCAAAGGTATATATATTGTGAAGATTGCATACTGATCAAGATTGTGAAGAGTGGTTGAATCTTGTGAGGAGATAATGTCAGATAACATGTTATGACATTAGGCTGTTGGATGGCATGTTGGTGTGGACATGAATGGTTCTACCCTTGTGAAGCTAATTGTTTGAATCATATGCGCACATGCTTCTGAGGAGGAGTCTGAAGGACAACTTTGTTTGTGGAGAATTTGCGTTTCTATGTAATTTCTGGAAGAACTCAGTAGGGGTTTGTGTTGATGGGAGGTGTCACACTTGTCTAGGTGTGTGGTCTTAGAAAGAGGACCTGACTTGATGTGTAAAGCAGTGTATTTGTGCTTCAGAACTTTTGGATGAATGGAGACTATGTCTGGATGAAGTTCATTCCTGAGAGAAGTTGATCAACTTGGCAAGATGTGAGGTTTGGAGCATGAGAAGTTAACCAATCAAGAGGGAATCATGTGATTTTTGGTATTACGCTTTAAGTGAATGCGTTCAGCAAGTGAGTTGAACAGGGGGTGCACTCTTGAAGACATGAAGATGAGTCTTATGTTGTCCCTTCATTTAAGGTGTTCTTCTTACAAAGGTGCACTGGTTATCCTTGATAGGGGGAGAATGATATTACTGGAGCTTTTGGTGTTGGCACTTAGTTTGAAGCAAATTGGAAAGTTGTTTACATGAGGATTTAGTGTCTTGTACAGTTGTGTAAATGGAACAGAAGTAAAACATAAATTTATTGCATTGATGAAAGCTTACAAGATTAGAAAAAACAACAAACAAAGAGTCTAAAGATTATCCCAACCCCCCCGAATCAAGAAAAGTCTTCCAATCTTCATCCCATTCATCATCAGATGCTTGAAGCTGCACTTGGTTTTTATTGATAGTCTTCATCCTGGTTTCTGATGTCTTGTGTGTTCTTGTTGCTCCTGAAGATGTTCCAGCTATGGACAGTGTTGTGTCCTTCAACTTCTGAGGATCTAGCTTCTTATCCTCCTGCATGTGTCTCTTTGCTGCATTCTTGTTAGACTGACTCGTGATTCCTTCCTTGGTGTGTTGATAGGAGCAAGGAGGTTTGTTATTTATAATGGATAAAATGTCATTGGTTGTATCTCCTGACCAGTCAGAGTAGTCTTTGGTGTGGGAATCTGTTTTTCTTGGGAACCTGTTTTTCTTGGCACATTGGTTACCAGAATTTCGTGTTTGGTGCCTGGGTAAAAGTGGTCCTAGTAGAATGAGGCCAGGTATTATCTAGTTGTCTGATGTTATTCCTTTTAGTTTACTGGGCTGGTTAAGTGGGGTGGTCTATTGTCTCGTGCTGATGTCCTATACGTTGTTACAACATTATGGTTGGGTATGTACCATACCTATGAAGTTTGAAGAAGCAGCATTATCGTCTGAAGTGGCAGTTCTGACATAGTGTGGATTGGAATGGGCAGATTCTAATCTTGATGGTAAGTAGTTCAGGAAATACATAGCTACTTTCATGATGAAGACTTCATTAGGTGCTGGTGAATGTAAGGACATAATGGTGTTTATCTTGTGTGAGAAGTTTCCTATCAAATGGGCCTTTGTTATTGGACTTGGAAGACCTTGTATCTAAAATCCCCATGAGGAATGTGGCATTATTGGTGTGATATCATAAAGGGCATTGAATGTAAGGCTGTTGTCTATAGCCTATTGCAGCATGTGTGCTGGTCAAGCTTATGCAGTGTAATGATGGGACCTGTCATAGCTGTGTGAAGATAGTGCCTATGCAGGGGAGGTCTGAAAAGCAAAAGTGGTGTACATGGGTGATTTTATTGTTCCCTGATGGGTGGAAGGAATCTAGAAGAGGTTGTGAGGAGTCGTCTCAATACCCATTAGATAAGAAGATGTATTTGTAGAGTCTTGGGTTAATGAGCCAGCAGATAATGTCTGATGCGATGTCAGAACATGACATATGACATGTTTTTCTTGAGCCAAACAGGGAAGTATTTTGGACGGTGGTGTTAGGATAATGTGAAACACGTGGCCCCGACTATGCATGGAGCGTTATTGGCCTAATTTATGGTAAGGTTCAGTTGTGAAATATTTAAGGCAGTCAAGGCAGTTTTTGGAAGGTAGGCATTGAATTTGAATGAAGTTTTTGATACCTAAAATAGCGCTTGTTTGACCAAGAACATTGACATATTCAAGGCTCGTTAATTTCTAAGTTATTGGTCAGCTATTTATAGGGGTTATTCTGTTCTCCTTCAGCCAGTGAGTGTTCTTATCTCATAAGTCTTATGGCGTTTATTCGTGTTTGGGTGAGCACTTCCTGGGTCTGGTTCTGTGAGGGGTTCCTTTGCCAATTTGTGGCTAAAAAGGGGGAGAAAGGAAAGGATCTGGCTAAGTGGTTTGTGCAGATGTTGAGCCTGGAGTCTGGAGTTTCTGATGCTGCAGAAGAGGATGTAACATCCTTAAGTTAGTGGTGAGTCTTTGTGACTTGTGTCCTGAGTTATGAACACAGTTGTGACTTGTGTTCTGAGTTACCTGGGTTGGCAGAATGGCACTTCTTAAGTTTCCTCTTATGCCATGGATTAAACCCAGTGTCTGATCAATGAAGGTGTGCAGAATTATCTTATGCCACCATTGGTCTTTGTTGAATAGACAAACATTTCTTTTCTGGAGGAGTCTTCTGTAATTGGTCTGGGTCTGACCTGGAAGGAAAAAGAAATGTGTTGTATTTGAGGGGGAGTGTTGGATATCTTCTTCCTCATGTGCACCTCCTGATGTGCTGCCTGGGCTTGCTGTTATATGGTGATGTGATGTCCAAACTTCATTCAAAGAAGATGATTATCCATGGATGCAGTACACAGTAGATACTAGTGTTTATTGTTAAGATCAGATGACATCTAACAGTAGTGTAGGGTTGTAATTACTGCTGTAATCTGAGTTGTAATGTTTATATATTGGTTTTAGCCAAAATTAGCCAAAGGGGGAGATTGTAAGTTCTTGTAATTGGCTAAAATTTTGTTAAAACAATGTTGATGTCATGGTTGATGTTGCAACATGAGCTTCTAACAGTATTGTTATGTTTTGGCTAACATTCTGGTTTGAGAATATGGTTGAAGAGTTAAAGTGCTGAAGTGTGATGTCACATGCGATGTCTGAACATCATTATACCGGAACATTAAAACATCAGGTCTGAGATTATTAATTAGGGCTGCACGTGGTTCTGGCGTGAATGAGATATTCTACTAAAGAGAATCAGAGAATGCAGGCGAAGATCAAAGGAGAGATATATTCTGTTGCAATCAGTTATGAAGATCAGTTTGTTACTAATTTAATGCATAAAGATATGGAGAATAATTAGAGTTAATTATGATGAAGATTTAGTTGAAGATCTATTTAGAAGTAGGATATGTTGCAGATTTGTTACAGAAGATATGATATGATTTGAAGGCCCAAATCCAGTTGGGATTATATTATAAATAGAATGCTTGTAACCTAGAATTGGCACGGGTCCAAGATGTAGATTAATTAGGGCTTTGTCTAAGTGAACCACTCGGGTTGTGAGATGGTCACTGTGTTTAACTCAGAAACCTGTAGGTAATGAGTTTGGTTGTTCTTGGAGGAAGCTTGGAAGTAACTCCAATGTGTGTCATGGAAGGGTGTCTTCTATGGTTGAACAGTTATTGGTAATCAAGTTGTTGATGCAGTGGTGGTGTAGTCGACTGCTAGACATCATTGTGATGATTGGAAGTGAGATGAAGTCTCTTACCTAGGGAGGACTTAGGTAGAAGGGTCATTGGGTAGTGATTAAATTAAGTAGATTGTCAACTGGTCTGTTGAGTTTGTAATTTGATACTACTAATAGTGGACTTCCTTCCTGGCTTGGTATGCCCCCAGATGTAGGTTGTTGAACCAAACTGGGTGAACAATTCAGTGTGTTGTTTACTGTTTCTTTTATTGTCTTGTTCAGCAGATTGCGATGTTGTGACATTGCACAAAGACATCACACATTTGTACCAGAATTTCAAGGATATGTAAGGCTGATGGAGAAACTACTTGTGAGTCTGACTCTGACAAAGAATCTTATATTGGAGAACTCACTAAGGAAGAAGTCTTCACCGGGTTCTCAGAGTTGTGTATCAAGAATAAAGAAAGGTGCCAGATAATATTAGAACAGAAGGTTCTGATAGCTCAACTAGAAGTTGAGAAGGAAGAACATCTATCAATCATCGCTGATCTGAAAGAGGAGGTTGTATGGAAAAAGTCAAAACTTGACAATATGACCAAGTCTATAAGAATGCTGAACAATGGTACCACGCAGCTGGATGAGATTCTTCAGACTGGGAAAGATGCTGGAAATGTGCAAGGCCTTGGTTTTAACAATCAAGCAGAGAACTACAAGAAGGCTGTATTAAAGTTTGTTCCTCAGAAAATAAAGCAAGAAGAGGGGATGTCAAATCACATGTTTCAACATCAGATGAAGCATCAGAAAAGAGTATGTAGTTCAAAGTATAAACCATGGAAATGTCATTATTGTGGAAAGATTGGTCACTTAAAGTCCTTTTGCTACAAGCTGCACGGCTATCCCAAGAATGCTCATCAATAAAATAAAGGACAGAGTTGGGCTAAAGTGAAGAGAAGATGGACTCCTAGAAATATGATGACCGGTCTCATAGCACATACATCTCTTAGAGCATCTACAAGGGAAGATTGGTACTTTGACAGTGGTTGTTCAAGACACATGACTGGTGTGAAGAAATTCCTGTCAGATATCAAGCCTCATTCCACCAATTATGTCACTTTTGGGGATGGATCAAAAGGTGAAATAAAAGGTGTTGGAAAGCTGGACTAAACAGGACAACCAAATCTGGATCGTGTTCTATTTGTCAAAGGGCTAACAGCTAATTTGATTAGCATAAGCCAACTGTGTGATGTAGGTCTCAAAGTAAATTTCACAAAATCTGAATGTCTAGTAACCAATGAGAAAGATGAAGTTGTTATGAAGGGAACCAGGTCTAAGGATAACTGCTATCTATGGAATCCTCAAGAACCAGAAAGTTTGTCTAGCTGTTTGATGTCAAAGGAAGATGAAACCAAACTGTGGCATCAGAAATTGGGTCACTTACACTTGAAAGGGATGAAGAAAGTTAGGTCAAGTGAAGCTGTTAGAGGTATTCCCAAGCTGAAGATTGATGAGGATAGAATATGTGGTGAATGTCAAGTTGGGAAGCAAACAAGGGTGTCACACAAGAGGCTTCAACATCTTACCATAACCTCTAGAGTTCTGGAACTGCTTCACATGGACTTAATGGGACCTATGCAGGTTGAAAGTCTTGGTGGGAAGAAGTATGCCTATGTTGTCGTTGATGATTACTCCAGATTCACCTGGATAAGCTTTATCAGAGAAAAGTCTGAAGTATTTGTATCCTTCAAAGAGTTGTGTCAAAGGATTCAACGGGAAAAGGATTGTGGTGTTGTTCGAATCAGAAGTGACCATGGGAAAGAATTCAAAAATAGTAGGTTTGAAGAGTTTTGATTATCTGAAGGAGTCACTCATGAATTCTCATCACCGATCACTCCTCAGCAGAATGGTGTGGTGGAATGCAAGAACAGGACTATACAAGAGTGTGCATGGGCCATGATTCATGCCAAAAAGCTTCCATATCATTTTTGGGCTGAAGCCATGAATACCGCTTGTTATATACACAATAGGGTGACTATTAGATCAGGTACTTCTGTCACTCTTTATGAGCTATGGAAAGGTAGAAAGCTAAATGTGAAGTATTTCCATGTGTTTGGGAGTAAGTGTTATATCTTGGCGGATCGTGAGCAGAGGCGAAAGATGGATCCTAAGAGCGAGGAAGAGATATTTTTGGGATACTCTACAAATCGTAAAGCATATAGGGTATTTAATTCCAGAACTAAGGTGATGATGAAATCCATAAATGTGGTGGTTGATGACTCTGGGAAAGACGAAGATGTCCCAGATGATGTTGGAGCATGCCTTCCCATGAACAATGAAATCTCACAAGACATTGAGTCCGTAGAAAATAATGCCCATGAAAGCGATGCTAGACCTAAGAATGAAGAGGTAGAGGATGCTAACAAGGGACCCTCTATAAGGATTCAGAAGGATCACCCTAAGGAATTGATTATTGGAAATCTGAATGAAGGTGTAAAAACCAGAACGAGGGAGGCTATGTCAAATGCATGCCTTGTTTCAAAGATTGAACCAAAGAATTTCAAAGAAGCATTGACAGATGAGTTCTGGATAAGCGCTATGCAAGATGAGCTTTCTCAATTCAAGAGGAATGAAGTCTGGGAACTGGTACCACGACCAGCAGGAACAAATATGATTGGAACAAAATGGGTTTATATGAATAAGTCTGATGAACAAGGAGTTGTTACCAGGAACAAAGCCAGATTAGTTGCTCAAGGATACACACAGATTGAAGGAGTAGACTTCGATGAAACATTTGCTCCTGTGGCTCGATTGGAATCCATCAGATTGCTGCTAGGAGTGGCATGTTTGTTGAAATTCAGATTGTTTCAAAAGGATGTCAAGAGTACCTTTCTAAATGGCTATCTTAATGAGGAAGTCTATGTTGATCAGCCTAAAGGGTTTGTGGATCCAAATTTTCCTTATCATGTGTTCAAGCTAAAGAAGGCTTTGTATGGGTTGAAACAAGCTCCACGAGCTTGGTATGAAAGACTGACTGAGTTCTTAGTCAACCATGGATACAGGAAGGGTGGTATTGATAAAACACTTTTTGTCAAGGAGAAGGATGGGAAACTAATGATTGCTCAGATTTATGTAGATGATATTGTGTTTGGTGGGATGTCAGATGAAATGGTCCAACATTTTGTCAACGAAATGCAGTCTGAATTTGAGATGAGCTTGGTAGGTGAATTGACCTACTTCCTTGGATTACAAGTCAAGCAGATGGAAGATTCCATTTTTATTTGTCAGAGAAAATATGCGAGGAACATTGTGAAGAAGTTTGGACTGGATAATGCCAAGCATAAGAGAACTCCTGCTCCTACTCACTTGAAGTTATCCAAAGATGAAAAGGGAGTGAGTGTTGAACAAAGTTTATACAGAAGCATGATTGGCAGTCTGCTGTATCTTACAGCAAGTAGGCCAGACATAACATTTGCTGTTGGTGTGTGTGCAAGATACCAAGCAGAACCCAAGGTCAGTCACATCAATTAAGTTAAGAGAATTCTTAAGTATGTGAGTGGTACATGTGATTATGGGTTGCTGTACTCCCATGACTCAAGTCCCATTCTAGTAGGTTACTGTGATGCTGATTGGGCTGGAAGTGCAGATGATAGGAAGAGTACCTCTGGAGGATGTTTATTTTTGGGAAATAATCTTATTTCATGGTTTAGTAAGAAGCAAAATTCTGTATCCCTTTCTACTGCTGAAACTGAGTACATAGCAGCTGGAAGTAGTTGTGCTCAACTGGTGTGGATGAAGCAAATGTTATCTGAGTATAATGTCACACAAGATGTCATGACATTATTTTGTGACAACCTGAGTGCTATTAATATTTCGAAAAATCCTATTCAACATAGCAGGACTAAGCACATTGATATCAGGCATCACTTCATCAGAGAACTTGTGGAGGACAAAGTCATAACTCTTGAGCATGTGAGCACAGAAAATCAGCTTGCTGACATATTCACCAAGGCTCTGGATGCAGTTCAGTTTGAAAACCTGAGGAGCAGACTTGGGGTTTGCATTCATGAAGAACTATAGCAATTAATGTTCCTTCTGGCTGCTAGATTGGAAAGATTAAAGGAGGTTCTGGTAGTGCAGTGTGTGAATGAAGGGAAAATGCTGAAGCTTGTGCATGACACTTGGTCATGTGATGTGGTGTGCATCTAATCTCTGATGCTATTTATTTTGGTCTATGATTTTACCATTTCTCAAAGATTAATAACTGTTTTATGTGCCTTTGTCATATTTCTGGCTAAAAAGGGGGAGTAGTGTGCTTTTGTGTGGTGTGTGTGCTGCAGCTGAGGGGGAGAATGTGTGATGTTTGTGTTGCTGCAGTTGAGGTGTAGTTTTTTTCTATGATGTGCTGTGTGTTGTATGTAGTTGAAGGGGAGTGCTGCTGTGTTGGTATTTCGCTGCTGTCTCTGATATGGATTTTTTGTGTGCTTCTTTACAAGATTTGTTTGGTGTATTTGTTTGGTGTGTAGTTTTAGCCAAAATAAGCCAAAGGGGGAGATTGTTATTTCATTGATTCTGTGGTTGGCATTCATTTTGCTAAAACTATTCTAGCAGCAAGATGTTGAAACAAGATGTTCTAATTTGCTGCATTCAACATGTCGAATGAAGATGTCTCATACTGGCTCATAGGACATCGCGCCTAAACTCAGTTTTAAAGAAGATTTTGTTGCTGTTAATTGTTCTGAATATTCTGTGAATATTTGGTTATCCTATGTGGCATCCAACGTATTTTTGGATTGTGTTTTAGTGCTGGTTTTTGGATTTTCAGCGCTTTCTAATTATGGAGACATATTAGGAAACTTTAGATTGAAGACCTATTTTGTTGGAGTTTATTTTGCAGATTTGTGAGCAGTCTATTTGCTGCGTTTTTGAAGCCCAATTCAGTCCAGATTTAATGCTATATATTGACTGGTGTAAACCTAGTTTAGGTGTGGAACTTACGTGTGTTTTTGTTAGGGTTTTCGTGTGTTATTTGTGAGCCTAATTGGTATCATTCTGATAACAGTATAAGGCCTGGTTTTTTGTGTTGTAAGTTCTGTCAGTTACTCATAAGCTTTTAAGCATTGAGTTTCTTGTGTGTCAATTCTCATAAGCTTTGAAGTATTGAGAATTGTGTGTTTTGAAAGTGTGACTTTCAGTTTGTTTCTTGTGTGGAAAGAAACCAATCACGGGTTGTGGTTGTAGAGGGATTTGAGGAGGGCCTCATACCTAGGTGAGTCTTAGGCAGAAGTCATAGGAAGGGTAGTGATTAAGTGAACAGATTTTAACAGGATTTAGTTATTGTATGATCTGTGAATTGATACTATCGTATATTGGTTTTGTCCCTGGCTTGGTAGCCCCCAGAGTAGGATTGTTGATCCGAACTGGGTAAACATATCCCTATGTTATTTACTTTCTGCACTGTTATTATTATTGTTATCTTGTTCATTGTGTTGGATATCAGTGTCTCAACATCTTTGTAGGACATCTGATATTTGTGCCAGAATTTCAAGTAGAAAATAGGGTTTAGGGTTTTGAGAGTCGTAGGCTTTCTTCTGTTGTAAGTCTCCCTTTGTATCGGTTTGATACATCGTGGAAGACATAGTTTTTATACAGATTCAGAAACCTATAAGTAATGAATCGTGTATTGTTCTTGGATGAAGCTTTGAAGAAAATCCAAGTTGTATGGTTAGTAGAGATTGCTTGGCTGAACTTTGTATTGAAAGATGTGTCTTTTAAGTAGGATGATACAGTTGCTGTCGATTGTAACTGTTAGTGATTACAGTTTGTGATTTAGGGAGTGAGATGGGTTTCTCTTATCAATTAGATGTGACTTCTAATGATAAAGTCTCTATTCGGTAGTGATAGGTAAACCATAGGTTGTTTACTGTAAACTAGAGGTTGTTTAGATAAAATTATACTACTGATAGCGGACTCTTCATCTTGGCATGGTATGCCCTAAGATTTAGGTGATTTGCACCGAACTGGGTCATCATATTCTGTGTTGTTTATTATTCTGCAATTTAAAGTTTAGTTTTGATTAACATGTTGTAATAGATGTCGAAACATCTGTCTTGCTGCTGTTGCTGATATTCTGAATATTAGCTTATTTGTTCTACTCTTGTTTTAAAGTTATGCAGAGAACAATGTCTTGACATGTGTTAGGACATCTATTATCTGCTATGCCAGAATTTCTGAAATGGATGCCCATTTTCTCTTACTATCTTCGTTACTTACAGAAAGTTCCTTGAACTGAGTTCCAATAACCTCTTCGGGTTCCAAGTAAGAAAATTATGATAGATTACTTACAATCAAATCTCGCTCACCACATACGGGAACCAACTTTCGTTTTTCACAAACTTTAGCTTTTGATGTAACGTTAAAGTGACTACTCCTGCTTCATGGATCCAAGGATGACCCAACAAACAACTTTACGCTGCTTGGATATCCATCACTTGGAAGGTAATTTAAAATGTATGGGGGCCAATAGTTATAGGGAGATCAACTTCACCAATAACTGTCTTCTTGGATCCATCAAAGGCTTTGACAACAATTCCACTGCCCCTCATAGGAGCGCCTTGAAATGATAACCTTGTAAGAGTTGATTTTGGCATGACAATTAGTGGTGAACCAGTGTCCACCAATACACTTGACAAGGCGTCATTCATGCAATTGACTGAGATATTTAGTGCCATATTATGATTTTTCCCCTCTTTTGGGAGATCTTCATCACAGAAGCTCAAGTTATTGCAAATGGTAATGTTAGCAACAATATTGCCAAATTGACCCACTGTTACATCATGGTTTACAAATGCTTGCTACAAGACCTTCTGTAGAGCTTCCCTGTGAGCCTCATAACTCATTAAAAGGGATATTATGGATATTTTAGAAGGCGTGTTTAACAACTGATCCACAATGTTGTACTCACATTTTCTGATCAGTTTTAAAACTTCATCACTATCTTTCATCTGGTTGGTGTCACTTGACTGAACCATTTGTTCAAAAGGATTCTTAACTTGTTTCTCCTTTATTATAGCCACATCCTCAGCTTCTTTGTTGAACACACGACCACTTCTAGTGACTCGGCTCACATCAGTGATGTTGACAATTGATGGTAAGGGCACTTCCTTGTCATCTTCAACCATGGTGGCACTGTACTTGTAAGGTATGGTTTTTCGACTATCATTGGTGATCTCTATTGGTTCAAACTTGGGAACATTAGGAATCCTTCTACTGTCAAAAGGAATTTCCACGCGTTTAGGTTCATTAAACTGAGGAGTTATGGTATAAACATCCTCATCAGCTTCATCACCAATGGGTTCTCTTTCATGGAGGGCTGTGATGGTTCTTCATTCTAATAACCCTTGAATCTCATTATGGATAAGAAGATAACCACGTCGGCTTCTGCGACATTTTCTGCAAGCTGCATGATCATGGTGATTGGGACCAAAGTAATAAAGTTTGCATAAACATTTGTAAAATTTGACTAGTGACTCCCTAATATGTTTGATGTCATAAACTTCGTACTCTCATGGACAACCTTGTACCATATTGATTGGTTGGTAATCCCTCATTCTATATTCGTGAATCCAACCTTGGTTCATTTGTTCTTGTAGAGCTGCTTGTACAAAGTAGCACTATTGATTATTTATAGAACAAACTCTGCACGCTATGTAATCATGTGGATCTACAAGAACCCACTGTTATGTCCTGCATGCATTTTTACCAAGTTCCTCCTTAATAAGCGGACGTCATAGATCTTATAGCTGCCCGGGCATCCATAGACCATGTTGACAGAAGCTTCTCCATGTTGAGGTAGTGAGTTTATTTGAACATTTGGACTACTGTCTTTGAAAGACAAAATTCTATTCTTGATAAGTCTTTGAACATCAGCTTTGAAGCTAAAGCAATTCTTGATACCATGCCCAGGTGCTCCATGATGGTAGGGGAAAAACTGGTCAGCTTTGAACCAATAAAGAGGGTCTTTTGGGAGAATAAGAGGAG
Organism: Lathyrus tuberosus; assembly: GCA_022829125.1. NCBI lineage: Eukaryota > Viridiplantae > Streptophyta > Magnoliopsida > Fabales > Fabaceae > Lathyrus > Lathyrus tuberosus. The sequence continues at coordinate 13,643,413 of JALAZF010000110.1, forward strand.
ACTTCATTTGAATATGACCTTTTACCAACAATGCTGGGAACAACTCTATGTACGTCATTGGTATAGGATAAAAACCAAGTGACCTTTGAATACGATTGTTATTGTTGTTGTATTGCGGGCGAGCCTATTGTAGAGGTTGTTGATGCCTTTGCTAATACTGTGGTTATTGTTGCTGATGTTGATGTTGATGCTCATTTTGCTGGTTTTGATTTTGAGAAATTTGTGGTCGGTTGACCGGAGCTGGTGCTGAGTTGACAACAGGAGGCACAATTGCTATCTATCATTGTTGATATCTTCATCTTGACTGGCTTTGTAACACAATGCTGACATCTTGTTCCTTTTTCTTTTGGAACCCACTTTAATGTTTCTTAGACGATTCTGCCTCTTTGGTCAACCGTCCCTCTTGGAATGCTTCATCCAGTTGCACTTCCATGTTTACCATTTCAGTAAAGTCATTTGGCGCACTGGAAATCATACGATCATAGTAGAACGGATTCAAAGTTTTTAAATAAATCTTTGTTATTTCCTTTTCCTCGATAGGAGGACAAATTTGGGCGGTGACTTCACGCCATCTCTAAGCATATTCTTTAAAAGTTTACTTTTCCTTCTGAGACATAGCCATGAGTTAATCTCTATCAGGAGCCATATCTAGGTTGTATTTGTATTGTTTTAGGAAGGCTTCGCCAAGATCACCGAAAGTCTGGATCTTCAAACTGTCTAATCCCATGTACCATTTTAGTGCAACTCCAGTTAAACTATCCTGAAAGTAGTGAATCAACAGCTGCTGATTGTCTGTTTGCATGGACATCTTTCGTGTATACATAACCAAGTGACTTTGAGGGCAAGAATTTCCCTTGTACTTTTCAAATTCAGGCACTTTGAATTTGAGTGGTATCTTGACATTTGGAACCAAAAATAGATCAACTGCCTTCTTTCTAAACAAGTCTTGTCCTAGGAGGTCTTTAATCTGTTTATGCATATTTAAGAACGGATCTTGCAATTCATCCCATCTTTCATCCACTCGCATAGTTTATCTTGGAGGAGCATGGAAGATTTGTTCTTCAATGTATGGAGTAGTATGCATTACGGGAGGTGGTACTGACATGACTGTTGTGACTTTTGAAGCTTCAGAAGCCGGAGGTTTGTAACCCTCTGGTATAAAGTTGAAAGGCATGCCCCAAGGAAAGACGACAGGGATGGAATACTGCGGCATGGAAATAGATGTTTAATACTTTAAGATTTAACTAAATTTTGGTAAAACATGGTGTTGAACAAGATGTCCTAACATGAAGAAATCTGTTAAATGAAAACATGTCAGACAAGATGTCATATCTTGAGGACTCGACATCTTGGTGTGAAACAGCAAGTTGTTGCAGATCTGTTCCAAGATTTAAGGCACAATCAGAACATGGATCAAGGAATGACTGAACAGAGATTTCGAAGCCCATGGACAACTAAAGATTATAAAAGGAAGACCAAGACCTAGGGCAGAAGGTACTAGACCTTGTTAAGACTTTTGTAAAATAAAATAAGGGTTTAGGGTTTTGAGAGTCGTGTACTTTTTGGTATTGTAAGTCACCCTTTGTATCACTTTGATACATTGTGGCAGACATAGTTTTACAGATTCAGAAACCTGTAGGTAATGAATTATATATTGTTCTTAGATAAAGCTATTAAGCAAATTCAAGTGTTATTGTTAGTCAAGAGTCTTGACTGAATATTGTATTGGAAGGGGTGTCTTTCAATTGACTATCTTGATGCAGTTGCTGGAGGTTGCAACTGTTAGATATCACTGAGGTGATTTAGGAATTGAGATGGGCTTCTCTTATCTAGATAGGTTTCAAGATAAAATTGCACTGGGTAGGGAATTAAGTGATAAGTTACCAAAGGTTGTATACTTAGAATTAATACTACTGATAGTGGATTTATTCCTGGCTTAGTAGTCCCCAGATGTAGGTGTTGTTTTTCACTGAACTGGGTCATCATATCTTGGTGTTATTCATCTTTCTGTATGTTCTGTTCATTCTGGTCTTATGTTCTGAACTATATGTCTTGACAGATGCTGAAACATCTGTTATGACACTGTGATGAATTTGTAGTTTTTTTGGATGTTCTTGTTTTGGCCTTGTTCAGAGAAGTAGAGATCAATGTCTTAACATCTCTCAGGACATTTGAGATTTTCTACCATAATTTCAATTGGTATCAGAGCAGGCATCTTGGTCTGTTTCTGGATGAGTTCTAGGGAAGATACTTTCTGGTCTTTGAATAAGGAAGGAGGTTGCATGATCAGACCAATCATGGGTGTTGTAGGATATGTTGTTCTAGACAAACAACTACTGATGGTTGACTGAGACTTTGTGAACATTCTACCGTTGTTGCTGATAATGATGCTATTATTGCACATAGTGCCTTTTAAGATGTGCTGACATCTTACCTGGTGCATCTTGAAGATGGTGCCAGCCTCTATAGTTGTTCTTGCCATCACTAGCTGGGAGTAATATACAAGAGAGAGCACTGTGACCTGGATTTATCTGAAGGATCTTTCTATGTTGCTTGGGGGATATTTTTAATCAGGTAACATAAAGGTTAATTGGTGAAGAAAGTTGAGTTGAGGTCTTGTGTATCCAATTCATGACCTATGGATTTGATAAACACTCTATGTCTTGTTTAAAGTTGCCAAGATACTTGAGTTCTCGCTCAAGTCCACTCATAAAGGCACCTTCGAATGTGTCTGATAAATAGAGTTAGACGAGAAGATGGTCAAGAAAATGTTCCAAGAGTACTCAGAAGTGTGACATGAGAATGCCATACCATTGAAGAGAGCCAAGAGCAATTTATAAGAGATTGTCTTAGCTTGAAGATTTCCTATCAGATCTCCTAGAAGGAAGTATTTAGCGGGAACTTCACAAGTGTACTGACATTCAACTAGGCTGGAATTGGAATAATTGTTGATCAATGTTAAAGCAGTCTTATGAGTGTGAAGACATTGGATTTGTGTCTTGGAAAGTGATACAAGGATGTTACAGGTGTGTCTAAAGATGGTCTTCTAAGGAAGATTTTTGTTGTGAAGATTTTTCCTAGGTTGTGCTGGATGTCTTATTCCCGGTGGGATGCAAATCTGTAGAATACAAAATTGGGATTTAAGATCAATTACTATTTGTGGGCTTAGGAAGTATTTCGTTGATTATCCTTTTGGTTGGTGCTCAAGAAAGATGATGTCACTCCATAAGGTGCAGCTTCAAACAATTTCAAGAACTTAAGAATCTATTCTTTGCATCTGATGTGTCTTGAAGAATAAATACAGTTAGTATCTTTTATGCAGTTTTCTAAAGTTCCTTATCCCGTCCCCAAAAGTGATCAATATGTGTAATTCTGGAAATAGTTTTAGAACCAACTTCAGTGATCTGTTTGTTGGACAAGGAGCTGATGTTCAATCAAATGTTGAAACATCTTTCCAGAAGGGTGTGGCTGAATCTTGTTGATCCAAGGAGAGAACTTCTTGGACAAAGGAGTGTTGTGGCATATCGATGCTAAGTAAAGGAATTTCCTATGGTGAGGTGTGTTAATGTGGTGAAGGTCAACACATGATCAGCTTGGTGAACATTCCTTAGGGCAGTTATCTTTAATCTAAGCGCTTAAGGATGCAGAAGTTATGTTCTATTATCTCCTATAGGAGTAGCTGTTCTGATTCCTAGTGGAAGACTACTAAAGGCATCTCAACCAGACTATATGGAGGAGAAAGTTAAATATCCAGGACTCTTGCTCAGATTTCTAGATGGTTCTTCTGCTCTTAAGTAGCTAGATTCTTGGAACCTGCTTGTGGACTCTCTAGAATAGTCTCTGGTATGGTTGCTTTTGTTGGAGAAAGGAACTTAAAGAGGCAATTGATCAAGATTTCTTTGAAGACTGGGTGTTGTTCTTAAAAATAGGATAAAGGTTGTTTACTCAAACTTGAATATAAAGTTCAAGTCTATTAGAACATGAAACTCTTGTTCCATTGAGATAGAAGAAATCTCAAGGTCCTTAAACATTAGATAGCTTTGTTACACATTCTACTTCTGGTAAGAAGCTTTATGAGAGTTTATTTTCCTCACTGATTCTTTTATGTGTATGAAGATTAAGTTGATCATATTAAGATGTTCATGGGTACCTTGGAGGAGTAAGAATGGTAAGTCCAGTGCTTAGTGTTTAAAGAATCAAAGTCATGTCTTCTCTGACTGAGCCTAATGTCCTAAATGATGTTGGAACATCATTTCTGGTTTTGTCTTTGGAGGATGACTAAAGTTGACTTTCAGTCTTAGAGCTATATCTATTCATTGTTGAGTATGATGTAGAGTTATTGGTCAAGACTATGTGGTTTCTGATGACAGGTTCTGCTGGAAGTAGCACTTTAAAAGATTGGATTAGGTTGTATCCTTAGAAGGAAGCAAGCTGAGGATGTATTTCAAGTATGGATGAAATTCTGATTAACTAAGAAGCTAAGAGAAGCTGTATGTCTCTTTCTGGGATGTGAGAATTTTAGATTTAATTAGATTTATTCTCAAGAACAAGGTTGTCTATGGTTGTAAAATTCAAGAGGGATTTGTACAGTGTATGGGTGTGTTCAGGGGGAGAGTGATCAATGGTGTTATTTGGTCTCAATCCAAAGTTCTTTGGTTATGATACAAGGATTGTGGTCCTAGTATTTTTCTCACTTATGAGCATGAAGATGCTCATGTGATTCTTGTGAGGTTGTGATGTCAGGCAAGATGTCTTGACATCGTGGCTTTGTCAGCTCTGCTTGTGAGGTTGTTGATTTTGTGGCTTTGTCAGCTCTGCTTGGAAGTTTGAATTGTTAAGGCTATTGACTTATATCAACTTTGTTCTTAATTCTTAGGGGAGACCTGAGAAATAAGATTGGGTAGTATCTGGAAGAATTTATTTTTCTCTGAAGATTTAGATAAGGTTCATGGGAATCCTTGTTGTTAAATGGGAGATGTTAGACATAATGTCTTGACATCATGTTCTGTATGGCTGAAAGGAGTGTGCTTGGGGTTCTTTGGAATCATAGTGACTATGCCTCAGAGGTTACAAGAAAGAGTAGGCAAAGTTTGATCAAGTGTCAGGACATTGTTTATGACTTGTGGTTATTTCCGAGTAGATTTATTTGGACGGTGTTCCATGGAAAGTGGAGAGCGTACCTTAGAGAAGGCGTGTAAAACATGTGTCTTAGTACATGCACATTCTTTGGATGATTCTCCCTAAAGTTGAAACAGACAAATCTGATTTGGGCGGTGCACAGTCATTTAAGATGAAGTTATCTACCTCAATTTATATCCTCATTGAATTGTTCTTCGGTAACTTCTATGGATCGTTAATTCCTAGAGAAACTGCTTGGGTATTTAAAAGGGGTCGCTACCTCTTGTATCTCAGGTTGTCTCTTTTGGTGGGTTATAAGGTTATGACTTTTGTTCGGGTGTGGGTGAGTACTGTTTGGGTCTGGGACTGTGTTGGTTTCGTTTGCCAATTTTTGGCTAAAAAGGGGGAGAAAGGCTTATTGTACATATCATTTGTGTGATGTTCCTTACAACACATGACTGGTCTACTTTTGTGGGTTAAATTCATTCTTGCAGTTATTTTGCAAGGATGTTGGATGGGAGGATGTCCTAACATCCTGCTTGTGTCTCAATTCTTTTTGGTCTGAGTCTTCTTTTTGTGTCTTGTGATCTGAGTTATGAACACAATTGTGTCTTGTGTTTTGAGTTATCCAGAACTGGAGTCTGGTCCTCTAAGCCCCGGTCTGGATAATGAAGGATGGTAAATAGGCACTAGTTTTAAGGGGGAGTGTCGTTCATCTTCTTCCTCATGTACACCAGGTCAAAGGGTCCACGACATACAACAGGTGGTGTGCGCCGTGTAAACCATCCATACAGCTGGACAGGAAGAATGAAAGCTTCCAGGAGTCACATTATTTTCTGCTAGACTCGTCACAGGCTGACTGAAATGACTTCAGGACTTTCTACTCTTTCTCTCCTTGTTCCTCTGGGTTTATTGTGCAAAAGGAGTTTTAGCCAAAATTTGTCAAAAGGGGAAGATTGAAGACTCTAAGATTTGGCTAAATTTTGGTAAAACATGGTGTTGAACAAGATGTCCTAACAAGAAGAAATCTGCTAAAAAAAACATGTCAGACAAGATGTCCTATCTTGAGGACTCGACATCTTGTTCTGATACATCAGGTTGTTGCAGATCTGTTCCAAAATTTAAGGTGCAATCAGAACATGGATCAAGGAATGAATGAAAAGAGATTTCAAAGCCCATGGACAGCTGAAGATTATAAAAGGAAAACCAAGACCTAGGGCAGAAGGGGCTAGACCTTGTTAAGACTTTTGTAAAATAAAATAAGTGTTTAGGGTTTTGAGAGTCGTGTACTTTCTTGTATTGTAAGTCACCTTTTGTATCAGTTTGATACATTGTGGTAGACATAGTTTTATAGATTTAAAAACATGTAGGTAATGAATTGTATATTGTTCTTGGATGAAGCTCTTAAGCTAATTCAAGTGTTATTGTTAGTCAAGAGTCTTGACAGAAAATAATATTGGAATGAGTGTCTTTCAATTAAACAGTTTGATGCAGTTGCCGGAGGTTGTAACTATTAGATATCACTTAGGTGATTTAGGAATTGAGATGGGCTTCTGTTATCTAGATAGGTTTCTAGATAGAATTGCACTGGGTAGGGAATTAAGTGATAAGTTATCGGAGGTTGTGTACTTAGAATTATAACTACTGATAGTGAATTCATTCTTGGCTTGGTAGCCCCCAGATGTAGGTGTTGTTGTTCACCGAACTGGGTCATCATATCTTGGTGTTATTTTTCTTTCTATATGTTCTATTCAGTCTGATCTTGTGTTCTGAACTATATGTCTTGACAGATGTTGAAACATTTGTTATGACACTGTGATGGATTTGCAGTTTTTTGATGTTCTTGTTTTGGCCTTGTTCAGGGAAACAGAGATCGATGTCTTAACATCTCTCAGGACATCTGAGATCTGCTACCAGAATTTCAGATGTGACAGTGACGGGTGCGGAGACAGTTTTCGAGATGACAGTCCTTTGAATCGGAGTTGACGACTGATTTTGAGCAGTCGTCAATGATTCTAGCATGTTGCTGAGCCTTTCTATATTATCTTTTAGAGCAGTGACCTCATCTCTAAGTGCCTTGTTTTCTTGCTCAAGTCCGTCCATCTTCTTCTCACGACTGGCCCGAGTATTATATGAATAAGACAGTTTGGCTTCAAAGTGAGAACATGGGTAAGTTTCTGTTAATGCAAAATGTTTGTATGATGTATGATGTGCAAAATGCAAATGATTTTGTTTACAAGGAACTTTAACAAAAAACCTGATAACACTTTGAATAACTGGAAAGATCTTATTTTATTTAATGTACTCAAAGGATTTCAACAATGAAAGTAAAACTTCAAAAAAAATCTAGAACAAAGATGACAAAGCTAAGCATGTAGGTCCTAAGGAAATCTTGTTGACAAAGATCCATCCCCCTATTGTTGCTTATTTTTCTGGCTCTTCGGTCATGTATTTTCCATTGTAAGCTGATTGACGATCTTCTTCCTATAGCGTGCAGTTTTTATCGGTGACGCGACCACGTTACGCAAATGATTGGATTTGGGTCCTACTTTCTGATTTCTGTATTTATCCTATGAAGCTGGTTAAGGAAGGGGAAGATATCTTAAACTAACCATACACACAAATGTTTTCTTTAACAAATGCTAAGAGATCGGGGATCGGGGTTTGGTTATACAAAGGGAAGCTATTAACACCCAATGTATCTATAGTAATCCATATGAACCTTCTTTTGCATGTATTTATGTTAACTTGAAATGCTTTCTCGTGTTTATCTGCTGTGGATTGGGAAAGTTTCTCCTTTGGGAGTGTTGAGAGAATGTTTTTGTTGTTTTCGGGTTTTCTATTATTTTTGGGAAGGTTCTGAACCTAAAGTTTTTGATTTGTGTGCTCGCTAAGATTTCGGAATCTTATGCCTATGTATTCCCGTAAAGAGATTTGGGAAATCAGAGTAATCGTAGTTCCTCCTATTTCTATGGGAGGATAGATATTTGGTGTCTTGTTCAAAACCCAAGACTGAAGCTAGTAGAGTATTTGTGTCTTGTATGAAGCCCAAGATTGAAGCTAAAAGGGTGACTAAGAGAGAATTTGTCATCTCTAAAGGGAGAAATCTCACCTATTCATCACAAATATTGAGTAATTGGTTATAAAGGGAAATTACTTTAACTGGGATATGTAGAATCCAGCAATGCCATAATTTCCTTTATAAGCGAGATGTCATGAAGGAAGAAAGCTTTAACTCAGCGTAGAGCAATGCCACTTTTTCCTTATGAGTCTTTCATGCTAAGAGAGGGACATTGGCTTGGATGTATAGAATCTTGAGGCTTGCCACTTATTGCTTTTAGATGAAAGAGAGATTTTAGCCAGGATAAAGGAGGGACTCCAGCTTGGATTTTGAATCAACAAGTGTGCCACTTACAACAATTATCTGGAAAAAGGTTTTGATTGTTTTGTTTTGATATGTGATGTATAGAGGAAATGTCCTCCTACAGAGAGGACTCATGGTCTCATCTGATGGGATGTTAATTTTTGTGTGCCTTGTTTAATGCCCAAGGTTGAAGCTAAAGGGAAATGACTCCACTAGGGGGGATTTTATCTGTCTTGTACAAAGTCCAAGATTAAGGCTAACGGGATGAAATTCTTATATGAAGCCTAAGAGGAGGCTATCTCTTGCTGAGGATTTATTGAAACTAAGAGCATGTCCAAATTGTGTTGAGGAATAAAAAGGGGCAACTAACTCTTACTGGTGATTTGAGCAGAGTTGATTTATCAGATGCCATGAGGCTCTGATTCTTTTGAGGGTTTATTGATGGTAAATTGACCCTGGCTGAGATTTTCTAAGATGAAAGTTAAGCCTTGTTGGGGGTCAGGGGAGTTAAAGGGTGAGTTTAAAAACCTTAGAGGTTTTCAACTCTGTTGGAGACTGGTGTATTGGTAAAATGATCAGGGTTTATCCTGTGCTTTTAGGAAACTTGAGGGTCTCTGTGTGAGATCTAAGAGAAGATGAGACTTTCCAAGTCTTCTTGAATAAAGCCCAAGAAGAGGCTGAGCCTGTCCAAGTCTATCAAGAAATGGTAGGCTCTGGTGTAGAGAGGGGTCTTTGTATGATGCCTAAGGGGAGGCTATTGGTTTAAGGGATGAAGATCAACCCTAGAATGGTATGTTGTTATGGGATTTTGACTCTCCTAAGGATTGAACTAGTAGAATAACTAATTTCTATCCTATACTTTTAGGAAGCCTGTGGGTCCTTGTATTAAGCCCAAGAGGAGGCTGGGGAACTTCTAAGAAGCCTGTTGGTCCTTGTACTAAGCTCAAGAGGAGGCTAGGGATACTTCTAGGAAGCCTGTGGGTCCAAGCCTAAGAAAAGTTCAAGAAAGGTTTCACCAGGAATTAATCCTTTCTTTGCTGAACAGTTCTAAGGTTTGAAGAAACTCAAGAGAGGTTTCACTGGGAATTAATCCTCTCTGGGGAAATGAATTTCTTGTATACATACATATTTTAACAGTCTTGAGAAAAGTTTCACCGGGAGTAATGCCTTTCTCTGTTCCATATTGAATAAGCCCAAGAGGAGGCAGACTGTTTTGAGCGAATTTCCTACGAGGGAACTAGTTTTGACTAAGTTAAAAAAGTAACCTCTGGTTTAACCTAAATGTAGACCTAACTGCTGGGGAAACTCTAGACAAATATGCACAGGTATATATACATATGAATAAATTGACAGGTATATAAACAAATAGGCATTGAATTGAAAAGATGTTGGGACTTACACTCTATAGAGGCCCAAGTGTATGGTGATCTGTTGTGTTGATTACAACTGTATGATTAGGGTTTCAAGAAATTGAAGAAAGTTTTGTGAAAACTTTGAATTTGAATTTGAATTAAAAACAAGTTGTTTGAAAAGAAAAGAATGTTTGGGGCTTATAACTCAAAGAGAGGCCCAAGTGGCCTAAGAGCAGTTTCACCGGGAATAATGCTCCTCTTAGTACCAGTTTTAAAACAGACAGATGATTTTGAAAACAGAGATATGAGGCTTACAACTCAAGGAGAGGCCCATGAAAGTTGTTTATTGTTTAAAGCAAAGTTTATGTACAAAAGATTGGGGCTTATACTCAAGGAGTGGCCCAGATGACTTGTTTTGAAAATAGTGATCGCACTGCGATACCGAAAGACGTTGTGGGACTTATACTATAGCAGAGGCCCAAAATTGTTTATGTACAAGAAGGAATGGGTCTTACACTCTACAAAGAGGCCCAAAAAGTTATTTTTATACAATAGTTTGGGCTTATAGCTCAAGGAGATGCCCAGATGAAAAACAGCGATTGTATCGTTTATTTTGAAAATTGTATCGGGACTTATACAATGACTGAGGCCCAAAATTATGTATTTACAAAGGGATGAGTCTTACACTCTTAAAAGAGGCCCAAAAGTGTTTAAAATGAAGTTTGAAAAATTAAAATCAAGGAAAAACCCTAATTTTAATTTAAAATATAATTTTTCAAAGAAAATGAAATAATAAATGATATAAAATATCTAATATATTCAAAACAAGTTGTGAACTTTGAAAAATGTTTTTAAAAATCATGTTATGTTTATATGAAAGTGTGAAATTCATTTGAATTTGAAAAATCGAGAGGAAGATTTCATTAAAAATGTTTAAAAACAATTAAAATGAAATTCTTTACGAAAATTTAAACTATATTAAATAAATAATATGAATTTATTTTTTTGTAGAATAAAATATTTTAACATTTTTTTGAATTTTTAAAAAAAGAACCAATAAAAAATGATTAAAATTGAGGGAGAAATTAATTTTTGAAATCCATTAAAAAAATAACTTTAAAATTAAAAATTAAAATAATTTGAAAAAGACGCCAACGGTCACCTTCTTCTTCCTCGTGCCCGCGCCATTGACGATTTGCAAAACATAATTTTTCTCTCTGATTACTCAATGATTTTGCACGATTCAAATATCAATATTACTCGTTTTTGAACAAGGATTCCAATGGTACCAATTAATTGCATTTATATTAAGTGTGGAGTGAGAAATCAAGTGATGAACACATGAACCCTAATTTCTGAAAGAACACTATGAAATCCTATACACGATAGCTACAAAGCACTTGATTAAGGGGAAACACTCTACATAAGTGCAAAAACATGTTTGTAACTTGAAAACACATTTATGATGCATGGATTATAGAGTTTGAGAGTTCAGGCTTACCTCTTGCAAGAAGAAATCGAATTGTGTGTTTGAGGTGTTACAGATGTTGTTTGATGACCTGGACAGCTTCAATGGACCTTATGTAAGGTGTTTGGATGCTTGAAATGGATTGAAACAACCTAGAACTCTTTGTTGTACCTCAACTGCAAATTGGCTTGAGTGTGATTTGGAGCTTTGTGATTCTGAGGTTACAGATGTGTGTGAAGTGTTTGGATAGCTCACATATGATGTATATGATGTGTCTACAATATTGGTTTTGATAGAATTGCTCTCTATTTGAAAATTTGAATGTTACTTGAAAAAGAATTAATTTTTGGTTTTTGAGAGTGAAAGGAAGAAGAGCATGTGTTGTTATGCTTTGGTGTACTCAAATTGACCAGAAAGGGTCTCTATTTATAGTAGAGCAAGTTTGTTTTGGGAGCAATAGTGATTGGGGCTGGATCACCCTATTATCCATTGTGTTTTGTCATGTAGCCAAAGTTTCCTCTAGCCATTGACTTGAGTCAATCTTGCAGGCCTATGGTCTTCTGATTCATGGAATAATCTTGACTCATTTGCAATGTTGTGGACTAATACATGCCAGCTCTATGCATCCATTCAATGCTTCATGTCAAAGTTGGAGTTTTTGGAAATGAACCTTGAATGCCACATACCTAAGGGATTCGATTTTTGACTTGGTGGCCTTGTGATCAGATTCTTCATCATTCATGTTGATTTTGGATAGAAATACAATGATGCAAGTGTCCAAAATTGGCTCAAGAAATCGTGGGATGCAAGTTATGTACCAATGTTGTTGTGTAGGCAGGGTGAAAAATGCCATTTTTAGAGGCTTATAACTTCTTGCTCAAGTTGAACCATGGGAGGCTCTTGTACTTTTTGGAAAGCCCCTACATAATACTTCAACTTTGATTTTTAACTTTGGTCTTAAATCATCTTGGATCATAATGAAAATGGCCTCAAAGTTGGACAAAATGCAAACAGATTCTGTTCAAAATTTCATTAAGAGTTTGAAAAATGCCCATTTTCCATTTTTTGTGATTTTGATCAATCCATAACTCAAAATCCATGAGGATTTGGAATATGTTGTAGTTGAAAATCTTGAAGTATGTAATGGGAGCTTTCATATGAGCTTTGGATGGAAGAAAAGGTTACTTGGATCACAAGTTATGGTCTTGCAAAATTGGGTAAAAATCACTTTTTTCCATGACTTAGTGAAAATTCAAGTTTCTTAAGGTTGCCCCTTTAGCAAGTAACCCCACTTTTATTGATTTTTCTTGATGGATGATGATCAAAACCATAATTTAACATTGTTTTTTACTTAAGGGAGCCATGTTTGTCAAGAAATCTCAAAAGTCAAACTTGGTTTTTAGGCACAGTTGACTTTTTGTCAGATGAATTTCAAACTTTGGGAGTTTTTATGAAATCAAGTTCTTGACCTAATTCAAACCTAATGGATGGATTCCATAGGTGTTGTAGAGTGTCTTGAATCACGTCCCAAGGTTTGAGATCATGTCTTGGTCAAAAGACAAATGTATGGTTGACTTTTTCTCAGAAACCCTAGTTTGGGATCCCGATGAATTTGAATCTCTATATTGCTCATGGACCAAGTTCTTTGTGTCCATTTGAACTTGTAAGAGGATCAATATAATATAGTGGAGTTCTTCAAAACATTCCTTGAATTTTTGGCTCATGCCTTGCTCCAAAAGTCAACTTAGGGGTGAATTAGGTCAAGAAACCCTAATTCCTGATTTTTTATGAATACATCCCCTGAGGCTATTTTGAACTTGTGATTGGATCCATGAGATCCCTTTGAGCATTTTGAATCATGTTTTGAAGTGTTGGCTCATGCCCAGATGAAAATTTCTCTCTAGAGGCCTTGGTCGACCAAAACCCTAATCTGGTGACACAAATGATCTTGAGGCTTGATTAGCTTAAAATGTTGCATTCTCATGCTTAATCCTTGATGTGGGAGACCTCTTGACCATTCATGGATGTTTGAGAGCCTTGACAAGTTGAAGATCATGTCAATTCTTGATTGATTCTTTGTCTGAGGACTCTGAGAGGGTCTAAAACCCTAATTCTTGATTGGAGAGAAGGCTCAAAAATCTTTGAGAGGATTGATGAGGCATGAAGGTACATCCATATTGTGGTGATGATTTTCACAATGATGGGAAATCTTGTGGTCAAAATTTAGGGTATGACACTTCCAAGCGCTAGAGGTAGGAGGAATATAACCAGAGAAAAATAAATTCTCTTGTTCTTCTTGTCTCTCTACAGTATGTTGCTCCAAAATTTCTATCAAGATGTCTTTTTCTTTCAATTTCCTCTTCAACTCTCTTTTCTTAGTTCTTGAAGTATGAAATTTATCTTCCCAAGTGTCTCTTTCCATCTTCATCCGGTTTAAGAGTTCTTGATATTGTTCCCTATTCTCAATAGGGATAGTGGAGGATAAATCAATGAAATACTGTGAAGGTTTCTCAAGAGGATAAGGCATCTTGAGTTCACAAGCTCTGGCATTGACCCACTGAGTGTATGGCTTGAAAGCAACACAATTTTTATTTTCCATATGATCTTTTCTCTTTTTTTGAATGGTACGCCAGGCCTTTATAACTTCCTTTTTCAAATATGAATTTCCACCCTCATTAAGGTAGAAGAAACCTTACACCAAGAGACAGTTAGGTATGTCTTTCATGGGGTACCCAAACTGACGTCTTGCAAGAGTGGGGTTGTAGTTAATCCCTCCATGTATACCAAAAAAGGGGTACATTGGGGAATTCACCACAACTATCAATGATAACTCCTTTGTCATAAGCTGGGTCATAACAATTCATATTAGTATAAGTGAGAAATATAAGCCTCTAAGACCATCTAAGTTTGTCTGGATTTTTAACAAAGAGTCTAGTTCTTGGTAAGTGTGACTTGAACCATTTGTACAACAAAGGTGCACAACAAATGATTGTTCCACTACCCTTCATAGTCATGTGATGAATTGAATGGTAAGTGTCCCCAAGTAAAGTAGGTACTGGGTTACCACTTAAAAATATCTGGATGGCATTAAGATCAACATAGTGGTTGATGTTTGGAAATAATACAAGACCATAGATGAGTAGTGCAAAGATAGCTTCAAATGAACTCATACTATTAGCTTTAACCAACTCTGTAGCTTTTTCTATCAAGAATTTTGAAGTTAACCTTTTGATTCCTCCTTTGGAAGTGAAATTGTCTTTCACATCTGAAGTTTCCAAATGGAAGGCTTTTGCAATAACTGAGTACTTATGAATTTCCTCTGAGCCATTGAAAGGAATCTTGTTTAATACTGACAAACCAATCCAATATGAATACTCCTCCAAAATGGGTGTAAGTTGATAATCAGGAAATGTGAAACAGTGGTAGAGGGGATCATAAAATTGTACAAGGGTGTCAAGAATTCCTTCTTCAACATTAGTCTTCAGAATACATAAGAGCCCTCTATAACTTCTTCTGATATCCTCTGGAAAAAAGATCATACGACCTAACTTTCTCAATTCTATTGTATCAATATCCTTGAAGTTATACTTCTTGGTATTTCTTTTCCCAAAATCCATGTTAAAACCCTATGATATTTGCGATAACGGTTTTAAGTTCCTTGAAAAAAATTGGTTAAAAAAATGATGTTTGAATGAATGTATGAATGTATGGATGCACACGCATACAAAGTAACAAACATGGGTTCAAAGGCCCGACGTCACGAGTATGGAGTCATGGGTCTAACCAAACCAAGAGAAAATGTACTATGGGTTTATTGTACCTATAGAACATGTTCTATCATGGTTCTCAGAGTCATAGGTCCAACTTTCAGATATTATCGACACACCGACTACTCGAGAATCAATAATATTCTCAAGAGAAACTCGTCAAGTGTAGTATTATGTATCAACTATCTCAGGTCTACACCTAGATAATCACCGCACTACATCCTAAAAAGGCCAAATGGGGTAAAGGGATACTAAAGGTCCTCAATTTATCAAGCTCCCGGGTTGAAAAAAGTAATGACATTACAACTACTCGCAATGGCATCAGTAATTTCAAAGGGGCCTCCACTGAGTGTGATTATATCATATGTCACTCATGCGTAGGATTACTCCAGACATGTAACTTTTGATTATATCAATATCCTATCTTATGTATGTACTCTCAAATCCGGGTTAGGATTTCTCTTACTCATAGAGATCAACCCAAACAAACATGATGAATACAACAGCAAGCAGATGATATCAACAGTAAAAATCACAAATATATGCAAGATATACTTAACCTTTTTAGGGGGGGTGAAATCCCTAGTTCCCCAGTGAAGTCGCCATTTTTTTGTAGCAAGCGATTTTTTCGAGGTCACCCTTTTACTTGTGAACTTTTAATTTATCCCAAAGGTGGGAAGGGGAAAAAATCTAAATAAACACATGAATGATGCAAAGTGTAAAAACAATGCAAATAAGAGATTAGGAATCGGGGTTGGTTATACAAAGGGAAGGTACTAGCACCCTAAGTATCTATAGTATCCTATAGGAACCTCTTGTATATATTTTTTTTACTGTTGATTAGGCCATCTATTGTTTATTGCGGATTTGTTGACTGTTTTGAGTGAGTGATAAGAGTGGGAAATGTTTTTGTTGTTTTTATAGTGTAAGTTGAAATAATACTAAGACAAAGGTGAATGAACCTAAAGGTTTTACTTATTATTGTGTTCACTAAGATCTCGCAATCTTATGCCTACGTATTCTCAAAAGGAAATTGAGAAATTAGAGCATTCGTAGTTCCACCTACTAGTGGGTGGAAATGGGTTTGAGAGAAGAGACAAATTGTCATCTTAAGGGAGATATCTCACCTATTCACCACAAAATTTTTGAGATAGAAGATAATATGGGAAGAAGCTTTAAACTTGGATGTAGAAAATCCAGAGTAATGCCACGTCTTCCTTTAAATAAGTCTTTGCATATTAAGAGAAGGATCTTAACTTGGATATAGAATTAACAAGTGTGCCACTTACATCACTTAAATGAAAGAAGTATTGTTTGTACCTTAATAAGAGAAGACTCCATATTAGATTTTGAATCAACAAGTGTGCCACTTACATCACTTAAATGGAAAAAGTTTGAAATGTTTGATTTATGTTGTGGGGAATAGAAGAGACATCTTTTATATAGAGATGATTCATGTCTCATCTCTGGGGAAAAGTTTAGAATTTGAAGGTTTGAAGCCACGAAGGGGCTAGGGTTTGACTTGAAGTTTGAGGCTTGAAGCCACAAGGGGCTAGGGTTTGACTTGAATGAATTTGAAAACTTCAAGGGGAATCCTAAGGTTTTATTGAGTTTGAGAACCTCAAAGGGGATCCTAGGGTTTTAACTAAGTTACAGTTTGAACCCTAAAGTTTGAATTAAGTCTAAACTAAGGATGAGCATTAAAATGCAACAGTTGTATGAATGCAAGTGTTATCAATGTAAATATTAAGAGAAACTTAATAAGACAAAATTGATATAAGCTTTTAAACAAATGTAGTCATCAAGGATGAAATGAACATGATTGTGATCAAGCATGGTATATCAACATGTGAATGAGCATCAGACAAGTAAATATGTTTATCATGGTGAGAGTTTATGAAGGAAATACTTGAACATGTGTGGGAAGATTTGATCAATAAGAGAAATCACAAAGAAGTTCAAGTATGCCATATATTCAAGATGAATCGAGGATCAGGTGAAAATGGCAAAGGGTAAACAAAACCCTGATGGAAATTTATGGAGATAAGCACTTGAACAAGAAATTCAAACATGGTTGAATCAAGGGATTTGGGGAATCCAAACTCAAGTGGAAGCCCTAGGCAGGTGGTATTAGGATGTTCTTCAAATAATTAGTTGAACAAAACCCTAAGGTTTCAACTAAACAAAATTTAATCGAGGTATTGTTTAAAAGGAGAAAAACCTAATCATGGTATGTCTAAGTCAAGACAACATGTTATGTACATTAAACAAGATTTAAACAAAGTATATTATGACCATAAAGACACATATATACAATTAGGTCAAGAAAATAATCAAAAGAAATCATGAAAAGGTATGAAAAATACTTAAAAGTACTAGTTTTCAACCTAATAAAAATGTTAAAAATAAATATTATTTTTGGGATTTTTTGATGGATTCTTAAAATAGGGGAGATAAATGAGAAGTGTACAAAAAATTGGCTAAAAAAGATCAATTTTTCTTGGTGAAACAATTTGATGAAGTTGTGAAGAAAAGTAGGAAAAATAGTGATAAAAGAGAAGGGAAAGCTCCCGCCAAGGGTGGAACCCACACCCTTCATATGATGGGCCTAAAACTTTACCACCGGACAATGTGCTTGCATGGTGTTGAATAGCGCGCAATGAAAATAATATACAATGTTTTAAGTTGAAAATGGTTAAAAAAATATAAGCAAAAGGTCTGGGGCGAGGGGGATTCGAACCCCAGACCTTGCACACACACAAACCTTGAAAACACACACTCTAACCACTCGGGTGGTGATACACCCATTGATTTATTTTCACCAAAATAATAATATAGTAAAAATACATTTTATATTGAAAAATGGCGCCATGGCCATCTTCATCTTCTTCCTCCATTCTTTCAATTTTTGGAAAACCTATCTCTCTTAATACTCAATGAAATGGCACGATGTAAACATGAAAGTTGTTGGAATTTTAACAAGGAATTGAATGTTATCATTGAATTTCATTTATATTAAGTGTATCTCACACAATTAAATTGAAATTATTATGAACCCTAATTTGAATATTCAAAATGAAATTCTATATGTTCATGATATAATGTAATTAATTGAGGGAAAACAATCACCACATAATGACAAACATATATGTAACTTAAATGATCAAGAATGATGCATAAATTATAGAGTTCAGTTTAGAGCAACTTACCTTACAAAATTGAAAATTAAATTCTTGCTTGGAGGTGTTACAGAAGCAATTTGTTGATGCCAGTAGCTTCCTTGACCTCAAGGAATGTGATACAATGCTTAGGATGAGTTGAAACCTTCTGGAACTCCCTGGCCAAATCAATCTGCAGCTTTGATGCAAGTGAGATATGGAGGATGTGTTTCAGGCGTTACAGTTGGTAGATAAGTGTTTGTATCACTTCTATAAGATATATATGAAGTGTTTGGATGCTTGGTTTGGCTAGAAATGGCTTATAGTTGAAGTTCCAAATTCTCACTTCTTTGGACTTTGAATTTTGGAATGGAGAAAGATTTCTTAAAAAACAAGCTTCTTGCAATTTTTTGGTGTGTTTTGAATCATTAAATTGCGCCCTATTTGTAGGAGAATGTCTCAGATTTTTGTGAAAAACCTTGGATTAGGATACATGTTATTATCCAATAGGTGATGTCATGTATCCATTACTTGAGTGCCAAGGTACAAAGCCTTCATTCTCACATGGCTACCAATTCTGATCTTTTGAGCTTGATTCTCTCATATTGCATCTTATCCCTTGGTGTTTTGATCATCCTTGGACAGATTGGAGTGGTTTTTGGTAAATTCACTATAGCACTTTAATGGTAGAGGACAAAACTTCACTTCCTAGCTTTTGAATGATTTTTATCACATGCCAAGGGATATAACTTTGAAATTTTTGTTGTGATCTTGCAGAGCACATGATGCATGATGATTTTGTTGTTGATCTTGTGAAGAAATGCAGCCAAAACTCACTCCAAAATCGTGTGGCACAAGTATGTGTAGCAAATCTGCCTTGAGAATTCAGTTACAACAAGACCTATTGTGAAAATCATATCTCCTTGCTCAAGTAAGATAAATAGATGTTCTTGGCCATTTTGGAAAGTTGGGATGACATACTTCGACTTTGATGTTCAAGGTTTATCTTGAATCAATATGGATCATGAAGAAAAATGGCCCTAAAGTTGGCTCTAACATAAGACAAATTCTGTTTGAAAAATTCTCCAAGTGTTTAAGTTAAAAAAGTATCGAACCTCCAACTTCATGGCTTCATATCTCTCAATCTATGCATTTTTTGGGAATTCATACTCAATGACAAAATTGCATTATGTAACAAGCTCTTCAATTTGGTCTTTGGAGCAAAGAAAATGGTTACTTGGATTGGAAGTTATGGCCTTGAGAAGTTGGACTAAAATCATTGAATTTCATAACTTAGAAAAAATTTTAAATTCTTCAATGTTGCCATTTTTACAAGTAACCTCATATTTCTTGATTTTTATTTATTGATCATGATCAAAATCACATATTATCATAAAGTCAAAAGTCAAACTCTATTTTGATCATTGGTTGACTTTTTATCAAATGAACTTGAACTTTGTGATCTTTAATGAAATCAAACCCTTGGGCTAATTGAACACTACGGATGGAATCCAAAGGTGTTTTTGAGTGTCTTGAATTATTCCCCAAGGCTTGAGATCATGTCCTGGTCAAAAGTCAAAGGTGCAGTTGACTTTTCATCAGAAACCCTAGTTTGTGGAGCAGATGAATTTGAATTCTTGCATTGCTTATGAATCAAGCTCCTTGGATAAATCCAATCATATGAATGGACTAATATGATGAATTTGAGGTCCTTGAAACATGTATTGAGGTGTTGGATCATGTCTTGCTTCAAAAGTCAAACCAAGGACTGAATTAGGTTAAAACCCTAATTTGGATGCATCTGATGACTTGGGCCTTGTTGATCTTGATTCAATGCAACTTTGTACTTGATAATTGATGAAGGGAAAATCTTGATATTCATGGATGAATAAGGGACTTGAGATGTTGAATATGATGACCATCCATTGATAATTCATCTGCTTGAGCCTTGGGGGACCACCTAACCTATAAAGCAAACAAGCACACACATCTTGTATTTGTAATGGGTCAGTGATGTATAAAGACACACACACATATGTAATGATTAATGTTATGCAAATGATGTAAATGAGGTGGCATCTTAGGGGTAAAAATTAGGGTATGACACCCCCCTCGAATTGACCCCAACAGTGGTATCAGAGTCTGGTTGCGATTTAGAGAGAATTTGTAATGGTAAACGGAAACACAACATTAATGAAAGTTCGTGCGAATCTACCAGTTTTCAAATGTGAGAACTTCACTCATTAATATTTTTCTCTTATACAATTCAGTTTTCTCTCTTTTTTTCTCTTCTTCTTCTCTCATCTTTCTTGAAAACCCTCTTGTTCCGACATAATATTTATTAATTTTTTAAAATTTTTTTATAGGATAGTGATTTTTTATTTTTAATTTAATTAATAAAAATATCTATTCTCATTGTCTTAGCAGAATAATATCGTATGAAAGCTACTTTATTATATAACACTTAATTAATAATATACTAATGAACCATTTGAAAAAAGGAAACTTAGCTTAAGGTTGAAGAAGATAAGAGGAAGTAGGAATTCGGTTTGTATGTAACAAAGATGGAATAGGATCACCATCATCATTAATTTGAGAGAGATTGGTTTCCCCTAGGGGTGGCAAAACGGGCGCCGGCCTCGCCTTGCTTTAAGCCCGCCAATAAAAAGGTGGGGCGGGTAAGCCCGCCTAATGGAAACGGGCTTAAAAATCTAACTCACCCCACCAAGGTGACGGGTTGGCGGGTGGCCAGCCAACTTTATTTATTTATTTATTTTTCATTTTTTTAATAGATTAATAGGCTTGTTTTTACATTTCAAATAGATTTTTACTTGTTTTTTAGAATAATTTTTACAAAGCATCTTTTTAATAATTTTACTTCAAAAAATATTGCATATGTTTTCAAATAAATGTACAAAATAAAACTATCAAGAATTGGAATTACTAGAATTAACTAAAAAATGGCAGGTTTAAGGTGAGACAAGCTGAACGAATAGGTGCAGCGGACTTTGGCGCGTGGCGGATTTTGGCGGGGCGGGTTTTGGCGGGTGGTGGGTTTGGGCGGGGCGGACTTTGGTGGGTGGCAGGCCCAAAATCTCAACCCAACCCGCCATTTCTTGGCAGGTGTGCGGGCCGGCCCAGCGGACCACGACCCATTTTGCCACCCCTTTCCCCTCCCTTGATACTTTTTCCTCTTTACAAACCCTAGCATGTGAATGATTCCATGTATGTTAGATCCTTATGCTTTTTGGTTGTTAACTAATGTATGATCTTAGTCATTCGCAAAGCTGAATAATAAAATTTCCAAAAAATATAATTAATGTATGACCTATAAATTGATATAGTAATTGTCTAGGGTGTTTATTAGGGCATATAATAAAGTGATATAATGGCGATAGATAGGATGCAAACCAAAACTTAGTAAATGTGTTTTTTATGATATAACATTAAGTTAAATGTATTTTTTCCTGTAAAACTATTTTCTTTCTCATAAAAAATCACAAATTTTACTTTCTTAAAGACGGTTTTACAACCACATTTAGTCAGTCCTATTAAGCCAGCATTTTGATTCTTAAGTCCAAATTTTGTTTTTTTTTTCCCTCTAATTTTTGTTGTTTAAATTTTTTATTTATTTAATTCACCCATTTAAAAAATTATATATTATTTGTAAATGATTGAAGATAATGTTCTAAATATTTTTAATAAATTTATTCAATAATATATATTAATAAGTGCAATTTTAATGAAACTTCTCTTCACGATTCTAGTGTCTCAGCTTGTAGTGGAATCTTTAGAGATCATCAGACCAATGTTTTAGGTTGTTTTGCTTCTAATTCAAGTTAGGATGATGATTTAACAACTAAGCTCCTTGGAGCCTTGAATGTCATAGAAATATTTCATAGAAGAAATTGACATAGACTTTGATTGGAGGGTGATTCTTTATTTCTTACTTTATCTTTTAAACCTATCTCTTCGATTCCTTGGAGATTAAGAAATATGTGGTCTAATTGTTAACTTTGATTAGAAACATGAATTGTATGATAACTCACATCTTTAGAGAGGGTAAATATTGTGCACATAAGTTGCCTAATCTAACACTTTCCATTGTTTGACAATATTTAGTTTGATAGTTGTCTTATGCCTATTTGAGTTACTTTATTTGAAATTAACTCACTTTGTCCTTTTATAATTTTTCTTAAATTTGTGATGGTTTGTTTATTTACCCTATTCGTAACTTCTTTCTTCTTTTAACATATTTTGAGGTTAGCCACTTTAGTTTTTTTTTTATATAAATAATTAAAACTATTTTATTAGGATGATAAACAATTAAATTTTGTTTAAAGTGAAAAGAAAACAAAATTCTATAACTTTATAGAGTAAAACATATTTTAACTGTAATACAAGAAAATATTCTTGTTTAATTATATATAATTATTTATAAAACTTTAAAAATAAAAATTAAATACTATTAGAAAATGAATATATAATTGAATTTTAATTTTAAAAAAATGATGAGGAAATAATTGTTTTTTGAAACTTCTAAGACAAAAATAGAAAGAATACTACCCAATAAATATAAAATAAAAATGAATAAATACCTAATGCTATATGAAAATATAAATATTACAAAAGCAAATAAAAAGCATAAAATGAAAAACTTTTTCATAACTAACTATTTACGCTTTGATTTGTATTAAATCATTTCGGGCTCCTTCGGCCCTCGTTTGATGCTCCATGCTGACCATTTCGCTGTCATGCTCAAAGCTGTTTTTTATGTTTATTTTTTTCTTGAAAAGTTTGCTATACTCTTATGTTTTTGGTTATCAATACCACTAATTTAAATTTAAATTAAGTGGAACATGTTAGATGTTCAGTTTGAGTCTAGGATGTAAGAAAATGTATTAAGAATTTTATATTTAATAAAATATCGTCTCAGCACGAATTTAAAAGTGAGACAATTATTACTTTATAAATAAATTTTATATCATCAAATTTATAATTTAAGACGAAGATGTTGAATTTAAATCAATAATGAATTAATCAAATATACAAGTTCACCATGGTATAACATTGATCTGCAATAATTTATGGTGATTTCTTAATATACCACTCAAATTTCTTAGGCATCACGTGAAATTTTTTTTTTGCCCCTTGATTTCGGATGTGCACATCCAGACGCACCGTTTTTAAAAAAACCGCTGATTTGTTCCGGATGTGCACATCAGGAAAAATTCCAGATCTGCAGATCCGAAAAAATAGCAGAACTTTATTTTTTTTATAAAAAATCGGTTTTGTTGGTTGGTCGCATATGTTAATATATCGTCGCAATTTAATATACATTCGAATGAGGGGAGGGAGAAGGTTTTGACAGCATGATGAAGATCTTGAGTCAAGGGATTAGGTTTCCCGCCAATAGAAAACTTTGTTCTTCGTATCTCTTCAATGTGTTGTTTCGGTGTAGCCATTAATCTTCAGTCAATGAAGTAAACATGCATTACAAAGTGAAACGTTGATGAATAAAAAAAAGTTTGTATGCATAAAAAAACTCATTATTATTTACATGTAAGGGCACAGAGCACCGAAAATACTGAGCTTTTTGGAGAAGAAAGGTTAAAAATGAGTAGTTAGTAACTTACACGATACAAGAAAAGTGTTTGTATGCATAAAAAACTCATTATTATTTAGCTTTTGGACTATTAAAAAATATAAATATAATGAAATTCAGTGTTTGTATGCATAAAAAACTCATTATTATCACTATTTTATTTTATTTTATTTTAAAATAAATTAAAATTTTAAAATCAGTTTTGTTGGTTTCTCGTAGATGTTAATATATCGCCGCATTAATGAATATTGAATAAGAGGATTATTTCATTATTACTACTATAATGAAATTCTAAAAGGATTATATTTTACAGGTTCGAAGATTGTAGGACAAATGAAGATCAACAGTAAAATATTACTTTTTTGACGTTATCCAAGATAAATGGCAGCAGAGTCGATACAAAGTTGGTGGTACTCCTATTACCACTTGCAGAACCAGAATCAGAATTTTTGACTTCACTTATGTAGTATCGAGCGCGGAAAGCTAGCAAGTGTTCCTCGATTTTAGCCACTATGATAACAACTAAAAAGTTAAAGTTAGCTATGTCATACCTTCCGAATTGCATCCATCTCATAAAGCAAAACCTGACTGAACTGACCCTCACTTACTCCATCTCTGATAAGCAGAAATTAATAATGCAAAATAAATCATATATAAAATTAAAACAAGTATAATATATACATATACATAAATGTACATCAACATGTATCATTTAGGCACCACGCTCGATACTACATAAGTGAAGTCGAAAATTCTGATTCTGGTTCTGCAAGTGGTAATAGGAGTACCACCAACTTTGTGTCGACTCTGCTGCCATTTATCTTGGATAACGTCAAAGAAGTAATATTTTACTGTTGATCTTGATTTGTCCTACAATCTTCGAGGATAGATTTGGGAGTTCGAATATTCACAATGCCTTTTTTGGATATATAACTTATGGTTACAGGTCATGTTTGCCATCATAGGTGGATGACCGTTATTTTGTTTAAATATGGGTTAGAACTACTAGACAACTTTTGGATACAGAACAAGTGGCCACCACGCGTTTTGATAAATATTTTGAAGTTATCATCAAAGGATGTCTGCCATATTCGTTGCTCTAACCTTCTGTTAAAATACATGTTATTATTATTTCTTAAAATAAATATTACTTCTTAATATGCTGAGTTTCAGCCATTTTTCTGGATGTGCACATCCGGACAAGTTTACGCTCAATATGTACTGATTTACACATCCGGAAGACGCGTAACTTGTCATTCAGGATTTGAACATCCGGAACAAAGCAACGTTTTTAAAAAAAATGGTGCGTCCGGATGTGCACATTCGGAAACTGGGGGAAAAAACGGAATTTCACGTGGTGTCTAAGAAACATGGGTGGTGTATTAAGAAATGGCCTAATTTATTTGAGTTTGAATAAGGGGTGATCTATAACAAAATAATCTATGGCTAAACTGAATGAGGGGCAATAAGAGACTTAAAAGTCATCAGAAGTAGGCTAGTCGTCGAAAATTGGCCTGGACGCCCGAAAGGATGTGGTAGTATGAAGGGTATGTTGAGCCGTCTAACGGGTTTCCACCACTCACAATCTACCTCACTTATCACATGTGGAAGAATGGTGGAAGTGAGGGAGAAAATTTGTATCCCCACGTATTTAGGAGAACAATCTTCTTCGCCCCACTTTCCTGAAGATGGAAAAGAGAAAATAGCTCCTAGTTAAACCTATTGAATCTCTATAAATTACTTGGCCTCTAAGTTCAGAAAATGAAGTGACAATTTCAAAGAGAAAACATAGGATCTCTCACAACCACCACGTGAGCATATTCTACTTCTTTTACTATTATACTTTTAGCCCGTACAAATATATAATTTAGTACAGAAACCAAATAGTCAAACAAACATATATAAAATTAAAAAGACCGACAAGTTGATATTTAGAAAACATGAATTCATTGTGAAATTCTGGCATAGCAGACAACAGATGTCCTAACACATGTCAAGACATTGTTCTGCCTAAACATTTAAACAAGAACAGAACAACAGACTGATACCTAGAATATCAGAATTGCAGTAACACAGATGTTACGACATCTGATCCAAAATGTTTATCATGACCACTAACAGAATAATTAAATCTGCATAATGATAAAAGACACAATAATTGTTAACCCAGTTCGGTGCAATTCACCTACATCTCGGGGATACCAATCTAGGAAGAAGACTCCACTATCTGTAGAATTATCACAAAGCTAAACTCCCTCGTTTACAACTTTATATCTTAATCTCTACCCTATAACGACTTTATCAAAGAACATCCTCTTTGATACGAGATACCCGACTCACTTCCCTTAATCACAACCTATGATATTTACTTCATTCCTGTCAATACAGAATTCTGTCAAGCTTTCTTGACCAACACGCTAACTTTGATTTGCTTAAAAGCTTCATCCAAGAACAATACACAACCCAATACCTCAAGGCTTATGGATCTGTGCAGTACCTATGTCTTCCACAGTGCATCCAATGATACAAAGGGAGACTTAAAACCTAGAGAGCCAACGCTCTCAAAACCCTAAACCCTTATTTTTACACAAGAGAACTAGGTTACAAAAGGCATATAAAATCCTAGGTCTAAGTCTTCTTTTATAGGCTTCAGCCGTCTTGGACTTCATATCTTTGGTCCTTGATCCATTCCTGTGATTGTTCCTTGAATCTTGCAACAAATATAAAACAATTTTAACTTAATCTATTATAACAGTCCCGGATGTCGAGTCTTCAAGTTGAGACATCCCCTTCGACATCTTTGTTCTTTGGCAGATTCTTCAGCTTTGGTCTTCACGTTGAAACATCTTCTTCAGCACTGAGTTTTACCAGGATGTTCCAACGTCTCTTCACCCTGAATGTCTTCTACGATTAGAGTACTGATGTGACTCCCCCTAAAGAAATGAGGTATCTAGAAGTACACATCCACATACACACTCAAGAGATTGGAGACTCCTGAAAATTCCTGGGTATAATTCTTAACTCAAGACACAAGACACAAAAGAAACTGAGGTACGAAGAAACCTTTCTCCCCCTTTTTTGCCAAAAATTGACAAAAAAAATTGTACCAAGCCAACCCAGACGCACCACAGCCAATGAACAATTCTGAATAATGCCATGAGAACACACATCTTGAGCCAAAAGAGACCAAGTCTTTCCTATAAATATCCAAGTTGCCTTCATAGGAATTAACGTGCCAGGGATTAATTCCATAAGATCATAAATAACGAATGAGACTTCTCTAACACCGAGAGTGCACCAGCCAAGAATGCTTTGACTGTTCTCCTATAGAAGGCACCGTCCAAAGATTTTACAAAACTCGAAGAGCATGTTTAACACGCGCATATATTCCACTGTCCAAGGTACACCGTCCATAATGACCCAGGTACCTCAAAAGAATGTTCTCAACAATGTCCTGACATTTTGTCAGACATTGTCTATCAGAAACTTATGTATTGAACAATAACCCCTACAGGCTGCAGTAGTAGGGGAAATGTCAAGACATCCTTCTTGACATCTCATCTTCAAAATAATCACAGTTAGCTTGACCTCTAAGCAACATGGATTCAGAACTGCACCCCTGCAGTAATACATCTTAGATCAAGGAGCAACTCCCCCTATCTAAGATAACCAGTGCTCCTCCAATGAAC
Source organism: Lathyrus tuberosus (assembly GCA_022829125.1). NCBI lineage: Eukaryota > Viridiplantae > Streptophyta > Magnoliopsida > Fabales > Fabaceae > Lathyrus > Lathyrus tuberosus. The sequence goes on from JALAZF010000110.1 coordinate 13,670,934, forward strand.
ACTTATGCTGATGAATGGAAAACATAAGACGCATCTTCATGTTTTCAAGAGTGCACCCTCTGTCCAACCTACCTGTTGAACACAATCATCAACTCCACCTATTGCTTATTCTGACAAGAACCAATAATCACTCACACATGAATACCATCATGCTTCCCGTGAGGTCACATTAGGATCACCATCCTAAATTAACAAACTCTTGGATTAAGATCAAAGCTCCATTGATCCCTCTCTTCTTGAATCCATCTATACACCACACGAATTCCTCTTGAATTCTCATGTATAGACCTCCATGTCCCTTGAGATAAAATCCAATTGATATGGAATGATCCACATTCCTCAAAGAGATACCATACCTCTCAGTTTGTTATCTTCTTAACGATGTCAGTTATCGTATACATGCTCCAGAAATCTTCAGCCTATTTGCTCCACAAGCACCAACTGATTTACTTCTAGCATGTCCCATTCACATCAGACTTCCAAGACAATCCTTTACCCATCATTCTCCCGTATAATAAGATAAATACTTCTTAGAAAAGATGTGAGTGTCAAGTTCTACACTCAGAACTTAGTATCCTGTTCCAAGGATAACCAACCCAGAAAATGTTCTAACATCTGTTAGGACATTCTTCACACATCACAGACACCACACACCATGGTTCTTGATATGCTCCACCACTGGACTTACTATCTGCATAGTAATCTAACTGAAGATCTTCAAACAACACTGCGCCACCAGCTTGATCAACAAGAACTCCAGATAACCAAAGAGAGAAATAAACTCTCATCCACCAAAAGAAGGTATTCTTTCATAAACTAATAACTTCTGCCACAAGCTCCAAGCACCATCACCTCCTGTCATTTTCAACCAACTACCCTTCTTCCCAAGAGTAATTAGTTCCAAGCACCCTGCTTGAATGCACACTAAAGATCAACCAAATGCCACTATTTGATTCATCTTAAACTTTTCAGAACTCCCACAAGATACACTAATCCACCAATTAAATCTGATCTTCAAGTTACATGAACTACTTTCTCCATAGCAAGACATCTTGGATCCACCAAGCCTCTAGACATGTAACATCTTCTCTATCCACAGCTCCTGCAAACTGCATGAGATAGACCTTTTTGAAGCATCCATAACTTCCATTCTCATGTAGATCACCTTATCTTAAGCTGATGTGCCACATCACCAGCTGAGACTCTGATGTTAAGCTAGATGTCAAAACATTCTGATACGACATCCAGCTGCTGAATTCATCTCCTCCTTCTGCCACCTAGAAGAACCTTCTCCCTTTAATAGAACAAGAGTTCCATGCTCTCATAGACTTGACTCAACAACCAAGTTTGAGTAAACAACCTCCATTCTACTTGATCATGTCACAGATACTCCATACAAGCTCACACCTTGATGAAAAACTATCTGCTTAGAAACTCCAAAGACTTCACACCTGCCACGTGTGAATCTTCAGAAGATAAAGTAGTCCTAGACTACACCATAGCCATACCAAAGAATGCCACTTTCCTTAGTAGACCAGTCTGTAGAAAGTTAGAGATAACTGCCACTTAGCCTTGACCTTCAAAATGAGCAAGATCCCATGCTCCTAAGTACCTAGATTAGAAATAAACTGATCCAAGTTGTGCTATCCGCACTTCATTCCTCCTAGATAAAAAATAAACTGATCCAAGAAATAACCATCAAGATTATGATGTCTTCATCTTCATCTTCAACAACACAAATGTCCAGACCAGTTTCTTGCTAGGAAACTCTCCAGAGATCACATGCTTCTGCCACACCAGACTGAAGTATATTCTTAGGTCAACACCCAAGACCAAAACAGATGCTAAAGCGTATGCAGTACCCCTCCCATGATTCTGCACTAACTCTGATGATGAGATGTTCCAACGTCTTGTTGAACATCAGCAATCTTGACTTTTAAGGATAATCAATTAAATACTTGTGAACTCTACAAATAGCAATTGATCTTAAATCCTTGTCCAATAATCCTTCTTCACTGTTGTAGCTATGCTCCAGCAGATCACTTCATGAACACTTGTCAAGTATTCAGTCTTTTGCAAGTATCTTCTTTGACAAACAAAATGTTGAGATACCAAGGCTGTCACCCTTGACTCAAGTAACTAAGATTCTCTATGAACGAACCCTATTTACCTCAACAATTCTGAAAACTCCAATCAGATTGGATCCACCCTTAGGCTTAAGAGAGATGAATCCTTCCTTGCTGTTTTGGATAGTGAAAATAAATCACTTCCACTTTCTTCAGGCTGTGTTTCATAGAAACACCTTCTAGTCAGAAGAATAACTAGAAGACTCCAGATACACGATTGAGACACCTTTATGAGTGGACTTGAGAGAATTCTCAAGTATCTTTGTCAACCTAGCCAATCAATAATTTATCAAACTCCTAGAGCAAGAACTTGATAAACCTAAACTCAACTCCTCTCCTCTTCAACTGACTTCAAACTACACAGTGGAACCAAGCTTCCAAGTACCAAGTCATCATAACATACATCTTCCAACAACTCTTTCCATTCCATCGCTCCCGACTTTGGAATAAAAAAATGCAGATATCTTCACATATAGAGGCTCACGATTGAGACCTTCCACCATCTGTCTTTAGTAACAACTCCATAATCCTATAATTCTAGAGCTCTTCCATCAGAAACACATACAATAGAACCACCAAGGAACAGATCCTGCTTGCCCTAAAAAGATGTCAGAACATCTTATAAGACACCTAAAAAAGAGAACTAGCCACTTCTCCTTCAATTGTTGTAGAACCTCCTCAGCAACACGAACAACCACCGGGATGTTACCTTCGATCCAGAACATCCATCCCATCCATTAATACCCTTGAGTATGTTTGAGTTGATTGATCTGATCTTCAATACTCCTCCCTGTTTAAACGCCAGAAAATATCTCCCAAAGATCTCATCCAGAAACAGAGAGAATGCCTGCTCTGATACCAATTGAAATTCTGGCATAGCAGACAACAGATGTCCTAAAACATGTTAAGGCATTATTCTGCCTAAACATTTAAACAAGAACAGAACAGCAGACTGATACCTTAAATATCAGAACTGCAGAAACACAGATGTTATGACATCTGATCCAACATGTTTATCATGACCACTAACAGAATAATTAAATCTACAGAGTGATAAAAGACACAACAATTGTTAACCCAGTTCGGTGCAATTCACGTATATCTGGGGGATACCAATCCAAGAAGAAGAATCCACTATCTGTAGAATTATCACAAAGCTAAACTCCCTCGTTTACAACTTTATATCTTAATATCTACCCTATAACGACTATATCAAAGAACATCCTCTTTGATACGAGATACCCGACTCACTTCCCTTAATCACAACCTGTGATATTTGCATCATTCCTGTCAATACAGAAGTCTGTCAAGCTTTCTTGACCAACACGCTAACTTGGATTTGCTTAAAAGCTTCATCCAAGAACAATACACAATCAAATACCTCAAGGCTTATGGATCTGTGCAGTACCTATGTCTTCCACAATGCATCTAATGATATAAAGGGAGACTTAAAACCTAGAGAGCCAACGTATCTCAAAACCCTAAACCCTTATTTTTACACAAGAGAACTAGGTTACAAAAGGCATATAAAATCCTTGGTCTAAGCCTTCTTTTATAGGCTTCAGCAGTCTTGGGCTTCATATCTTTGGTCCTTGATCCATTCCTGCGATTGTTCCTTGAATCTTGCAAGATATAAAACAAATTTAACTTAATCTGTTATAACAGTCCAGGATGTCGAGTCTTTAAGTTGAGACATCCCCTTCGACATCTTTGTTCTTTGGCAGATTCTTTAGCTTTGGTCTTCACGTTGAAACATCTTCTTCAGCACTGAGTTTTACCAAAATCTTGTCCAAAACATTTGAGCTTTCACATTGATTAAAAGCCTTTAGGTAGTAATCTTAAAGCACTAAAGTGTAAAAACAAGTGACATACAGTTGTTAGCGTGTGGATCTTCCTCGACTAATACTTTAAATGCCTTGAACACTCTTCAAATGAGAAGAAGATATACTATGCTTATGTAAGGTATATTAGGGAATATATTGGCCTTTAACAGCGCTTAAAAGCGCTGCCTAAGGTGGCACTGCCGTAGGTAAAGACATCGCTTGTTTTTTTTTATGAGAAAGCGCTGCTAAAGGCTTACTTTAGGCAGCGCTTTACCTTTAAAAGCGCTTTCTAAAGTAGGCCTTTAGCAGCGCTTTTAACTGAAAAAGCGCTTTCTAAAGTGGCCCTTTAGCAGCGCTTTTTCTATCCTTTTATGCTTTCTATTGGCATCTTTAGGCAGCGCTTTCGTAGGAAAAAGCACTTTCTATTGTCCCCCTTTAGACAGCGCTTTTGAAAGCGCTGTCTAATTTATTTTTTATTTTCACCTTTAGGCAGTGCTTTCTTAGGAAAAACGCTTTCTATTTCCCCCCTTTAGACAACGCTTTTGAAAGCGCTGTCTAATTTTTTTTTTAATTTTCACTATAGGCAGCGCTTTTTATTTAAAGCGCTGTCTTTTCTTCACTTTTTTTAATGATTTTTAAAAAAATCAAATTTTCCTTCTTTTTTATGCAGAAACCTGTATATATTTTCCTTCACATTTTAGGCAACTTCTAATCCTTCACATTTTAGGCCATTTCTAATCTTTATAAATCACATAAACCATTCTAATCCATGATTCACATTTTAGGCCATTTCCATTAACCATTTCCATAATTAAACTATTCAAATACATAAACCATTCACATAATTAAACATAAACCATTAACATAAACCATTCACATAATTAAACTATTCTAATCCATAAACCATTCACATAAATCATTCACATAATTAAACCATTCTAATCCTTTAACTTCTACAGATCTCCTAACAACAACTTCCAAAACTATACAATTACATTCCATAACTACACACCAACTTCCATACCTTATATGATTCTTTTCTCAATAAGGTATTCACACAATTCCTCCTTGATTTCTTCCAATTTATCTTTCGTGTAATGAGCACACGTGTATTCATCAAAGTACTACATAACAAAACACAATATGCATGATTTAGTTTAAAATAATAAATTATATGAAATATCCGATAAGTATTAAAATAAATCCTAAGTTATAAATCCATACCGTGATGAGAATCTCTAATTGATCCAAATGAAGGATTTCTCTCATAAACCTCAAAACGAAATAACTGCAGTCTATACTGTTACGCTGACGAGGACACTGCACATAGAAAAACAAATAAGAATTAATATATAGTTGTCTTGTGTTATCAAGTAGCATCACTATTATAAGCAACATTGTGAAAATTAATATACCTCCACTTTGATCCATGTAATGTTGTTTGCTTTAGACCGTGATACTCGAGCTTCTCTTTGTGCTCGGTATACTAGTATTGTTCTATAAAAGAAAAAAGTAAATTTAGAACAATCTCACAGAAATAATTAAATATACAAATACACACGAATATTTAGAACAATCTCATTTACGTATCAACCAAATCCTTCATATTCTGATATGTTGTCCAATCATGATCTAATGAATTCAGATAATACACCACTTCTCTTGTAGGATTAATTGCAACCAACAACCAGTGTCCACTGTAAAATATAACAAAATTTTAAATGGATAATTTCTACGCAAAAGATACAAAGATTAGAATGAAATTAGAATGAAAATCTTACCCGTTTCCAGTATTATATGGTAAAAGATACAAACTTTATGTACTGCTGGCCATAAATTTCTTACTGAATTTGGATTAATAGCAATTGCCGGTGCATTGACACGGGCGCAAGACAAGAAATAGAATCTGTTTGACAATTGATTCCCGCGCATCAATTTCTCATACAAGCACCTTAAATAAAAACATAATAAACATTAGACTATTTTCATTGAAATGTGTAAATAAATTGTTCAACTAATTAAATAATAGATTGATCGGAGTACCAGATATATGAATGCATAACACCGATGCCTAATTCAAGATGCCGAAAAATCTGTTCCATGTCCTCTTTTGCAATTATTTCGGAATGAGGAAAACCAAAAACACCTTCGTCCATGTCTATTTGGTGAATAGCACCATCCATCAAATCTGATGTTGCCACAAGAGTTTCAAGACACATCCGAAAGCGATCATAATCGTATGTATCTATGCCATTGTCCATTGAAGAATAGGTCGTAGTATCCCCCGGTTCAACATTCTCGTTAATTTTCTCACCATGCAAATTCCAGCATGTATAACTTCTATCAATTCCACGCCTCTTTAAATGCGATGCCAACTGAACTGCGTCAACCCGACTCCCAAAACAACAACCCAAGCAAGGACATATCATTTGACTGGGGTCATCGACGTGCGCAACAGCAAACTTAACGAATTCCGATACCCCATTCTCGTACTCTTTCGACAATCGATTTGAAGACATCCATTTCTTATCCATAGTTATACTAATTAAGCTAAACAAAAACAAAATAAAAAATATTTACCTGTAGAGAAATGATCCGACTTTCACACTTTGATCACAAGTAACCCCTATATATAGCAAATTCAATAAGATAGTTCTCAATCATTGCAAGCAATGCTCATCCATCATAGCAGTTCATTCAAAGCAGTTCATTCAAATGGTTTTACTAATTAAGCTAAACAAAACCGTTAATTATTCACGCAACTATAGCAAAAGAACAACTAATTACCTGTAGAGAAGTAATCAAGTTCTGGACCCACACAACGTAAGATTCCTCCAACGATCAGACTTTCACTCTGCACCAGTAAAACAATCATACTATTAATATCAATCCAACTTTTCACTTTTCAATGTCTCTTCAACAAGATATATCCTTTGCCAAATTCTAATAGTAATTTATTCATGAGAAGTCCAACATCACACCATAAAACAAGATGAAGATACAAAATCAAAGAGGGTTTGAAGCATTTTGTGATTATGATGTCCTCTTTGTAAGAGAGATTTTTTGTAGTCTGGCAGATATAAAACGTGATTCTTTATATGAATTCATATTATTTCATTGTAACTTAAAAAATCAGACACATATATTATGCCAAGGATTAGTCCTTTATTCCAACAAGTAATCAAACACATATATTCTGCCAAGAATGAAGCATTTAGAGTAATTCTTTACAACTTCTTCCAACAAAAACCAAGAAAGCTGATAAAACAATAAAAAGTATGTCAAGAATTTAAAAATATATAGACGGGTTAAAAAATGACAAAATAAATTCAGTTCTACTATCGTAAAACAGATGCAACACAATATCATAAAAATATATTCAGTCATACAAACTAAAGAGAAAAAATTTAAATATAAACTTAAAGCTAAACTAAATATAAACTTTCATCTTCTTCATTCTTTGTATCTAATTTTGTGACACTAAAATTAGTCAAAAGACAGTCATAGATAACAAATGGATAACAAATGGCAAATGGCAGTCATATAAACTTTCATCTTCTTCATTCTTGAATCGAATATAAACTAAATATAAACTTTCATCTTCTTCATTCTTGAATCGAAATAGATAACAAATGGCAAACCAGAAAAAGACAGTCATAGAAAATGGTAAACCAAACGCATGCACACAATATATTTACACTAAAATAGACATTGACAATGCCTTGACACAAAATGTATCAACAACAACGTAAAAGACAACAACATTGTATCAACAACAACGTACCTCTTCTTACTTCACGCGAGAGAGAGATGAGGGAGCAGTCGCGAGAACAGACGCAAACACAACAACGGCGCTGGGAGAACGAATAGAACAACGACGGTGGAAGAACGAACAGAACAGCAGTGGCCAGAGAACAGAATGCTGGTGGGAGAACGATGGTGGTCGGAGAAATCGCGAGAGAGAAAGGAGGTAGAAGTCTTGAGTGAAAATGAATAGGGTTCTGAAAATTTAGTGTTATTTTATTTTTTAATAATAATTGACCTAAGACAACGTTTTTTCCTAATAAAGCGCTTTCTTTGAATTGGCCTATAGCAGCGCTTATTAAAAGTGCTTTCTAAGATTATCTTTTAATTGGCCTATAGCAGCGCTTTTTAAAAGCGTTTTCTAAGGCTATCATTTAGCAGCGCTTTTTAAAAGCGCTTTCTAAGGTTATACCTTTAGCAGCGCTTTTTAAAAAGCGTTTTCTAAAGTGGGGACTATTTACGGCCTTTAGCAGCGCTCTTAGAAAATGCTTTCTAAAGGTATCCTTTACCATCGCTTTTTTTTAGCAAATTTTTTTTATTCCTTATAGCAGCGCTTTGTGATAAAAACGCTGTCTTTTTAGTGTTGCCTAAGGCTATTTTTGGCGTAGTGTCTCAGTTTGTTATCTTCTTAACGATGTCAGTTATCGTATACATGCTCCAGAAATCTTCAGCTCATTTGCTCCACAAGCACCAACTGATTTACTTCTAGCATATCCCATTCACATCAAACTTCTAAGACAATCCTTTACCCATTATTCTCCCGTATGATAAGATAAATACTTCTTAGACAAGATGTGAGTGTCAAGTTCTACACTCAGAACTTCGTATCCCATTCCAAGGATAACCAACCCAAAAAATGTTCTAACATCTGTTAGGACATTCTTCACACATCACAGACACCACACACCATGGTTCTTGATATGCTCCACCATTGGACTTACTATCTGCATAGTAATCTAACTGAAGATCTTCAAACAACACTGCGCCACCAGCTTGATCAACAAGAACTCCAGATAACCAAAGAGAGAAATAAACTCTCACCCACCAAAAAAAGGTATTCTTTCATAAACTAATAACTTCTGCCACAAGCTCCAAGAACCATCACCTCCTGTCATTTTCAAACAACTACCCTTCTTCCCAAGAGTAATTAGTTCCAAGCACCCCGCTTGAATGAACACTAAAGATCAACCAAATGCCACTATTTGATTCATCTTAAACTTTTCAGAACTCCCACAAGATACACTGATCCACCAATTAAATCGGATCTTCGAGTTACATGAACTACTTTCTCCATAGCAAGACATCTTGGATCCACCAAGCCTCTAGACATGTAACATCTTCTCAATCCACAGCTCCCGCAAAATGCATGAGATAGACCTTTTTGAAGCATCCATAACTTCCATTCTCATGTAGATCACCTTATCTTAAGCTGATGTGCCACATCACCAGTTGAGACTCTGATGTTAAGCTAGATGTCAAAACATTCTGATACGACATCCAGTTGTTGAATTCAACTCCTCCTTCTGCCACTTAGAAGATCCTCCTCCCTTTAACAGAACAAGAGTTCCATGCTCTCATAGACTTGATTCAACAACCAAGTTTGAGTAAACAACCTCCAACCTACTTGATCATGTCACAGATACTCCATACAAGCTCACACCTTGATGAAAAACTATCTGCTTAGAAACTCCAAAGCCTTCACACCTGCCACGTGTGAATCTTCAGAAGATAAAGTAGTCCTAGACTACACCATTGCCATACCAAAGAATGCCACTTTCCTTAGTAGAGCAGTCTGTAGAAAGTCAGAGATAACTGCCACTTAGCCTTGACCTTCAAAATGAGCAAGATCCCATGCTCCTAAGTACCTAGATCAGAAATAAACAGATCCAAGTTGTGCTATCCGCACTCCATTCCTCCTAGATAAAAAATGGCATTCTTGGATAAAAACTCCATTCCTCATGTACTTCATGACGGAAACAGAAAAGCTTCAGGTTATTCTCAACAAAGTTCAACAGGAGAGAAGGTCTTGGAAGAACAAGTACCGCACCCTCGACATAGAGTGCATCAAAATACAACAATTACTGAAAGAAAAAGATGCTCTAATTGAAATTTTGGAGCAACATGCTGTAGAGAATCAAGATGACCAAAGGAATTTGCTCACTCCTTTCACCTGGCAAAGGAACGACAACCCGACAACGGCCCAAGAGCCCCGGTCAAAGAAAAGAAAAATACCAGAGTCAGTACCCGATTGCTCTTCAGAGAGGACTCGGGACCCATTAGCTTAGGTTTCTGTTTCCGCACCTTGTAATCTACTGTATTTCCATTTCTGTAATTCTTTGAATTCAATAAAAAAGGGTTTCCCCACTGTTTGATATTTGCAATCTAATTGTCGAAGTTTATTTTGATTAAACCAAAAAACAATTAATATAATCATTGCATTCATTATTTTCACATCGCGTATTCTTCTTACCTACGAATCTCATGTTTGTGTCTCGATTCTAGAGTCAAACTGTCTTATTCGTATAATACTCGGGCCAATCGTCAGAAAAAGATGGATGATCTTGAGGAAGAAAATAGAGAGTTGAGAGAATAGATCGACGCTCTAAGAGAGGATATGAGAAAGCTTCGTAACGACATGCAAGCTATGGCAGAAGCTCAGCTACAACGAACTGTGATCTTAGAGATCACCTCAACGTCCATAGTGGAAAAGATTGATCCTAGGTATCAAATGGCGAAAGATCGTCCCTGGGGCATGCCTGTTAACTATATCCCGGAAGGATATGTTCCGTCGATCGCTGAAGATCAGGGAATCTCAACAGAAGCCGCTGGGCCTGAAGGTTACAAACTTCGGGAAATGCCAAGAATCACTGCCGTAGTCACGGTACCACCCCCTGTGGTGCACACTGTCCCGGAAGGACAGATACCACCGATACCTGCTGGTAAAAAGGAAACTATGTTCGATAGAATGGATGAATTCCAGGAGCAGTTCTTAGAAATGCAGAAAGACCTGCAAGCCATCCGCGGTCAGGATCTATTTGGAAAGGACGCCGCAGACCTCTGCTTGGTCCCCAATGTGAAAGTCGCGCACAAGTTCCAAGTGCCCGACTTTGAAAAGTACAAGGGTAACTCTTGCCCTCAAAGCCATCTGGTGATGTACGCCCGGCGGATGTCAGCTCAGACGAAGAATCAGGACCTACTGATTCACTACTTCCAGGATAGTTTAACCGGTGCCGCATTAAAATGGTACATGGGTTTAAACCGTACTACGATCAGCACATTCAGAGATCTTGGTACTGCCTTCGTCCAACAATACAAATACAATTTGGACATGGCACCCGACAGAGATCAACTCAGATCAATGTCACAAAAGGATAAGGAAACTTTTAAGGAGTATGCTCAAAGGTGGCGTGAAATTGCCGCTCAAATTTGTCAACCTCTTGAGGAAAAAGAGATGACAAAGATCTTCTTAAAGACCTTAAGCTCATTTTACTATGACCAAATGGTTGCCAGTGCACCCAGTGACTTCACCGAGATGGTAGGCATGGGTGTACGTCTTGAGGAAGCCGTCCGAGAAGGACATTTGGTAAAAGAAACTGGATCGACGAGCGGTACTAAAAAATACGGTAGTGCTCTCCCTAAGAAAAAAGAGCAAGATATTGGGAATATCTCTCTCGGAAAGCAAAGGCAACGTTATCAACCAGTAGCAGCTGTGACTCCTGCTATCAGCCCTGCGCCTATTCCTACTTATCAACCTCAGGTTGCGCAAAACCAACCTGATCAGCAAAGGACACAACAGCCTCTTCAGCAGGCTCTTCCCCAATACAATAACAACCGTACAACACGGCCACCAAGATTTGATCCTATACCCGCAACGTACACAGAGCTATTTCCATTACTGCTAGCCAAGGGGCACATCCAAACTAAGTCCCCTCTTATAGTACCAGAAAATCCACCTTTCTGGTTTAAGGTGGATCAAACTTGCCCTTATCATCAAGGAGGTTCAGGGCATAACATCGAGACTTGTCTCAATTTCAATTCTGACATGCAAAAGCTTGTTAGGAGCGGGGTCTTATCCTTCAAGGATACAAATCCTAATGTTCTTACGAACCCGCTGCCTCAACACGAGAAGGCTGCAGTCAATCTAATTGAGAAAGAGACTAGCAATGTCTATCAAATTCACGACATCCGTGCGATGAATGTCAACTTGGTGGCAATGCACTCAAGGCAAAGCCAGTATCATAATCTACCGCGACACGATTACAATTCCTGTCTAACTTGCTCGGTAAACAAACAGGGTTGCTCTTTTGTACAAGAAGCCCTCCAGCGTCAGATGGATCTTGGATGGATCCAAGACTACCATGATAGGAATCCCTATCAGATCAACATGGTTCAGATCTTTGATATTCGCGTGATGAATACCAACCTGGTAGAGTTACATGCTGAACAGGTCCGACTCGGATTCCTGGTATCACATGATTATCACAGCTGTAAAGCGGGTTGCGAAAAGGATCATGGTTGTACCCTTGTACAAGAGGCACTTCAGCACTTGTTAAATCACTGGTGGATGCCAATCTATATGGATGAAGATACTCAACAAATTAGTATCAGTAACAGGAATCCTACTCGGCGTCAGTGTCAGGATGTCCGGTCTATGGAAGCTAACATAGTGAGGTTACATTGTATTCAAAGTGGGCGTGGCCAGGTGCCACCACACAATTATGAACGTTGTGGAGTTTTTTCAGAAAGTAACCAAGGATGCTACCTTGTGCGAGCAGCCCTTCAGGGTCAGGTGGATCGTGGAGAGATTCGTCCACATCCAGGTTTTGGACCCATCAACTGGACGCCGAACTACCTTGTCGATCAAGTTGAGGATGTTGTCACAATCTCTGGTCATCATAGGACCAGGGATGTTTTTGCCATTATCCCTCTACTTGATGAATCTAAAGTTCCCAACCGGGAACGGATCGAAATTACTTATGATGGTCTGAAAAATCAGAAGGTTCCCATAGTCATCTATCTGCCGGGACCATTACCGTATGAATCAACTAAGGCTATCCCTTACAAATACGGTGCAACAACCATTGAAAATGGAAAGGAAATTCCATTACCCTCTGCCGTGAACATTGCAGACATCAGTCGAGTAACACGGAGTGGTCGAATCTTCAACCGAGGGATTGGGGAACATAACAAGGAAAAGGAACTTCAGACAGAAACTCCCGATCCACCAGTCGGTCAATCCAGTAATCCCGACCTTTCGAAAAATAATGATGAGATGCTGAAGCTCATCCAAAGGAGTAAATACAACATTGTTGATCAACTGTTACAGACTCCTTCAAAGATCTCGGTATTATCACTGTTACTCAGTTCAGAAGCGCACAGGGAGGCCCTACAGAAAGTCTTGGAGCAAGCCTTTATAGAACAGGATGTAACAATCAGACAGTTCGATAGTATTGTCTCTAACATCACTTCCTGCAACAATTTGGGATTTAGTGATGAGGAATTACCTGAAGAGGGTTGCCATCATAACATGGCACTCAATATCACAGTTAACTGCCAGGACGATGCGTTGGCCAGCGTACTGGTAGACACAGGGTCAGCCCTGAATGTTGTGCCGAAGTCCACTTTGAGGCAATTATCATTCAAAGGCCCTCCGATGAGAATCAGCGAGGTTGTCGTCAAAGCATTCGACGGATCCAGAAAAATGGTTATTGGCGAAGTTGATCTTCCCATAACTATTGGTCCTCACACTTTCCAAGTCACTTTCCAGGTTATGGACATCTGAACAACATACAGTTGTTTATTAGGAAGACCTTGGATACATCAGGCTGGAGCGGTTACATCAACCCTCCACCAAAAGCTAAAGTTCGTCAAGAACGATCAACTTGTCACAGTCTGTGGAGAACAGGCCTTGCTTGTGAGTAACTTGTCATCATCTACTGGTATAGAACCCGAGGAGGTTATTGGAACTCACTTCCAAGCACTGTCGGTGAGCAAGAACAATCAGTTCAAAGAAGGAACTTCCATTTCTTCATACAACGATGCTATCAAAGCGGTCGAGAGTACCAATACAACCGGATGGGGACAGCTTGTCATTCCTATTGACAATAAAACAAAGAAGGGTCTTGGTTTTTCTGTAACCTGTACCCAGATAGCTGCCAACGACGAAAGTCTTCATCCCCTTCAAAACTTCTTCCACTGTGGAGGTTTCCTCCACCCAGTGTCTCAGACAGTTCATGCTATCAATGAGGAAGATCCCTCTGACACAGAGGAAGAATTGATGTCCTATCTTAACAAGGATGGTTATATGTCTCAGGAAGAGGTGCCTACGCCATTTTGCTATCCCGCACAGAGTTCGAGATTTATACCAAGGTCAGACGTCGAAATGATATATGGAGATTGTGATCCGGAAGGATGTCGTGCTCCGCCAAATTCATTAGAGGAGGACACTCTGATGAAAGATAACTTTGACCACAACTACTATGGGCCAATGGATGGTCTGCCAATGTGGCAACCTTATCCAGGAAACTTGGGGCAAGAGAGTCAGCTGAACAATGAAAATCAGCTGACCGTCATTGAACAGAATACCTGTGTCCCCACCATGTCATGGGATCAACACTCAGATCATTCAGAAACTACTCAACATGAAGATGAATTCGCAACATTTGTAGGACTTGAATTCATCAACTATGCTTTTCCCGAGGTCAACATCATCGAGAGGGATGACTCCTCCCGTTTGAAAGAAGTGTGGGACACCTTGGGACAATCGAGTGGAAAGTACGACTATATGGTCAAGTACACTGCTCCCGAAAGCTCTCGTATCAGGTTCGAAGACATCCAGCCAACTGGATGGGGAGATACAGCTGAGAGCACAAATGTGAGGAAAAATACAACTGAGGGATCCTGCTACGACAACTCTGCCTGGGAGACAGATTCCAATGATCCTGCTCCACCAGAAATCAGCGTTATTTCTGAAGACAAATCAAGGAAGTGTAATACCCCAAAATTTGCTCTCCCTTTTGTCATCATAGCATAGCATTATCATATATCATATCATATCCCTCTCACTAGCATTTGCATTGCATATTTAACATAGAAAAATGAAGCATAGCATCCCTCTTACCATTAAGGCATGTGATCAAGGGAAAGATGGACAATCAAGAAATCACTCAAAGCACAAAAGGTAAAACAAGTTCACTCAAGGCAAGCCAAGAGGTCTTTCACGTCTCATACTATTTCAATTGATCATCCAAAACCTCAAGAAGGTGAGATTCAATAGGAGATTGAAGCACTACATCTTTCACTATGCAAGAGATCCAAAAAAATGAAGAAAAACCCTCAAAAGAGATGGTTCATTGGTTCAAAATCACCCTCAAGTGGCATATCTCATTATCCTTTAAGAGGATACACAACATACTCTGAGGAATTTGAAATTGAAGACTGCACATTTTTCCCCTAGGAGGTGGGTATCAAAATTAGGGTTTCCAATTAAATCAGGGCATCTTTGATTTTTTGGACAAAACTTGATGTCATGGTATTCTACATGTCCTTAAGTGTATGTGTGTGGAAAATTGCCTCTCAATTGGTTTTAGAAGTGGTTCAATTGGAAGAAAGATAAAAAAAATTAGGAAAATTGGGGCTAAGTCAAATAATCAGAGAAAAAAGTCAACTCTTGACTTTTTGAGCCCAAATTCATGAAATTCATGTTATATGTGACCAATGTACAAAATTTGATCAAGAAACTCCTAAGGGATCATGAAAAATCAAGATTTGAAAAGTTGCCATTTTTGGAAGAAGTAGGGTTTCCAAAAATAGTAATTTTTGGCCATTTTGCATCAGACTTTGAACCAAGGCCATTCAAAATTGGGACATCAAATGAAAATTCCACCAGGCCACAACAAAAGATCTTGTTTTAAGCTTCAAATCCATGTGTATAACATTTCCATTGGATAAGAATTGAGAGAGTTATGGATGATCAAAGTTGAGGAAAACTTGGGCAAAATGCAAGTCAGCTTGGGCAAGTCTTAGGTCATGCGCCATCATTTCTACAAACATGTGGTGGGCCAAATGTTTTGATCAATTACTCATGGTTAGAGGCCTCAAATGAAAAATCTTTCAACATGAAAGTTGTTCCTCTATGTGAGATCTTTAAAATTGGTGTTCATGATTTGTTCATTTGATCAAAGGATAAGAAGTTATGTTGAGTCCAATTTGGCATGATCATGCTGAAAACCCAGGTGCCATGCTTGCCTTGCCAATCAACCACTTGCTACGCCCATCAACCAGTCTGGGGTCCTTGAGTTTATGGTCATTTTGGAGCATGTTTAAGACCTCAATTCAATTCATTTCTCACACCAAACATGTCCTCTTACATCTCCTATTTCCAATGACTCCAAAAACTCTTCGAATTATTCATTGATTAAAAAGAAAATCATCACCAAATCACCATGTTTGCATTGGTTCCAAACTGTCATAAAAATCAGAAAAAACAAATGTTGTTGATGTTGTTCTTACAAAGCTTGCACGTGTATTACTCATACCAACTATCCATTGCCCTTTTAAACCAAGCACCTTTCATGAACACCATGGCACGTGTTCATTATACATTAAAATGGAAAGAACAAACTTGTAGAACAAGTTTGCTTGCTGCAGCATTTCAAGTTCACTCTCAATTCCACCATAGCTCACATGAACCACCATCACCATAACACAACCTTGCTAACTCGTCCCCTAACTAACTTGGCTCAGTTAGTTAGGATGGACTCACCTAAACCACCTCAACTCAGTTAACCAACTCAGGTTAACCATGGTTAGAGTTCACTATAAATCAAAGCTTCACTCACATTTCAACTTCTAACTTCATTTTCTCATTTTCATCTCAAAGCTCTCTCTACTTTCTCTCTGATTCTCTCACTTTCTTCATCAATTCTCTCAAAATTTCTTCTCTGAGTGCACGATACTTCATCTTCATCATCATCAATGGCACATGATTGAAGGAGATTCCATCACAATCCTCAATTTTGCTTCAAGTGTATTTCAGCATTAAATCTCTTTGCTCTCAAGATAACAAGTTACATCAGCATTTATTTTGCTTGATTTTGAAGCTGCAAGGTTGAAGAGCAAGTGTTTTCACTGGTTTTCTCAAGAATCTCCATGAGCCGCAAGTTCAGGTTCTAAAATTCTCAAACACTTCTCTCACTTTTTATTGATTATTTTGATGTTTCATGATGATATAAGCTTGATAGAAGCTCTTCTTACTCCGGCTAGTTGATAGGCCTTGTAGAGGCTTAGATTCAAAAGTTAGGGCATATCTTCTTCTCCTCTGTTCTTTGTGTACGTGTTTGTTATGTGAAAAATAGTGGTGTATTCATGATCTCCATTATCTCAGCTTCATTTTGGTATGCGCATTGTGTGTTTTGGTGAACATGTGAGTTTGCAGGTGGTGGCTGTTGGCCGGAGAAGATGACCGGAGGTCCTTCTCCGGCCGGTGACTGGAAATGCTAGGGTTTTGTTTGTTTTAATCATAGCCGTTGATTTGGTTTCATCGTGTGGCTCGTGTGATGACAACACATAAAAATGTCACATGCCTTGCACATGTTTTATTTTTAATCAGAGTGACATGCATGTGGTGCAGTGCATGGTATGTAGTGTGTGCCTTCATGTGCGTGCGTTGGATTAGTCTACTTTGACTATTGTGTGGACTTGACTTGATCCAAGGGTGATAATTGCTTGACTTTTGTTTGACTGAGTGTGCACCATTGTTGGTATGGATTGCGCAGATGTGGACTGGACTAAATTTCTATTTGCACCGTGTGTTTCAAAGCCCAAACCATTTTGAACTGATAATTTGCTATGCATGCACCACCTCTCTTATTTCCATTTCTTTTTATTTTCTTCATTTTATGCATGTTTCCTTTTTAATTTTTAAAATTACCAAAAATCATCATAAAATTCTAGAAAAATTCATGAACATTATCAAGACATTTAGAAAAATTTTGATATTTTTATTTTATGATTTATGACATTTTTGCCCCAGTTTCATAATTTTATTTGAATTTCCATTTGTGTGCATTCCAAATGTGATGCATGAATTTGTATAATTTTTTTCTTGCTCATTATAAATTTTTTGGACTTGATTCTTTTTGCATTGATTCACTAATACATTGAACCATGTTAGGTGATTTTTGTTTGATTTTTTAGATCATTTTATGACATGTTTGATGCTTGTCTTTGCACTATTTTGCTTGATGTTTCAACTTGACCTAATTGCATTGTTTAAAGTCTTTTTACTTTGAATTTTTACATGCTATCTTGATGTATTATTCACTTATGATTTAGACCATCTAATGCCATGCTTGTATAATTTTCATAAGTCCATTTGATTTTTGTTTGATGCATTATATTTGAAACATAATAACATGTCATATCATTCTAATTTTAGTGCATGTTTACATGAATTCTTTGGTGCATATTTGTATGATCATTTGCATATTTTGTGAGCTATTCATGTGACATTATAGGTCATTGGTACACATTATAGGTCATCTTTACATGTTCATTTCAACTTGAATTTTGTGCATCCTTAACATGTATTGTTTGCACTTTCCTTTTGAACTTCCACTTCACTTCTTCTTCTATTACTTCTTGAATGTCTTGATGTTGATTCATGAATATTTTTTAGATGTTTATAAACCATTTTTCATTTAGTTTCAATTCTGATCCTTAGATTACATGTTCCATTTATGCATGTTCCTTCCCTTTCTTTTCATCTTTCATCTATCCTTTCTTATGGAAACATGTTTGAGTGTTATGGATGATGATTGTTGCTTATTCATTGGAACTTGTATGACGATATTCACTTGTTGTCCATATGATGCACATTCTGGTTGTGGTCTTAAGATTTTATTTTTCATCTCATTCTTTTGAACTTTATTGTGTATTAAGTACTTTTTACTTCTTATACTTCTTATACATGCTTACTAACCATGTAGGGGCTTTGGTAAGTTGAAATTGGGTGTGGATAAGGAATCCACATTCAAACTTCTTTCCTTTCATCTTTTACAATTCAATATTGTGTTTTGTTAAGCACTTATGTGTTTACTTTGATTAACTCATTACTTTCCCTTTTAAGT
Organism: Lathyrus tuberosus; assembly: GCA_022829125.1. Classification (NCBI taxonomy): domain Eukaryota; kingdom Viridiplantae; phylum Streptophyta; class Magnoliopsida; order Fabales; family Fabaceae; genus Lathyrus; species Lathyrus tuberosus. The sequence continues at coordinate 13,689,816 of JALAZF010000110.1, forward strand.
TACAATTCATCTTCTATTTTAGAAGTGAATTGTTTAATTCATTCCTTCTTTAGACTTTAGGTTTTGCAACCTCACAAACCATTAGGATCACTCCCTTAACTAATCAATTAGGATTGAGTCTTAGTTCACATAGATTTTACCTTTATCTCCCATTTGAGTCTTTCATCTTCTCATCTCAAAGAAAATTCAAAATATCTAATAAAGGTAGGCATCTATTGCATTTACGCCTTTCATATAAAGAAAAGATTATAAGGGGTCTTCTCTTATAATCTTAGAATGTCTAGCATATAGTCCATCTTGGGTCAATGTGTTAAACATTCGATCTTGTATGAGGGACTTAAATGCAATACTTGTTGAAGGTACAAATAAAAAACACTTCTTCATTCCATAATCAACAAAAACACTTAATAATTACAAGTATGCTAGTGTGTTTGAACCTTGACAATTGGAACTAAGTGTGGGGGTCTTCTTCACTCTTAGTGTACTTTCTTACTCATTCAATCTTGGAATGTGAGAATTTATACATTCCAATGACCAAGATTTGGATACACTATCATGTGCAAACAAATGAACAATTCTTGCTTAAAAGACAAAAACAAACAATAACGTCTTTCCTTCGGGAATTCTTTTCTCATCTCACTCACTCTCAACGTACGAACGTGCTTCTCCTCGTTCTCTTGCAAGATGGTAACGCACTCGGACCAGCGAGCCTGCAACACCTGAGCTAGAACGTTAGCTGTTCTCTAAAAAACACAAATAATCCATCCCTAGTGAGGGGAACTACGTCGCTCTGATTCTCATCCTCATGATGAGATACGTAGGCAGTGGGGTAGGGCCCATGCGAGCACTTCTTTTATTTTCCCTACATTTGTTCTTCTTTCTCTTTCCATTCCTTTTCCAGTTCTTTTTCCAGCATCTTTCCTTACACCCTTTGATCGAGACAAGCAAGCGTGGATCCCATCGGGTACGATAGACGCGTGGGGGTGCTAATACCTTCCTCGCGCGTAACCGACTCCCGAACCCAGTTCCATTGGTCGCAAGACCATGCTTTTCCTTCCCTTCAGGTTTATGCGGTGTTTCCTTTCCCTTTCTCGGGATAAATACACATTGCTGGCGACTCTGTTTCGGTGCCACTTTCGCGTTTGTACTTGGATGAAAATCCCGGGAGCGACAGCTGGCGACTCTGCTGGGGACAGGTTGACCTATTGCTGGTCCATCCTAAGCGAGTCGATCCTAGCGCTTGTTTGCTTTTCTTTCATTGGGTGTTTACTATTATCTTGTATTTGCTGTTTACTATATTTATTATTGTACCATATTTACAGCATGTTAGCATTTACATTTCATATATTATACTGTGTTGCACTGTTCTGTCTGTTTGGCGGGATGGGATTTCTGAGAGATGAGCCCAGTACACAGGCTCGAGTATACACTTAGATTTAGAGTGGAGAGTAGTGGGACCTACGTGCCATCTATGTACATTGGGTAATCACGAAATTCACAGCTAGACGAGGCTATCTTGGGACCCATCATGGCGTACGCATCTTGCGTATTCCAGGATGTCGATCTAGAGAGCTGTTGACTCTAGTGACCGATCATGAGAACCTTAGTGGAAACATCTCTCTTTAGTGATGACAGTGGCAGACCACATTCTGTGGCAAACCCACTCGCACCCGAGGGCCCACTTTGGAACTTGTATAGGATGACCTTTATTTTCTAAGGTGAGTCAGTGGACGACCTCTTTGATTGGCATAACATTGTATCCTACGGGCTGAATGTGCTATTGCTTCTCAAACCTCCAAAGCTGACAAGCCTTGTTTTCTAGGAACCACATATGAGTATGGGTGGGATGTTTACAAGTTTGCAGGTAACCCATCCTCCTACATACCTTATTTGTGATTCTATGATTGTTACAGACAGTGTATCCTACGACAGTGGTTTGAGTATTCATCTCAGATATATTGCCAGATTCAGTTCAGAGACACAGTGCACACAGTTCAACACAGACACAGACACCTGGATACCTGATCACATGCCTTTTGCATTTACATACTCATATCATAACAGGTTATGTTTGTCATTTTCAGGTACCTACAATATTGTCTGATTCCAATCATGAGTTCCCAAAAAGTTGAGGTTAAAAGGAAGAACAATGTGTCGTATAAATTCCCTGATCCTAAGCTGGATTTATTGAACAAGATAATAGGCATGGCTGGTTCTGGCGTTCTCAGCACTTTTCAGAAGGAATATGGAGAGCTGATTAAAATGGTATGTGCATTCACAAAGTATGAGAAGGATGGGTTGCACACTTTCTTACAGTTCTATGAACCATCAATGAGATGTTTCCTGTTCCCTGACTACATTTTGATGCCCACTTTGGAGGAATTCTCATTTATTTTGGGAATTCCAGTCACGTCTTCTATACCGTATTTTTCTGAAGGTGCTCTTACCCCCAAAGTATTTGCTGATGTTCTACATCTGGACCTGTTTGTTGTGAAAAGTGGCCTGAGTAAACTTAAAGAAGATGAAGGATTTCATTTGGAGTTTCTTTTCCAACAAGCTCAGGAAGCTTCCAAGGCTAAAAATTGGACTACTTACAATGCTGTGTTAGCTCTTTGTATCTATGGTTTGTTCCTTTTCCCCGGTCAACCTGACTTTATTGATATGCAGGCGATGAAAGTGTTCGTTTCGAAGAATCCGATTCCTACCCTACTAGGGGATTTTTATTACTCAGTACACTACAAAAATGAGAAGGGAAGAGGAAGTCTGGTTAGTTACTGTACCCAATTGTTATGTCATTGGCTTTTCAAACATTTACCTCGAACTGGTGCTTTCGTAGAAACTACTGAGACAATGAAATGGTCCAAGAGATTGATAGGTTTGACTGCCAATAACATCATTTGGTTTGATCCCAAATTACTGACAATAGAGCTTACTGTCAAATGTGGAAGTTTTCCGAATGTGCCTCTACTTGGAAGAAGAGGTGGGATTAATTACAACCCGGTGTTGGCTGTTAGACAATTTGGTTACGCTTCGAGAAATCCTCCTGCTGATGAAGAGATTAGTGCCTCTCTGTTTTTCGTGGGAACCAAGAATGAAAGAGTGCCAGAAGTAGTAAATGCCTGGAAATTTAGGCAAAAAGAGGGAAAGTTAAGTTTTGGAAAAGGAGACTGTAGATCATACCCTGACTACGATGTTTGGATCGAGATGAAGGTCAAAGAGCTGTTGCTACCCTTTTCAAGAGAGATTCTCTTATGTCCAAATCAACACTCCATGGTACCGGCTGAAGAGTGCGAGAAATGGAAGAAAATGGTCAGAGAGTTGCAGATAGAGAACTCTGGAATGAGCAGATGTCTTCAGAAAGCTTTGGCTGACAACAAAGATTTGGAGAAGAGAGCCCTGAAAGAGGAGAAAATCTTGGCAGATAAAGAAGAAGATTTTGATGATAGAGCTCGGTACTTCCGGAAACTTACTTTGGGAGCAGATGATACTAGTCAGGCTCACAAGACTACAAAGCAGGCATTAGCCCGAAGCAAGGATTCATTAGCTAAACTTTGTCAAGCTTGGGATGAAGTCAGAATTGAAAACTCTGAATTGCTGACCCAGTTAAAAGATAAAGATGAAGAGCTGAAGAAAGCACATGTAGAAAGAAGAAGGTATCGAGAGGATCTTGGAAAAAGTCAAGAACAGGCAAGGAATGCTGAAGATAAGCTGAAAATTGCCAACAAAGAGCTTGAAGATGTCACGGCAGATCTGAAGCTGGGTAAAATTCAAGCTGGAATCAAGAGGCGTAAAGGAGCCAATGAAGATGAAGCCCTGCTGATGCACATGGGTTCATTAGCTGATGCATTGGAAAAAAGGGACATCGTAATCAAATAGCTGATTGAGAAGCCACATCATCAGCGTACCCGCATCCTGTTCGAAGAGATTAAGTATTCCAGCCAGAAGTTGAAAGATGTAGAGCTATCAGATTAATGATTTTTGTCATTTCTTTGTAATTGGCAATGGTTACCATCAGAATTGTTGATGGATCCATTTGACTATTTGTTTCTTTTTCTGTTGCTGAAACTATGACAAATGTGCTTGAAAACTTTTGGGAATTTGTATGAAAGGAGATATTTCTGTTCACAATTTCTAGTCTTTAGATATATGTGACGTGATAAGATATTTGCACACTGGCACACTACAAAATCACTATTTCTGGTCATCAGATATTTGTGATTGGCGTATATGAATATCTCTTCATGGCAAAACTCAATAATCATGATTTCTAGTCGTCAGGAATTCGTGGTTACGATTAGAATCAGGATATGAAAAGTATCTTGAAATGACAAACATAACTGTGCATTTGCATTTGCATAGCATATCATTTTTGCATTGCAGGTTTTCTTTTTGCAGGCGCCTGCTAACCTTTATTTGGTTTTCAGGCATGATAGCTGATACCCCAGTCCACCGATATTCTACCCGACGCAATCAAGCCAGGGTCATGGAACAAGTTCAGACTGAATTAGCTGATTTGAGGGGGAGGATGGAGCAGTTCATGAACCTTATGCAGGGGATTGCTCAAGGTCAGCAAGAGCTGAGGGCCGGTCAGGAAACTATGAGGGTTGGCCAATATGCTATGAGAGTCACTATTCAGAGGCTGGAGACTGAAATCCTAAATCGCAATGTGCGCACTCCTCCTGTTGGCACCATCCCTGCTTGTGGGGTGCATCTGGGATTTTATAATAATGAGGATGGTCAAGATGACCAGTTTACTGCATTCAACAATGACATGGGTTTCTACAATGAAGACCGGAAGTACGAAGGGTTGGATGAAAGACTCAAAGCTATTGAGAGCCAAAATCCTCTGGGAATTGACGTAGAAGACATGGGTCTCGTGCAAGGTGTGAGAATCCCTCCCAAGTTCAGGCTCCCTACATTGGATAAGTACAATGGTAGTACCTGTCCCAAAACACATTTGCAAGCTTACAATCGCAAGATTTCTGCTTATACTGAAGACCAGAAGCTCTGGATGTATTTTTTCCAGGACAGCCTATCAGGCGCCTCCCTGGAATGGTACGTTAAGCTGGACAGGGTTCATATAAAGAGCTGGAAGGATTTGTGCGCTGCGTTTCTGAAGCAGTATCAATATAATTTGGATATGGCGCCCAATCGTACTCAGCTGCAGAGTATGACTCAGGATCCTAAGGAGTGCTTTAAGTAGTACGCACAGAGATGGAGGGAATTGGCTGCTCGAGTTCAACCACCCTTGGCTGATCGTGAGATGGCTGATATGTTCATGAGCACACTCCAAGGGCCGTATTTGGATAGATTGGCTGCGTGTCCTTCCACAGGGTTTGCCGACATTGTTATTGTTGGGGAACGAATAGAGAGTTTGCTGAAGTTGGGTAAGATTCAAGACGTCAGTGGGACTAGTGCTTCGAGTTCGAGGAAACCCTTCGCTAATGGACCAAGGAAAAGAGAAGGGGAGTCCAGTTCTGTGCATAGAGGAGGGGGCAGAGGTAGGATTCAGTCCTATCATCAGGTGGATGTTGTAACCATTCTGGTTCCAGCAGGACAGCAAGCTCCGGATCAGTAAGCTAGACCCCGATTCCAGACTAGTAGACCAAGGGACCATAAGTTTGATCCCTTGCCTATGACATATGCAGCTTTGTTACCACAATTGTTCAGAGAGAAGTTAGTTGAACTTCGGACTATGAGGCCGCTAGATGCTGGAAAATTGCCTTAGGGTTATGATGCTAACGCTCGATGTGAATTTCATTCTGGTGCGCAAGGTCACTCGATAGAAAAATGCTGGGCTTTTCAACATAAGGTTCAGGACTTGATTGACGCAAAAGCTATTAATTTCTCTAAGCTGCCGAATGTTCATGATAATCCAATGCCCCATCATGGAGGTGCAAGCATGAATGCTATTTCTGATGGTGAGAAATTGAATCTGATTACCGATGTTAATTTGGTAAAGACTCCGCTGTTGATTGTAAAAGAGCGTTTGTTAAAAGGAAAGGTATTTCCTGGATGTGGCTCTGATTGTGAGGATTGTCCGAGACAGATTAATGGCTGCAGTAAGTTGAAAGTTGGACTGCAGGATCTTATGGACGAAGGAAGCCTTCAGTTTGATAAAATAGAGAAGGAAAAAGATGTTTCTGCCGTTACCATCTATTATAATCCAGTTGAAATACAGGTGCCTGTTGAAGCTCCTGTTGCTATCATCGTACCCGAGAGGCCGAGACCAGTTACGATTATGGTTCTTGAATCTGCTTCTTATGTGTCTAATAGGGCAGTTCTGTGGTAATATGGAACCACTACTCATCAAGGAGGAAGTCACCAGAAAGCAGAGGCTGCTGTTGGTACCAGTGTTGAGAATGTCAGTGGACCAAGTGGTTTCACCAGGAGTGGTCGACTATTTGCTCCCCATACTCTAAGGAGTGATAAAGAAGCAGAAGCCGCTGCAAGAGCAAAAGGAAAACAGGTTGTTGACGACAAGGTGCCTGTTCAGGAAGAGGACCCTAAAGTCAATTTTGATAGTGATGTTGAGGAATTTATGAGGATTATCAAAAATAGCGATTACAAGATCATTGATCAGCTCAATCAGACACCCTCTAAAATCTCAATATTATCCCTATTAATGAGTTCAGATGCACACCGGGCTGCCTTGTTGAAAGTTTTGAATATGGCATACGTTCCCCAAGAAATTACTATGAATTAGTTGGAAGGAGTAATTTCTAATGTCAATATGAGCCACGGGTTGGGGGTTTACAAATAAGGATTTGACTCCAGATGGACGTAATCACAACAAAGCGTTGCACATCACACTTGAATGCAAAGGAGATGTTTTGTCGCATGTGCTGGTCGACACAGGTTCTTCCTTGAATGTGTTACCCAAAAAGGCCCTGATGAAAATTGAAGTAGATGGATTGATTCTTAGACCCAGCGATCTGATTGTGAGAGCTTTCGATGGATCTCAAAGATCGGTGTTTGGAGAGGTAGAACTACCAATACAGGTTGGCCCACAGGTATTCAAGACAATCTTTCACGTCATGGACATTCAGCCTGCTTATAGCTGTTTGTTGGGCCGACCGTGGATTCACGCAGCAGGCGCAGTTACCTCCACACTTCATCAAAAGCTCAAATACGTGTTCGAGGGTCAAGTGGTCACTGTTTGCGGTGAGGAAGATATATTTGTGAGTCATCTATCCACTTTCAAATATGTGGAAGTGGATGGAGAGATTCATGAAACCCTGTGCCAGTCTTTTGAAGCCCTGAATATCAACAAATCCCCAGAATATGCTTCAGCATCAGTGGTGTCACATGTGCCAGTTGGGCCGAGTGCATCAATTGTGTCCTACAAACAGGCCAGAGAAGTGGTTGAAAGCGGGAACGCCCAAGGTTGGGGTAAAGTTATTGACGTGTTCGTGAAAGAAGATAAGTTTGGCATTGGATACCAATCGGGCCGGACGCCAGTTCCCCGATTCCGTGGGCCAACCAATTTCAACAGTGGAGGAATTATCAACCCTAATCAGTCCTGCTCAGCAATAGAAGATGACGCTGAAAGCTCAGATTACCTGGACAGATGGGTGTATGCACTGGCTCCGGGCGAGGCATTGCAAAACTAGTCTAGTGAAGAAATCATTCATGTTGTACACCATTCAGAGTAATAATTCTTGTCTTTCATAATGCATGAAATCCCACACTCTGCCCAAGATGTGAGGATCCATTTATAGGGCCACCATATTTTCTCATATAATGTTCAAATATCAATAAAGAGGACGTTTTTGTTTACAAATTTGTGTTCCTTTATTCCTTCTTTATTTTTATTTTTGCACAAAGAAAATTAAAAATGATAATGCACTTTCTTTTCTTTTGTTTTCAAGCAAAAATAATCTAAAATAAAGCATCAATCCAATCATGCAGACTTGATTTTGTGAATTCCTCTGAAAATGATTCTATTATGCCCACGTATGATTTCGACAATCCGATCTATCAAGCTGAGGAAGAAAGTGATGAAGACTATGAACTCCCGAAAGAGTTGGCTAGATTGTTGAAACAGGAAGAAAGGACCATTCAGCCTCATCAGGAAGCTCTTGAGGTTATCAATATTGGTTCAGAAGAAAGCAAGAAAGAAATCAAGATCGGTGCAAGTCTGCGGGCTGATGTAAAGCAAGAGCTGATAGTCATGCTACGTGAATACGTTGACATCTTTTCTTAGTCATATCAAGATATGCCAGGTTTAGATACAGACATAGTTGTGCATAACCTACCATTGAAAGAGGACTATCCACCGGTCAAGCAAAAGCTGCGCAGAACGAAACCAGAAATGGCTTTGAAAATCAAGGAAGAAGTACAGAAACAGTTGGATGCAGGTTTTCTGGCAGTAACCAACTATCCTCCCTGGGTGGCCAATATAGTACCGGTGCCAAAGAAAGATGGCAAGGTCAGAATATGCGTGGATTACAGAGATCTCAACAGGGCGATCCCTAAAGATGACTTTCCACTCCCTCATATTGATGTGCTGGTCGACAATACTGCTCAGTTTTCAGTGTTCTCATTAATGGATGGATTCTCCGGGTACAATCAGATAAAGATGGTGCCTGAAGACATGGAGAAGACGACATTCATTACCCCGTGGGATACCTTCTGTTACAAAGTAATGCCTTTTGGGTTGAAAAACGCAGGGGCAACTTATCAAAGAGCAATGGTGACGTTATTCCACGATCTAATTCATAAAGAGATCGAGTGCTATGTGGATGACATGATTGCTAAATCAAAGACAGAAGAGGAACATCTGATCAACTTGAAGAAGTTGTTTGAGAGGTTGAGGAAATTCAGGTTGAGACTGAATCCTAACAAGTGTACTTTCGGCGTGCGGTCCGGAAAATTGCTTGGTTTCATTGTCAGTGAAAAAGGAATAGAGGTTGATCCTGCTAAAGTGAAAGCTATACAAGATATGCCTGTACCGAGAACTGAGAAAGAAGTTCGCGGCTTTCTAGGGAGATTGAACTACATTTCAAGGTTCATATCTCACCTAACTGCCACCTACGAACCGATATTCAAAATGCTAAGAAAAGATCAAACGGTCAGGTGGAATGATGATTGTCAAAATGCATTCGATAAAATAAAAAGATATTTGTAGGAACCTCCGATTCTGATACCTCCAGTTCAAGGGAGACCACTGATTATGTACTTGACAGTGCTCGAAGGATCCATGGGTTGTGTTTTCAATCAACACGACGAGACAGGTAGGAAAGAACATGCTATCTACTACCTGAGCAAGAAGTTTACAGATTGTGAATCACGTTATTCAATGCTTGAGAAGACATGTTGTGCACTCGCATGGGCCGCCAAGCGATTGAGACAATATATACTGACACATACAACCTTGTTGATCTCAAAATTGGATCCGGTCAAGTATATTTTTGAGAAACCAGCGCTTACAGGCAGAGTTGCAAGGTGGCAGATGGTACTGGCAGAGTACGATATTCAATTTATTTTGCAAAAAGCAATCAAAGGAAGTATACTGTCAGATTATCTTGCGCAACAGCCTCTTGATGATTACCAGCCCATGAAGTTTGATTTCCCTGATGAGGACATCATGTTTCTCAAAGCGAAAGACTGCGAGGAACCACTTCTGGAGGAGGGGCCTGACCCTGAGTCCAAATGGAGTTTGATGTTTGATGGGGCAGTTAATATGAATGGGTGCGGAGTTGGTGCAGTTCTCATTATGCCAGAAGGTGTTCACATGCCCTTCACTGCCCGAGTAACTTTCGGGTGTACCAACAATGAAGCAGAATACGAAGCTTGCATACTAGGGATTGAGGAGGCTATTGATTTACGAATCAAGACCATTGATATCTTTGGTGATTCAGCACTGGTAATCAATCAAGTAAAGGGAACTTGGCATATACATCAGCAGAATTTGATTTTGTATAGAGATTATACGAGGAGATTGCTGACATTCTTTACAACTGTCAAGTTGTACCATGTTCCCAGAGATGAAAATAAGTTTGCAGACGCCTTGGCCACTATATCTTCGATGATAAAAGTGCACGGTTGGAACTTTGTACCCAGGATTGATGTATCTCATCTTGATAGACCTGCTTTTGTGTTTGAGGTTGATGTAGTGTCTGACGACAAGCCTTGGTACCATGACATTAAATGCTTCTTGGAAAATCAAGAATACCCGCCTGTGGCATCTTCCAATGACAAGAAGACATTAAGAAGGCTAGCCAGTGGTTTCTTCTTGACTAAAGATGGCGTGCTGTATAAAAGAAATTTTGACACGGTTCTGCTCAGATGCGGGGATAGACACGAGGTAGACCTGTTGATGATTGAAGTGCACGAAGGCTCTTTCGGTACCCATGCCTGAGGACATGCGATGGCTAAGAAATTGTTGAGATTGGGGTATTATTGGTTGACAATGGAGTCAGATTGCTGCAAGTATGCTCGCAAGTGTCACAAATGCCAAATCTATGACGACAAAGTACACGTTCCTCCAAATCCATTGAGTATCATGTCCTCTCCGTGGCCCTTTGCAATGTGGGGCATTGATATGATTGGGAAAATTGAGCCTACTGCTTCAAACGGCCATCGTTTCATCTTGATCGCCATTGATTACTTCACTAAATGGGTTGAAGCAGCATCTTATGCCAATGTCACTAAGCAAGTGATAGCTCGTTTCTTGAAACGAGATATCATTTGTCGATATGGAGTTCCCGAGAGAATCATTACTGATAATGGTTCTAATTTGAATAATAAGATGATGGCTGAGCTATGCCGGGACTTCAAAATCGAGCATCACAATTCTTCTCCGTACCGTCCAAAGATGAATGGCGCGGTCGAAGCGGCCAACAAAAATATCAAGAAGATTGTGCAGAAGATGGTTGTCACTTACAAAGATTGGCATGAGATGTTACCATTGGCTTTGCATGGGTATCGAACATCAGTCCGCACGTCCACTGGGGAAACACCATACTCACTTGTATATGGTATGGAGGCAGTTCTACCGGTCGAAGTTGAGATTCCTTCTCTCTGAGTATTGATGGACGTTAAGCTAGAGGAAGTTGAATGGGTACGAGCCAGATTTGATCAGCTGAGCCTTATTGAGGAGAAGCGACTAGCAGCAGTATGTCATGGCCAGCTATACCAGCGCAGAATGAAGAGGGCATTCGATCAAAAGGTTCGACCTCAAGTTTACAAGGTCGGAGATGTGGTAATCAAGAGAATACTTCCTCCGAGTACAGATCACAGGGGCAAATGGACTCCTAATTATGAAGGTCCATTCGTGGTTAAAAAGGTTTTCTCAGGTGGAGCCTTATTGCTGACAACCATGGATGGTGAAGACTTTTCATCCCCTGTTAATTCAGATGCAGTTAAAAAATACTTCGTATAAATAGACCCGCTGGATAAAATAAAAAGAATCCAGGCAAAAAAGGGCATCCCGGCGAACCAAAAACAGAATAAAGGTTCGGGCAAAAATTAGGGATATAAATAAAAAAATTTGTACACCCGGTAAGTTGAAAACCCGAAAGGGCAACTTAGGCAAAAATGGGTATCTCGGTGGATTGAAAACCTGAAAAGGCGATCCACGCAAAAGAGGGATTTAAGCGAATGACTACAGTCTGAATTAATCTGTACGTTCTCTACTCTTCAGCAAACTAGCAAAGTTTCCGAAGGAGGAATTGTTCCTATCACGAGCTTCCGAAGGCGAAGATAGTCAAGAGAGTTGGAATACATACTGGCTATAACAGAATCAGAAATCAGTTGGAATCCAGTTTCCGCATTATCATTAGGATAGGTTTCTTTTCTCAATTTTATGGCAATCAACTCTTTCAGGGGTTTGCTTCCGATTGTAAATTCGCCGATTTTGGCATTTCTCAATAAAATTGAATATTCAGTCACAAGTTTTTATTTTCATTTTACTGTTTTGTTTGCAAAAACGTCTGATTTTGATAATAAAACATTGCTTTGAAAATATCTTGGCCTTGCAAAAACATACAAAAAAAAGACAATTAAAATTACTTTGCTTGTTGGACAACCTTAGATGGTGGACTCGAAAAACCACGCAATATCCTGGGGCATGTGCATATATTTTTTCTGTTGCAGGTAATGAGCACGATCGATCCAAGCAGCACGAAACTCATCTCTCAGCATAATCGACAGATATTTGCTATGACTTGATACCGTTGTATCTTATTAAGTCGATTCTTCCATTCAAGATTTCCCACCGGGTTTTGTGACGACAACGGTTGTCGAAGATTGAATTCTTCTGTGTTGATAACGGTTATTAATACAGTGAGCACTCCATGTCCACAACGAGTGCAAATCCTCCGGTACCTCGCTGATGATGTGAAGGGTAGTTCAGAACAGGGTGTTCGTCTAAGAGTTTGAAAACGCTTGGTTTTATATAAAATCCTCTTAAAAGACGAAGCTTCTCGCAGTAACATTCCCTGTGGCGTTTATTCTCAGCAGGATTTACCAGCAAGTGGTAGTGTCATATTTCCCGCAGGTTTCAGCATGTGAAATTTGTCTAAGAATAATCCCCAGCGGAGTTGTTGACCATCCCAAGCCTGGGGCATTTTGAATTTCCCCAGCAAAAGATGTTCCCGGTCTGTTGTCCCCAGTAGAGTTTGAGGACGTTTGGTCTTCTGTAAAACCCTCTCAAAAGGCATTCCCCAGTAAGGTCTAAATAGATCGATGGACCCGCTTCTTCAGCAAAGTGTCCGCATATGATATTACCCAGCCGGTGGTGTAATTCTCAGCATTGCTCAAAGTCCAATTTATTTTTGGCGTACAGACAGTTGTTCTTGTTATTCCATCAGGTGGGATAATATCGCAGATGGTTGTTCCAGTAGGTGGGGTGATCATTATATACAGTTTGTTCATATTATTCCAGCAGGTGGGATAGTATTGCAGGTGGTTGTTCCAGCAGGTGGAGTGATCATTTGGCGAAGCTTCCAAAGCCGGTTTGGTAAGCACCAAAGTCCAACGACAGTTTGGCAAAGTTGCAAAAAGTCCATCTGAAGATGGCAAGTTTGAGATTCCAAAGCCGGTTTGGTAATCATTGAAGTCCAACGACAGATTGGCCAAAATCCAACACGAATTGGTAAAAGTCCAACGACAGTTTGGCAAAGCTGCAAAAAGTCCATCTGAAGATGGCAAGTTTGAGATTCCAAAGCCGGTTTGGTAATCATTGAAGTCTAACGACAGATTGGCAGAAATCCAACACGAATTGGTAAAAGTCCAACGACAGTTTGGCAAAGCTGCAAAAAGTCCATCTGAAGATGGCAAGTTTGAGATTCCAAAGCCAGTTTGGTAATCATTGAAGTCCAACGACAGATTGGAAGAAATCCAACGACAGATTGGTAGAAATCCAGCACGAATTGGTAAAAGTCCAATGACAGATTGGCAGAAATCCAACACGAATTGGTAAAAGTCCAACGACAGATTCGCAGAGCAGCTCAAGTCCATCGACAGTATGGCAAGCCAGTAGTCGCCTGGCGTCGTTCAAAAAGACATCGTTGCAAGTCCATCGACAGTATGGCAAGCCAGTAGTCGCCTGACGTCGTTCAAAAAGACATTGTTGAAATTCCATCGACAGTATGGCAAGCCAGTAGTCGTCTGGCGTCGTTCAAAAGACAAATCTCTCCGACAACGTTTCATTGAAGTTTCAATCCAGCAGTCTCGTTGGGTTTATATCCATTTTGTTCTTCATCATACAGAGCAAATTTTTGGTTATATTTGGTATTCAATCACTAAATACCTTGAAAGTCTGAAAGCAATCGCTTTCAGTCATTTAGGTCTACAGCGTTTGAATAGGGGCAGCTGTAACATAGAAAAATGAAGCATAGCATCCCTCTCATTAGCATTTGCATTACATATTTAACATAGAAAAATGAAGCATAGCATCCCTCTTACCATTAAGGCATGTGATCAAGGGAAAGATGGACAATCAAGAAATCACTCAAAGCACAAAAGGTCAAACAAGTTCACTCAAGGCAAGCCAAGAGGTCTTTCATGTCTCATACTATTTCAATTGATCATCCAAAACCTCAAGAAGGTGAGATTCAATAGGAGATTGAAGCACTACATCTTTCACTATGCAAGAGATCCAAAAAAATGAAGAAAAACCCTCAAAAGAGATGGTTCATTGGTTCAAAATACCCTCAAGTGGCATATCTCATCATCCTTTAAGAGGATACACAACATACTCTGAGGAATTTGAAATTGAAGACTGCACATTTTTCCCCTAGGAGGTGGGTATCAAAATTAGGGTTTCCAATTAAATCAGGGCATCTTTGATTTTTTGGACAAAACTTGATGTCATGGTATTCTACATGTCCTTAAGTGTATGTGTGTGGAAAATTGCCTCTCAATTGGTTTTAGAAGTGGTTCAATTGGAAGAAAGATAAAAAAATTAGGAAAATTGGGGCTAAGTCAAATAATCAGAGAAAAAAGTCAACTCTTGACTTTTTGAGCCCAAATTCATGAAATTCATGTTATATGTGACCAATGTACAAAATTTGATCAAGAAACTCCAAAGGGATCATGAAAAATCAAGATTTGAAAAGTTGCCATTTTTGGAAGAAGTAGGGTTTCCAAAAATAGTAATTTTTGGCCATTTTGCATCAGACTTTGAACTAAGGCCATTCAAAATTGGGACATCAAATGAAAATTCCACCAGGCCACAACAAAAGATCTTGTTTTAAGCTTCAAATCCATATGTAGAACATTTCCATTGGATAAGAATTGAGAGAGTTATGGATGATCAAAGTTGAGGAAAACTTGGGCAAAATGCAAGTCAGCTTGGGCAAGTCTTAGGTCACGCGCCATCATTTCTACAAACATGTGGTGGGTCAAATGTTTTGATCAATTACTCATGGTTAGAGGCCTCAAATGAAAAATCTTGCAACATGAAAGTTGTTCCTCTATGTGAGATCTTCAAAATTGGTGTTCATGATTTGTTCATTTGATCAAAGGATAAGAAGTTATGTTGAGTCCAATTTGGCATGATCATGCTAAAAACCCAGGTGCCATGCTTGCCTTGCCAATCAACCACTTGCTACGCCCATCAACCAGTCTGGGGTCCTTGAGTTTATGGTCATTTTGGAGCATGTTTAAGACCTCAATTCAATTCATTTCTCACACCAAACATGTCCTCTTACATCTCCTCTTTCCAATGACTCCAAAAACTCTTCAAATTATTCATTGATTAAAAAGAAAATCATCACCAAATCACCATGTTTGCATTGGTTCCAAACTGTCATAAAAATCAGAAAAAACAAATGTTGTTGATGTTGTTCTTACAAAGCTTGCACGTGCATTACTCATACCAACTATCCATTGCCCTTTTAAACCAAGCACCTTTCATGAACACCATGGCACGTGTTTCATTATACATTAAAATGGAAAGAACAAACATGTAGAAAAAGTTTGCTTGCTGCAGCATTACAAGTTCACTATCATTTCCACCATAGCTCACATGAACCACCATCACCATAACACAACCTTGCTAACTCGTCCCCTAACTAACTTGGCTCAGTTAGTTAGGATGGACTCACCTAAACCACCTCAACTCAGTTAACCAACTCAGGTTAACCATGGTTAGAGCTCACTATAAATCAAAGCTTCACACACATTTCAACTTCTAACTTCATTTTCTCATTTTCATCTCAAAGCTCTCTCTACTTTCTCTCTGATTCTCTCACTTTCTTCATCAATTCTCTCAAAATTTCTTCTCTGAGTGCACGATACTTCATCTTCATCATCATCTATGGCACATGATTGAAGGAGATTCCATCACAATCCTCAATTTTGCTTCAAGTGTATTTCAGCATTAAATCTCTTTGCTCTCAAGATAACAAGTTATATCAGCATTTATTTTGCTTGATTTTGAAGCTCCAAGGTTGAAGAGCAAGTGTTTTCACTGGTTTTCTCAAGAATCTCCATGAGCCGCAAGTTCAGGTTCTAAAATTCTCAAACACTTCTCTCACTTTTTATTGATTATTTTGATGTTTCATGATGATATAAGCTTGATAGAAGCTCTGCTTACTCCGGCTAGTTGATAGGCCTTGTAGAGGCTTAGATTCAAAAGTTAGGGCATATCTTCTTCTCCTCTGTTCTTTGTGTACGTGTTTGTTATGTGAAAAATAGTGGTGTATTCATGATCTCCATTATCTCAGCTTCATTTTGGTATGCGCATTGTGTGTTTTGGTGAACATGTGAGTTTGCAGGTGGTGGCTGCTGGTCGGAAAAGATGACCAGAGGTCCTTCTCCGGCCGGTGACTGTAAATGCTAGGGTTTTGTTTGTTTTAATCATAGCCGTTGATTTGGTTTCATCGTGTGGCTCGTGTGATGACAACACATAAAAATGTCACATGCCTTGCACATGTTTTATTTTTAATCAGAGTGACATGCATGTGGTGCAGTGCATGGTATGTAGTGTGTGCTTTCATGTGCGTGCGTTGGATTGGTCTACTTTGACTATTGTGTGGACTTGACTTGATCCAAGGGTGATAATTGCTTGACTTTTGTTTGACTGAGTGTGCACCATTGTTGGTATGGATTGCGCAGATGTGGACTGGACTAAATTGCTATTTGCACCGTGTGTTTCAAAGCCCAAACCATTTTGAACTGATAATTTGCTATGCATGCACCACCTCTCTTATTTCCATTTCTTTTTATTTTCTTCATTTTATGCATGTTTCCTTTTTAATTTTTAAAATTACCAAAATCATCATAAAATTCTATAAAAATTCATGAACATTACCAATACATTTAGGCAATTTTTGATATTTTTATTTCACGATTTTATGACATTTTTGCCCATGTTTCATAATTTTCTTTGAATTTCCATTTGTGTGCATTCCAAATGTGATGCATGAATTTGTATAATTTTGTTCTTGCTCATTATAAATTTTTTGGACCTGATTCTTTTTGTATTGATTCACTAATACATTGAGTCATGTTAGGTGATTTTTTGTTTATTTTTTAGATAATTTTATGACATGTTTGATGCTTGTCTTTGCACTATTTTGCTTGATGTTTCAACTTGACCTAATTGCATTGTTTAAAGTATTTATTCTTTGAATTTTTACATGCTATCTTGATGTATGATTCACTTATGATTTAGACCATCTAATGCCATGCTTGCATAATTTTCATAAGTCCATTTGATTTTTGTTTGATGCATTACATTTGAAACATAATAACATGTCATATCATTCTAATTTTAGTGCTTGTTTACATGAATTCTTTGGTGCATATTTGTATGATCATTTGCATATTTTGTGAGCTATTCATGTGACATTATAGGTCATTGGTACACATTATAGGTCATCTTTACATGTTCATTTCAACTTGAATTTTGTGCATCCTTAACATGTATTGTTTGCACTTTCCTTTTGAACTTCCACTTCACTTCTTCTTCTATTACTTCTTGAATGTCTTGATGTTGATTCATGAATATTTTTGAGATGTTTATAAACCATTTTTCATTTAGTTCCAATTCTGATCCTTAGATTACATGTTCCATTTATGCATGTTCCTTCCCTTTCTTTTCATCTTTCATCTATCCTTTCTTATGGAAACATGTTTGAGTGTTATGGATGATGATTGTTGCTTATTCATTGGAACTTGTATGATGATATTCAATTGTTGTCCATATGATGTATATTCTGGTTGTGGTCTTAAGATTTGATTTTTCATCTCATTCTTTTGAACTTTATTGTGTATTAAGTACTTTTTACTTCTTATACATGTTTACTAACCATGTAGGGGCTTTGGTAAGTTGAAATTGGGTGTGGATAAGGAATCCACATTCAAACTTCTTTCCTTTCATCTTTTACAATTCAATATTGTGTTTTGTTAAGCACTTATGTGTTTACTTTGATTAACTCATTACTTTCCCTTTTGAGTTACAATTCATCTTCTATTTTAGAAGTGAATTGTTTAATTCATTCCTTCTTTAGACTTTAGGTTTTGCAACCTCACAAACCATTAGGATCACTCCCTTAACTAATCAATTAGGATTGAGTCTTAGTTCACATAGATTTTACCTTTATCTCCCATTTGAGTCTTTCATCTTCTCATCTCAAAGAAAATTCAAAATATCTAATAAAGGTAGGCATCTATTGCATTTAGGCCTTTCATATAAAGAAAAGATTATAAGGGGTCTTCTCTTATAATCTTAGAATGTGTAGCATATAACCCATCTTGGGTCAATGTGTTAAACATTCGATCTTGTATGAGGGACTTAAATGCAATACTTGTTGAAGGTACAAATAAAAAACACTTCTTCATTCCATAATCAACAAAAACACTTAATAATTACAAGTATGCTAGTGTGTTTGAACCTTGACAATTGGAACTAAGTGTGGGGGTCTTCTTCACTCTTAGTGTACTTTCTTACTCATTCCATCTTGGAATGTGAGAATGTATACATTCCAATGACCAAGATTTGGATACACTATCATGTGCAAACAAATGAACAATTCTTGCTTAAAAGACAAAAACAAACAATAACGTCTTTCCTTCGGGAATTCTTTTCTCATCTCACTCACTCTCAACGTACGAACATGCTTCTCCTCGTTCTCTTGCAAGATGGTAACGCACTCGGACCAACGAGCCTGCAACACCTGAGCTAGAACGTTAGCCGTTCTCTAAAAAACACACAATCTATCCCTAGTGAGGGGAACTACGTCGCTCTGATTCTCATGCTCACGATGAGATTGTAGGCAGTGGGGTAGGGCCCATGCGAGCTCTTCTTTTATTTTCCCTACATTTGTTCTTCTTTCTCTTTCCATTCCTTTTCCAATTTTTTTTCCAGCATCTTACCTTACACCCTTTGATCGAGACAAGCAAGCGTGGATCCCATCGGGTACGATGGACGCGTGGGGGTGCTAATACCTTCCTCGCGCGTAACCGACTCCCGAACCCAGTTCCCTTGGTCGGAAGACCATGCTTTTCCTTCCCTTCAGGTTTATGCGGTGTTTCCTTTCCCTCTCTCGGGATAAATACACATTGCTGGCGACTCTGTTTCGGTGCCACTTTCGCGTTTGTATTTGGATGAAAATCCCGGGAGCGACAGGAAGGTACCAGACTTTGTGGTTCACCGAGGAGTTCGCCGCCAATGGGTTGCTGTCGATGTTCCGAAGGCCGTTCACCAGTCAAAGTAATTGTCGTCTTTTAACCTTTCACCCCGCCCAGGTGAAACGGGTGTTTTGATAGGGCTCGCTTTCTGTAAATTTCCCTCTTCGCTTTGCCCAAAGCGACAGAGTTTTGTTTTATAGGGCTGTAGTTTCAAGGATCGACTTGTTCATTAATAAAATAACTTCGTTATGTAATTTCCGCATTAATTGTTGTTTTCTCTTTTCGTTTTTTTCTTCAGAAAATGGTAATCCTAAAAAATAATTAAATAATAAAAACAAGCAGTAAAATAAAACACTGCACACACTTTTGCATTTTCTCTATCTCTTCTAAACACGAATCATCACGTCATGCAGATTGCTTGTTTTAAACCCCGTTGAAACATACGATCCGATGCCTTCTCCCAACTTTGAGTTCCCGGTATTTGGGGCTGAAGAAGAAAATGACGACAAAATTCTAGAAGAGATCTCCCGACTACTCAGACAAGAGGAAAGGTCCATTGAACCTCACAAAGAACCGTTGGAAACGGTAAACTTGGGTTCAGAACAAGAGAGAAAAGAAATCAGGATTAGGGCACTGCTCAGTCCAAATGCCAGAGAGGGTTTGATAAAGCTTCTCAAAGAATTCCCCGATGTATTCGCTTGGTCCTATCAGGATATTCCAGGGTTGGATATCAGCATCGTGGAACATTATCTACCGTTAAGATCGAAATGTCTGCCAGTAAAACAAAGGTTGAGATGCACTCACCCGGACATGGCCATCAAAATCAAAGAGGAAGTACAGAAACAGATTGACACAGGTTTCCTCGCCACATCAGAATATCCTCAATGGTTAGCCAACATCGTACCCGTTTCCAAAAAGGATGGGAAGGTCAGGATGTGTGTTGATTACAGAGATATGAACAAGGCTAGTCCAAAGGACGACTTTCCTTTACCACACATTAACATGCAGGTTGACAGTACAACAAAGTTCAAAGTTTTCTCCTTCATGGATGGATTCTCGGGCTATAACCAGATCAAAATGGCGCCGAAAGACATGGAGAAAACTTCGTTCATCACCCCATGGGGTACCTTTTGTTACAAGGTAATGCCGTTCGGTTTGAAGAACGCCGGGGCAAAGAAATCGAGGTATATGTTGATGATATGATTGCAAAATCAAAAACAGAGAGTGAGCTTGTTGAACATCTGTCAAAATTGTTCAAACGTTTAAGAAAATTCAAGCTCCGCTTGAATCCCAACAAGTGCACCTTCGGTGTCCGTTCAGGGAAACTACTAGGGTTCATTGTCAGCCAGAAAGGAATTGAGGTTGATCTTGACAAGGTCAAGGCCATTCAAGAAATGCCTTCTCCGAAAACTGAAAAACAAGTCAGAGGATTCCTGGGACGTCTAAATTACATTTCCAGATTCATATTCCTTATGACCGCGACCTGTGCGCCGATTTTTAAATTACTCAAAAAGAACCAGGACTACGTTTGGTCAGAAAACCGCCAAACTGCCTTCGACAGTATCAAGGAATATTTGTTGAATCCTCCGATTCTATCACCTTCAGTGGAAGGAAGACCACTGATCATTTACCTCACAGTTCTAGAGGACTCAATGGGATGTGTACTTGGCCAACAAGACGAAACTAAACGGAAAGAGTCTTCCATTTACTATCTAAGCAAGAAATTCACCGACTGCGAAACTCGGTACGCGATGCTTGAGAAAACTTGTTGCGCTTTGGCTTGGGCAGCCAAACGTCTTTGCCAATACATGATTCATCATACTACTTGGTTAATCTCAGAAATGGATCCAATCAAGTATGTCTTCGAAAAACCTGCTATCACGGGAAGGATTGCCCGTTGGCAGATGTTGTTATCAGAATATGACATAGAGTACCACGCTTAGAAAGCCGTTAAGGGAAGTATTTTAGCCGATCATTTGGCTCATCAACCGATTGACGATCAAGAATCAGTAGGGTTTGACTTCCCAGACGAAGATGTCATGTATCTAAAAATGAAAGATTACGATGAACCGTTACCCAGTGAAGGGCCAGAACCAGGTTCCCAATGGGGACTTATCTTTGACGGAGCAGTTAATCATTATGGAAATGGAATTGGGGCAATCATTGTTACCCCTCAGGGTACCCACATTCCTTTCACCGCCAGACTTGCGTTCAAATGTACGAACAACGAGGCCGAATACGAAGCTTGTATTATGGGTCTCGAGGAAGCAATTGATTTAAGGATAAAAAACTTGGACGTATATGACGACTCAGCCCTAGTTATCAATCAGATAAAAGGAGATTGGAACACATACCAATCAGGGTTGATTCCTTACAAAGACTATGCAAGAAGGTTGCTACCTTTCTTCAACAGAGTCGAGTTTCACCATATCCCTCGTGATGAGAATCACATGACTGATGCATTAGCCACCCTATCTTCCATGATTAGTGTATGTCAATGGAATGAGATACCTAAGATTGACATCATGCGCTTTGAAAGGCCCGCTTACATCTTCATGATTGAAGCAGTCATAGACGACAGACCTTGGTATCACGATATCAAATGCTTCCTTCAGAAACAAGAGTACCCATCTGGGGCACTCAGAAAGGACAGAAAAACCCTCAGAAGATTGTCTGGAAACTTCTTCCTGAGTGGTAACACTCTCTATAAGAGAAATTTTGACATGGTCTTGCTCCGATGCGTCGACAGACCAGAAGCAGACATGCTGATGAAAGAAATTCACGAAGGATCCTTTGGCACTCATGCCAACGGACACACAATGGCGAGAAAAATCCTAAGAGTAGGGTACTACTGGTTGACCATGGAATCCGACTGCTACAAGTACATGAGGAGGTGTCACAAGTGTCAGATATACTCCGACAAAATTCATGTACCACCATCACATCTCAAAGTTGTCTCTTCCCCATGGCCATTTTCCATATGGGGAATCGACATGATTGGTATGATTGAACCTAAGGCTTCAAACGGACATCGGTTCATCCTAGTAGCCATTGACTACTTCACCAAGTGGGTCAAAGCAGCGTCATACGCCAATGTAACCTGACAAGTGGTGGTCCGATTTATCAAAAACAATATCATCTGCCTTTATGGTGTTCCAAGCGAGATCATTACTGATAATGGATCTAACTTGAACAATAAGATGATGAAAGAGTTGTGCGTTGAGTTCAAGATCGAACACCATAACTCATCTCCCTACCGACCCAAGATGAACGGAGCGGTAGAAGCGGCCAATAAGAACATCAAGAAGATCGTTCAAAAGATGGTTGTAACCTATAAAGACTGGCACGAGATACTACCCTTTGCTCTTCACGGTTATCACACATCTGTCCGCACTTCAACAGGGGCAACCCCTTTCTCTCTAGTGTATGGCATGGAAGCAATGCTCCCCATAGAAGTAGAGATCCCGTCAATCCGAGTATTGATGGAAGCTAAGCTCACCGAAGATGAATGGTGTCAAAGTCGACACGACGAACTGAATCTGATCGAAGAGAAACGAATCACGGCACTATGGCATAGTCAATTGTATCAACAGAGAATGAAGAGGGCGTTTGACAAAAAGGTTCGACCCCGCATCTTCAGGAAAGGAGACCTCGTGCTCAAGAAGATACAATCTTTTCTCACTGATTCTCGGGGCAAATGGACCCCAAATTATGACGGCCCCTATGTGGTCAAGAAAGCTTTCTCAGGCGGCGCCTTGAGACTTGCAACCATGGACGGAGAGGAATTTGCCTACCCCACGAATGTTGATGTAGTCAAGAAATACTTCGCCTAAAAAAAAACGTCTCGGTGGATTGAAAACCCGAAAGGGCGGACCAGGAAAAAGTTAGAGACAAAATAATAAAAAAAAATCATCCCTGTGGATTGGAAACATCAAAGTACAATCCAGAAAAAAATTTGGGATAATGGCAAGTAACTATGTTCAACAGAGGAAAGTCCCTCAACTTCAGCAGTTACATCATCCATCGGAGGAAGACTCCAGTCAAGGTCATCTTCGACAGAAGTTCAGGATGCCCAGAATTCAAAATTGGTAGAAGGATAGTGGTCGTTATGTTTCAACGTAGCCCTTTTCCCTGTAAATTACCATTTTCTAGCTTTGTATGTACTCTTTGGAATCACGTGTTTAGCTGATTTCCATCCTATCAATAAAATTTGAGCCTTTGTGCTTTTGTTTGTAATTCTTGTTTGTTTTAGCGTTACAGAATGACATTTTAACATGATCAACGATTCTTGAAATAAAACAAAAATGAATTTACTTGTTAAAACTTTTTTTGCTTTTAAAATAAAGTCGGCAATTTCTTTTGACTGTTAAACATCAAAGGAACATCAACCGCTTCTCCAGAAGTAAGCGAACTTCAAAGTGCAGAATCAAAGTACTCCTTCTAACCCAGTACGCCTGAATGAAGGATCAAATGTGTCAGAGACCTTGTTTCGACTGACACGCCACGACAGAGTTCTCATCTCCTAAGCCCAACCAACGGTAGCTCCCAACAGGGATTGTCTCTCCTAAGCAAGGTGGAATGGCTATCTTGAACCAACGATATTTCTACACGCCCCGCGATGGCCGAGTATCCAGTCGTGTTCACCCATCAGTTTGTATGTCGCATCAGTTTTGTCAGCATAAACATACATGCATCATGCATTATTGATTTGCATTCACATTTCATATTGCATCGCTATCACTCTAGTCGGTCTTGTCCCCTAGTGATAAACAGTTCTCTCAATCGAGTTGTCAGTCCTTGCCTCATTAGGAAATACTGTGTTTGAACAACCTCGCTTCCAGTTTATTTCTGGAAGGAAGTTGGCCCTCGACCACTTTGATAACTTGAAACTTTGAAAAATTAGAGGAATCTTCAGTCGACATCACTCTTCGCCATTGAAGACAGTATCCTTGCTTTCCCGGATTAAGGAAAATCCACAGAGAAAGCCTCGTAATCAGAGATTCGGCAGCATGTCAGTTTCGTTTCGAAAAGATTGCTGATGAAAAGGTCATCGGCACCTTAAAATTGGACCCCATCATATGGCATTTCCCCGGGAAGATCCCGAGAAAAGTATGATGTAAAATCCCAACATATGGCGTCTCCAACAGAGAAGTTTGTGCAATTCTACAACTCAGACGACTGGGTCCCCCAGTGAGTATGACATCAAAACTTTTTACGTCAAATGGCATCTCCCCAGGAAAATTCGGCGAGAAGTTTGAGGAAAACCACTACGAATAGCGTCCCTTGTCAATAAAGTTTATTGACAAAAGAAATTAAGACCAGTTCCTTGGTAGGAAACCAAGATCGAGGGGAAGTTGACATAAGAAACTAAGACCAGTTCCTTGGTAGGAAACCAAGATCGAAGGGAAGTTTAAATCAGAAACTAAGACCAGTTCCTTGGTAAGAAACCAGGATCGAGGGGAAGTTGACAAAAGAAAACTGAGACCAGTTCCTTGGCTGAAGACCAGGACCGAGGGGAAGTTTACCTTTTCTAAGCATCATTGCTTAGCTAAAGAAGATGAATGCGTAAGCTACCAATCATAACCACCATCAAAATTTCGGGTATTCCGATATTTAATCCTCTTGCATCCCCAATGCCCGAATACCTTCGTCATTCACACCTTCGGGTCCAAGAAGATTAAATAGGGGCATCTGTCATACCCCAAATTTTGACCACTAAGATTTCCCATCATTGTGCAAATCATCATCACAATATGGGGGAACCATCTTATTTCATCAATCTCCCCAAAGATGGGTGAGCATCCACTACAATCAAAATTAGGGTTTCAAGCCCTCTCAGAGCCTTAAACAAAGGGTCAATCAAGGAATGACATGATCTTCAACTTGTCTAAACCTCTCAAACATATACAAAGGATCAAAAAGGACTCCCACTCCAAGGATTAAGCACAAAGCTGCTCCCTTCTAGGTGGATCAAGCCTCAAGATCGACAATGTCACCAAATTAGGGTTTTGGTCGACCAGGGCCTCCAGATGGAAAATTTTCATCTGGGCACAAGCCAATGATCCAAAACACAACCTAATATACTCCATGGAACCTCATGGACCCAATGATCAAGTCAATTTTGCCTCAGGGGTTGCATTCATAAAAAATCAGGAATTAGGGTTTCTTGACCTAATTCACCCCTAAGTTGACTTTTAGGGAAAATCATGAACCAAGACCTCAAGAGAGGATTTGAGGGTTTCTAATATACCATATTGATTCATTTGGAACAATGGATTGATCCAAGAAGCTTGAGCAACAAGTCTCAATTTCATCTGCACCACAATTAGGGTTTTAAGGAAAAAGTCAACTGTAACTTTGACTTTTGACCGAGACATGCTCCCAAACCCTAGAACATACCTCAATATACCCTATGACACCCATAGAACATGTCCATCAAGTTTGATTTGGGTCAAGGACATGATTTCCTGAAGAATTGCACAGTTTGGAATTCATCTGATAAAAAGTCAACTGTGCACAAAAGTCAACTTTGACTTTTTGAGATTTTTCACCAAAATGGATTTTTAACCCTAAAATGATGTTAATGTATGATTTGAATCATCATTCATTAAGAAAAATCAAGAAAAGTGGGATAACTGGTAAAAGGGGTAACCATAAGAGCTCAATTGTGATCAGTTTAAGTACACCAAAAGCCTACAACACTTGCCTTTCTCAAAATTTCTTTCTCTTGGCAAAAATGCCTTTCTTAGCAAGGTAGCTATCGGGTTTTGAGCTAGAGGGAAATTCCACTCAAACCAATCACTCACACACCTCACAAACATCACATATGAGCTGATCAAACACTTAAACAACAATTGGAACACTGATTTCTCAGAATCACCAGTCAATTGCTCAAGGTTTTAACCAAAGTGCAGTTGAGATGCCAAGAAGTGATCCAGGCAATTTCAATCAAGTCCAAGCATTCAAACACACTCCATAGGGTGTAGGGAAGCTGTTCAGATCATCACCACTCATCTGTAACACCTCCAAATCAAAAATCACATTGCACTTGCTGTCACGGCTTAGAGGTAAGCATATACTTGGTCATCTCTCAATCTATGCATATTTCCTCGCACAATAATTTGGCCATATGTTCATAACCATGCATAGAATGTTTCCCCTCAATTAATTGCATTGTTTGAATCGTGTATCAAAAATCCTAGCCTTCATGCATAAATTAGGGTTCTTGAGGATTTTTCGTGATTTCTTGTTATATGTTTAATTTAAATGAAATTAAATGCCATAGACATGATCGTGAGGTTGAAACGAGTTGATTGGTATGTGGATTGCATGATATAATCAAGTATTCAGTGAGATTGGATAGAAAATGCAAATCTGGCCAAACCCAGAACATGCGCGTGTTCTCGGTGTGTTCTTGGCGCCATTTCTTTCAAATTCAAATATTTGAATTTTGTGATTTTATTTAATTGATTCAAAAATTAATTTCTCTATGAGTTTTAATGATTTTGAGTTGATTCTTTTTTTAATATTTCACAAAAATGTTAAAATATTTTATTTTATCAAAAAATCCCAAAAATATTATTTATTTCATATAATTGATATTTTTGCAAAGAATTAATGTTTTAATTATTTTTAACATTTAAAATATTTTTTCCACCTTGATTTTTGCAACTTTTAATGCTTTCTTATTATTTTGTAGGTCAATACTTAATTTTTGAAGCATTAATCCAAGATCACAATTTGTTTTTCATATGTTAAACAATTTTGATCATTTTAATTGAATTTTTATTCAATTAAATACATTTTTTGAAAACAAATTAGGGTTTTGGATTAATTCAACCCTCATAAATCATTTTCAAAACTCTTTGGGCCTCTAATAGAGTGTAAGACCCAATCCTTTTTTTGACCAAATCATTTTTGGGCCTCAGTGTATTGTATAAGTCCCGATACCATAAAAAACAAACGGCGCGATCGTCGCCTTTTAAAAATAACCATGGGCCTCTCCTCGAGCTATAAGACCCATTCAAAACTTTTGGGCCTCTAATAGAGTGTAAGACCCAATCCCCTTTTAACCAAAACATTTTGGGCCTCACTTATTGTATAAGTCCCTCTGCGTTAAAAGAAAATCTCGGCGCGATCGCCATTTTCAAACTGAAAACCATCTGGGCCTACCCTCGGGTAGTAAGACCCATTGCTTTTCTTAAACTTCTTTGGGCCTCTTGAGAGAGTGTAAGACCCATCCCTTTGTACAGAAAACTCTTTGGGCCTCAGTCACTTGTATAAGTCCCTCTGTACAAAAACAACAGTGCAAATCACTGATAAAACCCTGGGCCTCTCCTTGAGCTGTAAGCCCCAAATCTTTCTTTTTTAAAGCACTTTCTCCTTTGATTTTGAATATACTGTTGTTTTCAATCTTTCTTTATTGAACAACTAACCAAACAGCATGGAAGCTCTACAATCGAGTAAGTGGTTATTTCTTTCATTTACTGCTTTCATATACATATAACTGTATTGTGGGGCTGTTTCACTGTAAGTCTTCTTTCATAAACTCATATCAACTGTGTAATAATAGTATAGATATTTAGAGTTTCCCCGGCAACTACGTCTAGCATTAAGCCCGTTGATCACTCTTAGAAATAGTCAATACTAGATCCCCATAGGATTACCAGACACATTCTTCCCCCCTCTTGGGGTTAAATAATATGGAGACATGAAAGGCAGCATTCTCGGTGAACCCTTTCATAGACTGTCACTCATAGAAGTTGTCAAAGAAACTCTATTCCCCAGGGATGATCTTTTCTTCGTGAATGGCATCTCTTGAGTTTCTTCCAAATTCTCGAACTTTCCTGGCTTGATCTATTCTCGGTGAATGGCATGTCTTGAATTTCTCGGGGTTTGGGGACCCACAAGCTTCTTAAAAGCACTTGTCAAGAAAATCTGCTCCCCAGAGATGATCTTTTCTCCGTGAATGGCATCTCTTGAGTTTCTTCCAAATTCTCGAACTTTCCTGACTTGATCTATTCCTTGTGAATAACTTGCCTTGAATTTCTCAGAGTTTGGGGATCTATCGGCTTCTTAAAAGCATCGGCCTTCTCTTGGGAATTATACAAGGACCCACAGGCTTCCTAAAAGGACCCTCGCCTCCTCTTGGGCTTAGTACAAGGACCCGTCGGCTTCTTAGAAGTATTCACAGCCTCCTCTTAGGCTTCGTATAATGATCTCTTCCTTCGGGAATGATAGCCTCCTCTTGGGCTTCGTACAAGGACCGATCGGCTTCTTAAAAGTTTCCAGCCTCCTCTTGGGCTTCGTACAAATTGTCCCGACGACCTCCTAAAGGTATAGGAACAAAACTAAGTCATCTGCATAGAACAGTCCTTTCAAAGAGTCTACTACTGTTTCTCAAAGAATAGTACAAAAGACGAAACTCTAGACTTGGACAGTCTAATCTCCTTGAGTCTCAAAGACATTCTCAAGTAGCCCATTCGTTAAATAGGAAGGAAACCCGTAGACTCGGACAGTCTCAATACCCTTCGGATTTCCCGCTTCCTTAAAGAACAGGAATAACCCGGACCCTTGAATCAAATCCTTGAGTACAGTGTTGCTCATATAAGAACTGATTTTCTCTTTCAAAATCAGTATACTAGACCTGTCACTCAACTGAAACAGTCACCATAGCCTCCTCTTGGGCTTTGTACAATGATTCTCCCCAGCGGAGTCAAACAACATTTAGCCTCTCTCTCGGGCTTCGTACGAGACACATAAGAGACTCCCTCGTTGAGTCAATCACCCCTTTCAGCCTCCATCTTGGGCTTCGTATGAGATACAAAGTCACTCTCTTGTTGAGTATAAAAGATTCTCTTGTTGAGTCAAATAACCTCCATCTTGGGCTTTATACGAGATACCAAAAGACTCCATCGTTGAGTCAAAACCTTTTAGCCTTTCTCTCGGGCTTTGTACGAGACACATATTAGCCTCCTCTTAGGCTTTGTATAAGAAAACCACTGGTTAATCCAATTAACTTTTTAGCATCAAAGTTGTGCCTCGTTCACAGTACACAAACATCAACAACTCTTCCCCCTTCATCTAATCGCTGTAAGCGGCAAGCCTCTGGATCATCTACATCCATGCCACTGTCCCTCTTTTAGCATGAGAAATTCCTAAGGAAAGATAGGATTGCTCTACACTGAGTTAAAGTCTTCTCCTTCAGGTTAAAATCCACTATAAAGGAAATTATGGCATTACCGGATCTGCGTATCCCGGTTAAAGTAATTCTCCTTTATAAATAGTTGTGACAAACAGACCCTCTTTAGAGATGACAAATTCTCTAAAGTCAAACTTTTAGCTTCATATCTTGGGCTTTGAACAAGATACAAATAAACTCTTCAGCTTCATATCTTGCTTTGAACAAGATACAAACCACCTTTCGCTTCACGTCTTGGGCTTTGAACAAGACACCCAAAAGCACCTATTTCCTCCCATAGAATAGGAGGAACTACGAACGCTCTGATTTCCCTGTTTCGGTAAATGGGAATACGTAGGCATAAGATTGAAAGAAAAATCTTAGCGAGCACACTAAACAAAAACCCAAAATCCCATACTCTCATATATCTATCAAAAGCATCAGTCCTAACATCCTAATCCTTGTTCCCCGCCAGAAAATCCTAACAAAAAGAGAGAAAACAGTATTGGCGAAAATACAAATAACCAGTACAAAGGCCCCCCACATTGATAGCATTCGTAACGTAACAGACCGCTGTTTAAACTCAGTATGCAAAGCAGGGTTAATTGGAGACATCTATTTCCCTTCCTTCATCATCTCACAATAGGATAAAAAATGGATCGACCTGTAGTAGGCTTAACCGCAGAGAGCGACCAGCGCTTAAGAACCACGTCCAAAATCGCTAGCTACAAGAGCAGATCGAAGGATGAAAGTTTTGCCCTAAAATTTAAACTAAGCACCTAAAGTTCCTATCAACTATCCGGATGTTACATTGCTCCTATTGAGCTCCAAAACCACCAAAACAGGCTTAAAACAACTTAAAATTGCATGAGAAAAGTTTGAGAAATGGAACCTGAACTTGCTGAATCTTCTATTGCAAGAAATCTAGATATAATACACTTGATCTTTGGAGTAGTTCGTGGCCAAATAAAGGCAAGAGGAACTTCAAATTGCTCAAAAAAATAGTTGATGAAAATGGATAAAACTGGATGTAGCAACTTGTTTCTTTCCTTACTCCATGGATGAGTGATCCAAGATGAAGATGGAGAGAACTTGATTCTTGCAGAGAGAGAAGAATGAAGCTACGAGAAAGAGCTTTGAGAGAGAGAGAGAGAAAGATTGAAAAGTTTGAGCCAAGTGAAGAATGATCCAAGTTTCTTACCAATTCTGTTAGGATTTGTTTATATATCTTTAGTTAACTGTTAACCACCTTGGTTAACAGTTAGAACCATGATTAGAGTGGGTGAGTTAACTGAGTGAGTGAGTTTGGAGTTGAATGGAGATTGAGTGTAATGATAGAAGTGTTCACGGGTTGTTTTTGTATGG
The DNA here is from genome assembly GCA_022829125.1 of Lathyrus tuberosus. Lineage (NCBI taxonomy): Eukaryota > Viridiplantae > Streptophyta > Magnoliopsida > Fabales > Fabaceae > Lathyrus > Lathyrus tuberosus. The sequence goes on from JALAZF010000110.1 coordinate 13,720,444, forward strand.
AGAGGGAGCATGAAACTTTATGGTGAGGATTAAGGGAATGTGGTGATGCATTGCACTGAACTTAAAGCAGCAACAACTTGTTGTACAAGTTTCTTTTTTTTTCATGGTTTGCACAAATGAGGAAAAAATACACATGAGTATGTGTGTATGTAAGAGTTTGCATGGTTTAAAATGGCAATGATGTATAAGAGATGATGGCATGCGTATGAAAGAGTGAAGAAGAAAAAAAACAAGGATTTGTCTTGGTTTGGTTTGCTTGGTAATGAAGAAAAGCAGCTAGCAAGATGTGAACTTTGAAGGAGTAAATCTCCATGACCATGGGATGAAATGGTGAGCTTTTGGGCCATTTGGAAAGAGGAAATGAAGGAGAACAATATTGGTATGGAAAGGACACTCAATAGGAGTCTCTACCATGCCTAAAATATTTCATGAAATGCTTGGATCATAACTGAATGAACATGCCAGCATGACCTGCTCGTGAACAACTTGTGTGTGCATGAAGTTCAGAAGTGATGACCCCAACTTTGATCCCCTATAACTCTCTAATGGTTGATTAGATGAAAAAAAGTCCAACATCAAAGTGGAAGAAGAGATGGAAATGAACAAATATCATGTTAAACTTTTTTCATTTGGAGTCTTTATCATTGAGAAATTTGGCCATGAACTTAGGAAAAACATGCACACCAAGTGTTTGTGGAAATTATGGCACATTGGCTGGTCATGACTTGCCATTTTGCCTTGATTTCTCTTCACTTTGATCCACCATATCTCTCTCAATATTGATCCAATGGGGATGTTTTTGATATGGCTTTGAAGCTTAAAATGTGAACTTTTGATAGGCCTCCATAGCCTTTCACTTTGGTGCTTGGAGCATGGAGAAAGAAAGCTCTAAAGTTGACCCTTTAGCTTGTCAAAACTTGCCATAAATGGCAACCCTACATTGCTATTTTTGGCAAATTTGTACATTTCTTGATTTTTGATGAATCTTCCATTATTTTTTGATAAAATCCTCACCAATGATCATATTTGACATGAGGAACATGATATTGACCTTAAAAAATCAAGAGTTGACTTTTTCCTCTGCACAGTTGACTTTCCCCCAAATATCCTAATTCTCAATCAATTGATCAATTGAAACCCTTCCAAATCAAATTGATGGACAATTCTTCATCCTTAGACCCTTGAGGACATGTAGAATACCATAGAATCAAGTATTTCCCCAAAAATCAGAAATAAACTGATTTTATGTCAAACCCTAATTTTGAACCCTCAGTCTAGGAGAAATCAGCACATCCTCCAAATCCAAATTCCTCTGAGTATGATGTATATCCTCTCCAACAAAGATGAGATATGCCATTTGGAGATGATAAAAGCTCAAAGATCTTGTCCATTGGGGTGTTATACTCCAGAATTCCAAAACCATAGTTTGCACTGGTTAGGAGAATGTGACTTCCTTCAATCTTCTGTTGAAATCTCATCTTGTGATACCTTGGGGACTCAAATGAGATGAATTGAGATATGGGGAGCCCTTGTGACTTATTTGGAGAAGTTTGATTTTTATCCTTTGACTTTGAATTGTCCATACCTTGAGGTACTTGACCCCATGCCTTGCAACCAATGATGTGTATAATTTTAGTATGACCTACTATGAAATGCAAATGAATGAAACATAAGCCAAATATTGAAGAGAGATAAGAGGGAAAATTTTGAGGTATTACAACTGCCCCTATTCAATCAATTGTGGACCTGAAGGGATGAGAGCAACTTCTGTCAGACATTCAAGGTACATAGGGATTGAATACAAAAATAACTAGAAAATTTGCGCTCTGTGGGTAAAAAGAATGGATATATGACAAACACAACAATTGTGGTGATGGATGTTGGTGGAAAAGAGTCTGGAACAAATGAAATCTAGAGGTTGCCTGTCGAGAATGGCTAAAGTTGAAAACCTATGGCTTACCTATCGGGAATGGTAAATAGGCCTGTCGGGAACGGCTAGGTCTAAAACTCAAAGATTGCCTGTCGGGAACGGCTAAAGTTGAAAACATATGGCTTACCTGTCGGGAACGGTAAATGGGCCTGTCGGGAACGGCTAGGTTTAAAAGTCAAAGGTTGCCTGCCGGGAACGGCTAAAGTTGAAAACCTATGGCTTACCTGTCGGGAACGGTAAATGGGCCTGTCGGGAACGGCTAGGTTTAAAACTCAAAGGTCGCCTGTCGGGAACGGCTAAAGGAAAACTATCCGGAATGGTTCCTAAGAGATACGGTTGAAACGTAAGATCGAAAGATGAAACTCTGGTGAGGAGAAAAGAGGTGAAACCCTGGTACTGCTTTGAAATGTCTGTTGGGGAATGAACGAGGCATTCTTTCTGGGTTTTTTTAGGGTCGAATAAAAATAATTTGGGCTCTCGCACGAGCTACCAAAACTGGATTATTCTTCGCATGCATATGTTTGAATTTTTCCATGGCGTAATGCTCCATCTCGGATGGAAATGCTACGCGTTTTTGAGGATGCAATGATTACTATATGCAAAATGCAAGGAGGTTCCTCAGCAAAATAAATGCTGAGGAAAAGAAGGCAGCTCCGCTGGGGATAGCAAACTGGATTGACTTCGCGGTCGCAAACCGTGCTGAGGAAGACAAATTGACCTGATCTCCTGATTTGGGCTCTGACCTGACAAACCTGTTGAGGTTGCTGTAGGAAATGATAACTTTGCTGGGGAGGCATCATCTGAACCAGTCTGCTTGGGGAATAACTATAACCATAGAACTCTGCTGGGGAAATGATAACTTTCTGACCTGGCTGCTGGGGAATTGAGCTCAAACGAACCCTTACAGAGGAAGGAAATACCTGCTGAGAGACTGAGATCAACCATATTTCTTGCTAGGGGAAGAAACACTTGTTAGGGGACTGAAATCAACCAAACCTCCTGTTGGGGATAACCTCTAAACAACCTCAAGGAAGAAAATTCCTGTTGATGTAACCTCTTCTGCTTGGAGAGAACTCTTATTTAAGTCCTGCTGAAAAAGGCACTGAAGACATCACGTGCCATTGATGGGCTAACCAGCGAACATTAACACCTGCAAACAAAAGGGTGTGCACACATGCCCCAAGGTATCAATGGATTTTGAATTCATCACCAAAGAGCACCTGACACTCAAAGCAATTTTAATTATTTTCTTTTTTGTGCATGTCATTGTAAGACCTCGATGTTTTTAAATGCAATGTTTATCAAAAACTCGGAGGTTTTTTGTAATCAAAACAAACTCTAAAAGAAAACACAAGAGATGGCTATTCTGGATAAAGAAAATTTTATTGATTGAAAAGCCTCAAAATAGGCCTTTACATCACGAGGTAATTCCTGGAAAGAGGTAATTGATTAAAAGAGAAAAGAAACTATCCTAATGGCAATGTGGAAAACGAAAATCCGTCGAGTTTCAATCCTGCTATGGTTCATATGTCTTCAAGATTCTCCAAGTGCTTCGCTTTTTGAGGGGATGATTGGACCGATTCCTATCCTTCGGAATACCTCTTGTTGAAACGAGGCGGGATACAGGTTACTCAAATCGCATCCTTTCACTTTTAAATCCCTCTTTTGGATGGATCGCCCTTTGCGAGTTTTCAATCCACCGGGATACCCATTTTTGCCTAAGTTGTCCTTTCGGGTTTTCAACTTACCGGGTGTACTCATCATTTTTTTTAATTTTATACCTAATGTTTTCCCGAACCTTTTTCCCTTTTTTACGGTTCGTCGGGATGCCCTTTTTTGCCTGGACTCTCTTTTTACTGTCCAGCTGGTCTATTTATGCGAAGTATTTTTTGACTGCGTCTAAGTTCACAGGCGACGGAAAATCCTCACCATCCATAGTTGTAAGCATCAAGGCTCCGCCCAAGAAAACCTTCTTGACAACATATGGACCTTCATAATTCAGAGTCCACTTGTCCCTGTGATCTGTATTAGGAGGAAGAATCCTTTTCAACACCAAGTCACCCGTTTGATAATTCCGAGGACGCACTTTCTGATCGAATGTCTGTTTCATCCTTCTCTGATACAGTTGCCCATGGCATACTGCTGCCAATCTCTTCTCTTCTATGATACTCAACTCGTTGAACCTCGTTCGGACCCATTCAGCCTCGTCAAGCTTGACATCCATCATGACCCTCAGAGAAGGAATCTCAACTTCAACCGGTAAGACCGCTTCCATATCATACACAAGAGAAAACGGGGTTGCCCCAGGAGACGTACATACTGATGTACGGTACCAATGCAAAGCGAAAGGCAACATCTCATGCCAATCCTTGTACATCACGACCATCTTTTGCACAATCTTCTTGATGTTTTTATTGGCTGCCTCGACGGCACCATTCATCTTTGGGCGATACGGAGAAGAATTGTGATGTTCAATCTTGAAGCTCTGGCACAACTCTTGCATCATTTTATTATTAAGATTAGAACCATTATCAGTGATGATCCTCTCGGGCACCCCGTATCGACAAATAATCTCTTTCTTGATAAACCGGGCAACCACCTGCTTGGTGAAATTTGCCAACAAAGCAGCTTCCACCCATTTGGTGAAGTTATCAATGGCCACCAGAATAAAACGATGTCCATTAGAGGCGGTGGGCTCAATCTTCCCAATCATATCAATGCCCCACATGGAAAAGGGCCAAGGAGAACTCATCACGTTTAAAGGATTTGGTGGCACATGCACTTTATCAGCATAAATCTGGAACTTGTGGCATTTTCGAGCATATTTGAAACAATCAGCCTCCATGGTCATCCATTAATAACCAGCTCGCAACAATTTCTTTGCCATGGCATGTCCACCAGCATGGGTACCGAAAGAACCTTCGTGCACTTCTTGCATTAACATGTCTGCTTCGTGTCTATCCACGCATCTGAGCAAGACCATGTCAAAATTTATTTTATATAATACACCATATTCATTCAAGAAGAAACTGCATGCTAACCTTCTCAGAGTCTTCTTGTCATTATTGAATGCCCCAGCCGGACACTCTTGACTCTCCAAGAAACGCTTGATATCATGATACCAAGGTTTATCATCGGTCGCCGTATCGGCTGCAAACACATGAGCAGTTCTATCAAGCCGCATCACATCAATTTTGGGTACATGATTCCACCAATTCACTTGAATCATTGAAGATAACGTTGCCAAAGCGTCTGCCATCTGATTCTCGTCACAAGGTACATATACAGCTTTACTGTTTTGAAGAAAGTCAACAGTCTTCTCGTATAATCTCTGTAAGGGATCAAATTGGGTTGATAGGTGTGCCAATCTCTGTTGACCTGATTGATCACTAGAGAAGAGTCCCCAAATACATCAAGAGTCTTGACCCTTAAATCAATGGCTTCTTCAATACCCATAATGCAGGCTTCGTATTCGGCTTCATTGTTGGTGACATCAAAAGTCAGTCTGACAGTGAAAGGTATATGGGAACCTTTCGGAGTTATGAGAACTGCCCCAATGCCACTACCATTCACATTAACAGCCCCGTCAAACCTCAATTTCCACTTGTCATCAGGATCTGGTCCTTCATAAATGGTGGCTCGTCACAATCTTTCATTTTCAAGTACATGATGTCTTCATCAGGGAACTCAAACTTCATTGGCTGATAATCATCAATTGGTTGCTCAACGAGATAGTCAGATAGAATACTACCCTTTATGGATTTTTGGGAAGTATATTGTATTTCATACTCTATCAACACCATCTGCCAACGGGAAACCCTTCCGGTGAGAGCTGGCTTCTCAAAAATGTACTTGACTAGATTCATCTTTGATATCAATAGAGTTATGAGAGTCAGCATATATTGTCTCAAACGCTTAGCTGCCCATGCAAGTGCACAACATGTCTTCTCAAGCATTGAGTATCTAGACTCGCAATCTGTGAATTTCTTGCTTAGGTAGTATATGGCATGTTCTTTCCTACCTGTCTCGTCTTGTTGACCGAGAACACAACCCATTGAATTTTCACGTACCGACAAATACATTATCAGTGTGTCATACCCCAAATTTTGACCACTAAGATTTCCCATCATTGTGAAAATATTCATCACAATATGGGGGAGCCATCTTGCCTCATTAGTCTCCCCAAAGATGGGTGAGCATCCACTGCAATCAAAATTAGGGATTCAAGCCCTCTCAGAGCCTTAGACAAAGGATCAATCAAGGAATGACATGATCTTCAACTTTTCCAACCTCTCAAGCATTCACAATGGATCAAGAGGACTCCCACTTCAAGGATTAAGCACAAGGTTGCTCCCTTCTAGGTGGATCAAGCTTCAAGATCGACAGTGTCACCAAATTAGGGTTTTAGTCGACCAGGGCCTCCAAATGGAAAATTTTCATCTGGGCACAAGCCAGTGATTCAAAACATAACCTAATATACTCCATGGAACCTCATGGACCCAATCATCAAGTCAATTTGACCTCAGGGGATGCATACATCAAAAATCGGGAATTAGGGTTTCTTGACCTAATTCACCCCTAAGTTGACTTTTAGGGTAAATCATAAGCCAAGACCTCAAGACATGATTTGAGGGTCTTTAATAAACTATATTGATCCATTTGGAACAATGGATTAATCCAAGAAGTTTGAGCAACAAGTCTTAATTTCATCTGCACCACAGTTAGGGTTTTAAGGAAAAAGTCAACTGTAACTTTGACTTTTGACCAAGACATGCTCCCGAACCCTAGGACATACCTCAATATACCCTATGACACCCATGGAACATGTCCATCAAGTTTGATTTAGGTCAAGGACATGATTTCCTGAAGAATTGCACATTTGGAATTCATTTGATAAAAAGTCAACTGTGCCCAAAAGTCAACTTTGACTTTTTGAGATTTTTCACCAAAATGGATTTTTAACCCTAAAATGATGTTAATGTATGATTTGAATCATCATTCATCAAAGAAAATCAAGAAAAGTTGGATAACTTGTAAAAGGGGTAACCATAGAAACTTAGAAAATTTCCTGTGTTAAAAATAAAGTGACAAGGGTACCACCAACTTTGGAGGATCATAACTCCTAAACCACAAGGCCATTTTTTCTCATCCAAAGATGGATTTGTAGCCCTCATTACCCTCTACAAAAACTTCAACTAGACCTAAGTCCAATTCATTAAGGATTTTGAGTTATGGAGTGATCAAAATGGCTGAAAATTGAAAATGTCACTTTTTCCAACACTTAGTGAAATTTTCACTAAGTCCAAATCTGTCTTCACTTTTTGCCAAATGTAGGGGGATTTTTCACTTGGATTCAAAAGAGATCAAAACCAAATATGTTCAAACAGTTGTTGTATCATGTAAGGGCTTTCCAAAATGGCCAAGAACATTACCAAATTCAATTTGAGTCATGAGATATGACATTGGCAAGTTGCCTTGCTGAAATCTGCCAAGGCAAGGCAGAATTTGCATTTTAGCTCGATTTGCCAAAATCAGCCAAATCCAAATGCTCCTATCCACTTGGACACATCTGAGGATTGATTTTAAAGGGGACAATCACTAAGCCAAGCCTCCAAAGTCCTTGGAACAAGAAAAAGCATGTTGAACCTAGAATGGCCAAAATAGGGACAAGACTTCAAATTTATATTGGAGCATTCAATGGAAGCATCAAGGTGGTATGGACTAAGCCATTCTCATCTGAAATCAGTCAAGACTTATCTAAGACTAAGGGAACCACAACCCTGTGCCCTAACCTCTAGTCAATGGCTAGAGGAGACTTGGATTTCCATTGGACAACATTGGCCAAACCTCTGCTGCAGTTGCCATTCACTGTGGATCCCAAAACAAACTTACTCTACTATAAATAGAGCTCAATTGTGTTCAGTTTGAGTACACCAAAGCCATCAAACAGATGCTTTCCTCAAAACCTCTTCTTTCACCTCAAATTTGCCTTCCAAAGCAAGTAACTTTGAGTTTTTGAGCTAGAGAGCAATTCCATCATAATCAATCACACACACACCTCATATATATCATATGTAAGCTGTGCAAACTATCACAAGTGACCTATAATCACAAAATCACAAAGTCACCTCTCAAATTCTCAAAATAGGCTTTTTTTGCATTTTTTAAGCCATGTCTTGATTCAGTCACTTTCCAAACCAGATAAAACCTCAAACACACTCCAAATATCATCCTTGAACTATCCCAAATGGTTCCCCCCATCTGAAACACCATTTGAGAGAGTTGCTATTTTGGTCACTTTTGACCCCTTTTGCAAGAAAGGGACTGTTTGTGTTTTTGCAGGTATCAGCTGATTCCAACCATCATAAAAGCATCCAAGGGATCATTTGAGGTGGTTCAAGGCATGAAATCATATCTGGAGCAAGAGGGTTGGTAGATTGCAGAGAAAACTCCAAAATTCCAAAGAAGGGTAAGCCTCTCAACTTGCACTCACCAAAACATGTGTGCATTTGAAGTCCACAGAGTATGCATCTATTATACATGTCATATGTGTTGTGTTTGCGCCAATTTATCATGTAATTCATGCCTGTATCAAAGTGTAGCATAGAAAATGCAATTATTGGTCATTTTCAAAACCACTATCGGGTTTTGAGGAGGGAGTGTGATCTGAAAAAACCACCACCGCCATTGGATTCCTTATGAAATTTTGGCCCAGATACATATAAATTTTGTCTCAAACCATTAAGAATTGAGAAAGTTATGACCTTCACGTTTTTGAGCCAAAACTTGCCTTGGGCAAGCCAAAACCAAGTCATACCTTGTATATTTGTTGTTTCATTTCAAACAATGGATGTATCACCACCCTAGTGGTAAAGCGCGCGCCTTGTATGCTTGAGGTCGTGGGTTCAAACCCCACCCATGCCATTTTGTGATTTTTCACATTTTTGCTATTTTTCCAACTATTTTCATGTTTTGTTAATTATTTGGGAAATTAATAACTCTTTCAATTTTAATTATTTTTTATTGGTTCTTTTTGCAAAAAATCACAAAAATGTTGAAATATTTTATTCCACAAAAAAATTGAGTTTATATTATTTATTTAATATAATTAGTATTTTTGTGAATAAATTCATTTTTATTTGTTTTTAAGCATTTTAAAATGAATATTCATCTTGAAAAATCAAGACCAAATGAGTTTTAATATCTCTTGTGATTTATACCTCATTTTTCAAACCTTAAACAAAAATCACAAGTGGTTTATTCAAACCTATTTGGTATTTTTCATTGATTTTCTTTAAATATTTACTTTTAAAGAATAAAATTAGGGTTTCTTTGATTTTTCACTCAAACAAATCATTGTCAAACACTTTTGGGCCTCTAATAGAGTGTAAGACCCAATCCTTTTTTTGACCAAACATTTTGGGCCTCACTTATTGTATAAATCCCGAGACCGTCAAAAACAAACGGCGCGATTGTCGCCTTTTCAAAATAACCCTGGGCCTACCCTCGAGTAGTAAGACCCATTTCTTTTCTTAAAATACACTTGGGCCTCTAATAGAGTGTAAGACCTAATCCTTTTTTGACCAAATCATTTTTGGGCCTTAGTGTATTGTATAAGTCCCGATACCGTCAAAAACAAACGGTGCGATCGTCGCCTTTTGAAAAATAACCTTGGGCCTCTCCTTGAGCTATAAGACCCATTCAAAACTTTTTGGGCCTATAATAGAGTGTAAGACCCAATCCCCTTTTAACCAAAACCCTTTTGGGCCTCACTTATTGTATAAGTCCCTCTGCGTTAAAAGAAAATCTCGGCGCGATCGCCATTTTTAAACAAAAAATCAACTGGGCCTACCCTCGTGTTATAAGCCCCACTCTTTTTCTTTAAACCTCTTGGGCCTCTTGAGAGAGTGTAAGACCCATCCCTTTGTACAGAAAACCTTTTTTTGGGCCTCAGTCACTTGTATAAGTACCTCTGTACAAATTTAAACAGTGCGCTCACTGATAAAACCCTGGGCCTCTCCTTGAGCTGTAAGCCCCAAATCTTTCTTTTTCAAAGCACTTTCTCCTTTGATTTTGAATATACCGTTGTTTTCAATCTTTCTTTGTTGAACAACTAACCAAACAACATGGAAGCTCTACAACCGAGTAAGTGGTTATTGCTTTCATTTACCGCTTTCATATACATATAACTGTATTGTGGGGCTGTTTCACTGTAAGTCTTCTTTCATAAACTCATATCAACTGTGTAATAATAGTATAGATATTTCGAGTTTCCCCGGCAGCTACGTCTAGAACTAGGTGACGCCGTTTCGTTTATTCGTAGAAATAGACAACTAGATCCCCAATAGGATCACCAGATACAATCTTCTCTTCGGCTGTCCTCATTAGGAATTGTCAAGAAACTCTACTCCCCAAGATGAATGTATTCTTCGTGAATGGCATCTTTGAGTTTCTTCCAAATTCTCGAACTTTCCTGACTTTGATCTATTCTCGGTGAATAGCATTGCCTTAAATTTCTAGGGGTTTGGGGACCCACGGGCTTCTTAAAAGCATCGGCCTCCTCTTAGGCATCGTACAAGGACCCACAGGCTTCCTAAAAGCAACCCCGCCTCCTCTTGGCCTTAGTACAAGGGCCATACGGCTTCTTAGAAGTATTCACAGCCTCCTCTTAGGCTTTGTATAATGATCTCTTCCTCCGGGAATGATAGCCTCCTCTTGGGCTTAGTACAAGGACCCGTCGGCTTCTTAAAAGCTTCCAGCCTCCTCTTAGGCTTCGTACAAATTGTCCCGACGACCTCCTAGAGGTATAGGAACAAATCCTAGTCATCCTCATAGAACAGTCCTTTCATAGAGTCCACTACTATTTCTCAAAGCATAGTACAAAAGATGAAACTCTAGACACGGACAGTCTAATAGCCTTGAGTCTCAAAGACATTCTCAAGTGACCCCTTCGTTAAATAGGAAGGAAACCCGCAGACTCGAACAGACTCAATACCCTTTGCATTTCCCGCTTCCTTAAAGACAGGAATAACCCGGATCCTTGAATCAAATCCATGAGTACAGTGTTGCTCATATAAGAACTGATTTTCTCTTTCAAAATCAGTATACTGGACCTGTCACTTAACTGAAACAGTAACCCTAGCCTCTCTCTTGGGCTTTGTACAATGAGTCTCCCCAGCAGAGTCAAACAAAGTTTAGCCTCTCTCTCGAGCTTTGTACGAGACACATAAAAGACTCCCTCATTGAGTCAATCACCCCTTTCGCCTTCATCTCGGGCTTTATACGAGATACAAAATGGTTCTTATTGAGCCAAACAAATTTTCGCCTCCATCTCGGGCTTTGTACGAGATACAAAAAAACTCTCTTGTTGAGTCAAATAGCCTCCATCTCGGGCTTTATACGAGATACGAAAAGACTCCCTCGTTGAGTCAAAACCTTTTCGCCTCTCTCTCTGGCTTTGTACAAGACACATATTAGCCTCCTCTTAGGCATTGTATAAGTAAACCACTGGTTGATCCAATCAACCTTTTAGCATCAAAGTTGTGCCTCGTTCACAGTATACAAACATCAACAACTCTTTCCCCTTCATCTAATCGCTGTAAGCGGCAAGCCTCTGGATTATCTACATCCATGCCACTGTCCCTCTTTTAGCATGAGACATTCCTAAGGAAAGATGGCATTGCTCTACACTGAGTTAAAGTCTTCTCCTTCAGGTTAAAAATCCCCTATAAAGGAAATTATGGCATTGCTAGGATCCACGTATCCCGGTTAAAGTAATCCTCCTTTATAACCAGTCACCCAACAGTTGTGACAAACAGACCCCCTTTAGAGATGACAAATTCTCTCTAAAGTGGAGACCTTTCAGCTCCACATCTTGGGCTTTGAACAAGATACAAACTACCTTTCAGCTTCACATCTTGGGCTTTAAACAAGATACAAACTACCTTTCGCTTCAAGTCTTGGGCTTTGAACAAGACACCAAAAACACCCATTTCCTCCCATAGAATAGGAGGAACTACGAACACTCTGATTTCCCTGTTTCGGTAAACGGGAATACGTAGGCATAAGATTGAAAGAAAAATCTTAGCGAGTGTCGCGGTGAAAATTGGATACCATAGTTATTTGTTAACTAGGATCGTATTTTTAATGTCACCACCGTCTTTGATTTTATCCAAGGGAAGGGAGAAAGACCGAATTCCCACAATGCAATGCAAATGCACTTAAGATTCTAAGTTCGGGGGTTGGTTATACCTAGGGAAGGTGTTAGCATCCTAGATATCTGTAGTACTCTACAGGAACCTCTTGATTCATTTTATATTATCTATTATCTGTTTTGCTAAGGGTTTAAGGGAGGTAATTTATTATTTTAATCCTAAGTGTGCTCGACAAGATATCGCATCTTGTGCCTACATATCCTGTCAGGAGGGAATCAGAGCACTTGTAGTTCCTTATTATTAAGGGTACTAAATGTTTAAAGGTTTAGGAGAGGAAGATGAGTCATCATCTTAAGAAAACCACCACAGTTCTTTAAAAATGTTTGTATTTGTGGGGTATGGGATTATATGTCCCTTCTTTGAGATGATTAACATCTAATTCTCTTGTGTGGAGAATTAGGTGGGATAAAGTTTGATTTGAAAAATCAAAATTGTAGGGGGACTAACCTAGGAAGTCTATCCTAAGTTGTCTAATTGTCTTATCTTAAGTTTGTCGATTATGATGCAAATGATGTGCACCATGCACAATAACATGGTTATCATGCATGGGATTTTCCCTTGGATATTTTATGCAATTAATTAATGTTATTTAGGCGAGGGTACTAGCAAAGTGATGCTAGACTAGTGATCGATAGGTCGAATGTGATGCCCTAAGGCGATCGACTTATATGGGTAGAAAATGGGCTCGACGTTGGATCGAGAAAATTTTATGTTTTTGAAAGGGTTTGAGAGCAATAACATGTAAACAAATAGAGATAAGCATACGAAGACAAGACATCAGACATAGATAAGATAAGTAAACATGCAAGCGTCTCTCAAGCACGAGGAGGAATCCTAAAAGAGCGATTATGATTAAGATTTTATTTTGAGGATTAAGTTAAGGATTATTAAGTAAAAAAAGGAATCAACGGTTTTCCTATTAATAAAAAGTTCTAATTATTATTATTTTTTTTAAGTTTTAATTATTGATTTATTTTAAAGTCAAATTAATAAAGTTAAAAAAGGTTTTCTTATTAGCGTTTAATTATTTTCAAAGTTTATTATGTTTTTTTTAGAGTTATTATTAAAGATTGTTATTAATTTTTTTTTTTTAAAAAGTTAAAGGTTTTTTATTAGTAAAAGTTTTAATTATAAAAAAAATAGTTTAAAGTTATATTAACAATTAATAAAGTTTTCTTATTAAAAAGTTTTAATATTATCTTAGTAAAAAAGGTTTTACTAATTAAGAAAATGTTTTAACGAAAGTTTTTAATTAATTAACTTTTTTAATTATGTTTTATTAAAAAGGTATTTTAGAATAAAAAGAAGTTATATTTTGAAAAAAGTTATGTTTAATTTAATTATTATAAAAAGATGAATGTGAAAGGTTAAAAATAAAAAAAATGATTTTAATTAAACGGGGTATCCTACGCGCACAAGGGGGAGAGGGTCCATCGTGGACCCTCAGATCATGACCGCTTGATGCATAATGCACTGAGATCCAACGCACAAGAAAGAGGGTGCACGATAGGTGTCGTGTAGGGTGTGTGCGTGTGATTACGCGATTAGATGACAATGAAAATCAGAAAACAAACGCCCTCACTTGCTCTTCCTCACTTCCCCAAAAGTTCTCTCTTTCTCTCAGAGACCTTCGTCCCCAAACTCCCCAACTAACCCTAGCTCCGCCGTCCCAAATTCTCGTTTTTTTCAATCTCTCTCGCTGCACTCAACGCTATCTACGAGCAAAGAAATGGAAAGCCCTAAATCTAAAAGCTAAATCAAAACAAGCAAAACCCTTGCCCCGATGATCCCAGCCCCAATCCACTATACTGTTGTCAGATTACATATTACAAATATAGGTAAAAGGAGAAAAACGGGGAAATGGAGCCCAAATGGAAGAGAAACGCAGCGATGGCAAGGTCTTGCGCCGGTTGCTTCGAGTCTCCCACGGTGCGCACTCACTTCTTCTGACTTCTCTGTTTTCAATCTGATGAATGCGAATGATTTTGTGTTGTTGTAATCTCTACTTGCTGCGTGTGCTTTAGGTTTGCGTATCCTTGATGCTCTCTGTGCGATTTGCGGATGCTTCTGTAAATTCTAGATATGGTGTGCTGTATGTGTATGGATATTGATGAAGATTTTTCTTCTGGTGTTTGATTGAGGGATGGTGCCTTCGGTATGTGCTCTCTTCCCTCGGTTGTGAATTATTCTCAATACGTGTGTACTTGTTGTTTTGTGAATCTTTGCTCTCTTATGTGAACTTTTGTGTGAAATTTTATTTACTGATGATTTGTCCTTTTGTCGTTGTTGTACTGATGCCTTTTTATAAGCGTACCTGTCACAAATTTGAATTCTGGAATTGGAAAGAAATCAATGTTGTTTTGGAACTTGTTTTGGAAAAACATAATCTGCACGATTTTTATGATAATGATGTTCCGATTCGATCTGAACATGTTCAGACACCCTTGAATTTCTTTCCATGTTTGGTTTTAAATGCTTGACTGTGTTTTGGAAGTTTTTGATTTGGTGGTGGATTAATTTGAAAACTTGCCGTAACCGTTTGATTCTTGTTTGATTGGGTGTTAACTTTCAATTATTGTCAAAATCATGATCAATATGTATTGAAAGCCATGAATCCTTGCCGTTTTAGATGTTTAATCGTATTTGGGAGTTTATGAGCGCTTTTTGATTCTTGCTTTGGAAATGGTTAATTGATGATTTTATGACTCTCATGATTTCTGGCCACTATGTGATTTCGTATTAACTGCCAAGGATACATGTTGTTCCCGATTTGGAAATGTTTTGGGGATTATGCACTGATTATCTACTTCTATTTCCACAGTTTTGGATCACGTGGCAGATTTACTAAGGGTCGCACAAACCTTAACCTCTTGGCTTTGAGAAATTCTTCCCGTAACCTTTGAAAAATCGAGTGACTTCAACAACGCCTTCTCACTCTTTGGAATCAAATTACGGTCGCCGGTTTCGAAAGATACTATTTTGGACTTCAAACTTTCTTCCACAATTTCCTTTCTGTAATGACTATGTTATTTAAAAAAATGGAGATGTTGTGTGTTAGAAACTCATATGAACATAGGTGAGGTTTTTTATGGGAGGATGTTGGTGATGATTGGTTTGTAACTAATATGGTGTAATGTTTGGGCAATTTGTGTTCTGCAGGTTCATGATATGGATCTGAAGAGGAAGCTCTGAGGTTTTAGTATGCTTATATGCTTAAGCACAAGATCCTTGAACTTGTTTCGAAGAAATGTCGTAACTGGTTCTCGATCACTATCACACAACAATTGATTATCGTAATAACCCTTGTTATTCTCGTTCCAATTTTCCCTTTCCATCATGATGATTGATGCGATTTGTGGATCTGATGGTGTTGTCAAATATTCAGCAACAATTTGGGCTTGGAATTCAACGTATTCTCATCAGAAGTATTGAAGAAAAAGTTGTTGCACTTGCTTGAGGTAATTCTAGTCCTACTTTGTGTATCAGTGCAGAAAATGGTCCATTGATATTGTCTATTGTCCCTTTCCCCCAGGTTAGAACAGGGTCGCCTCAGCTTCGGAGAATCCTAGAAGTTGCACTTGCCAGTCCCATTTTTCGAATTGTGACAAGTATTTCTCCTCGTATCAATCCAATGAGTAGGCTCTTATATTCCTATCTCCATCTTAATGTTGCTATGTGCTTAACACCATTTTCTCTCGTCATACATGTTTGGTGACGTAGTTAGGAAGTTATCTGTTGAACGAATGATGCCGGAGTTTGACTTTGAAATTGATTGGTAAGAGATGAGGTAAGTTGAATTGTAGGGCTTAGATCAATTCCACTGTGTAGTACTTAGGTCGATTGAGTAGGTTACGTGAAGTTGTTTGAACTATCTTATGAATGGTTAATTGGACTATACATCAATTCCACTCAAGTGTTAATTGAAATGGTGGATCTAATTGACGGAAATTGTGCTTTAAATTAGTTCGAAAGTCTTGGCATTGTCTCTGGTTATGTGTTGAATTTTGATGATGATGATGACTCTTTAACTTCTTGGCCTTCCTTCTCTTCTTTCACAAATTACAAACTTGTACTTAATTTTGATTAAATTTCCAGGATCATTTGCGAGGTTTTCAAAGAATTTGCGACCCAATGTACCGGCAGTTATCACTCAAGGTGCTCCAATATAAAGAATTTGAGAGAAGGCCTATTGCAACTGCACCTTCGTATAAGGATACACACAGGGCGAGAACATCGTCGTCGTCTGATAATGTATCGTCGACTGCAGCCATTGTATCAGTGTTAAATCTTGTATATGGCTATCCTAGATAATGGAGCTATTCATCTGAACTGTATTTGTTGCTACGTAATGTTTGTCTTCCCGTCAAAATGATGTTTATTAATTTCATGCTCTCAATTTGATGGCTGTTATGCAATACTTTTTCTCCATTATATTTAACATGCACATCAGGAATCTAACCATGAAGTTGCCTCTTCATAAAGCCAGCAGCTACCTCCTTGACATGTACTACTTGATAGTTGTAGTACTTATTACCCTTTATCAACCTTGATAAGGCTTTTGACGAGGTGGACAATTAGGCTACTTATCATGCTAGTGTATAGCTTTATCGACGTGACAGACCAGTGTATATTACCGAATTGTTGAGCATCCATGGCAATAAAAGGCTAAGAAGCATGCTTTGTGTATTGCTACATTAAATGCCATATCATTTACTGCATATGCACGTTGGAAGGTCTTTGGGGTGTCAAAATGAGATCACAGAAATTACTCAAACCTAATCAACCTCTTTGGTAATATTAATAGAAAATACATGCTCTCCTCCATGAACTTCAATTGAATAATTATCCTTTCACAGCTTTGCAACTATAAATATGAATTACTTGTAACCTCTTGAATTACCCCCCTGAACTCAACCAAGAGTTTTGCCATTTTTGTACTGACCCCCAAGAAAATACACACAAGCACTCTTCCATTTTTGACTTAAAACCCGATGCCACTTGAAACAAACATTCTTGAATCCCCGAGACTGTTAGCCTTGATCTTCAATTCAACCACGTTGCTCTCTATAGCTTAATCAACCAGAAATATATTGACTTAATGAAACTCCAAGCAAACTTTTAGACGATGATGATCTTTTCACATGAATTATGCCTTGAGGAACGATAATTAAGAGCAAAAGCAAACACATCTCTTAACCTTGAGGAGCTGAAGGAGGGGGAAGATGCTATCTTGTAATATAACTACCATCCAACCGGTGGCCAGTCTTTAGGGACCTTCTGTAGGGGGAGGCTTCTAAGAAATGTGAAGGAAGAAAGGTTTTGTAGTGGCTTAGGGACCAGCAGAAAGAGGACACAATCACACAAGAGTCCAACACAACCTTGCAGAGACCAGAGAACCTTCACAAACATACACACAGACAACCTTTGAGATCTTTGAGCCTTCTGCAGCAGCACCTGTCCTTAAAAAAGAAACAAACAGACAACAACTAGGTAAAACAGTTAGTTATGCACGAATGATTGGCCTAAGATGTTATGCAAAGAGCAAGGCGGGGATCTTAGGGTCAAAAATTAGGGTGCGACAGATGCCCCTATTTAAGTTTCTCCTATTCGGAGGTATGAAGATTGAAATCTTCGTCTCGACGAGATAGGAGGGACTTAAATACAAACATGCAAAAAATTTTTGGCCCTAAGATGCCGCCAAATGCACATGATATGGTATGGAATGATATGAAATTCAAGACGAGGATCCTGTGAGGAATAACGTCACAGGGGATAACCGGTGTTAAGACACAAAGAAAGAAAGGCCCGACGAGGACGACTCAGCGACACAAGACACCACGGGGAAAGATCTAACTCCACTGGGGGAAAGAGACTACCCACTGACAATCACAAGGCAGCTTAAGCACATGGCAAGAAACTTGAAGGGAACATGATAACTTACTACCAACAGCTGGTAGCCTAAGCCAAGGTATCCAGTTGCAATAAAAGGGCGTATATTACCTACTACCACACACGATAGCCTAAGCAGAGGTAATAAACTGGGAAAGAAGGATCACCTACTGCCAACTTGTGGCAGCCTGAGCAAAGGCGTCCGACCAAAAAAGGTGTGTCACCTACTATCAAACATATGATAGCCTAAGCCAGGTAAACACAAAAAGAAAGATGACCTACTACCGCCACGGTAGCCTAAGCGAGGCATCTGACCAAAACACCAAAAAAATGACTGTTTGTCGAAGTCTGTTGGAGATCTATTGCCGAGAATAACCAGGAAAATACCTACTGTCGAGGTCTTCTGGAAATCTACTGCCGAGAATAACCAGAAAAATAAAAATGAAATACCTACTGCCTAGGTCTTCTGGAAATCTACTGCTGAGAATAACCAGAAAAATAAAAAATGAAATACCTACTGCCGAGGTCTTCTGGAAATCTACTGCCGAGAATAACCAGAAAAATAAAAAATGAAATACCTACTGCCGAGGTCTTCTGGAAATCTACTGCCGAGAATAACCAGGAAAATAAACGACTGTTTGTCGAGATTTGAAAATAAACCAGGGAATCTACTGCCGAGATCCTGGAAGCTTCACCGGGGATCTTCAAAAGAGATGTGGGCCGGGTGACTTGTAAAACATGTCTTCTCAAATAAAGAGAAAGATCATCTGAGTCTTCATCAAACTTCTTGAAGAGATGCTATTTGACGGAAGCAAATTAAATCGTGGGCTCACTGGGGAGAATGCCATTGAGAAGTAAAATTACTATAGCTGAAAACAACGTTGAAGCTAGTAAGATTCTTGTAATATGATTCTCAAATAAAGAGAATACTTGGAAAGTCTTCAATGAACCTTTTTGAAGAATAGTAGATAACCTTGATAACTTCACCGGGGATAGACAAAATGTCTTGAGGAGACTGCTATTTGTTATCCAGATAGAAAACTGAGCTCAAATAAAGAGCTACCACCCGTTGTTTGGATTTTAAATCCCATAATACTGCTGAAGGAATAACTTTTGTCTTCCATAGAGATCTTTGAATAAATTCTTCCTGGGGAGACAAAGTGCAAAATAAATGCACGCTCAATCTATAATCAAATCTTGGAGAGATTCAAAGTTGTGATTGTCAGGTACCAAAGTTCAATTCAGGAAATAACTGAAAAGAAACGGTCAAACAAGACTCTATCCATTGAAGACTGAACTCAACGGGGTTTATCTTTATCTAGAAATGGAAAAGAAAACTGAAGCAACCATCTTCCACGAGGATCGAGCTCAATGGGGAATTTAGCAAGGATGCACTTTTTTTTGCCTAGGGCTGACGAATCTACTTGGAGGGAGCAGACAAAACCCAGTCAATTGGGGATAAGCGCAACCAAAGTGAAAGATCAAACAAACAAACACAAAAATGCAAGATACAAAAGATGCCAAATGCCATGAATCTACATGAAAGAATGTCATGCTATGCTTATGCTCATGCTGACAAAACCACGAAGAAAAAGAAAACAAAGCTGGAGATAAAATAAACATCCCGATACAGATACTCGGCCAATCTTCGCAAGATAAGAAGCATCACTGGGGATGAATGAAAAGCCATATATGGAAACATGTCCTGCTTCAAGGTTTCAAACTTCTGGGGAAAATAGAGCACTCCACTTGGGGATGAACATCGTAACTTCACTTAGGATTGTCAAGATGAACCTTGTGATTCTGTTGGGGATGAGAAAGATCCACCAGGAATGAATCAAACTCATGATCGAAGAGACTTCATGGGGGATAAAATAAATATCCACTACGAACTAAAATAGTCTGAATGAAAGTTGTAATTGGAAAGCTTGAATCAATATAATAGTTGAAAAAGTGTCAGAGATAAAACTTCGAGGGGATGAAATAAACATCCGCCTTCGCTGGAGAAGATTGAGAAAATCCAATGCGGAGTGAAATAAACACTCGCTTCGCTGGGGAATGTTGAAACCAAAGAAATTCACTGAGGATTCTTAGGTTGCTGACTGGAGAAACCTTGCATCAAACGTGTCATAACTTCTTGAAGTGAAGATTTACCGGGGAATAGTCGTGACTACCTGGAGCAAAGACATATTGGGGGGTCGTCACATTACTTGATACAAAATTCTTTGAGGTATGAGTGAATAATGGTAGTCGCCATTTTGAATAACAATCATTGCGAATGGATGAAGAGTAATCTTTACTTCTCAAAATGCCCCGGATCACATGGTTTATGAGAAAAAGTCATTCCAAGAGGATTTCACAGAAAACTTGGCATCCAACTGCTCTAATGTTTTCAAACTCTTGGAGAGATTCGTCGAATCTCGACATAACTGGCTCGGATTGACTGTATTCTGTACATGAATCAAATCTCGACTTAACTGCCCTAGATTGACGGTGATCTTGCATAATGGAGTCCTCGAACTTGTTTTTCAGACTTTGAGAGATTTGTCAAATCTCGATGTAACTGGCTCAAATTGATTGTGTTCAGTATAACCGAGTCTTCAAACTTTGAGAGATTTATCAAATCTCGACTTAACTGCCCCAGATTGACGGTGTTCTGAGTCTTCAAACTTGTTCTTTGGGACAGACCGTGAAAGAACAACTGGGAAATAACTTGCCCCTGGACACGGTCATCCTTTGAAATGATCCGCCATTTACTCATCAGAGTCACATGTCTCAAAGGATTAAGTTCATCGCTGATGCTCGTATGCTAGCTTCTATGATGTCAAGCATTGTTAGCAAGCAGAAAATGTTAATTCTGAAACAGGTAATGCAACGTATGTTTGTCTTGAAGTTTTATTTAAAAATATTTTTGGTTGAATTACCGATTTTATAATGCCAACGCAAATTTGAGCATAGCTCGTGGGAGTCAGGAGACGATATCTCAATGAGTATGCTTTTGAAATAAACCCTGCTTCAATTAGGTCTTTTAAGGGTTGTATCTTGGTTGGGTTCATGGTTTAAGAAACAAAAGATATAAGGCTCAAAGTTTGTTTGTGCCCACCCAATCTTCGTGATATTTTACTCCATTTTTTTTTTGCAAATTACCCTGCCCCAGGTTAAGAATGAGGGTTTTTTTATTTGGAAGAAGAAAACTCCTACTTCAAAGGTTCAAAAGGGTTGACGAGGGTTTATCTCCTTATATCTTCGGTGTTTAGGATTTCGAAACAATGCCTTATATCACTAGCATAGTTTTATTCAAAAGCATACAACAAGAGATCTTGCGTTTGATTTCATCATCCTCCATTAAATTCTTTGCCAAGGCAAGAGATTAGGCAGCATTGGCATTATAAAATAGAAAAAGTGTTTTAAAATGAGTGAAACGAATGGATTTCTTCAAGACAACCATTATCATTGCATTAATTATTCAAAGTAACAAATTCTTACACGCAAACATGCTTATAATCAAAGAAATAACAACAAGATGCATGCAAATGAATAAACATCTTAATTGTATTTGGAGTAAGCTCTACTCTTGATTCTATTGGCTTGGAAGGGACTTCTCGAGTCTTCACGTCTCTCAGTATAAAGGTGTTCCATTTATAACTGGGATTCCTCTCCTAAAGGTCAACACTTCATTGTCGATCATTTCTTGGACCTTTTCTTGGAAAACTTTACAGTCTTCAATCGAATGCCCCAACACTCCGTCATGAAATTCACAACTAGTATCTGGATTGAACCAAGGAGGGCGAGATTTCATGGCTCTGGTCTTTCTCGGTGCCATCACTGAGTTTCGGGCAAAGTAAGACCACAATTGACTGTAAGTTATTGGGATTAGGTCAAACCAACGAGTCTTTTCTTCTAGACTATTCAGGGGTCTCTGCTGATCTTGACACTGATTCTGGTGATTCACATTCTGAATTCGCGGATTTTGACATTGATTATGAGGAGTCAACCTTCGTCGTTTGTACGGACGTCCATGAGGTAGTGATTGCTGGCACTGAACAGGAACTATATACTGACGTTTGTGAAAAGGCACCGGAACTGGAGCTTGCAAAGTCCGAGGAGATCCCAAAACTGCATTGACTTCAACACTTCTTTCCTCTCGAGAACCGCTAATAGATTTCTCTTCATTAGTTTGTCTGTTCGTGACATCTTGGATCTTTCCACTTTTGAGTGCATTCTCGATGTTTACTCCGACTTCCATAATTTTGGAGAACTCTAATGGCACAACGCCTATCATTCTGACATAATAAGAGTCTGACAGTGTTTTTAGAAACATTTTGGCTAGTTCTTTCTCTTGAAGTGGTGGCTGAATTTGGGCTGCCAATTCTTTCCACCGTTGCGCATATTCCCTGAAGGACTCGTTGTCTTTCTGACTCATGTTCATCAATTGATCACTGTCTAGAGTTATGTCCACATTGTAATTGTATTGCTTCATAAAAGCGCTGGCTAAGTCTTCCCAAGACTGAATATAGTTCCTTTCTAGCTTCATATACCATATCAATGATGCCCCAGATAAACTTTCTTGGAAGCAGTGGATCATCAGCTTGTCATTGTCGACATAAGTGGTCATCTTTCGACAAAACATCGTCAAATGGTACCTTGGACAACTAACACCCTTGTATACTTCGAAGGTAGGAATTTTGAACTTCGGAGGAAAAACCACGCCCGGAACTAGACACAAGTCAGGAGCCTTAAGACCAGATGCATTAAGTCCTTTCAGCATCTTCACTTGTTCTTGGAGGTCACGAAATCCTTTTTCAATTTCTCCCAATCTAGGATCATTCACAGTTGTCACATGACGGGCATTTTGAGAATTTGGCATATGCCTTGGAAAGCGGGAATCTCTTTCATTAACTTGACCAACCAGGTTATTTTGCACAGGCTGAGATCGAGTAGGAACGTCCACTTGTGGAGCATTGTCATCAATAGGAAAACCGTACATCGGGTTAGTCATCACTCTGAAGCTTGACATGGGATCCATATTTTGTGTTCTATCCATTATCCCCAGTAACTACTTCAAGTTTGAATGTCAGGAGATCAACTGAGCGACAAGAAGATAAGAGACCGAATAAGCTGAGGTGGAGAAAAGACATATGCAGATGCAAATGATGCATATGATGCAACAAGATTCAGGGAACTCAACTATTTATAATCATCAAGGAATATCAAAAGACTCGTTTTTTTTTTAAAACGGTTACAACTATTAGTATTGGAATATTTATTACAAAATTGTTTACAACGCGTCGGTACACTTTTCAAGAGTCAAGATAAAAAAAAAAAGCTAAATAAAAGCTAGTAATGATGGATCTAAGGAGACTCCTCCAACGGTCTTCTTTGACCTTTTCTTCCAATTGAGCTTCTTCTAGAAGTGTTGACTGAATATTAGAATAGAATAAGACGCCTTTGGGCTTTTCTTTGCAAGAAATAACTTATTTCCAATATATTCTCCTTCGGTAATTATCTTAGCTTGAATATGAACTTTGTCCTGAAATAGTAACTCCGCCAGCTAAGAATGTTCTTCATAATTAGTCATCAAATAGTCCCCATGAATTGGAGATAATAACTTTTTATCTTGTCTTGAATTTTCTTCATTTGCCAGTAAAGTCTCTAATCTCCTTAGATCGTCCAAGTTATGACTATTGTAAGTGTACTTCGACGTTTTTTTTTATATATATATATTTTTTTAGAGTCCATGATATTCTTACGATGTTTACAAATAAGGCTAAGTTCCATGAATCCTTATGATATGATGCTAATGCAATGCAAGGATGCAAACACACAGACAAAGCACAAAGCACACATAAGCAAACAAACAAACAAGAGTCCTAGGTTTGAAAGGTCACAGCATGGAGTCAAGGTCTACCCTCCCCAAGGTATGTAGGGTTTCAAATGTACCTGCCGAACGGGTTCTTAAAGGTTCCCAGAGTCTACAACCCATCTTTCGGATATTATCGACTTCCCAAATCACTTGGTATTCAATAATATTCTCAAGAGGATCTCGTCCGAGTGTAGTATCGCGTGACAACTATTTGGAAATAGACTCCCGCATAGTCACCGCACTACATTCTAAAACGCCAAGTGGGTTTAAAGGTGCTACGGTCCTCAGTCTTAAGGGTTCTTGGTCGAAGTTAATACCGTTTTCACGAATGAACTCGTTCAAACAATATTAAGTTCAAAAGAACCTAAACTGAGCGATGATTTTCTCAATTCGACTTTTCAGGAATCGACTCCGTCAAAGTACCCTTGACCATATCATCTCCTATAATTCACTCATGTCCGGGTCTAGGACTCCTCACCACTCAAGAATCCCTCCAAATAGCAAAACAAATATATAACAGATAACATTAAGAGATCAAGTTAGGGGGAACCTTCTTATGAGCGTCCCCAATGAAGTCGCCATTTCTGTCGCGGTGAAAATTGGATACCATAGTTATTTGTTAACTAGGATCGTATTTTTAATGTCACCACCGTCTTTGATTTTATCCAAGGGAAGGGAGAAAGACCGAATTCACACAATGCAATGCAAATGCACTTAAGATTCTAAGTTCGAGGGTTGGTTATACCTAGGGAAGGTGTTAGCATCCTAGATATCTGTAGTACTCTACAGGAACCTCTTGATTCATTTTATATTATCTATTATCTGTTTTGCTAAGGGTTTAAGGGAGGTAATTTATTATTTTAATCCTAAGTGTGCTCGACAAGATATCGCATCTTGTGCCTACATATCCTGTCAGGAGGGAATCAGAGCACTTGTAGTTCCTTATTATTAAGGGTACTAAATGTTTAAAGGTTTAGGAGAGGAAGATGAGTCATCATCTTAAGAAAACCACCACAGTTCTTTGAAAATGTTTGTATTTATGGGGTATGGGATTGTATGTCCCTTCTTTGAGATGATTAACATCTAATTCTCTTGTGTGGAGAATTAGGTGGGATAAAGTTTGATTTGAAAAATCAAAATTGTAGGGGGACTAACCTAGGAAGTCTATCCTAAGTTGTCTAATTGTCTTATCTTAAGTTTGTCGATTATGATGCAAATGATGTGCACCATGCACAATAACATGGTTATCATGCATGGGATTTTCCCTTGGATATTTTATGCAATTAATTAATGTTATTTAGGCGAGGGTACTAGCAAAGTGATGCTAGACTAGTGATCGATAGGTCGAATGCGATGCCCTAAGGCGATCGACTTATATGGGTAGAAAATGGGCGGCGACGTATGTTTTATTAAAAAGGTATTTTAGAATAAAAAGAAGTTATATTTTGAAAAAATTTATATTTAATTTAATTATTATAAAAAGATGAATGTGAAAGGTTAAAAATAAAAAAAAATGATTTTAATTAAACGGGGTATCCTACGCGCACAAGGGGGAGAGGGTCCATCGTGGACCCTCAGATCATGACCGCTTGATGCATAATGCACTGAGATCCAACGCACAAGAAAGAGGGTGCACGATAGGTGTCGTGTAGGGTGTGTGCGTGTGATTACGCGATTAGATGACAATGAAAATCAGAAAACAAACGCCCTCACTTGCTCTTCCTCACTTCCCCAAAAGTTCTCTCTTTCTCTCAGAGACCTTCGTCCCCAAACTCCCCAACTAACCCTAGCTCCGCCGTCCCAAATTCTCGTTTTTTTCAATCTCTCTCGCTGCACTCAACGCTATCTACGAGCAAAGAAATGGAAAGCCCTAAATCTAAAACCTAAATCAAAATAAGCAAAACCCTTGCCCCGATGATCCCAGCCCCAATCCACTATACTGTTGTCAGATTACATATTACAAATATAGGTAAAAGGAGAAAAACGGGGAAATGGAGCCCAAATGGAAGAGAAACGCAGCGATGGCGAGGTCTTGCGCCGGCTGCTTCGAGTCTCCCACGGTGCGCATTCACTTCTTCTGACTTCTCTGTTTTCAATCTGATGAATGCGAATGATTTTGTGTTGTTGTAATCTCTACTTGCTGCGTGTGCTTTAGGTTTGCGTATCCTTGATGCTCTCTGTGCGATTTGCGGATGCTTCTGTAAATTCTGGATGTGGTGTGCTGTATGTGTATGGATATTGATGAAGATTTTTCTTCTGGTGTTTGATTGAGGGATGGTGCCTTCGGTATGTGCTCTCTTCCCTCGGTTGTGAATTGTTCTCAATACGTGTGTACTTGTTGTTTTGTGAATCTTTGCTCTCTTATGTGAACTTTTGTGTGAAATTTTGTTTACTGATGATTTGTCCTTTTGTGGCTGTTGTACTGATGCCTTTTTATAAGCGTACCTGTCACAAATTTGAATTCTGGAATTGGAAAGAAATCAATGTTGTTTTGGCACTTGTTTTGGAAAAACATAATCTGCACGATTTTTATGATAATGATGTTCCGATTCGATCTGAACATGTTCAGACACCCTTGAATTTCTTTCCATGTTTGGTTTTAAATGCTTGACTGTGTTTTGGAAGTGTTTGATTTGGTGGTGGATTAATTTGAAAACTTGCCGTAACCGTTTGATTCTTGTTTGATTGGGTGTTAACTTTCAATTATTGTCAAAATCATGATCAATATGTATTGAAAGCCATGAATCCTTTCCGTTTTAGATGTTTAATCGTATTTGGGAGTTTATGAGCGCTTTTTGATTCTTGCTTTG
This sequence comes from Lathyrus tuberosus, assembly GCA_022829125.1. NCBI lineage: Eukaryota > Viridiplantae > Streptophyta > Magnoliopsida > Fabales > Fabaceae > Lathyrus > Lathyrus tuberosus. The sequence goes on from JALAZF010000110.1 coordinate 13,747,150, forward strand.
GAAATGGTTAATTGATGATTTTATGACTCTCATGATTTCTGGCCACTATGTGATTTCGTATTAACTGCCAAGGATACATGTTGTTCCCGATTTGGAAATGTTTTGGGGATTATGCACTGATTATCTACTTCTATTTCCACAGTTTTGGATCACGTGGCAGATTTACTAAGGGTCGCACAAACCTTAACCTCTTGGCTTTGAGAAATTCTTCCCGTAACCTTTGAAAAATCGAGTGACTTCAACAACGCCTTCTCACTCTTTGGAATCAAATTACGGTCGCCGGTTTCGAAAGATACTATTTTGGACTTCAAACTTTCTTCCACAATTTCCTTTCTGTGATGACTATGTTATTTAAAAAAATGGAGATGTTGTGTGTTAGAAACTCATATGAACATAGGTGAGGTTTTTTATGGGAGGATGTTGGTGATGATTGGTTTGTAACTAATATGGTGTAATGTTTGGGCAATTTGTGTTCTGCAGGTTCATGATATGGATCTGAAGAGGAAGCTCTGAGGTTTTAGTATGCTTATATGCTTAAGCACAAGATCCTTGAACTTGTTTCGAAGAAATGTCGTAACTGGTTCTCGATCACTATCACACAACAATTGATTATCGTAATAACCCTTGTTATTCTCGTTCCAATTTTCCCTTTCCATCATGATGATTGATGGGATTTGTGGATTTGATGGTGTTGTCAAATATTCAGCAACAATTTGGGCTTGGAATTCAACGTATTCTCATCAGAAGTATTGAAGAAAAAGTTGCTGCACTTGCTTGAGGTAATTCTAGTCCTACTTTGTGTATCAGTGCAGAAAATGGTCCATTGATATTGTCTATTGTCCCTTTCCCCCAGGTTAGAACAGGGTCGCCTCAGCTTCGGAGAATCCTAGAAGTTGCACTTGCCAGTCCCATTTTTCGAATTGTGACAAGTATTTCTCTTCGTATCAATCCAATAAGTAGGCTCTTATATTCCTATCTCCATCTTAATGTTGCTATGTGCTTAACACCGTTTTCTCTCTTCATACATGTTTGGTGACGTAGTTAGGAAGTTATCTGTTGAACGAATGATGCCAGAGTTTGACTTTGAAATTGATTGGTAAGAGATGAGGTAAGTTGAATTGTAGGGCTTAGATCAATTCCACTGTGTAGTACTTAGGTCGATTGAGTAGGTTACGTGAAGTTGTTTGAACTATCTTATGAATGGTTAATTGGACTATACATCAATTCCACTCAAGTGTTAATTGAAATGGTGGATCTAATTGACGAAAACTGTGCTTTAAATTAGTTCGAAAGTCTTGGCATTGTCTCTGGTTATGTGTTGAATTTTGATGATGATGATGACTCTTTAACTTCTTGGCCTTCCTTCTCTTCTTTCACAAATTACAAACTTGTACTTAATTTTGATTAAATTTCCAAGATCATTTGCGAGGTTTTCAAAGAATTTGCGACCCAATGTACCGGCAGTTATCACTCAAGGTGCTCCAATATAAAGAATTTGAGAGAAGGCCTATTGCAACTGCACCTTCGTATAAGGATACACACAGGGCGAGAACATCGTCGTCGTCTGATAATGTATCGTCGACTGCAGCCATTGTATCAGTGTTAAATCTTGTATATGGCTATCCTAGATAATGGAGCTATTCATCTGAACTGTATTTGTTGCTACGTAATGTTTGTCTTCCCGTCAAAATGATGTTTATTAATTTCATGCTCTCAATTTGATGGCTGTTATGCAATACTTTTTCTCCATTATATTTAACATGCACAACAGGAATCTAACCATGAAGTTGCCTCTTCATAAAGCCAGCAGCTACCTCCTTGACATGTACTACTTGATAGTTGTAGTACTTATTACCCTTTATCAACCTTGATAAGGCTTTTGACGAGGTGGACAATTAGGCTACTTATCATGCTAGTGTATAGCTTTATCGACGTGACAGACCAGTGTATATTACCGAATTGTTGAGCATCCATGGCAATAAAAGGCTAAGAAGCATGCTTTGTGTATTGCTACATTAAAGGCCATATCATTTACTGCATATGCACGTTGGAAGGTCTTTGGGGTGTCAAAATGAGATCATAGAAATTACTCAAACCTAATCAACCTCTTTGGTAATATTAATAGAAAATACATGCTCTCCTCCATGAACTTCAATTGAATAAGTATCCTTTCACAGCTTTGCAACTATAAATATGAATTACTTGTAACCTCTTGAATTACCCCCCTGAACTCAACCAAGAGTTTTGCCATTTTTGTACTGACCCCCAAGAAAATACACACAAGCACTCTTCCATTTTTGACTTAAAACCCGATGCCACTTGAAACAAACATTCTTGAATCCCCGAGCCTGTTAGCCTTGATCTTCAATTCAACCACGTTGCTCTCTATAGCTTAATCAACCAGAAATATCTTGACTTAATGAAACTCCAAGCAAACTTTTAGACGATGATGATCTTTTCACATGAATTATGCCTTGAGGAACGATAATTAAGAGCAAAAGCAAACACATCTCTTAACCTTGAGGAGCTGAAGGAGGGGGAAGATGCCATCTTGTAATATAACTACCATCCAACCGGTGGCCAGTCTTTACGGACCTTCTGTAGAGGGAGGCTTCTAAGAAATGTGAAGGAAGAAAGGTTTTGTAGTGGCTTAGGAACCAGCAGGAAGAGGACACAATCACACAAGAGTCCAACACAACCTTGCAGAGACCAGAGAACCTTCACAAACATACACACAGACAGCCTTTGAGATCTTTGAGCCTTCTGCAGCAGCACATGTCCTTAAAAAAGAAACAAACAGACAACAACTAGGTAAAACAGTTAGTTATGCACGAATGATTGGCCTAAGATGTTATGCAAAGAGCAAGGCGGGGATCTTAGGGTCAAAAATTAGGGTGCGACAGCGAGCACACTAAACAAAAACCCAAAATCCCATACTCTCATGTATCTATCAAAAGCATCAGTCCTAACATCCTAATCCTTGTTCCCCACTATAAGATCCTAGAAAGAAGAAAACCGTACTGGCAAAAAATAAAAATAACCAGTACAAAGGCCCCCCATATTGATAGCATCCGTAACCTAACAGACCGCTGTTTAAACTCAGTATGCAAAGCAGGGTTAATTGGAGACATCTATTTCCCTTCCTTCATCAGCTTTAATAGGATAAAAAATGAATCGACCTGTAGTTTAAGCTCAACCGTAGAGAGCGACCAGCGCTTAAGAACCGCGTCCAAAATCGCTCGCTACAGAAAAATGGCGCCCACCGTGGGGCCAAATTCTGATTTCCTTTTTCTTCACTTGTGTGAAAACCACAGATTGGGGCTTCCGCCGGGGAACCCATTTTCTGTCAGGAACTTAGGATTCATAGCTTTAAAGGTCTAGGATGTTTAGGACAAATATATATACTACTTTTCCTAATTGCTATACGTGTTTATTTTTCTGCTAATGGGAATGCGTGTGATGCCGCATGTGGAAAGATCGAGTATACACTTAAGATAAGTGATGGCGACGAGGTCGACCATCAACCTCAGTGGAGGCTAACCAATGCAACCCATTCTCTCACCTAGACAATGGGTCGATTGTTAAGTCTGAGAAGCTGAGGAGCCAAACCCTTTTGTAGTGCGGAAACTATCAAAAATAGTTGTTACGCGATACTACCCTCATTTGAGGCTGGTGATCTATTCTCGGTGAATGGCACTTACTCTAAGATTGCACTACAACTCGCTAGCGATCCGCTTGTTGTTTTGCTTTCCTGGGAGGAGCTGATGATAATGAGTACAGGTACAAAAATCACCCTAGTATAAACCTTTGGGGATGGGTAGAGCCTTGACTTCATGACAACGACCCTTTGACCCCATGTTTTTTCTATGTTTTTGTGTGCTGCATTCATGCATCCATTTAATAAAACATTAAAACATTCAAAATAAATTTCTCTTCTAGTCTCACTATTTTTCAAATTAAACTAAGACTGTGATTGCAAATATCAGAGAAAAGGATTGCACTGATGGATTTCGGTAGAAGAAGAACTCATAAGTACACCTTCAAGGTTCCAAAACTAGAGGATTTGAGAAGGTTAACGAGGATGATCACAAACCCTGAGGCTTTCAGAGCCAAGCACGGTGGTTTGTGTCGCACCCTAATTTTTGACCCTAAGATCCCTTGTTCTTTGCATGGCATCTTTAGGTCTTTGTGTGTATTGTTTGTTATCACTAACCAATTTATGTAGATTTGGCAATTTCAAGAGGAGATAAAAGAAAAGGCATATGCCAAGCATGTTAGTCATAGTGGTGGAGATTTTGAATCGAGGTTTTTTTGGCACAATCAACTTGCAATTAAGGATATGTCCAAACTATGGTGAGATGCTGGATGGATCATAAGATAAGCACATTACAAAGGTTAATGGAAAACTAAGGTTTAAAAGCTTCAAGGAGTATTGGAAATAATGTTTAAATGTTATGAAGTGCAAGACTTATTCGTTGGTTCAAGCAAAGATTTGTATCCAAATGAGTATACCATTACAAGAGGAGTCTGAATTCAGATTTAAATGGAGGAATTTTTTTTTTTTTATGGTCCAAGGAAGCAAGTCTCATTCAAAGCAGCTTGAAGGGTCAAAAGAAAACCAGGCGCTTAGGCTTTCTATAGGCCTCTTCTAAAACTTAACAATGGCTATTGCTTGGAGACGTGTATTTGCAACTAACATTGAGGTTCCGTAGGCTCAGATGGTCGAAATGTATTGCAAAGATCTTTCACTTTCAAAAAGAGGTTTTTGGTTCATACGTCACTATGAAATTCACCAATACTAAGTTCAAATTCATGAAGGCAAGAGATCTTTGGTTTGTACACAATAAAGGAATTAAAACTAATAGGAATCACTTCTTAGGAGACTAAGTAAGAAACCTTGTTCATTCAAAGCATAAAGAACTTGATTGAATTCAAAGGTGCATTATAAAAAATTCCATTAAGGTCACGTACATCATTCTCAAGCCATCATAATAACTAGAAAAGGAAGAGCCATTCAAGTATCTGTTTTTTCCAAGAATACAATTCCCAAGAGGTTGTGGTTACAAGAGAAGTCAAAATTGTCCACTACAATGGCATATGGTACGGTCGACCTCAACTTCATCCATAGTTCACGAATACCACGAAGATGTTATATTGAAGTTGACAGGACCTGCTGGGATTTTACGAAGTGCATCTGTAGTAGTTTCTTTAAAAGCATTGTCTTCTGTTCGTTTTTGCATGCTGAAGTGACCACAGATTCGTTGAATACGCTAACACCTCTGCATGCCCGGTGACTCCAAAAATGCTTGATGAGATTCCATATGTTTGTAACCAGTTGCTGCTTCGCACGGTTCATAGCTGACGGTTTCATTGCTGCAGTTTGAAATCAGAGCTGTTTTTAACTACTGAAGTGCCTGAGAGTTTGTTTCGCGTACGTTGCATTTTGCAGTGCCTGAACTGGATACGCTAGCATTCAAGGCGATAAGAATCAGGAATTACATCTCTATTTGAAGGTGAAACAAATTGGAAATTAACAAAGCAATTCATATTCAGAGTTGGAATTTTAGATACGCATTTAGATCATATCAGTTTGTCACTGAACTCAATTTCATCACAAGGATACAACAGAATCCTCAACTAACCTTCAACAAACTTCAACCTTCAATCATGTACAAACTCACACATCAACCACAGTCTTCGATAACCCTGTAAATTGCACCACCAACAAACTCAATTCATTAGAACCAGCAGCTTGCGTACACCGTCTGCAACCAAAAGAATTTGACTCTCAGCCACTTCGATACACCAAGCACATGATTAACACATCAGCGGTAGAATGCCTAAACAAAATATATTGCCAATACTAAAAATAGAGAGGAATAAGAAGAGACGACCGTGACGTAAGAGCTACCGTTGAGGGGGGCTGCCCTTGGGTTTTCACTTGAATGGTGCGCTTACATACTGATAATGACTCGTCACTCACCATGACCATTGCCAGTTGGTGCCCCACGCCTTCTTTAACTTGAGAAGCTACTATTAAAACTCCACAATTCCTAAAACCTGCAAGAAGTTTCAAGAAAGCAGCTAAGAATGGAATCATCCAAAGTTTGTCTAAACAAAAGCTTTTGAGGAGCATAACTTATCTTGAGCAGTTATCTAATTCGTTGGAGGAGTCGATCCTGCCTGGTATAAAATTCAATCTATTCTTAAATTAAAAGAAGAGAACCAATCAAGTTCTAAAGAAAATCATGGTAAGGTCCGAGCGGCGGAAAGTAACAGAAGTGGTAGCATGCGAATCGGAAGCCACACCTGATGGAGTTGGAAGTTATTCCAAGCATGAATAAGGAAACCAACGCAAGAGTAACATTGGAATTTGTATATCATAACTGATTGTCCTAATTACCTGTAATGTGGAAAATAAAAGTTAACATCATGACACACTCTAATTCCCAAGTTACCGAAAGACAATGTTCAGACAAAGGTCGACACGTTGTTGATGGAATCATTCCCGCACCATGAAATGTCGAATTTCTGCAGTCACTATAGAACGGGGATCAGGGCAATGTTTTGTTCGTCATCCAATGGCGAAGTCGACGACGCTTTACTCACCTGGAAATGCTGCTGATATTAGTCAGATGTATGAACTAAAAGGTTGAGCTCAGTATTCACTTACATTTAGAATTATTGGTTTTAGTACAAATCCATACCATTAGCTGCAGAATCAGGAATCGCCCAACAGCAGCAACAAATTCAACACCAGCTTTTAGCCTGTCACACAAAACTACGTCAGGACCCATAGGAGAGATCATCAAATGCTTAAAGGGTTGAAGGACGTAGCTAAACAAAAGCTGAAAACTTGCTTTCTTTGGTGCGGTCTTCCCAAATGCACCTGCAACAATTTCAAAGCAGGGGTTTATTAATGACGGAAGGATGACATCGAAGGTGACATCAAGTGTGACACAGCCCATAAACAACACATTATGCTCTAAGTAACCAGGCTTACCAAGGAGCACCAGGATGCCAAGATTTTATAAGTAATGGCCATTGAAAACTTTGATAAATTATGAATTCTTCCCGGAGACTCACATCAAGAAACTCATCAATAAACGACATGTCTGCAACCAGGAAAGTGATAGTTCTCTTTCCAGCAGAGATACCTGCACAATTCTGAAGGGATGGATGAAGAAGATCGAGTTGAATCCCGAACCTGAACCTGCAATAAGAAAACATGGACTTAGATTTCGAAGTGAGATGAGTAACTGAAATTCCACCAAATCTGTCACATATCTTTCATTAAGTGTTGAACATGACAAATGGGAAAAAGGAAGTTTGCCAATCACAAAACAGGAAATCAAAGCCAAACTGTCAAAAATGCACTTTCTATAAAACTATTGGCCACATAATTCGAGCAGAAATCATGTCTTTAACGGTCGTGTCTTCTTTCCAAAGTCAGAATCGACATCAAATCTCCCATTCAATTTCACGATTAAAAAAATTAACTCACACATAACCACAAAAGCAACAATATCAGACAATATTTGAAAAAGTTCCCAAACGCAGAGAGTACGTTCCCAACACAATTTTGAAAAGTTTCCTATTTTTGGCCTCAGATCTTCAAATTTCAATGCAGATTTTATTGCATCATCTCGAATTGATGAGCAATATCCCAAAGGGATACCACCAACATCAATTCCTTCCGGTATTGGATCAATCAGAGCATTCAATTCAACATTAACTTCAGAAATCAAAACAAAATCGTATCAGAATATCTCCAAATTCAAATCAGTTCAAAAACTTTCCCAAATCCCAATCAAATCAGATCGTGGCATTAACACAGAATCAATCAACATTAACGATTCCCAAATCTTCCATACTCATCATTGGCCTATAAAAGGGACGTCACACAAACCTAGAAGGGACGAAAAATCAACCGTGAAGTCACTCAATCATTCTATACACAATACCCAAAACCCTCTCAAAAAATCAATCAAAAGCCACCGAGAAACCCAGAGATCAGAAGAACACCCGGTTCATCATCATCTCTCAAAATCACGCCAATAGACGGAGCAAACATCAACAGCACAAATCCACAAATTTCAATTTCAGAAAGAGACAGTCGCACAGACAAGGAGAAGAAAAAGCACGCAAACAGGTAAAGGAGGAGAAAGAAGCTTCCCTCACAGGAGCCGTCCGTGCCATCGCAACCATTCGCCTTTTTTTTCTCGCTCTTATCTCATTTGTTTTGCATCATTGTAATCTGTAAACTGAAAATATAGTGAAATCGGGGATGGGAACCATGGGGGAAGGGTTTATGTTTGCTGATTGCGAGAGAACGAGAGTTGAGAATGGGAGAGACTCTTTCTTCTCTTTCGTTAGGTCTTTTTTTTTATTTAGCTTAAAATTAAAACTTTTTTTTTTTTATCAAATTAAAACTTAACAGTAAATCTCTTCTCTAATTAAGAATAAAACTTTTACTAATAATTTAATTTAAGATCTTAATCTAATTTAAACCCTTTCAATAATAAGTAACTTAACTTTTTATAATAATCAACTTAATTTTCTTTTATAGTAAATTTAAGGCCTCCCTTTTATAACTAATCTAAACCCTTTTTTTACAATAATAATTTAAAATCAATTTTTTCTATTTAAAATTAACTTCTATTAGTAATTAACCTTAAGGCTTTATAGTAATTAATTTAATTTTTCTTAATAATTTAATTTAGAGTTTTATTAACTCAGGACTTGACAAGACTTACAATTCTAATAACTTTAAATCTCTAACGGTTAACTGAATGCAATCATATTCGAGTCAAACTTTTTTTTCTTAATAATCGTCCCCGATTAGAGATCTCTCGCTTAGTCCTAGGTTCGTGAGCGCTCGTGTGTGAATCTTCGTTTGTTTGCTTGTATGTCCTCTACTTAACTTATGTTTTATTATCTTCAAACCCTTTTCAAAAGATTAAAAAATCCTCGATCCAACGTCGAGCCCATTTTCTACCTATGTAAGTCGATCGCCTTAGGGCATCGCATTCAACCTTTTGGTCACGAGACACAAGTCTAGCATCACTTTGCTAGCACCCTCGCCTAAATAATATAATTAACCGTTAATATCCAAGGGAAAACCCCATGCATGATAACCTTGTTATTGTGCATGGTGCATATCATTTGCATTTCATACTCGACACCCTTAAGATAAGACAATTAGACAACTCTAGGATAGACTTCCTAGGTTAGTCCCCCTTAATTTTGATTTCGAATCAAACTTTAGCCCACCTAATTCTCCACACAAGAGAATTAGATGTTAATCATCTCAAAGAAAGGGACATACAATCCCATACCCCACAAATACAAACATTTTCAAAGAACTGTGGTGGTTTTCTTAAGATGATGACTCATCTTCTTTTCCTAAACCTTTAAAACATTTAGTACCCTTAATAATAAGGAACTACAAGTGCTCTGATTCCCTCCTGACAGGATATGTAGGCACAAGATGCGATATCTTGTCGAGCACACTTAGGAATAAAAATAATAAATCACCTATCCTTAAACCCTTAGCAAAATAGATAACAGATAACTTAAAATTAATCAAGAGGTTCCTGTAGAGTACTACAGATATCTAGGATGCTAACACCTTCCCTAGGTATAACCAACCCCCGAACTTAGAATCTAAGTGCATTTGCATTGCATTGTGGGTATTCGGTCTTTCTCCCTTCCCTTGGATAAAATCAAAGACGGTGGTGACATTAAAAGAAATGCGATACAAGTTAATTAATAGCTTGTTATCCAATTTTCACCGCGACAGAAATGGCGACTTCACTGGGGACTCTCATAAGAGGGTTCCCCCTAACTTGATCTTTTAATTTATCTGTTATATACTTGTTTTGCTGTTTGGAGGGATTCTTGAGTGGTGAGAGTCCTAGACCCGGACTTGAGTGAATTATAGGAGATGATATGGTCAAGGGTACTTTGACGGAGTCGATTCCTGAAAAGTCGAATTGAGAAAATCATCACTCAGTTTAGGTTCTTTTGAACTTAATATTGTTTGAACGAGTCCATTCGTGAAAATGGTATTAACTTCGACCAAGAACCCTTAAGACTGAGGACCGTAGCACCTTTAACCCCACTTGGCCTTTTAGGATGTAGTGCGGTGACTATGCGGGAGTCTATTTCCAAATAGTTGTCACGCGATACTACGCTCAGACGAGATTCTCTTGCGGATATTATTGACTAACCGAGTAATTTGGGAAGTCGATAATACTCGAAAGATGGGTCGTAGACTCTGGGAACTTCTAGAACCCGTTCGGCAGGTACATTTGAAACCACACTACCTTATGGGATGGGTAGACCCTTGACTCCATTCATGCTCCTTTGAACCTAGGACCTTTCGTTTGGTTGTTTGTGTGCCCTTTTGTTTGTGTTTGTGCATACGTACATAAGCATCATTTTCATTCAAGTTCGTGGAATCTGAGTCTTTTATTTACATCGTAGGGTACCATGGACAATGAAAGAAGGAATACCGTGAAGTATACTTACAAGAGCTTTGATACGATTAATCTAAGGAGGTTGGAGACTCTGTTGGCTGATTCAGAAGGATTCCAACGTAGGTATGGGGCACTGCTGTCTTTATTGAAGGTGAGGGTTGATCAAGGACTTCTCTCCACCCTACTTCAGTTTTATGACCCACTCTATCACTGCTTTACTTTTCCTGACTACCAGTTGGTACCTACTCTTGAGGAATATTCTAGTCTGACTGGTTTATCTATTCTGGATAAGTCTCATTTCCCCATTTTTGATAAGGATCCTAAGGAACAAGAGATTGCTAATGCAACGCATTTGGAGTTAGTGGACATCCGAAAGAATATGACTACTAAAGGAGGGATTTCTGTTTTGCCTATGAAGTTTCTGATGGAGAAAGCTCAACATTATGCCAAACGTTCAGACATGGCTGCATTTGAGGCTATCTTTGCTTTGATGATTTATGGTACCTTTCTATTTCCCAATCTCAAAGACTTTGTGGATCTCAATGCTATTAAGATATTCATAAAAAGGAACCCAGTCCCTACTCTATTAGCAGAAGCTTATCACTCCATCCATCTGAAGCATGTTAAAGGAGGACAAATCACCTGTTGTGTGCCCCTATTGTACAAGTGGTTTACTCAACACTTGCCCAAAGCCATTGCTTTCTGGGATCCTAATAAGGGCTGGTGGTCTAAGAAAATCATGGCCCTCACTCATTCTGACGTCGTTTGGTATAATCATAGGTATGATGAAGTCGTAATCATCGATAGCTGCGGAGAGTTCGGGAATGTGCCTCTTCTTGGCATACAAGGAATAACCAGTTATAATCCGGTCTTAGCTCGCAGACAGTTGGGGTACCCTTTAAAGGTAAAGCCTCTTGGTATTCATACAGAAGGATTTTTCTCCAAAGATTATGAAAAGCGGGAGGAATTGAGGGTTAGGATTTTAGAAGCTTGGAAGGACAAGAGCAAGAAGGATAGGAATGCCATGGGGAAGCGTAATTGTGTCTCTTTAGACCCTTATCTACAATGGGTTAGAAGGAGAGCCATCGAGCTTAGGATGCCCTACGACCGCCAAGAACCTATGGTCCTGAACGAAGAACCTGTCTTCATCTTTGCATCTGAAACAGAGGAATTAAAGATTGCCTTAAGGAAAGCTCAGCAAATAGGGAACGCTTGGAAGGATAAGTATGAAGTAGTTGTGGAAGAGAATGAAGCACTTCAAGGACGACTGAAAGCAAAGAGTGAGGAAGTTCTCTCCTACAAAAAAAGGAAGTTGCATGAAGACCCAAGTTCCTCAAACTCTGAGTCTACTTCGTGGGAGTCGATAGTGGATGAGCTGATTCTCGAGAAGTCCCGAATGGAAGAGGAAATTAAGAAGTACAAGCTGAGATTATTGGGGGAGTCTCCTTAGGCCTTTATTAGCTTTTATTTAATTATCGTTAAAAGCTCTTGTGAGAATACCAACGGTTGTAACGTTTTCATTATGAATTTTCAATTCCCGTTCCTTTATTTGTAACAGTTTTTTATGATTAATAAAATTTGTGTCCTTTGGTATTCTATGACGACTATAAGTACTCAAATTCCACGAACTTTTGCATCTCATCTGCATTTGCATTCTCTTTTTGTTTTTCTTCAAAGAACTCAAAGCTTGTTGTTTTTAGATATCGTAAAATGGATTATGGAAGGAAAGGAACTTTGCCATACACCTTCAGGGTCTTTAATGTGGAACAATTAAGGGAACTAGGAGGTCAAATAAAGGATCCAGAGGCCTTCACTGCAAAGCATGGACAGATTCTCTCTTTATTGCAGGTACAGGTAGCTGCTGGTCTATTGGAGACGCTGGTTCAACTCTATCATGTAATCTACCACTGCTTCATCTTTCGAGATTTCCAGTTGATGCCCACATTGGAGGAGTATTCCGCTTTATTGGGAGTTCCCGTCAAAGACTCACCTCCGTTCTACGATGGAGAAGGAAGACTCAGTCAAGAAAACATCGCAAGAGTAACCCGCATCAAGCTGTTGGAGGTCCAGACTCACATGATGGTCAAGGGAGGAATCGACGGCTTGCCTGCTTAATTTTTATTCGAGAAAGCTCGAGAATTCGCCGACAAAGGAAGTACCAGAGCTTTTGAGAACCTGTTCGCGTTGCTAGTTTATGGCTTATTCTTGTTTCCAAATGTTGAGAATTTCGTCGATGTCCACGCGATCAGGATCTTCATGCTCAAGAATCCTGTTCCAACACTATTGGCCGATGCCTACCACTCGATTCATTCAAAGATTCTGAAAGGAGAAGGTCAGATCGTTTGCTGCACTGCTATCCTCTATAGATGGTTTATTTCGCACCTACCGAGGTCTACGACCTTTTGGGATATAAAAGACAGTTCTGAATGGCCTGTTAAACTCATGGCCCTCACTCACTCGGACATTGTTTGGCATGATCCAATGTACGGAGGAATTCCCATGATTCACAGCTGTGGAGATTTTTCTAATGTGCCTCTCCTTAGCACAAAAGGTTGCACTAGCTATAATCCTATTCTCGCTCGTCGCCAGCTTGGACATCCGATGAATGAAATACCTAATCCAGAGAACTTGAAGAGAATTTTCCTTTATGAGGGAGAAGACCTTCAGCTGAAGATTCAGATTTTATTTGCTTGGCGTCGAATCAACAGACAAGGGATGACTGCAACAATAAACCCCGACTGCACAGTCACAGAATCTTACCTGGAGTGGTAACGCAAACGAGCTCTCACTCTGACAATGCCGTATCCTAGACCCAAGCCTCCCGTGGTGGAATCAAACGAAGTATCAAGGTTGAAGGCAGAAGTAGAGAAGCTGACCTTGGACAAGTTTATATTGCAGGAACGGATTGACAAGTTGATGGAAGAACTCAGTGGAAGGAAGGGAGCATCATCCAGTGGATCGAAGCCCTAGTTCCCTTTTTATATATCTTGTTCGTTTATTATAATAAAGCCCTGAAGGTGTATCGTTGTTATGAAAAATTAAAATTTTAAATAAAATAAATTTGTAATTACGATATTTAAAATACGCTTTTGAGTTCCTTGGAGTGCATGCTGCATCATACGCATCATTCGCATCTGCATTTGCATTTCTTTGCATTCCAGGTTCTTATCCGTGTCTCCTTTCAACAGACAAGCTGAGTCATCGATACAATACTCGAGCCGGTCGTAAGAAGAGAATGGATCAACTCGAGCAGGAAAATAGAGCACTCCGAGAAGAAATTTCAACACTGAAAGAGAGTCTAGAGAAGATCAATGGGATGATGGAAGCTCTGATGGCTGCTCAGAATCATCCATCACATAATACGACATCACACAACACTGTTATCTCTGAGATAATATCAGCACCGATCCCAGTGGTGCCCACTACAAATGAAGATCAGTATTCTATGCCTCCTGGTTATCCGTGGGGTATGCCTCCTAATTTTACTCCAGCTGGATACCGCCCGCCTGTTTCTCAAGCTATTGCCACCACTGCTGTAATGACTGCGCCACCACCTGTGGTGAATGCTACTCCTTTTCATCTGGAAGAACCTGTGTTTCATGCTGAACCTAGTGAGAGTGTGGGAATGGAAGAGCGAATGGATGATTTCCAGGACCAATTTCTAGAAATGAAGAAAGAGATCAAGGCCCTTCGTGGGAAAGAGCTGTTTGGAAAGAGTGCCTCTGAGCTATGCTTGGTGCCTAATGTTAAGATTCCTCCAAAGTTCAAGCTCCCTGATCTGGAAAAGTATAAAGGAAATTCTTGCCCACATAGTCACATAGTTATGTATGCACGGAAAATGTCTGCTCATAAGGATGATGATTCCCTATTGATACATTACTTCCAAGACAGTTTGACTGGCGCAGCCCTCAAGTGGTACATGGGGCTAGATAGTTCAAAGGTCCGCAACTTTAATGACCTCTGTGAGCTTTTCGTCAAGCAATATAAATATAATGTCGACATGGCGCCAGATAGAGACCAGCTGAGAGCCATGGCCCAGAAGGAAAGAGAGAATTTTAAGGAGTACGCCCAGCGCTGGCGTGAACTTGCTGCTCAAGTCACTCCACCTCTGGAGGAGAAGGAGATGACTAGAATTTTCCTAAAAACACTGAACCCATTTTTCTATGAGAGAATGGTAGCGAGCGCCCCTAGTGATTTTACTGAAATGGTCAACATGGGAATGCGATTGGAAGAAGGTGTCCGTGAAGGAAGATTGGTGAGGGAAGGAAGTGCTTCCAGCAATGCCAAGAAGTATGGAAGTAATTTTGGGAAAAAGAAAGAACAAGAAGTAAGTGTTGTGCACCAAGGACGGTCGAAAGGAAGATATTACCAACACCCGCAGGTCGCTGCTGTGACCCCAGTTATCAATGCTCCAGCTTACCAACCACAGTTTGCACAACCTTATCAACCATCACCCCAAACTCCACCTGCTTCGCCACAACAACAATATCGTCAGCAAAATCATCTATCTCCTCAACAAGCCCGACAACCGTTCAACAGCCCCGGTCGTGTGGTCAGGAAACCAAATTTCGATCCGATTCCTATGCTATATGCAGAGCTCTTCCCAGCATTGTTGCAAAAAGGCCATATCCAGACTAAGTCCCCACCAGCGGTGCCTAAGGACCTTCCTTATTGGTACAGAGCTGATCAGTTTTGTCCATATCATCAGGGTGCGCCAGGCCATAATATTGAGAATTGTTATGGATTGAAAGCCGATGTTCAGAGATTAGTCAAGAGTGGAATCCTGACTTTCAAAGATTCGAATCCAAATGTGCAGAACAATCCTTTACCGCAGCATGGATCGGCCAATGTGAACATGATCCAAGAGTGTTCTACAGATGAGGATGAAGAGGTATTTGTGATAGTTCCCCACATCAAAGATCTGGAACGAATTGAGTTTACTTATGATAGCCGGAAGACTGTTGCTAATCCCCTGGTTATTAATGTACCTGGTCCAGTTCCTTATACTTCCAGCAAGGCTATTCCCTACAGGTATAACGCTACTATGTTTGAAAATGGTAAGGAGGTGCCTTTGCCTAATATGTCATCTGTGGTCAACATTGCTGATGTTAGCCGGGTTACAAGGAGTGGTCGAGTTTACTCAGCACCAAAAGATAAAGAGGTCCCTTCTGAGCAACCGGTTGTAAAGGATACGACTCTGGGGCAGTCCAGTGGAAATGATTCTGTAGACAAATCTGATGAGGTTCTAAAAATGATCAAGAGAAGTGAATACAAGGTGGTGGATCAGCTGCTACAGACACCGTCTAAAATATCCGTGTTACAATTGTTGATGAGCTCCGAGGCCCATAGGCAGGCATTGCAAGGAGTACTTGAGCAGGCATACATTAACCATGATGCAACTATAGAGCAGTTTAGTGGAATAGTGGGTAACATCACTGCATGTAACAATCTGGGATTCTGCGATGAGGAGTTACCCGAAGAAGGGAGGAAGCATAATTTGGCTCTGCACATTTCAATAAATTGCATGAACGACATGTTATCTGGGGTTTTGGTTGATACTGGTTCTTCGTTGAACGTGATGCCAAGAACAACTCTCGCCAGGCTGACTTATCAGGGACCACCAATGAGACCAAGTGGTATTGTGGTCAAAGCCTTTGACGGTTCGCGGAAGACGGTGATTGGAGAAGTGGATTTACCCATGACTATCGGGCTCAGTGTTTTTCAGATTACATTCCAGGTCATGGACATTCATGCCTCCTACAGTTGCTTATTAGGCAGGCCATGGATACATGAGGCTAGAGCTGTCACATCCACTCTTCACCAAAAATTAAAATATGTTTGCGATGGACAATTGGTCACAGTTTGTGGTGAAAGGGCTCTAGTAGTAAGCCATCTTTCTTCCTTTTCTTACGTCGATGCAGAAGAAGAGGTGGGGACTCAATTTCAAGCCCTCTCGATTGTTAACAATACTAATAATAATGGAGCTTCTATGGCATCTTTCAAAGACGCACAACGAGTGATGGAAGGTGGTTCTCAAGGGAAGTGGGGACAAATGCTGGATTTACCCGAAAACAAAGACAAGAAAGGTTTGGGTTTCAAAGGTAACAATTCCGAGAAGACTCCCACAGGAAATATGGTTATTCTCCCTATCAAGAATGTGTTTCACAGCGGAGGGACTATCCATTCGCCAGAGGTAAATATCGTGGAAGAAGATTCTGAAGATGCTGCCATTCCTCCTCAACCAGAAGTCCAAGGACCCGAATATGAAGCCAGTGCCATTCTTGAAGATGAGTCTGTCGAAGACCAGCCTAATTTTGTGACGCATGGGGCAATGGCTCGGAATTGGAGTGTTGTTAATGTTCCTGATGTGATCCCATTATCAAAGTAATGGTTTTGTTATTTCATTTGTTTTGGTTTTTCGCTCTGCCCGAGGCGATGACATTTGTGTGTGGGCTTTACTTTCCATAATTCCCTTTGTTCTGCCCAAGGCAAAGGTGATTTTGTGTTGGGGCTTTTGTTTGAAATTTATTATCATCAATAAAGTCATCATTTTGCATTCCTATTTTCTGTTTCCATTTATTATTACTCTAAGGAAAATGGTAATCACAATTTTAAATCACTTTGCTCGTTCGTACACACACTCTCACTCGCTCAAAATCTAAAATAAAATCACATCACGTGTGCAGATTACTGCACGAATTGAACATCAAAAACAATGACCCAATGCCTTCTCCGAACTTTGAGTTTCCTGTGTTCGAAGCCGAAGAAGAGGAAGAAGAGATCCCTGAGGAAATATCCCGGCTACTTGAGAATGAAGATAAAGCCATTCAGCCTCACAAAGAGCCAGTAGAGGTTATTAATTTGGGTACCGAAGAGCTCCGTAAAGAAGTGAAGATTGGAGCTTTGCTTGCGTCTAATGTGAAAGAAAGGTTGATTGAATTACTCAAGGAATATGTCGATGTGTTCGCTTGGTCGTACCAAGACATGCCTGGTCTCGACACTGCCATAGTGGAGCATCGTCTACCTTTGAAGCCGGAGTGTCCGCCAGTCAAGCAGAAGCTCAGAAGGACTCGCCCTGACATGGCCTTGAAGATTAAAGAAGAGGTACAGAAGCAGATTGATGCAGGTTTTCTCGTTACATCCGAATACCCGCAGTGGTTAGCCAATATTGTGCCTGTGCCAAAGAAGGATGGTAAAGTTCGCATGTGTGTCGACTATAGAGATTTGAACAAAGCCAGTCCTAAAGATGATTTTCCTCTCCCCCACATTGACATGTTGGTGGATAGTACTGCAAGGTATAAAATTTTCTCTTTTATGGATGGGTTCTCGGGTTACAATCAAATCAGGATGGCTCCTGAAGACATGGAGAAGACATCATTCATCACACCCTGGGGCACATTCTGTTACAGAGTTATGCCGTTCGGATTAAAGAATGCTGGTGCAACGTATCAGAGGGCTATGACTAATCTTTTCCATGATATGATGCATAAAGAGATTGAGGTTTATGTAGATGATATGATAGCCAAGTCTAAGACTGAAGAAGACCATGTCGAACATCTTTTGAAGTTGTTTCAGCGATTGAGAAAGTATCAGCTACGTTTGAATCCTAACAAATGCACATTTGGTGTCCGCTCAGGAAAGCTACTAGGTTTCATTGTTAGCCAAGAGGGAATCGAAGTGGATCCAGATAAAGTCAAAGCCATACGGGAAATGCCAGCTCCGACTACGGAAAAACAGGTCAGAGGGTTCCTGGGTCGTTTGAATTATATCTCTCGGTTTATCTCTAATATGACTGTTACTTGTGGACCCATTTTCAAGCTTCTCAGAAAAGAACAAGGTTATGTTTGGACTGAACAATGCCAGAAAGCATTTGATAGTATTAAAGAGTATCTCTTGGAGCCTCCTATTTTGATTCCTCCGGTTAGGGGCAGACCTTTGATCATGTATCTGACAGTTTTAGAAGATTCCATGGGGTGTGTACTCGGTCAACAAGACAAATCCGGGAAGCAGGAACATGCCATTTATTACCTCAGTAAGAAGTTCACCGACTGCGAGTCCAGATATTCGATGCTAGAGAAGACCTGTTGTGCCTTAGCATGGGCGGCTCGCCGTTTGCGCCAATACATGCTAAATCATACCACTTGGCTGATATCTAAGATGGATCCCATCAAGTACATTTTTGAGAAGCCAGCCCTGACGGGAAGGATTGCCAGATGGCAGATGCTGTTATCCGAATACGATATCGAATACCACACTCAGAAGGCAATTAAAGGAAGTGTTTTAGCAGATCACCTAGCTCATCAACCTATTGAAGACCACCAGTCTGTGGAAGACGATTTCCCTGATGAGAACGTGATGTATCTAAAAATGAAGGACTGTGAAGAACCATTACCAGATGAAGGGCCTGAACCAGATTCTCAGTGGGGTTTGATTTTTGACGGTGCTGTCAACAGCTACGGTAAAGGGATCGGGGCAATTATTGTGACTCCTCATGGATCTCATATCCCTTTCACCTCAAGATTGACGTTTCCATGTACGAATAATGAGGCCGAGTATGAAGCATGCATCATGGGCCTTGAAGAGGCAATGGATTTAAGAATCAAGAATTTGGATGTATACGGCGATTCTGCTGTGGTGATATACCAAATCACAGGGGAATGGGTGACCCAACAAGACAATTTGGTTCCATACAGAGATTACGCAAGAAGACTACTCCCTTTCTTCAACAGAGTTGAATTCCACCATATTCCTCGTACCGAGAACAGGATGGCGGATGCTTTGGCAACCCTGGCTTCTATGATTGTGGTGAACCGCTGGAATGATTGTCCTAAGATTAATGTTATGCGCCTCGACAGGCCTGCTTATGTGTTCTCTGTAGAAGAAGTTATTGATCAGAAGCCCTGGTACTATGATATTGAATTGTTTCTCCGAAAGCAAGAGTACCCACCTGGGGCATCTAACAAGGACAAGAAGACTTTGAGAAGACTAGCTGGTAACTTTTTCCTGAACAATGATGTACTGTACAAGAGGAATTTCGACATGGTCTTGCTGAGATGTGTTGACAAGCAAGAATCGAATATGTTAATGACCGAACTTCATGAAGGATCTTTTGGTACCCATGCCAACGGTCATGCTATGGCAAAGAAACTCTTGAGAGCAGGATATTATTGGATAACGATGGAATCAGATTGTTACAAGTTCGCAAAGAAGTGCCACAAGTGTCAAATCTATGCGGATAAAATTCATGTACCACCAACTCTCCTGAATGTTATATCGTCTCCGTGGCCCTTCTCTATGTGGGGCATCGATATGATTGGTATGATAGAACCGAAAGCATCTAATGGACATCGCTTTATCCTAGTGGCGATTGATTACTTCACCAAATGGGTTGAAGCCGCTTCATATGCGAATGTTACTAGACAGGTGGTCGTCAAATTCATCAAGAACCAGCTTATTTGCAGATATGGTGTGCCGAGTAAAATCATCACTGATAATGGGTCAAATCTGAATAACAAGATGATGAAGGAACTATGCGAAGAGTTCAAGATTGAGCATCACAACTCTTCTCCGTATCGTCCAAAGATGAATGGAGCGGTCGAAGCAGCAAATAAGAATATAAAGAAGATCATTCAGAAAATGGTGGTCACTTATAAGGACTGGCATGAGATGCTCCCATTTGCTTTACATGGGTACCGCACTTCCGTGCGCACGTCAACAGGGGCAACACCTTTTTCACTCGTTTATGGTATGGAAGCTGTGCTCCCGGTAGAAGTCGAGATCCCTTCTATGAGGGTTCTGATGGAGGCAAAGCTTTCGGAAGCTGAATGGTGTCAAAGCAGATATGACCAATTGAATCTGATTGAGGAAAAGAGATTGACAGCTCTATGTCGTGGACAACTATACCAGCAGAAGATGAAGAAGGCTTTTGATAAGAAGGTTCGACCTCGCGAGATCAAAGAAGGAGACCTTGTTCTTAAGAAGATCCAGTCTTTCCTTACCGATTCCAGGGGGAAATGGGCTCCTAACTATGATGGTCCTTACGTAGTCAAGAAGGTCTTTTCAGGGGGTGCTGTGATGTTGGCAACTATGGATGGAGAGGAGATCACCCGTCCCATGAATGTGGATGCAATCAAGAAGTACTACACCTAGAGAGGTTGGCTCAGTTTGGTTCGCCAGAGTTTACTACAATAGTTGAGGACAGGGCCTTCAAGGGGCCTAGAACATGGGAAACTCTAGTTCGCTTAAGAAATAACATTGTTTTGTTTTCGATGTACTTTCTTTTACTACCATTTTCCGACATTGTAATAACATATGGAATCACGCAATTTGCTGATCACCATTTTATTAAATAAAGTTGCAATTGTCATTTATCGGCAAATTGTTTTATCTTGCGAAATGATTTTTTTTTTTTTTTTTGTATCCTTTGATAATAAATTTCAAACTGTCTTGTGTGCGGATTACTTTGATTTACGAACACTAAAAGGGATGTTGACAGCCTCCACAAGCCATGGCTCAGAGAGTTTCTACCCCAGGTAAGGTGGCAGCTCCCCAGTGAGTTTTATTTCAGGTAGTCGCGACTGTTCCCTGGTGGGTTTCTTCAGTTTCATCCCTCCCCAGCGAAGCGAGTGTTTATTTCACTCCTCATTGGATTTTCTCAATCTTCCCCGACAAGTGGATATTTATTTTATCCAGCTACAGGCTACTTCAGCTCGCAACGAATATTTATTTTATCCCCCTTGAAGTCTCTTGGATCAATGAGTCTGATTCGTTCCCAGTGAATCTTTCTCATCTCCAACAGAGCGGCCAGACTCATCTTAACAATCCTAAGTGAAGTCACGATGTTCATCCCCAATTGGAATGCTCTTTTTTTTCCCCAGAGAAAGTTTGAATCTGTGAAGTGGGGCTTGTTTGGTTTTCCATTCATCCCCAGTGATGCTTCTTATATTGCAAAGATTGGTCGAGTATCCGTATCGAGATGCTTGTTTTCGTCTCCAGTTTGCTTTTGGTTTTGTCAGCATAAGCATAAGCATAGCATGGCATCCTTTCATTTAGATTCATGGCATTTGCGCTTTTCGCATCTTGCATCCTTTGGTTTGTTTCTTCTGTCACTTTGGTCGTGGTTATCCCCAAGTGACTGGGTGTGTCTGCTCCCTCCAAGTATAGTCATCAGCCCTAGGCAGAAAAAGCACATATTTTCTAATCTCCCACTGAGCTCGATCCTCGTGGAAGATGGTTGCTTTAGTTTTCTCTTCCATTTTTGGATAAAGATAAACCCGTTGGGCTCAATCCCCAATGGATGGAGTTCTTGTTTGACCGTTTCTTTCCAGTTATTTCCTGGATTGAACTTTGGTCCCTGACAATCACAATTTTGGATATTTCTAAGATTTGAATCCGGATTAAGCGTGCATTTATTTTGCACTTTGTCTCCCCAAGAATAGTTTACTTGAAGATCTCTAGGGAAGACATAAATTATTTCTCCAATGACTACTACATTTTCAAGGGATTTACACCCGGACAACAAGTAGCTGCTCTTTATTTGAGCAGTTCGCTTATCAAAGATTTCTACGATAAATGGTAGTCTCCTCAGGATAGTTTGTCTATCCCCAGCAAAGTTATCAAGGTTATCAATTCATTTTCCATCAAATGTTATCTCTTCGGAAACCCGTCCGGGAAACTTATTGAAGACTTCACAGGCATTTTCTTTATCTGAGAACTCCAGTTACAAGAATTCTAGTTGCTTCACTGAAATTTCAACTACAGTCGTATCGCTCTACAATGGCTATCTCCAGTGAATCCATTATTCAAGTTACTCCCACCAAATGACATCTCTTTGAAGAGGATGGGAAATTCAAGACTTTGTTTGAGGCAGACAACCTCACAACACTTATTTTCGAGACTTGCCCATGGCATACAATCTTGGGGCATGGGAAAGTATTTACTCTTCCTAAAGCGGAACATGTAAGGAAGCTGAATCATCATCTTGATCGTTGAAGCTTTTCCAGCCTATTACCTGGCTTAGGCTATCGTGGAATAGTAGGTAATACGTCTGTGTTTTGGGTCAGATGCCTCGCTTAGGCTACCGTGGTGGTAATAGTTCATCTTTCCTTATCGTGTTTATCTGGCTTAGGCTATCATATGCTTGATAGTAGGTAGCACACCTTTTGGTCGGACACCTTTGCTCAGGCTGCCACAAGTTGGTAGTAGGCGATCCTCCTATTCCAGTCTATTACCTCTGCTTAGGCTATCGTGTGATAGTAGGTAATTGATCTGTATCCTTGGTCAGATGCCTCGCTTAGGCTACCGTGGTGGTAGTAGGTCATCTCTCCTTTGGTGTTTACCTGGCTTAGGCTATCATATGCTTGATAGTAGGTAACACAACCTTTCTGGTCAGATGCCTCGCTTAGGCTACCGTGGTGGTAGTAGGTCATCTTTCCTGCTTGTGTTTACCTGGCTTAGGCTATCATATGCTTGATAGTAGGTAACACACCTTTTTGATCAGATGCCTCGCTTAGGCTGCCGTGGTGGTAGTAGGCCGTCTTTTCCCGTTGTGTTTACCTGGCTTAGGCTATCATATGCTTGATAGTAGGTGACACACCCTTTTTCTTGGTCGGACGCCTTTGCTTAGGCTACCGTGTTTGATAGTAGGTGATCTTTCCTCCCCCAGTTCATTACCTCTGCTTAGGTTATCGTGTGTGATAGTAGGTAATATACGCCCTTTCATTTCAACTGGATACCTTTGCTTAGGCTACCAGCTGTTGGTAGTAAGTTATCCTGTTCCTTTCAAGTTTCTTGCCATGTGCTTAAGCTGCCTTGTGATTGTCAGTTGGTAGTCTCTTTCCCCTAGTGGAGTTAGATCTTTCCCCATGGAGTCTTGCTTTGTTAAGCTATCCCTCATCAGGTCTTCCTTTCTTTAGTTATGTTTCAGCGTTTCAACCGCAGTTTTTCCCCTGTGACATTATTCCTCACAGAATTCCTTGTCTTGCATAACATATCATATCATGTGAATTTGGCGGCATCTTAGGGCCAAAAATTTTGTGCACGTTTGTATTTAAGTCTCTCCTATCTCGTCGAGACGAAGATTTCAATCTCCATACCTCCGAATAGGAGAAACTTAAATAGGGGCATCTGTCGCACCCTAATTTTTGACCCTAAGATCCCTTGTTCTTTGCATGGCATCTTTAGGTCTTTGTGTGTATTGTTTGTTATCACTAACCAATTTATGTAGATTTGGCA
Source organism: Lathyrus tuberosus (assembly GCA_022829125.1). Classification (NCBI taxonomy): domain Eukaryota; kingdom Viridiplantae; phylum Streptophyta; class Magnoliopsida; order Fabales; family Fabaceae; genus Lathyrus; species Lathyrus tuberosus. The sequence goes on from JALAZF010000110.1 coordinate 13,770,864, forward strand.
ATTTCAAGAGGAGATAAAAGAAAAGGCATATGCCAAGCATGTTAGTCATAGTGGTGGAGATTTTGAATCGAGGTTTTTTTGGCACAATCAACTTGCAATTAAGGATATGTCCAAACTATGGTGAGATGCTGGATGGATCATAAGATAAGCACATTACAAAGGTTAATGGAAAACTAAGGTTTAAAAGCTTCAAGGAGTATTGGAAATAATGTTTAAATGTTATGAAGTGCAAGACTTATTCGTTGGTTCAAGCAAAGATTTGTATCCAAATGAGTATACCATTACAAGAGGAGTCTGAATTCAGATTTAAATGGAGGAATTTTTTTTTTTTATGGTCCAAGGAAGCAAGTCTCATTCAAAGCAGCTTGAAGGGTCAAAAGAAAACCAGGCGCTTAGGCTTTCTATAGGCCTCTTCTAAAACTTAACAATGGCTATTGCTTGGAGACGTGTATTTGCAACTAACATTGAGGTTCTGTAGGCTCAGATGGTCGAAATGTATTGCAAAGATCTTTCACTTTCAAAAAGAGGTTTTTGGTTCATACGTCACTATGAAATTCACCAATACTAAGTTCAAATTCATGAAGGCAAGAGATCTTTGGTTTGTACACAATAAAGGAATTAAAACTAATAGGAATCACTTCTTAGGAGACTAAGTAAGAAACCTTGTTCATTCAAAGCATAAAGAACTTGATTGAATTCAAAGGTGCATTATAAAAAATTCCATTAAGGTCACGTACATCATTCTCAAGCCATCATAATAACTAGAAAAGGAAGAGCCATTCAAGTATCTGTTTTTTCCAAGAATACAATTCCCAAGAGGTTGTGGTTACAAGAGAAGTCAAAATTGTCCACTACAATGGCATATGGTACGGTCGACCTCAACTTCATCCATAGTTCACGAATACCACGAAGATGTTATATTGAAGTTGACAGGACCTGCTGGGATTTTACGAAGTGCATCTGTAGTAGTTTCTTTAAAAGCATTGTCTTCTGTTCGTTTTTGCATGCTGAAGTGACCACAGATTCGTTGAATACGCTAACACCTCTGCATGCCCGGTGACTCCAAAAATGCTTGATGAGATTCCATATGTTTGTAACCAGTTGCTGCTTCGCACGGTTCATAGCTGACGGTTTCATTGCTGCAGTTTGAAATCAGAGCTGTTTTTAACTACTGAAGTGCCTGAGAGTTTGTTTCGCGTACGTTGCATTTTGCAGTGCCTGAACTGGATACGCTAGCATTCAAGGCGATAAGAATCAGGAATTACATCTCTATTTGAAGGTGAAACAAATTGGAAATTAACAAAGCAATTCATATTCAGAGTTGGAATTTTAGATACGCATTTAGATCATATCAGTTTGTCACTGAACTCAATTTCATCACAAGGATACAACAGAATCCTCAACTAACCTTCAACAAACTTCAACCTTCAATCATGTACAAACTCACACATCAACCACAGTCTTCGATAACCCTGTAAATTGCACCACCAACAAACTCAATTCATTAGAACCAGCAGCTTGCGTACACCGTCTGCAACCAAAAGAATTTGACTCTCAGCCACTTCGATACACCAAGCACATGATTAACACATCAGCGGTAGAATGCCTAAACAAAATATATTGCCAATACTAAAAATAGAGAGGAATAAGAAGAGACGACCGTGACGTAAGAGCTACCGTTGAGGGGGGCTGCCCTTGGGTTTTCACTTGAATGGTGCGCTTACATACTGATAATGACTCGTCACTCACCATGACCATTGCCAGCTGGTGCCCCACGCCTTCTTTAACTTGAGAAGCTACTATTAAAACTCCACAATTCCTAAAACCTGCAAGAAGTTTCAAGAAAGCAGCTAAGAATGGAATCATCCAAAGTTTGTCTAAACAAAAGCTTTTGAGGAGCATAACTTATCTTGAGCAGTTATCTAATTCGTTGGAGGAGTCGATCCTGCCTGGTAGAAAATTCAATCTATTCTTAAATTAAAAGAAGAGAACCAATCAAGTTCTAAAGAAAATCATGGTAAGGTCCGAGCGGCGGAAAGTAACAGAAGTGGTAGCATGCGAATCGGAAGCCACACCTGATGGAGTTGGAAGTTATTCCAAGCATGAATAAGGAAACCAACGCAAGAGTAACATTGGAATTTGTATATCATAACTGATTGTCCTAATTACCTGTAATGTGGAAAATAAAAGTTAACATCATGACACACTCTAATTCCCAAGTTACCGAAAGACAATGTTCAGACAAAGGTCGACACGTTGTTGATGGAATCATTCCCGCACCATGAAATGTCGAATTTCTGCAGTCACTATAGAACGGGGATCAGGGCAATGTTTTGTTCGTCATCCAATGGCGAAGTCGACGACGCTTTACTCACCTGGAAATGCTGCTGATATTAGTCAGATGTATGAACTAAAAGGTTGAGCTCAGTATTCACTTACATTTAGAATTATTGGTTTTAGTACAAATCCATACCATTAGCTGCAGAATCAGGAATCGCCCAACAGCAGCAACAAATTCAACACCAGCTTTTAGCCTGTCACACAAAACTACGTCAGGACCCATAGGAGAGATCATCAAATGCTTAAAGGGTTGAAGGACGTAGCTAAACAAAAGCTGAAAACTTGCTTTCTTTGGTGCGGTCTTCCCAAATGCACCTGCAACAATTTCAAAGCAGGGGTTTATTAATGACGGAAGGATGACATCGAAGGTGACATCAAGTGTGACACAGCCCATAAACAACACATTATGCTCTAAGTAACCAAGCTTACCAAGGAGCACCAGGATGCCAAGATTTTATAAGTAATGGCCATTGAAAACTTTGATAAATTATGAATTCTTCCCGGAGACTCACATCAAGAAACTCATCAATAAACGACATGTCTGCAACCAGGAAAGTGATAGTTCTCTTTCCAGCAGAGATACCTGCACAATTCTGAAGGGATGGATGAAGAAGATCGAGTTGAATCCCGAACCTGAACCTGCAATAAGAAAACATGGACTTAGATTTCGAAGTGAGATGAGTAACTGAAATTCCACCAAATCTGTCACATATCTTTCATTAAGTGTTGAACATGACAAATGGGAAAAAGGAAGTTTGCCAATCACAAAACAGGAAATCAAAGCCAAACTGTCAAAAATGCACTTTCTATAAAACTATTGGCCACATAATTCGAGCAGAAATCATGTCTTTAACGGTCGTGTCTTCTTTCCAAAGTCAGAATCGACATCAAATCTCCCATTCAATTTCACGATTAAAAAAATTAACTCACACATGACCACAAAAGCAACAATATCAGACAATATTTGAAAAAGTTCCCAAACGCAGAGAGTACGTTCCCAACACAATTTTGAAAAGTTTCCTATTTTTGGCCTCAGATCTTCAAATTTCAATGCAGATTTTATTGCATCATCTCGAATTGATGAGCAATATCCCAAAGGGATACCACCAACATCAATTCCTTCCGGTATTGGATCAATCAAAGCATTCAATTCAACATTAACTTCAGAAATCAAAACAAAATCGTATCAGAATATCTCCAAATTCAAATCAGTTCAAAAACTTTCCCAAATCCCAATCAAATCAGATCGTGGCATTAACACAGAATCAATCAACATTAACGGTTCCCAAATCTTCCATACTCATCATTGGCCTATAAAAGGGACGTCACACAAACCTAGAAGGGACGAAAAATCAACCGTGAAGTCACTCAATCATTCTATACACAATACCCAAAACCCTCTCAAAAAATCAATCAAAAGCCACCGAGAAACCCAGAGATCAGAAGAACACCCGGTTCATCATCATCTCTCAAAATCACGCCAATAGACGGAGCAAACATCAACAGCACAAATCCACAAATTTCAATTTCAGAAAGAGACAGTCGCACAGACAAGGAGAAGAAAAAGCACGCAAACAGGTAAAGGAGGAGAAAGAAGCTTCCCTCACAGGAGCCGTCCGTGCCATCGCAACCATTCGCCTTTTTTTTCTCGCTCTTATCTCATTTGTTTTGCATCATTGTAATCTGTAAACTGAAAATATAGTGAAATCGGGGACGGGAACCATGGGGGAAGGGTTTATGTTTGCTGATTGCGAGAGAACGAGAGTTGAGAATGGGAGAGACTCTTTCTTCTCTTTCGTTAGGTCTTTTTTTTTATTTAGCTTAAAATTAAAACTTTTTTTTTATCAAATTAAAACTTAACAGTAAATCTCTTCTCTAATTAAGAATAAAACTTTTACTAATAATTTAATTTAAGATCTTAATCTAATTTAAACCCTTTCAATAATAAGTAACTTAACTTTTTATAATAATCAACTTAATTTTCTTTTATAGTAAATTTAAGGCCTCCCTTTTATAACTAATCTAAACCCTTTTTTTACAATAATAATTTAAAATCAATTTTTTCTATTTAAAATTAACTTCTATTAGTAATTAACCTTAAGGCTTTATAGTAATTAATTTAATTTTTCTTAATAATTTAATTTAGAGTTTTATTAACTCAGGACTTGACAAGACTTACAATTCTAATAACTTTAAATCTCTAACGGTTAACTGAATGCAATCATATTCGAGTCAAACTTTTTTTTCTTAATAATCGTCCCCGATTAGAGATCTCTCGCTTAGTCCTAGGTTCGTGAGCGCTCGTGTGTGAATCTTCGTTTGTTTGCTTGTATGTCCTCTACTTAACTTATGTTTTATTATCTTCAAACCCTTTTCAAAAGATTAAAAAATCCTCGATCCAACGTCGAGCCCATTTTCTACCTATGTAAGTCGATCGCCTTAGGGCATCGCATTCAACCTTTTGGTCACGAGACACAAGTCTAGCATCACTTTGCTAGCACCCTCGCCTAAATAATATAATTAACCGTTAATATCCAAGGGAAAACCCCATGCATGATAACCTTGTTATTGTGCATGGTGCATATCATTTGCATTTCATACTCGACACCCTTAAGATAAGACAATTAGACAACTCTAGGATAGACTTCCTAGGTTAGTCCCCCTTAATTTTGATTTCGAATCAAACTTTAGCCCACCTAATTCTCCACACAAGAGAATTAGATGTTAATCATCTCAAAGAAAGGGACATACAATCCCATACCCCACAAATACAAACATTTTCAAAGAACTGTGGTGGTTTTCTTAAGATGATGACTCATCTTCTTTTCCTAAACCTTTAAAACATTTAGTACCCTTAATAATAAGGAACTACAAGTGCTCTGATTCCCTCCTGACAGGATATGTAGGCACAAGATGCGATATCTTGTCGAGCACACTTAGGAATAAAAATAATAAATCACCTATCCTTAAACCCTTAGCAAAACAGATAACAGATAACTTAAAATTAATCAAGAGGTTCCTGTAGAGTACTACAGATATCTAGGATGCTAACACCTTCCCTAGGTATAACCAACCCCCGAACTTAGAATCTAAGTGCATTTGCATTGCATTGTGGGTATTCGGTCTTTCTCCCTTCCCTTGGATAAAATCAAAGACGGTGGTGACATTAAAAGAAATGCGATACAAGTTAATTAATAGCTTGTTATCCAATTTTCACCGCTACAGTTTGCTACCATTGTTAAGAGTCCATGTGATTGAGGGAATCATGGATGCGCTCATTCAGTTTTATGATCCAGTGTATCACTGTTTCACATTCCCGGATTACCAGCTTGCACCAACGCTGGAGGAGTATTCTCACCTGATCGATATACATATCACTGATCGAGCTCCATTTTCTAGACTGGAAGAAATTCCAAAGAATCAGACCATTGCAAGAGCAATTCATTTGGACGAGTCTGAGGTCAGGACCCACATGACCGCTAAGAGTGGCATCCAAGGTCTTCCAGCCCAGTTCTTGACGAAGAAAGCCCTGTATTTTGCCAGTATAGGAAACGTGATTGCTTTTGAAAGCATCTTTGTCTTGCTCACCTATGGGTTATTTTTGTTTCCCAACATCAATAATTTCGTCGATATTAACTCCATTAAGGTTTTTCTCATTGGAAACCCTGTGCCGACTTTGCTCGCAGATGCGCATCATTTTGTACACTTGATGAATTTGTGCAGTGGAGGGGAGATCACGTGATGTGTACCTCTGCTTTATAAATGGTTCATCTCTCACTTGCCTAAGTCTACTGCTTTTTGGGATTGTAAGAGTGCCTTACGTTGGTCGCAGAAGATCATGTCTCTTACCAACTCTGATATAGATTGGTGTAATAGGATTTATGAGGGAATCAGGATCATTGACCGTTGTGGAAACTTCCCCAACGTACCCCTCATAGGAACTAAGGGAGGAATCAACTACCATCCGGTATTGGTTCGCCATCAATTTGGATACCCGATGAGACACGTCCCACTAGGTGTTCATCTGGAAGGTCTTTTCTTCAAAGAAGGAGAAAACGACAGAGCACTAAAGATGGAAATAGTTCACGCTTGGAAGCATGTTCATAAGAAAGGACGAGAGTCTCTAGGAAAACCGGATTGTGTCTCGGTGGAGCCTTACCTCCATTGGGTACAAACTAGAGCTCTCAAGCTAAAAATGCCTTATCCTCGTTACGGAATTCTTTCGCCGAGGGAATCTATCATGTACTTCATGACTGAGACTGAAAAGCTTCAGGTTACTCTCAACAAAGTTCAACGGGAAAGAAGGTCTTGGAAGAACAAGTATCGCACCCTCGACGTAGAGTGCATCAAAATACAGCAATTACTAAAAGAAAAGGATGCTCTGATTGAGATTTTAGAGCAACATGCTATAGAAAATAAGATGACCAAAGAAATTTGTTCGCTCTTTTCACCTGGAAAAGGAATGACAACCCGACAACGGCCCAAGAGCCCCGGTCAAAGAAAAGGAAGATACCAGAATCAGCACCCGATTTCTCTTCAAAGAGGACTCGGGGCCCATTAGCTTAGGTTTCTATTTCTGTACTTTGTAATCTACTGTATTTCCATTTCTGTAATCCTTTGAATTTTAATAAAAGGGGGTTTCCCCACCGTTTGATATTTGTAATCTAATTGTCGAAGTTTATTTTGATTAAACCAAGAAAAACAATTAATATAATCATTGCATTCATCATTCTCACGTCACGTATTCTTCTTACCTACGAATCTCACGTTTGTGTCTCAGTTCTAGAGTCAAACTGTCTCATTCGTATAATACTCGGGCCAATCGTCAGAAAAAGATGGATGATCTTGAGGAAGAAAACAGAGAATTGAAAGAATAAATCGACGCTTTGAGAGAGGATATGAGAAAGCTTTGTAACGACATGCAAGCCATGGCAGAAGCTCATCTACAAAGGACTGTGATCTCGGAGATCACCTCAACACCCATAGTGGAGAAGTATGATCCTAGGTATCAGAAGCCGAAAGATCGTCCTTGGGGCATGCCTGTTAACTATATCCCGGAAGGATATGTTCCGCCGATCGCTGAAGGTCAGGGAATCACAACAGAAGCCGCTGGGCCTGAAGGTGACAAACTTCGGGAAAGCAAAGATGCTAGGGGCATACTGAAGACTCCTGAAGGTTACAAACTTCGGGAAACGCCAAGATTCGCTGCCTTAGTTACGGTCCCACCTCCTGTGGTGGACACTGTCCCGGAAGGACAAATTCCACCAACACCTTCTGATAAGAAGGAAACTATGTTCGATAGAATGGATGAATTCCAGGAACAGTTCCTGGAAATGCAAAAAGAACTGCAAGCCATTCGCGGTCAAGATCTATTTGGAAAGGACGTCGCGGACCTCTGCTTGGTCCCCAATGTGAAAGTCCCGCACAAGTTCTAAGTGCCCGACTTTGAAAAATACAAGGGTAACTCTTGCCCTCAGAGCCATCTGGTGATGTACGCTCGGCGAATGTCAGCTCAGACAGAGAATCAGGACCTACTGATTCACTACTTCCAGGATAGTTTAACCGGTGCCGCACTCAAATGGTACATGGGTTTAAACCGTACTACGATCAGCACATTCAGAGATCTTGGTACTGCCTTCGTCCAATAATACAAATACAATTTGGACATGGCACCCGACAGAGATCAACTCAGATCAATGTCACAAAAGGATAAGGAAACCTTTAAGGAGTATACTCAAAGGTGGCGTGAAATTTCCGCTCAAATTTGTCCACCTCTTGAGGAAAAAGAGATGACAAAGATCTTCTTAAAGACCTTAAGCTCATTTTATTATGACCGAATGCTTGCCAGTGCACCCAGTGATTTCACCGAGATGGTCGGCATGGGTGTACGTCTTAAGGAAGCCGTCCGAGAAGGACGTTTGGCAAAAGACACTAGATCGACGAGCGGTACTAAAAAATATGGTAGTGCTCTCCCTAAGAAAAAAGAGCAAGATATTGGGAATATGTCTCTCGGAAAGCAAAGGCGATGTTATCAACCGGTAGCAGCTGTGACTCCTGCTATCAATCCTGCACCTATTCTTACGTATCAACCTCAGGTTGCGCAGAGCCAACCTGATCAGCAAAGGACACAACAGCCTCTTCAGCAGGCTCATCCTCCATACAACAACAACCGTATAACATGGCCACCAGGATTTGATCCTATACCCGTAACGTACGCAGAGCTGTTTCCATTACTGCTAGCCAAGGGGCACATCTAGACTAAGTCCCCTCTTACAGTATCGGAAAATTCGCCTTTTTGGTTTAAGGTGGATCAAACCTGCCCTTATCATCAGAGAGGATCAGGGCATAACATAGAGACTTGCCTCAATTTCAAGTCTGACGTGCAAAAACTTGTTAAGAGCGGAGTCCTATCTTTCAAAGATACGAATCCCAATGTTCTCACGAACCCGCTGCCTCAACATGAGAAAGATACAGTCAATCTGATTGAGAAGGAGACTAACAACGTCTATCAAATTCATGATGTACTCTTGTTGAAGACCAATCTAGTCAAGATGCATTGTAGACAGAGCGGATATGGCCATGTGCCACCTCATAATTATCACCAGTGTGATATCTGCTCTAAAGACAATCAAGGATGTTCTGTGGTGCAAGCAGCTCTATAGGAACAGATGGATCTCGGATGGATCCAAGAGCACTGAGTTTGTGGATTTAACATGGTCTACACAAATTCTAACATCATTCAGAACCACGATATCCGTACAATGAATGTCAACTTGGCGGCGATGCACTCAAGGCAAAGCCAGTATCATAATCTGCCGCGGCACGATTACAGTTCCTGTCTGACTTGCTCGGTAAACAAATAGGGATGCTCTTTCATAAAAGAAGCCCTCCAGCGTCAGATGGATCTTGGATGGATCCAAGACTACCATGATAGGAATTCCTATCAGATCAACATGGTTCAGATCTTTGATATTCGCATGATGAATACCAGCCTGGTAGAGTTACATGCTGAGCAGGTCCGACTCGGATTCTTAATATCACATGACTATTAAAGCTGTAAAGCGGGTTGCGAAAACGATCGAGGTTGTACCCTTGTCCAGGAGGCACTTCAGCACTTGTTAAATCATTGGTGGATGCCAATTTATATGGATGAAGATACTCAGCAAATTGGTATCAGTAATAGGAATCCTACTCAGCGTCAGAGTCAGGATGTCTGATCAGTGGAAGCTAACCTAGTGAGGTAACATTGTATTCAAAGTGGGCGTGGCCAGGTGCCACCACACAATTATGACGGTTGTAGCGTCTGTTCGGAAAGTAACCAAGGGTGTTACCTTGTGAGAGCAGCTCTTCAGGGTCAGGTGGAGCGTGGAGAGATTCGTCCATATCCGGGTTCTGGACCCACCAACTGGACGCCGAATTACCTTGCCGGTCAAGTTGATCTTCCCATAACTATTGGTTCTCACACTTTCCAAGTCACTTTCCAGGTCATGGACATCCGGGCAACGTACAGTTGTTTATTAGGAAGGCCTTGGATACATCAGGCTGGAGCGGTTACTTCAACCCTCCACCAAAAGCTAAAGTTCATCAAGAACAATCAACTTGTCACAGTCTGTGGAGAACAGACCTTGCTCGTGAGTAACTTATCATCATCTACTGGGATAAAACCCGAGGAGTTTATTGGAACTCAGTTCCAAGCACTGTCGGTGTGCAAGAACAATCATTTCAAATGAGGAACCTCGATTTCCTTATACAACGATGATGTCAAAGCGGTCGAGAGTACCGATACGACAGGATGGGGACAGCTTGTCATTCCTATGGACAATAAAATAAAGGGTCTTGGTTTTTCTGCAACCTGTACCCGGACAGCTGCCAACGATGAAAGTCTTCATCCACTTCAAAACTTCTTCCACAGTGGAGGTTTCCTTCACCCAGTGTCTCAAGCGGTACATGCTATCAATGAGGAAGATCCCTCTGACACAGATGAAGAATGGAAGTCCTATCTTAACGAGGACGGTTATATGTCCCAGGAAGAGGTGCCTATGCCTTTTTGCTTTCCTACAGAAAGTCCGAGATTTATACCAAGATCAGATGTCGAAATGATATATGGAGATTGTGATCCGGAAGGATGTCGTGCTCCGCCAAATTCATTAGAGGCGGACACTCTGATGAAAGACAACTTTGACCACAATTACTATGGCCCAATGGATGGTCTCCCAATGTGGAAACCTTACCCAGGAAACTTGGGGCCGGAAAGTCAGCCGAGTAATGAAACTCAGCTGAGCATCATTGAACAGAATACCTGTGTCCCCACCATGTCATGGGATCAACACTCAGGTCATCCTGAAGCTACACAACATGAAGATGAATTCACAATGTTCGCGGGACTTGAATTCATCAACTATGCTTTTCCCGAGGTCAACGCCATCGAGAGGGATGACTCCTCCAGTTCCAAAGAAGTGTGGGACACCTTGGGACCACCGAGTGGAAAATACGACTATATGGTCAAGTACACCGCTCCTGAAAGCTCTCGTATCAGGCTCGAAGATATCCAGCCTACTGGATGGGGAGATACAGCTAAGAGCACAAATACTCTGCAAAATGCAACAGAGGAATTCTCCTACGACAACTCTGCCTGGGAGACAGATTCCAATGATCCTGCTCCACCAGAAATCAGTGTTATTTCTGTAGACAAATCGAGGAAGGTGCCAGACTTTGTGATTCACCAAGGAGTTCGCCGCCAATGGATTGCTGTCGATGTTCCGCAGGTCATTCATCAGTCAAAGTAATTGCCATCTTTTAACCTTTCACCCTGCCCAGGTGAAACAGATGTTTTGATAGGGCTCATTTTCTGTAAAATTTCCCTCTTCGCTTTGGCCGAAGCGATAGAGTTTTGTTTTATAGGGCTGTAGTTTCAAGATTCGACTTGTTCATTAATAAAATAACGTCGTTCTGTAATTTCCGCATTAATTGTTGTTTTCTCTTTTTGCTTTTTCAGAAAATGGTAATCCTAAAAAACAATTCAATAATAAAAACAAGCAGTAATAGAATAAATACACTGCACACACTTGCATTTTCCTCTATCTCTTCTAAACACGAATCATCACGTCATGCAGATTGCTTGTTTTAAACCCAGTTGAAACATACGATCCGATGCCTTCGCTCAACTTTGAGTTCCCAGTATTCGAGGCTGAAGAAGAAAATGGCAACGAAATTCCAGAAGAGATCTCCCGACTACTCAGACAAGAGGAAAGGTCTATTGAACCTCATAAATAACCGTTGGAAACGGTAAACTTGGGTTCAGAGCAAGAGAGAAATGAAATCAGGATCGGAGAACTGCTCAGTCCAACTTCCAGAGAGGGTTTGATAAAGCTTCTCAAAGAATTCCCCGATGTGTTCGCTTGGTCCTATCAGGATATGCCAGGGTTGGATACCAGCATTGTGGAACATCATTTACCGTTGAGATTAGAATGTCGCCCAGTAAAGCAAAGGTTTAGACGGACTCACCTAGACATGGCTATCAAAATCAAAGAAGAAGTACAAAAACAGATCGACGCGGGTTTCCTCGCTACATCTGAATATCCTTAATGGTTAGCCAACATCGTACCCGTTCCCAGAAAGGACGAAAAGGTCAGAATGTGTGTTGATTACAGAGATCTGAACAAGGCTAGTCCAAAGGACGACTTTCCTTTACCACACATTGACATGCTGGTTGATAGTACAGCAAAGTTCAAAGTATTCTCCTTCATGGATGGATTCTCGGGCTATAACCAAATCAAAATGGCGCCGAAAGACATGGAGAAAACTTATTTCATTACCCCATGGGGCACATTTTGTTACAAGGTAATGTCGTTCGGGTTGAAGAACGCCGGGGCAACCTATCAAAGGGCCATGACTACTCTGTTTCATGACATGATACACAAAGAAATCGAGGTATATGTCGATGATATGATTGCAAAATCAAAAATAGAGAGTGAGCACGTTGAACATCTGTCCAAATTGTTCGAACGTTTAAGAAAGTTCGAGCTCCGCTTGAATCCCAACAAGTGCACCTTCGGTGTCCGTTCAGGGAAACTCTTAGGGTTCATCGTCAGCCAGAAAGGAATTGAGGTTGATCCTGACAAGGTCAAGGCCATTCAAGAAATGCCTTCTCCGAAAACTGAAAAACAAGTCAGAGGATTCTTGGGACGTTTGAATTACATCTCCAGATTCATATTCCTTATGACCGCCACTTGTGCGCCGATCTTCAAATTACTCAAAAAGAACCAGGATTGCATTTGGTCAGAAGATTGCCAAACCGCCTTCGAAAGTATTAAGGAATACCTGTTGAATCCTCCGATTCTATCACCTCTAGTGGAAGGAAGACCACTGATCATTTACCTCACAGTTCTGGAGGACTCAATGATATGTGTACTTGGCCAACAAGACGAAACCAAACGGAAAGAGTCTGCCATTTACTATCTAAGCAAGAAATTCACCGACTATGAAACTCGATACACGATGCTTGAGAAAACTTGTTGCGCTTTGGCTTAGGCAGCCAAACGTCTTCGCCAATACATGATTCGTCACACTACTTGGTTAATCTCCGAAATGGATCCAATTAAGTATGTTTTCGAAAAGCCTGCTCTTACGGGAGGGATTGCCCGTTGGCAGATGCTGTTATCAGAATATGACATAGAGTACCACGCTCAGAAAGCCGTTAAAGGAAGTATTTTAGCCGATCATTTGGCTCATAAACTAATTAACGATCAAGAATCAATCGGGTTTGACTTCCCAAACGAAGATGTCATGTATCTAAAAATGAAAGATTGCGAGGAACCGCTACCCAGTGAAGGGCCAGAACCAGGTTCCCAGTGGGGACTTATCTTTGACGGAGCAGTTAATCATTATGGAAACGAAATTGGGGCAATCATTGTTACCCCTCAGGGTACCCACATTCCTTTCACTGCTAGACTTACGTTCAACTGTACGAACAACGAGGCCGAATACGAAGCTTGTATCATGGGTCTCGAAGAAGCAATTGATTTAAGGATCAAAAACTTGGACGTATACGGCGACTCAGCCCTGGTTATCAATCAGATCAAAGGAGATTGGAACACATACCAATCAGGATTGATTCCTTACAAAGACTACACGAGAAGGTTGCTACCTTTCTTTGACAGAGTTGAGTTTCATCACATCCCTCATGAGGAGAATCACATGGCTGATGCATTAGCCACTATCTCTTCTATGATTAGCGTAGGTCAATGGAATGACATACCTAAGATTGACATAATGCGCCTTGAAAGGCCCGCTTACATCTTCATGATTGAAGCAGTCATAGACGACAAACTTTGGTATCACGATATCAATTGCTTCCTTCAGAAACAAGAATACCCACCTGGGGCATCCAGGAAAGACAGAAAAACCCTCAGAAGACTGGCTGGCAACTTCTTCCTGAGCGGTGACACCCTCTATAAGAGAAATTTTGACATGGTCTTGCTCCGATGCGTAGACAGACCAGAAGCAGACATGCTTATGAAAGAAATTCATGAAGGATCCTTTGGCACTCATGCCAATGGACACGCAATGGCGAGAAAAATTCTACGAGCAGGGTACTACTGGTTGACCATGGAATCCGACTGCTACAAGTACATGAGGAGGTGTCACAAGTGTCAGATATACTCCGACAAAATTCATGTACCGCCATCACATCTCAAAGTTCTTTCTTCTCCGTGGCCTTTTTCCATATGGGGAATCGACATGATTGGCTTGATTGAACCTAAGGCTTCAAACGGACATCAGTTCATCCTGGTAGCCATTGATTACTTCACCAAGTGGGTCGAAGCAACGTCGTACGCTAATGTAACCCGACAAGTGGTGGTCCGATTTATCAAAAACAATATCATCTGCCGTTATGGTGTTCCAAGCGAGATCATTACTGATAATGGATCTAACATGAACAATAAGATGATGAAAGAGTTGTGTGCAGAGTTCAAGATCGAACACCATAACTCATCTCCCTACCGACCCAAGATGAATGGAGCGGTAGATGCGGCTAACAAGAACATCAAGAAGATCGTTCAAAAGATGGTTGTAACCTACAAAGACTGGCACGAGATGCTACCCTTTGCTCTTCACGGTTATCGCACGTCTGTCCGCACTTCAACAGGGGCTACCCCTTTCTCTCTAGTGTATGGCATGGAAGCAGTGCTCCCCATAGAAGTAGAGATCCCGTCAATCCGAGTATTGATGGAAGCTAAGCTCACCGAAGCTGAATGGTGTCAAAGCCGACACGATAAACTGAATCTGATCGAAGAGAAGCGAATCACGACACTATGCCACGGTCAGTTGTATCAACAGAGAATGAAGAGGGCGTTCGACAAGAAGGTCCGACATCGCATCTTTTGGAAAGGAGACCTCGTGCTCAAGAAGATACAATCATTTCTCACTGATTCTTAGGGCAAGTGGACCCCAAATTATGATGGCCCCTATGTGGTCACGAAAGCTTTCTCAGGCGGTGCCTTGAGACTTGCAACCATGGACGGAGAGGAATTTGCCTACCCCACGAATGTTGATGTAGTCAAGAAAATTAAAAAAAAATCATCCCGATGGATTGGAAATCTCATAGTACAATCCAGGCAAAAATTAGGGATAATGGCAAGTAACTATGTTCAACAGAGGCAAGTCTCTCAGCAGCAGCAGTTACATCGTCCATCGGAGGAAAACTCCAGTCAAGGTCATCTTCGACAGAAGCTCAGGATGCCCTGAATTCAAAGTTGGTAGAAGGATAGTGGTCGTTATGTTTCAACGTAGCCCTTTTCCCTGTAAATTACCATTTTTAAACTTTGTAAATACTCTTTAGAATCACGCGTTTGGCTGATTTCCATCCTATCAATAAAATTTGAGCCCTTGTGCTTTTGTTTGTACTTCTTATTTGTTTTAGCTTTACAGAACGACGTTTTTAACGTGATTAACGATTCTTGAAATAAAACAAAAATGAATTTACTTGATAAAAAATTTTCTGCTTTTTTAATAGAGATGGCAATTTCTTTAGACTGTTAAACATCGAAAGAACATCAATCGCGTCTCCAAAGGTGTTCGAACCTCAAAGTGTAGAATCAAAGTACTCCTTGTAGGCCCAGTACGCCTAAATGAAGGGATCAACTGTGTCAGAGACCTTGTTTCGTCTGACACACCTCGACCGAGTTCTTATCTCCTAAGCCCGACCAACATAGCTCCCAACAGGGACTATCTCTCCTAAGCAAGGTGGAATTGCTATCTTGAACCAGCGATATCTCTACGCGCCCCGCGATGGCCGAGTATCCATTCATGTTCATCTTTTAGTTTGTGTGTCGCGTCAGTTTTGTCAGCATATACATACTGTAATACCCCAAAATTTGCTCTCTCTTTTGTCATCATAGCATAGCATTATCATATATCATATCATATCCACCTCATTAGCATTTGCATTGCATATTTAACATAGAAAAATGAAGCATATCATCCCTCTTACCATCAAGGCATGTGATCAGGTAAAAGGTGGACAATCAAGGAATCATTCAAGGCATAAAAGGTCAATCAAGTTCACTCAAGGCAAGCCAAGAGGTCTTTCATGTCTCATACTACCTCAATTGATCATCCAAAACCTCAAGAAGGTGAGATTCAATAGGAGATTGAAACACTACATCTTTCACTAAGCAATAGATTCAAAAAATGAAGGAAATCCCTCTAAAGAGATGGTTCATTAGTTCAAAATCACCCTCAAGTGGTATATCTCATCATCCTTTAATAGGATACACAACATACTCTAAGGAATTTGAAATTGAAGACTGCACATTTTTCTCCTAGGAGGTGGGTACCAAAACTAGGGTTTCCAATTAAATCAGGGTATCTTTGATTTTTTGGACAAAACTTGATGTCATGGTATTCCACATGTCCTTAAGTGTATGTATGTGGAAAATTGCCTCTCAATTGGTTTTAGAAGTGGTTCAATTGGAAGAAAGATCAAAAATCAAGAAAATTGGGGCTAAGTCAGATAATCAGAGAAAAAAGTCAACTCTTGACTTTTTGAGCCCAAAATCATGAAATTCATGTTATATGTGACCAATGTACAAAATTTGATCAAGAAACTCCAAAAGGATCATGAAAAAATAAGATTTAAAGAGTTGCCATTTTTGGAAGAAATAGGGTTTCCAAAAATAGTAATTTTGGGCCATTTTGCATCAGAGTTTGAACCAAGGCCATTCAAAATTGAGACATCAAATGAAAATTCCACTCGGCCACAACAAAAGATCTTGTTTCAAGCTTCAAATCCATGTGTAGAACATTTCCATTGGATAAGAATTGAGAGAGTTATGGATGATCAAAGTTGAGGGAAATTTGGGCAAAATGCAAGTCAGCTTGGTCAATTTTCAGGTCACGCGCATGTCATTTTTACAAACAGGTGGTGGGCCAAATGTTTTGATCAATTACTCATGGTTAGAGGCCTCAAATGAAAAATCTTTCAACATGAAAGTTGTTCCTCTATGTGAGATCTTCAAAATTGGTGTTAATGATTTTTTCATTTGATCAAAGGTTAAGAAGTTATGTTGAGTCCAATTTGCTATGATCATGCTGAAATTCCATGCCATGCTTGCCTTGCCAGTCAACCTCATTGCCACGCCTTTTATCAGTCCCAAATGTGGATGTTATAAGTCATTTTTCAAACTCTTCCAAGCATCATTTCCATTCATTTTTCATACCAAACATGTCCTCTTACATCTCCTCTTTCAAATGAACCCAAAAACTCACCAAACCATCCATTGAGTGGAGAGAAAAACATCATCAAACCACCCTATATTCCACTGATGCATTGATGGCTTTGATGCACTACTTGGTTCAGACATCCATCAAACAATTCTTTCCCTCATTTGAACACACCATGAACATCACATACACTGCTATAGCACGTGCCTTGCATGAAAATGGAAAGAGCAAACTTGCTGAGCAAGTTTCTGATACACAGCCTTGCCATTTCACTTTCTCTTCACCTCCACCATAGTTTACCATAAGTTATCATCACCATATCATTGCTCTCCCTAACTAACTTGACTCAGTTAGTTAGGGATGACTCACCTAAACCATTTCAACTCAGTTAACTCACTCGGTTTAACCATGGTTAGAGCACACTATAAATCAAAACCTCACTCTCAAATTTCATTTCTAACACTCATTCTCACACTCTCACTCAGAAACTCTCTCTTTTTCTCTCTCAATCTCACCATTGCCATTGATTTTCGAAGCTCACTCTGTTCATTCCACTCAAAAACTCTCTCTGATTCTCTCTCAATTTCCCCACATTGCAATTGGTTTTGAAGTTTGGTTTCAATTCTTCTCCACTGAATCATCATCAACCACTTCACCTAAGCCTTTATTTGGCCAAAAGTAGCTCAAAGAGGAAGCAGAATCTCTGGTTTTCTGAAGAACATCTCAAGGTTACAAATCTTCAGGTACGAATTTCCACCATTATAGACTTGATTTGAAGTGGTTTTCAGGTTCTTGATGCTTCTTATAAGCTCAAGAACTTGTCCGGCTAGTTGATAGGCCTTTAGAGGCATAGTTGAAAAGTTAGGGCAAATCTTCTTCTGTTTGATTCTCTCATTTCATGAACATTTTGGAAATTTTATCACTGGATCCGTGCTCTCCATTACTTCCTCTTCATTTTGGTCTAATATTTGTGAAATTCTGGGAAACATGAAGTTGCAGACGGTGGTTGTGGACCGGAGAAGATGACCGGAGGTCATCTCCGGCCGGTGACTGTAAATGCTAGGGTTTTGGTGTGTTTTAATCGTGACCGTTGCTTTTGTTCCAATCGTGTGGTGAAAAGGCTGCCAGCGCATTAAAATAGGCGTGCATGTCACGTGTGTTATTTCTGAAACCACTTAAACTTTATGTGATGCAGTGCATGGTAGTTAGTGTGCTCATTCGTGCGTGTGTGTTGGATTTATCTACTTTGACTATAGTGTTGACTTGATCTGATCCAAGGGTGATGATTGTTTTGACTGTTGTTGACTGAGTGTACATGATTAATTGGTGTGGATTGCGCAGATGTGGACCAGGCTTGGTATTGATATTTGCACCCCATGTTCTAAAGCCCAAACCAATTTGAACTGAATGATTGCTATGCATGCACCCCTCTCTTATTTTCATTTCATTTTATTTTCTACATTTTATGCACGTTTCCTTTTTAATTTTTAAAATTACTAAACAACATTAGAAAATTCTAGAAAAATTCATGAACATTTTCAAGACATTTAGGAAATTTTTTATATTTTTATTTCATGATTTTATGACATTTTTGCCCCTGTTCCATAATTTTCTTTAAATTTCCATTTGTGTGCATTCCAAATGTGATACATGAGTTTGGGGAATTTATTTCTTGCTCATTATGAATTTTTTTGATTTGATTCTTTTTGGATTGATTCACTAATACATTGAAGCATGTTATATGATTTTATTTGATTTTTTAGGTCATTTTATGATATGTTTTGATGCTTATCTTTGTACTAGTTTGCATGATGTTTCAACTTGACCTAATTGCTTTGTTTGAAGTCATTTTCCTTTGAATTTTGACATGATATCTTGATGTATGATTCACTTCTGACTTAGGAATTCCAATACCATGCTTGCATAATTTTCATAAGCCCATTTGATTTTTACTTGATGCATTACATTTGAAGCATAATACATGTCATATCATTCTAATTTTTGTGCATGTTTACATGAAATTTTTTGTGCATATTTGTATGAGTATTTGCATATTGTATGAGCTATTCATGTGACATTATAGGTCTTTGGTACATATTATAGGTCATATTTACATGTTCATTTCAATTTGAACTTTGTGCATCCTCAACATGTTTTGTTTGCATTTTCTTTTTGAACTTCCACTTCTCTTCTTCTTCTATTACTTCTTGAATGTCTTGATTGTTAATTCATGAATACTTTGAGATGTTTATAAACAATTTCCCATTTAGTTTCAATTCTGACCTTAGGATTACATGTTCCATTTATGCATGTTCTTTTCATTTCTTTTCACCTTTCATCTATCCTTTCTTTTTGTAACATGTTTAAATGACAATGAGTGATGATTGTTGCTTATGAACTTGCATGATGATATCCCATTGTTATCAATATGATTCACATTCTGGTTGTGATGTTAAGCTTTGATTTTTCATCTCATTCTTTTGAACTTTATTGTGTATTAAGTACTTCTTATGCATGTTTCCTTGTTTACTAACCATGTAGGGGCTTTGGTAAGTTGGAATTGAGTGTGGATAAGGAATCCACATTCAAACTTCTTTCCTTTCATCTTTTACAATTCAATATTGTGTTTTGTTAAGCACTTATGTGTTTTCTTTGATTAACTCTTTACTTTCCCTTTTGAGTTACAATTCATCTTCTACTTTAGAAGTGAATTGTTTAGCTAATTTCTTCTTTAGACTTTAGATTTTGCAACCTCACAAACCATTAGGATCACTCCCTTAACTAATCAAATAGGATTGAGTCTTAGTTCACATAGATTTTACCTTTCTCTCTCTTGAGTCTTTCATCTTCTCATCTCAAAGAAAATTCAAAATAGGTAATAAAGGTAGGCATTTATTGCATTTAGGCCTTTCATATAAAGAAAAGATTATAAAGGGGTCTTCTCTTATAATCTTAGAATTTATAGCATATAGCCCATCTTGGGTCAATGTGTTAAACATTTGATCTTGTATGAGGGACTTAAATGCAATACTTGCTGAAGATACAAATAAAGAAAAACACTTCTTCATTCCATAATCAACAAAAACACTTAATAAATACAAGTATGCTAGTGTGTTTGAACCTTAACAATTGGAACTAAGTGTGGGGGTCTTCTTCACCCTTAGTGTGCTTTCTTACTCATTCCATCTTGGAATGTGAGAATGTACACATTCCAATGACTAAGGTTCAGATACACTATCATATGCAAACAAATGGAAAAAGATCTTAAAAGACAAAAACAAACAATCACGTCTTTCCTTCGGGAATTCTTTTCTCATCTCATTCACTCCTTCCTTAAGGATGCGTCATTTTCGTTCTACCACAAACAGGTAATGCCTAAGTCTCCCTACAGCGAGCTGCAACACCTAAACTGCTGGAACGCGAACGTTGACGTATTCCACTAAAAAACACAGACAACTTTCCCTAGGTGAGGGGAACTACGTCGCTCTGATTCTCATACTCCCGATGAGATACGTAGGCAGTGGGGTAGGGCCCATTCGAGCACTTCTTTTATTTTCCCTACATTTGTTTCTCTTTCTCTTTCCATTCCTTTTCCAGTTCCTTTTTCCAGTTTTCTACACCCTTTGATCGAGACAAGCAAGCGTGGATCCCATCGGGTACGATGGACGTGAGGGGGTGCTAATACCTTCCTCTCGCGTAACCGACTCCCGAATCCAATTCTCTTGGTCGCAAGACCATGCTCTTTCCTTCTCTCAGGTTTATGCGGTGTTTCCTTTCCCTCTCTTGGGATAAATACACATTGCTGGCGACTCTGTTTTGGTGCTACTTTCGCGTTTGTACTTGGATGAAAATCTCGGGAACGACACATACATACATCATGCATTATTGATTTGCATTCACATTTCATATTGCATCACCATCACTCTAGTCGGTCATGTCCCCTAGTGATAACCGTCCTCTCAATCGAGTTGTCAGTTCTTGCCTCGTCATGAAATGCTGCGTTTGGACAATCTTACTTCCAGTGTATCTCTGGATTAGAGTCGGCACTCGACCACTTTGATAACTTGAACCTCTGAAAGACCAGAGAAACTTTCAGTCAGCATCACTCTTCGCCATTGAAGATGATATCCTTGCTTTCCCAGATTAAGGAAAATCCCCAGAGAAAGCCTCATAATCAGAGATTCGGCAGTACAACAGTTTTTCTCCGAAAAACCCGCTGATGAAAAGATCATCGGCACCTCAAAATTGGATCACATCATATGGCATTTCTCCGGGAAGATCCCGAAAAAAGTATGATGTAAGACCCCAAGCGAAAACAGTCTCTCAAGAGACTCGCTTTCCCCAATAGAAACAAATGGCGTCTCCAACAGAGAAGTTTGTGCAACTCTACAACTCAGACGACTGGGTTCCCCAGCAAGTCTGACATCAAAACATTTTCTACTCAAATGGCATCTCCCCAGGAAAATTCGGCGAGAAGTTTGAGGAAAACCGCTACGAATAGCGTCCCTTGTCAATAAAGCTTATTGACAAAAGAAACTGAGACCAGTTCCTTGGTGGGAAACCAGGATCGAGGGGAAGTTGACAAAAGAAACTAAGACCAGTTCCTTGGTAGGAAAACAGGATCGAGGGGAAATTCATCTCAAAAGAAACTGAGACCAGTTCCTTGGTAGGAAACCAGGATCGTGGGGAAGTTGACAAAAGAAACTAAGACCAGTTCCTTGGTAGGAAACCAGGATCGAGGGGAGGTTTATTTCAGGAGAAAACTGAGACCAGCTCCTTGGCTGAAGACCAGGATCGAGGGGAAGTTTCCCTTTTTTAAGCATCATCGCTTAGCTAAATAAGATGAATGTGTTCGCTACCATTCATAACCACCATCAAAATTTTGGGTATTCCGATATTTAATCCTCTTGCACCCCGAATGCCCGAATACCTTCGTCATTCACACCTTCGTGTCCAAGAAGATTAAATAGGGGCATCTGTCATACCCCAAATTTTGACCACTAAGATTTCCCATCATTGTTAAAATCATCATCACAATATGGGGGAGCCATCTTGCCTCATTAGTCTCCCCAAAGATGGGTGAGCATCCACTGCAATCAAAATTAGGGTTTCAAGCGCTCTCAGAGCCTTAGACAAAGGATCAATCAAGGAATGACATGCTCTTCAACTTGTCCAACCTCTCAAGCATTCACAATGGATCAAGAGGACTCCCACTTCAAGGATTAAGCACAAGGTTACTCCCTTCTAGGTGGATCAAGCTTCAAGATCGACAGTGTCACCAAATTAGGGTTTTGGTCGACCAGGGCCTCCAGATGGAAAATTTTCATATGGGCACAAGCCAATGATCCAAAACATAACCTAATATACTCCATGGAACCTCATGGACCCAATCATCAAGTCAATTTGACCTCAGGGGATGCATACATCAAAAATCGGGAATTAGGGTTTCTTGACCTAATTCACCCCTAAGTTGACTTTTAGGGCAAATCATAAGCCAAGACCTCAAGACATTATTTGAGGGTCTTTAATGAACTATATTGATCCATTTGGAACAATGGATTAATCCAAGAAGTTTGAGCAACAAGTCTCAATTTCATCTGCACCACAGTTAGGGTTTTAAGGAAAAAGTCAACTGTAACTTTGACTTTTGACCAAGACATGCTCCCAAACCCTAGGACATACCTCAATATACCCTATGACACCCATGGAACATGTCCATAAAGTTTGATTTAGGTCAAGGACATGATTTCCTGAAGAATTGCACAGTTTGGAATTCATCTGATAAAAAGTCAACTGTGCCCAAAAGTCAACTTTGACTTTTTGAGATTTTTCACCAAAATGGATTTTTAACCCTAAAATGATGTTAATGTATGATTTGAATCATCATTCATCAAAGAAAATCAAGAAAAGTTGGATAACATGTAAAAGGGGTAACCATAAAAACTTAGAAAATTTCCTAAGTTAAAAAAAAAGTGACAAGGGTACCAACTTTGGAGGATCATAACTCCTAAACCACAAGGCCATTTTTTCTTCCAAAGATGGATTTGTAGCCCTCATTACCCTCTACAAAAACTTCAACTAGACCTAAGTCTAATTCATTAAGGATTTTGAGTTATAGAGTGATCAAAATGGCTGAAAATTGAAAATGTCACTTTTTCCAACACTTAGTGAAATTTTCACTAAGTCCAAATCTGTCTTCACTTTTTGCCAAATGTAGGGGGATTTTTCACTTGGATTCAAAAGAGATCAAAACCAAATATGTTCAAACAGTTGTTGTATCATGTAAGGGCTTCCCAAAATGACCAAGAACATTACCAAATTCAATTTGAGTCATGAGATATGACATTGGCAAGTTGCCTTGCTGAAATCTGCCAAGGCAAGGCAGAATTTGCATTTTTGCTCGATTTACAAAAATTAGCCAAATACAAATGCTCCTATCCACTTGGACACATCTAAGGATTGAATCTAAAGGGGACAATCACTGAGCCAAGCCTCCAAAGTCCTTGGAACAAGAAAAAGCATGTTGAACCTAGAATGGCCAAAATAGGGACAAGACTTCAAATTTGGATTGGAGCATTCAATGGAAGCATCAAGGTGGCATGGACTGAGCCATTCTCATCTGAAATCAATCAAGACTTATCCAAGACCAAGGGAACCACAACCTTGTGCCCTAACCTCTAGTCAATGGCTAGAGGAGACTTGGATTTCCATTGGACAACATTGGCCAAACCTCTGCTGCAGTTGCCATTCACTGTGGATCCCAAAACAAACTTGCTCTACTATAAATAGAGCTCAATTGTGTTCAGTTTGAGTACACCAAAGCCATCAAACATATGCTTTCCTCAAAACCTCTTCTTTCACCTCAAATTTGCCTTCCAAAGTAAGTAACTTTGAGTTTTTGAGCTAGAGAGCAATTCCATCACAATCAATCACACACACACACCTCATATATATCATATGTAAGCTGTGCAAACTATCATAAGTGACCTGTAATCACAAAATCACAAAGTCACCTCTCAATACCTCAAAATAGGCTTTTTTTTTGCATTTTTCAAGCCATGTCTTGATTCAGTCACTTTCCAAACCAGATAAAACCTCAAACACACTCCAAATATCATCCTTGAACTATCCCAACTGGTTTCCCCCATCTGGAACACCATTTGAAAGAGTTGCTATTTTGGTCACTTTTGACCCCTTTTGCAAGAAAGGGACTGTTTATGTTTTTGCAGGTATCAGTTGATTCCAACCATCCTAAAAGCATCCAAGGGATCATTTGAGGTGGTTCAAGGCATAAAATCATATCTGGAGCAAGAGGGTTGGTAGATTGCAGAGAAAACTCCAAAATCCCAAAGAAGGGTAAGCCTCTCAACTTGCACTCACCAAAACATGTGTGCATTTGAAGTCCAATGAGTATGCATCTATTATACATGTCATATGTGTCGTGTTTGTGCCAATTGATCATGTAATTCATGCCTGTATCAAAGTGTAGCATAGAAAATGCAATTATAGGTCATTTTCAAAACCACTATCGGGTTTTGAGGAGGGAGTGTGATCTGAAAAAACCACCACCACCATTGGATTCCTTATGAAATTCTGGCCTAAATACATATAAATTTTGTCTCAAACCATTAAGAATTGAGAAAGTTATGACCTTCACGTTTTTTAGCCAAAACACGCCTTGGGCAAGCCAAAACCAAGTCATACCTTGTATATTTGTTGTTTCATTTCAAACAATGGATGTATCACCACCCCAGTGGTAAAGCGCGCGCCTTGTATGCTTGAGGTCGTGGGTTCAAACCCCACCCATGCCATTTTGTGATTTTTCACATTTTTGCTATTTTTCCAACTATTTTCATGTTTTGTAAATTATTTGGGAAATTAATAACTCTTTCAATTTTAATTATTTTTGATTGGTTCTTTTTGCAAAAAAATCATAAAAATGTTGAAATATTTTATTCCACAAAAAAATTGAGTTTATATTATTTATTTAATATAATTAGTATTTTTGTGAATAAATTCATTTTTATTTGTTTTTAAGCATTTTAAAATGAATATTCATCTTGAAAAATCAAGACCAAATGAGTTTTAATATCTCTTGTGATTTATACCTCATTTTTAAAACCTTAAACAAAAATCACAAGTGGTTTATTCAAACCTATTTGGTATTTTTCATTGATTTTCTTTAAATATTTACTTTTAAAGAATAAAATTAGGGTTTCTTTGATTTTTCACTCAAACAAATCATTGTCAAACACTTTTGGGCCTCTAATAGAGTGTAAGACCCAATCCTTTTTTTGACCAAACATTTTAGGTCTCACTTATTGTATAAGTCCCGAGACCGTCAAAAACAAACGGCGCGATCGTCGCCTTTTCAAAATAACCCTGGGCCTACCCTCGAGTAGTAAGACCCATTTCTTTTCTTAAAATACACTTGGGCCTCTAATAGAGTGTAAGACCCAATCCTTTTTTGACCAAATCATTTTTGAGCCTCAGTGTATTGTATAAGTCCCGATACCGTAAAAAACAAACGGCGCGATCGTCGCCTTTTGAAAAATAACCTTGGGCCTCTCCTTGAGCTATAAGACCCATTCAAAACTTTTTGGGCCTCTAATAGAGTGTAAGACCCAATCCCCTTTTAACCAAAACCCTTTTGGGCCTCACTTATTGTATAAGTCCCTCTGCGTTAAAAGAAAATCTCGGCGCGATCGCCATTTTTAAACAAAAAATCAACTGGGCCTACCCTCGTGTTATAAGCCCCACTCTTTTTCTTTAAACCTCTTGGGCCTCTTGAGAGAGTGTAAGACCCATCCCTTTGTACAAAAAACCTTTTTTTAGGCCTCAGTCACTTGTATAAGTCCCTCTGTACAAATTTAAACAGTGCGCTCACTGATAAAACCATGGGCCTCTCCTTGAGCTGTAAGCCCCAAATCTTTCTTTTTCAAAGCACTTTCTCCTTTGATTTTGAATATACCGTTGTTTTCAATCTTTCTTTGTTGAACAACTAACCAAACAGCATGGAAGCTCTACAACCGAGTAAGTGGTTATTGCTTTCATTTACCGCTTTCATATACATATAACTGTATTGTGGGGCTGTTTCACTGTAAGTCTTCTTTCATAAACTCATATCAACTGTGTAATAATAGTATAGATATTTCGAGTTTCCCCGACAAATACGTCTAGAACTAGGTGACGCCGTTTCGTTTATTCGTAGAAATAGACAACTAGATCCCCAATACGATCACCAGATACAGTCTTCTCTTCGGTTGTCCTCATTAGGAATTGTCAAGAAACTCTACTCCCCAAGATGAATGTATTCTCCGTGAATGGCATCTTTGAGTTTCTTCCAAATTCTCGAACTTTCCTGACTTTGATCTATTCTCGGTGAATAGCATTGCCTTGAATTTCTCGGGGTTTGGGGACCCACGGGCTTCTTAAAAGCATCGGCCTCCTCTTGGGCATCGTACAAGGACCCACAGGCTTCCTAAAAGCAACCCCGCCTCCTCTTGGGCTTAGTTCAAGGGCCCTACGGCTTCTTAGAAGTATTCACAGCCTCCTCGTAGGCTTCGTATAATGATCTCTTCCTCCGGGAATGATAGCCTCCTCTTGGGCTTAGTACAAGGACCCGTCGGCTTCTTAAAAGCTTCCAGCCTCCTCTTGGGCTTCGTACAAATTGTCCCGACGACCTCCTATATGTATAGGAACAAAACCTAGTCATCCTCATAGAACAATCCTTTCATAGAGTCTACTACTGTTTCTCAAAGCATAGTACAAAAGATGAAACTCTAGACACGGACAGTCTAATAGCCTTGAGTCTCAAAGACATTCTTAAGTGACCCCTTCGTTAAATAGGAAGGAAACCCGCAGACTCGGACAGTCTTAATACCCTTTGGATTTCCCGCTTCCTTAAAGAACAGGAATAATCCGGATCCTTGAATCAAATCCATGAGTACAGTGTTGCTCATATAAGAACTTATTTTCTCTTTCAAAATCAGTATACTGGACCTGTCACTTAACTGAAACAGTAACCCTAGCCTCTCTCTTGGGCTTTGTACAATGAGTCTCCCCAGCGGAGTCAAACAAAGTTTAGCCTCTCTCTTGGGCTTTGTACGAGACACATAAAAGACTCCCTCGTTGTGTCAATCACCCCTTTCGCCTTCATCTCAGGCTTTATACGAGATACAAAAAGGTTCTTATTGAGCCAAACAAATTTTCGCCTCCATCTCGGGCTTCGTACGAGATACAAAAAAACTCTATTGTTGAGTCAAATAGCCTCCATCTCGGGCTTTATACGAGATACAAAAGGACTCCCTCGTTGAGTTAAAACCTTTTCACCTCTCTCTCGGGCTTTGTATGAGACACATATTAGCCTCTCTTAGGCTTTGTATAAGAAAACCACTGGTTGATCCAATCAACCTTTTAGCATCAAAGCTGTGCCTCGTTCACAGTATACAAACATCAACAACTCTTACCCCTTCATCTAATCTCCGTAAGCGGCAAGCCTCTGGATTATCTACATCCATGCCACTGTCCCTCTTTTAGCATGAGAAATTCCTAAGGAAAGATGGCATTGCTCTACACTGAGTTAAAGTCTTCTCCTTCAGGTTAAAAATCCCCTATAAAGGAAATTATGGCATTGCTAGGATCCGTGTATCCCGGTTAAAGTAATCCTCCTTTACAACCAGTCACCCAACAGTTGTGACAAACAGACCCCTTTAGAGATGACAAATTCTCTCTAAAGTAGAGACGTTTCAGCTTCACATCTTGGGCTTTGAACAAGATACAAACTACCTTTCAGCTTCACATCTTAGGCTTTGAACAAGATACAAACTACCTTTCGCTTCACGTCTTGGGCTTTGAACAAGACACAAAAAACACCCATTTCCTCCCATAGAATAGGAGGAACTATGACCGCTCTGATTTCCCTGTTTCTGTAAACGGGAATACGTAGGCATAAGATTGAAAGAAAAATCTTAGCGATCAGACTAAACAAAAACCCAAAATCCCATACTCTCATGTATCTATCAAAAGCATCAGTCCTAATATCCTAATCCTTGTTCCCCGCTATAAGATCCTAGAAAGAAGAAAACCGTACTGGCGAAAAATAAAAATAACCAGTACAAAGGTCCCCCCACATTGATAGCATCCGTAACCTAACAGACCGCTGTTTAAACTCAGTATGCAAAGCAGGGTTAATTGGAGACATCTATTTCCCTTCCTTCATTAGCTTTAATAGGATAAAAAATGAATCGACCTGTAGTTTAAGCTTAACCGCAGAGAGCGACCAGCGCTTAAGAACCGTGTCCAAAATCGCTCGCTACACAGTGGCCTCCCTGGAACTGGAAGCATAAGAATCAGAGGCTTCTGCAAATACTTTTTTATTTTGTCAAATGCCCTCTGGCAATCATTATTCCAACGAATTGATTGATCTTTTCTCAACAGTTTGAAAATTGGCTCGCAAGTGGCTGTAAGATGAGAGATGAATCTAGCAATGTAGTTCAATCTCCCTAAGAAACCACTAACTTGCTTTTCTGTTCTTGGCTCGGGCATATCTTGTATTGCTTTTACTTTTTCTGGATCAACCTCGATTCCTCTTTCACTAACAATAAAGCCCAACAGCTTACCAGATCTTACCCCGAAAGTACACTTATTCGGGTTCAGCCTCAGTCTGAATTGTCTCAATCGTTCAAAAAGCTTTTTCAGATTCACTAAGTGCTCTTCCTCAGTCTGCGACTTAGCAATCATATCATCAACATAAACCTCAATCTCTTTATGAATCATGTCATGAAAGAGTGTCACCATAACACGCTAATAAGTTGCCCCTGCGTTTTTAAAACCAAAAGGCATCACTTTATAGCAGAACGTGCCCCACGGAGTGATAAATGTTGTTTTCTCCATATCTTCCGGCGCCATTTTAATCTGATTATAACTGGAAAAGCCATACATGAAGGAAAATACCAAGAACTGAGCTGTATTATCTACCAACACATCAATGCGAGGTAATGGAAAATCATCTTTCGGACTTGCTCGATTTAAATCACGGTAGTCAACACACATATGGACCTTACCATCTTTCTTAGGTACCGGGACAATATTTGCAACCCATGGTGGATAGCTGGTGACGGCTAAGAAACCTGCATCCAACTGTTTCTGTACCTCCTCTTTGATCTTAATGACCATTTTCGGTTTAGTTCTTCTGAGCTTCTGTTTGACGGAGAAACAACCTTCTTTGAGAGGCAACCTGTGCACAACAATATTTGTATCCAACCCCGACATATCTTGATAGGACCAGGCAAAGATATTGACATATTCGCGCAACATCTCAATCAGCTCTTTCTTCACATTCTCTGCTAGGCTTGCCCTTATTTTGACCTCTTTCTTCACATCCTCGGTGCCAAGGTTGATGACTTCTAGAGACTCTTGATGAGGCTGAATAACTCTTTCCTCCTGTTTGAATAATCTGGCCAATTTCTCGGGAAGTTCACAGTCTTCCTCACCCCCCTCTTCAGCTTGGTAAATTGGATTATCAAAGTCATATCGAGCCATAGCAGAACCGTTATCAACAGAATCCGGAGGATTGTTTCTGCATGAATGATGGTTCATGCTTTATTTTAGAAAGAGCTTTTTGAAAAGAAGGAAAACAAACTATGGAGAAAGAAAACATTACCATTTTTATCTGAAATAAAATGCAAAGTGTAAAATGAAAGACAAGGAACACAATTTTTGAATACAAAAGACGTCCTTTTATTGATGATAAACTTGCATATGAAACAAATGTGGCCCTACAATGAAATCACTAAGCCTTGGGCGAGGGCATAGGATTTTACATGCAACATGA
This sequence comes from Lathyrus tuberosus, assembly GCA_022829125.1. NCBI lineage: Eukaryota > Viridiplantae > Streptophyta > Magnoliopsida > Fabales > Fabaceae > Lathyrus > Lathyrus tuberosus. The sequence continues at coordinate 13,800,763 of JALAZF010000110.1, forward strand.
AAAAACAAAGAAAATTACTCTTTCTGCAGGGTGACCTGGATGAGGTCTTCAGAGAACCAATTATTCAGCTCCTGCCCTGGGGCACATAGGCGCACCCAATTGTCCATGTCATAGTCGCTATCCCCATCATCTTCATTTGCAGTAAAGACTTGACCATGATTGATGATCCCACCACTAGAGAAATAGATAGGTCCTTGACGCTTTTGGCCTTTTAACTGCGAAGCTTGAGTAGGCTGGTAACCAATTCCCCACTTGTCTTCCTTGAAAGGCAACTTAATCAACTGACCCTAACCTTCAGCATGGCCTGACTGTACTACTTCAAGAGCCTATTTGTAAGAAACTAAAGAAATCCCTGCTTTTGTTTCACTGAAAGGAGAATCTTTCACAATATTCATTGTTTCGAATGCCTGACAAAGAGTTTCATGGATCTCGTCGTCCATTTCCACATATTTGAATGACGATAAATGAATGACAAATATATCCTCCTCTCCACATACTGTGACCACCTGACCGTCCATGACAAACTTTATCTTCTGATGGAGCGTTGACGATACGACCCCTGCCGCATGTATCCATGGACGCCCTAGCAAGCAGCTATAAGCCGGCTAGATATCCATCACATAGAAAACCGTATTAAACACCTGGGGTCCAATCTTCACAGGCAACTCTACCTCCCCAAAAACTGATCTTTTAGAGCCGTCAAAAGCGCGCACAACTTAATCACAAGGTCGGAGTACAACCCCATCAACATCCAATTTTGCCAAAGCCTTCTTCGGCAGCACATTCAGGGACGAGCCAGTATCTACCAACACATGGGACAAGACTGCCCCTTTGCACTCCATGGAGATGTGAAGAGCTTTGTTATGATTTCTCCCCTCTGGCGTCAGATCAAAATCGGTAAACCCCAACCTGTTACTGGCATTGACATGGGTAATGACACCCTCGAGCTGGTTCACCGATATCTCCTGTGGAACATACACCATATTTAAAAAATCTTCAGCAGGGCGTTGCGATGTGCCTCGGAACATAACAGTAATGACAAAATAGAAATCTTGGAGGGAGTTTGATGCAGGTGATCCACTATTTTGTAATTGCTCTTTCGGATAATCCTCATAAACTCTTCAACGTCTTTTTCAAAGGAATTACCGGGCTCCACCCTTTGCACGGGTTCTTCGTTTACTATCTGCTTGCCTTTAGCTTTCGCCAAAGCTTCAGCATCATCGTTTCGGAGCGTCTGTGGAGGAAAGAGCCTTCCATTACGGGTAAAACCGCCCATTCCTCCTACATTCCCCACACTTGAATCAGTTTCCTTGGGAACCTCCACTTCCTGTTTCTGCCCTTGATAATAAACATCAGCTCCATAATGCCATCAGATTGCTTTTGTACTTTCATATGGCATAGGACCCAAAACAGTTATAGTCACAGGGGCTAACTGCTTAGGCACGGGGACCTGTACTGGCGTATGGACGGGAATCTCTGCCGGAGTAAAGTAAATGGTAATTGTCGAGACCGTATCATCCTTCTTTCTCATTTGATCAAACTGTAAACAACCCTCGTCTATCAACTTCTAAAGGCCCTTCCTCAATTCATCACAACCATTCATCGTGGTCAAACATTCTGAGCAATTTTCCAAACAACCGGGGAACACGCCCCCTTTCAACAAATGCTTTTTCACGATCCCCAAAGATGTTTTAACTTTGTTGACATGTAACACCAGATTCAAGCCTCTGTCCTCTTCTATTGCATTGAACTTTGGTCCGCCATGCGGGGCATGGGGTTTTGAATCACATTGGGATTAGGAGTGAAGTTGATAGCTTTCGAATCAACCAGGTCCTAAACTACGTGCTTAAAAGCTTTGCAGTTCTCTATATGGTGGTCGGGCGCACCTGAATGAAATTCACACTTCACATTTGCATCATAGCCATAAGGTAGCCTGCCTGTTGGTGGTGCCAACATTCTCAACTATACCAACTTTAAGCGGAGAAAATTCTGCAACACTGGGCATATGTCATAGGTAAAGTGTCAAAGCGGCGATCACTCAATCTCTGCTCGGTTGGTATTGTCTTTGAGATTGTAACTGAGATTCGGCAGCTGGAACCAGAATAGTTACAGCTGCTGCTTGATGGTACGAGCCCTGACGTCCTTTACCTTCGCCCCCTGTCCATAGGCAGCACTGGTTTCACTTTCAAGTTTCTTCGAGCCATTCCCAAAAAGCCTTTTTGCATTGGAAGAGCCTGCCCCGCTTCCATCTTGAATTTTCCCCGACTTCAATAGATTTTCAATTATCTCTCCTGCTATCACAATGTCAGAGAACCCAGTGGATGGACATCCGGCCAAACGATCCAGATATGGGCCCCGTAACGTATTCATGAACATATCATCCATTTCCCTTTCCATCATTGGGGGTTGTACTCAAGCTGCTAGCTTACACCACCTTTGGGCGTATTGTTTGAAACCTTCCTTCGGATCCTGTGTCATATTCTGCAATTGGGTACGATTAGGGGCCATGTCAATGTTATACTGATACTGTTTCAAGAAAGCATCACCCAAGTCCCTCCAGTTCCCGATATAAGCTCTTCCCAGCTTCATGTACCATTCCAATGAAGCTCCAGACAGGCTATCCTGAAAGAAGTACATCCACAGCTTTTCATCGTCAGAATATGCAGAAATCTTCCTGAAATACGCCTGAATGTGATTCTTAGGACAAGTACTGCCATTATACTTGTCAAAGGTTGGGGGCTTAAACTTTGGAGGGATCCTCACCTCTTGCACCAGCCCCATGTCAGCAACATCAATTCCCATGGAGTTTTGACATTCCATGGCTCTTACCTTCTCAGCCAACTCTTCATACCTTCTGTCATTACCATCATTATGAACCCCCATGTCAGCATTCAGCACAGAGAACTGATCATCTTGATGGTCCTCCACATGTTGATGATTAATATGGCCAACGCCACCAGGAAATCCGCCAGGAGGATCAACTGCCGCTCCGCCAGGAGGATTAACTGCCGCTCAGCCAGGAGGATTAACATTGGGGATTTCCACTTCCAACCTTTGAACCGCAGTTCTCAAATCTTGCTGCCCCTGGGCTATGCCCTGCATAAGGTTCATGAACTGCTCCATACGGGTCCTCATTTCAGTGAGTTCTGCCTGCACCTGTTCCATGATTCTGGCTTGATTTTGTCGAGTCGCGTAGCGATGAATGTTGAGATCAGCTATTCTGCCTGCAACCAAATAAAGGTTAGAAACTCCCTGGGACGAGTACCTGTTATGCAAAATAATATGTTATGAAATGCATGCAAATGTCATGTTTAACCACTTCCAGGGCATTTCACACCCTGATTCCAGTCTTAATGGACAAGAAGATGAATATCATACACATTTTGTTGATGGAATTTCGTGGGGAAGAAATGTTCTTTGATAATGTGCTTGTGAATATCAACACTGACAAAGAATCATCTCTGAATAACCGGTCATTTTCAAATTAAAAGAAAGCCAGTACATGCCGAAGCATTCTACAACGAAATCATAAATTGGAAATACATCAAGAGGATGGCTCCATCAACATGCCTGATGGTAACCAAAGTACATCAACAAAACTATATTAGGAAAATGAAGAGAGAACTATCAATCATTTAGCTCCAAATCTTTCAACTGCTCGCTAGAATGCCTGATTTCTTCAAAGAGTATTCTGGTGCGCTGATGGCTCGGTTTTTCAATCATTTCCCTGATCAAAACATCCCTCTTCTTCAGAGCTTCAACTAATGAGTCCACATGCATTAAAAGAGCCTCATCATTACTCACTTCTCTAGGCTTTTTCACAGCAGCTAATATTTTGAGTTCTTCTGTTCCTTCCATAGCATTTTCAAGTTCTTTCTTAGAAGCTTTCAACTCATCTCTAACCTTCTTCAACTGCTCTTGGCTTTTACTGATGTAACACCCCCAATCTATACCCCCAATTAAATAAAGCGGTAAAATAAAATTCAAAATTTCATCAGAGTATATTTAGAAATTCACAGCATAGACCGAGGGGTCACATCAATTTGAAACAAACACAATAAACCTGCCCATAAAGATATGCAACACTCGCAGGTAGCAAATAAACAGAGGAACATAGTTCCTACTACCCACAATTCAAATACAGAATAAAGCGGAAAATCTGTACTGAATCTCATATATATATATCATAAAAAGTTTGTCATACATCAAGTCATACATGCACAAGCCGAAAGATATATATACATATACACATCAAACTACAAAACGATCCCCCTGACTACCCGGTGCCACATATCAGAGCCGACCGATAAAAGAATGAAGTCCTAAGCTTCACAAAAAGACCTCCAGCAACTCTAATCTGCAATGCCTCATAGAGCATTATAAAACAGCAGAAGGGTGAGAAACACAATCATAATATAATTGCGTACAATTATATATAACACCAAAAATACGCATATAAACGGTTCTCACCACAAATCATACCATAATTCAAACACAAAACAACACAATGTATATTTCATATTTCCATCACCAAGGTATACCAACCAAGCACAATACGAGTCTCACCAACACAAATCCATATAACAATTTCACCCACAATTTCACACATAAACAAACCATTAATGAATTATGCAAATGCAAGAGACCAACACAACGACTCTATGCATATGCACATGCGGTACCGACTTCCATCAATTCTCAACACCAGTTCACTCAGGAACTATTGGAACCATCGCTCGTTACTTAGTTTAACTCCCCGTCGGGCATACGATGTTCCCCGTCGCTTTCGGTCCTCTTTGTATAAGGCTCACGACGTTTATGGATCGTTTTCGGTCCTCTTTGTATAAGGCTCACGATCCAATCACTCACACCCCACATGGGCACACGATCGTCTATAACCATCGCTTTTGGTCCTCTTATTTTTAAGGCGCACGATCCAATCAGATCGCTTTCAGTCCTCTTATTTTTAAGGCTCACGATGTTATAGCAGATTCCCTCTGGAATCAATCCGTCACTCAGGACGTCTCAAGAATGCATATTATGATGCTCAGCATATAATGACTCGTGACATTCAAATGCACACATATATGGAACCATCTCACTTAACATAAATCATGCTTTGCAATCCAAGCCCAAAACAATGCATTTATTTGCCATACGGACACAAACCATCATCACACCATCTAACCACATGCATTTATATCATATAATCGGCACACAAATCATACAACTATATCTCAAGCATGTTGCGTAATAACGCCTCAAATACACACTGTTAAAACGGTAAAAGTCGACACACAACACATTTCCAGATTCCCGACATAATTAAATTGGCTAACAATCTCAAAACCATTACAATAATAAAGAACATTTCACAAGCTTTCTAACGCATCAAACCACGCCTCAAACCGACTCACGGATCAAAAGTTATAAGGAAAACAAATTGGGAAAAGCTGTCATGTTCGTAGTGCGAAGCTCCTAGCGAGTCCTTCGCTTCTTCATTCGCAGTGCGAATGTCCTAGCGAACAGTGGCAGAAGCAAAATAGCCTAGAAAATTCCCAACGTTCGCAATGCGAACCATCCAGCGAATGCTCGCTACCCCATTCGTAGTGCGAATCCTCCAGCGAATAGTGGCAGAATGAAAAATAATACAACGTTCGCAGTGCGAACTTCACGCGAACGCTCGCCACCCATTCGCTGGCCATTCGCAGTGCGTACCTGCGATTTCAGCAAAACCCAGCAGCGCACCAGATCATCCAAAAATGAGATTTTCTCAACCAAAACATTTCCAAACCAACATATAGCAATCAAAACATAACTCAATCATGGTAACAAGTATTCTACTACGTTTACACCGATTTTCAACCGTGAAACCATCGATTTCTCATTATATTTCTCATTTCAACCTAGAATCCAAAACTATAGAAAGACAATAGCATATGCCAACACATACATACATAATCATACACAAGCATAAGATAATCGAATTTCACACCCTTACCCGATTTAATCGTGTTTAGAAAAGTCGGGAGATTGATTTCTTGATTTCCAAGTTTTTCTCTCTTTTTCTTCTCTTCTTCTCTTTTCTTTCCCTTTTCCTTCTTCTCTTTTTCTTTCTCTCTATTTTTCTCTCTTTCTATTTCTATTTATGTTTCTAACTTACACAAAATAAATGAAAAGACCAAAATACCCCTACACTCAAATATGTCGCAATCGTTCCCAAAACCCGATAAAATATCACAACATTGAAAAATAACATATTTCCAAATAAAAGTAGAAAATAAAATAAAATAATCAAAACGACTCGATTAAATAACAACTGACAAAACTGGGGCGTTACAACTCTCCCCCACTTAGAAATTTTCGTCCTCGAAAATATACCTGAGACGAACAACTCTGGATACGACTCCCGCATCCGACTCTCTAACTCCCAAGTCAAATTGCCCTCAGCAGCGCCTCCCCACGCCACTTTCACAAGTGCAATATCCTTGCCTCTCAACCGTTTTACCTCGCGATCCAAAATCCGAACGGGTAATGCCTCAACCATAAGGTTCTCCCTTACCTCAACCTCATCCATCGAAATCACATGCGACGGATCCGGAACATACTTCCGAAGCTGTGAAACATGGAACACATCGTGCAAATTCGACATATTCGGCGGCAACGCCACCCTATAAGCCATAGCACCAACTCTCGCGGATATCTGGTAAGGACCAATAAATCGAGAAGTAAGTTTCTTCGATTTCAATGCACGACCCACACCCGTTACCGGCGTAACTCTTAAAAATACATGATCGCCCTCTTGGAACTCAAGATCTCTTCTTCTCTGATCATGATAACTCTTTTGCCTACTCTGAGAAGCCTTCATTTTCTCACGAATAAGCTTCACTTTTTCCGTAGTTTGTTGCACTAACTTCGGTCCAACCACCGAACTCTCACCAGATTCGTGCCAACACAATGGTGTTCGACATCTTCGTCCATATAATGCTTCAAACGGTGCCATTCCAATACTCGAATGGAAACTGTTATTATACATGAATTCAATCAACGCAAGATAACTATCCCACACACCACCTTGTTCCAAAACACACGCTCTCAACAAATCTTCCAACGACTAAATCGTTCTCTCGGTCTGTCCATCCATCTGCCGATGATAAGCCGAACTCAGCCTCAATTTAGAACCCAATGCCTTCTGTAAACTTTCCCAAAATCTCGAGGTAAACCTAGGATCTCGATCTGAAACAATACTTAATGGAACTCCATGCAATTTCACAATCACACTGATGTAAATCTCGGCCAACCTCTCCAAAGTAAAACTGATGTCAATCGGAATGAAATGAGCCGATTTAGTCAGCCTATCAACAACCAACCAAATAGCATTATGCCCTCGCTGTGTATTCGGCAACCCTGTTACAAAATCCATGGAAATGCTATCCCACTTCCACTCAGGAATATCCAACGGCTGCAGCAAACCACTAGGCCTCTGATGTTCCACTTTCGACTTCTGGCACGTCAAACAAGCATACACAAAATGAGCCACATCTCTTTTCAATCCAGACCACCAGAAAATCTTCTTCAAATCCTGATACATCTTATTCGCTCCCGGATGTATACTCAAATTACTCTGGTGTCCTTCCTCCAAAATCATCTTTTTCAACTCCGCATCATCAGGAATACAAATTCTACCTCGGAACCTCAAAACACCATTAATATCCACTTTAAAATCACTATTCGCATCTTTTTCTCCCACCAACATCAAATCCACAAATTTCACATCCAGCTTTTGTTTCTCACTTACCGTCATCATAAAATCATTAGTAATCGTTAGCATTCCAAGCCTCACACTATCCGACGTCACTTCACATACCAAACTCAAATCTCTAAATGATTCCAAAAGTTCCCACTCCTTAACCATTAAAGCGGACATATGCAACGATTTCCGACTCAATGCATCAGCTACCACATTAGCTTTACCAGGATGGTAATTTAAGCCAAAGTCGTAGTCCTTCAAAAATTCCAACCATCTACGTTTCCTCATATTCAGCTCTTTTTGATCAAACAAATATTTCAAACTTTTATGATCACTAGAGACTTCAAACCTCGCACCAAAAAGATAATGCCTCCAAATCTTCAACACAAAAACCACAGCCGCTAATTCAAGATCATGAGTAGGATAATTTTTCTCATGCACTCTCAATTGCCTCAAAGCATAAGCCACGACCTTACCGTCTTGCATTAGCACACCACCTAGACCAATCAAAGACGCATCACAATACACCACAAACGGTTCAGTAGGATTCGGCAAAATAAAAATCGGAGCTGTCGTCAATCTTCTCTTCAGCTCATTAAAAATTTCCTCGCACCGAATATCCCAAATGAATGCTTGCCCTTTACAAGTCAACTGGGTCAAAGGAAGTGCTAGTTTAGAAAAACCTTCAATAAACCTTCGATAATAACCGTCCAAACCCAAAAAGCTTCGAATTTCAGTAACAGATCTCGGAGCCTCCCATTGTAGAACTGCTTCTACTTTAGATGGATCCACAGAAATACCATTACCTGAAATCACGTGCCCAAGAAAACTCACTTCCGACAACCAGAACTCACACTTGGACAATTTGGCAAAAAGCTTCCTTTCTTTCAAAACCTGCAAAACAATCCGCAAATGCTCCGTATGCTCCTCTCGAGACTTAGAATAAATCAAAATGTCATCAATAAACACAACAACAAATCGATCCAAATGCTCGTGAAAAATACGATTCATGTACTCCATAAACACACCTGGCGCATTAGAAACCCCGAACGACACCACAGAATATTCATAATGACCATATCGTGTCCTAAAGCCGTCTTCTGAATAGCTTCCTCTTTCACCCTAATCTGATGATACCCTGACCTCAAGTCAATCTTACTAAACACACAAGCACCAACCAATTGATCCATCAGATCATCAATTCTTGGAAGAGGATACTTATTCTTAATCGTCACCTTATTCAACTGGCGATAATCAATACACAACCGCATACTTCCATCTTTCTTTTTCACCAATAAAACTGGAGCACCCCAAGGAGAAACGCTTGGTCTCACAAACCTCTTTTCCAACAATTCATTCAACTGTTTCTTTAACTCAACCAACTCAGATGCCGACATACGATAAGGTGCCATAGAAATAGGTCTAGTACCAGGAACTAGATCTATAGAAAACTCCACCTCTCTCTCTGGTGGCAAGTTTGAAATATCCTCAGGAAACACTTCTGGAAAATCACACACAACAGGAAACACCTCAAGTGAAACTTGACTATCCATAGTCAATGATGCAAACAACCCAAACAACTGAGCTTCATCCGCCAAAAGTTTCTTCAACTCTTTGGTAGATAAGAAACTCAAGTCTTCGTCTTCCTCAAGGGAAGGAAACCTTACTAGTTTATGATAACAATCAATATGAACTCGATTGAATTGTAACCAATTCATTCCCAGAACCACATCTAAACCCTCCAAAGGTAAACACACCAAATCCATCTCAAAGTCTTTACCATAAATGGTCAAAGGGCAACTTAAACAAACCAAAGAAGTAGTTACTGACCCCATTGCTGGAGTATCAATAACCATCTCACCACCCATCGAAGACAACACAAGATTCAAACGCTTCGCGCAGTCAGATGAAATAAACGAATGAGTCGCTCCAGTATCAATAATAGCAACTAAAGGCGTACTATTAATAAAACAAGTACCTCTGATCAGACGGTCTACACTTGAAGTCTGAGTTCCCACCAAGGCAAAAACTTTCCCACCACCTGGAGCTTATTTGGTTTCGGACACTTCGTACTAATATGACCAGGTTCACCACAGTTGAAACACTTCACCACATTCTTCCTTGCACAATCAGTAGCGACATATCCTAAACCTCCATAATTAGAACACTTCCTCAAATCTTTCCTACATTTGGACTGACGATGTCCCACATCACCACATCTATAACATCTCAGAGGACCGGGCATTCCTCCTCCACTTGACCTTCGCTCAAAATTTCCCCTTTGTTTACCCTTATCAGCTGGTGTTACATATGGACCACCACAAAACTGTTGCTTCCCTTTCCTCTCGCTCACACTCTTATAGTGAGTAGAACGAGCCTTACTATCCTCCTCATAAATCCTACAACAATCCACCAAATCAGAAAACCTCTGAATCCTTTGATAACCAATTGTCTGCTTTATCTCAGGACTCAATCCGTTCTCAAACTTTACACACTTAGAAAATTCCGCGGTCGCTTCAGCATAATGTGGATAAAACTGCACAAGCTCCACAAACTTAGCAGTATAATCAACAACAGACATATTACCTTGTTTTAACTCCAAGAACTCAATTTCCTTCTTTCCTCTTACATCTTCGGGAAAATACTTCCTCAAAAACTCAATACTAAACACAGCCCAAGTAATCTCTTCCTCTGCAGCTTCCAACATATGACGTGTACCAGCCCACCAATCATCAGCTTCTTCCAGCAACATATGAGTATCCAGTCTCACCTTCTGATCCTCAGCATAATCCATCACTCGGAATATCCTTTCAATCTATTTCAGCCAAATCTGTGCACCATCAGGATCATATCTTCCTTTGAAGACAGGCGGTTTGTTCTTCCTGAACTCATCATTACCTGCAGCATTAGGTGCACCCTGCACAGCCCGAGCCATAGCTTGCATAGCAGCAGCCAAAGCAACATCATTCCTACCAGCCATATTCTGTTCATTTCCAATAACAGAAACTATGGTTAAACAAACAGCTCACTCCACACGCCACACAGACCAGGACTGACACAAACTGACACGGACTGGCTCTGATACCACTTTATGTAACACCCCCAATCTATACCCCCAATTAAATAAAGTGGTAAAAGAAAATTCAAAATTTCATCAGAGTATATTTAGAAATTCACAGCATAGACCGAGGGGTCACATCAATTTGAAACAAACACAATAAACCTGCCCATAAAGATATGCAACACTCGCAGGTAGCAAATAAACAGAGGAACATAGTTCCTACTGTAATACCCCAAAATTTGCTCTTCCCTTTTGGCATCATAGCATGGCATTATCATTTATCATATCATATCCATCTCATTAGCATTGCATTGCATTTAACATAGAAAAATGAAGCATGGCATCCTTCTTACCATCAGGGCATGTGATCAGGTGGAAGGTGGACAATCAAGGGATCATTCAAAGCACAAAAAGGTCAATCAAGTTGGCTCTAGGCAAGCCAAGAGGTCTCTCATGTCTCATACTATCTCAATTGATCTTCCAAAACCTCAAGGAAGTGAGATTCAATGGGAGATTGAAGCACTACATCTTTCACTATGCAAGAGGTTCAAAAATTGAAGGAAAACCCTCAAAAGAGATAGCTCATTGATCCAAAATCATTCTCAAGTGGCATTTCTCATCATCCTTTAAGGGGACACACAACATACTCTGAGGAATTTGAAATTGAAGACTGCACATTTTTCTCCTAGGAGGTGGGCACCAAAACTAGGGTTTCCCATTAAATCAGGGAATCTTTGATTTTTTGGACAAAACTTGATGTCATGGTATTCTACATGTCCTTAAGTGTATGTGTATGGAGAATTGCCCCTCAATTGGTTTTGGAGGTGGTTCAATTGGAAGAAAGATAAAAAATCAGGAAATTTGGGGCCAAGTCAAATAATCAGAGGAAAAAGTCAACTCTTGACTTTTTGAGCCCAAAATCATGAAATTCATGTTACCTATGTCCAATGTACAAAATTTGGTCAAGAAACTCCAAAGGAATCATGAAAAAATCAAGAGGTGGAAAGTTGCCATTTTTGGAAGAGGAAGGGTTACTAAAAATAGCAAGTTTTGGCCATTTTGCATCAGAGTTTGAACCAAGGCCATTTAAAATTGAAGCATCAAATGAAAATTCCACTCTGCCTCAATGAAAGGCCTTGCTTTAAGCTTCAAATCCATGTGTGGAACATCTCCATTGGATAAAAATTGAGTGAGATATGATTGATCAAAGTTTGAGCAAAGTAGGTCCAAAACTAGGTCATGACCAAGATTTTCAGGGCACGCGCGCAGTCATTTTCTCAAACACTTGGTGGGCCAAATGTATTGATCAATTACTCATGATTAGAGGCTTCAAATGGAAAATCTTTCAACATCAAAGTTGTTCCTCTATGTGAGATCTTCAAAGTTGGTGTTTATCAATTTTTCATTTGATCAAAGGTTAAGGAGTTATGATGGCTCAAAGAATGGTCATTGCAACTGAAATTTGACCAGGTCACAACCAGGTCATGCCACAAGTCTGCGCACCCATGTACCAGCTTCTTTTTCCATCTGTTTGAGGTCATTTTTAGACATGTTTGAGACCTCATTTCACTTCAATTTCCAAATCAATATTGTGCTCCAATGCATCCTCTTTCCAATGAACCCATAAACTCCCTAATGCAGCCATTGAGTAGAGAGAAAAACCTCCACAAACTACCCTATGTTGGCATGGATACATTGACAGCATGTTGCATGATTCTGGTTCACACACACCACAAACACTTCTTAACCTCAGCTTTCCTCTTTAAACCAAGCACACATGACATAAAACTCATACACTAGCACGTGCCTTGCATGGAAATAGAAAAGACAAGCTTGCTGAGCAAGTTTCTAATGCAACAGCCTTTGCCATTCGTTTCTCTTGCTGCTTCACCATAACTGTCATGAGATTAACCTCACCATAACCCAGCCTTGATCACTCGCCCCCTAACTAACTTGACTCAGTTAGTTAGGGTGGACTCAGTTAACCACCTTGACTCACCCTAACTCAACTCATTAAACCGTGGTAAGCTCACACTATAAAAGAAATCACACACTCCATTTTCATTTTTCAGTTTTTGACAACCACATTTCTCTCCAAGAACACCTCAAACTCTCTCTACTTTCTCTCTGATTCCACACGATTTCAACACTCTTCTTCCACTTTTCATCTGCATTATCATTGTTTGGCATTGTTGAATCAAGAGCAACAAGAACAACTCCATTTCTGCAAGTTCAGCACCATTGCAAGCTTCAACATCCTTCATCTATTTACGAATCCATAGCATTTATTTTGCTAAGTTTGAAGATCTAGAAGCTCAGCATATCAAGCTTTCCTCTGGTTTTTCTCAACATATCCAATTGCTCCACATTTTCAGGTTTCATCATGCACTCTTCTTCATTCGATTCTCTTTAGTTTTGATTTATTTTTGCTGTCTTAAGCTTGATAGAAGCTCTGCTTACTCCGGCTAGTTGATAGAGCTTCTTAGAAGCCTAGATCCAAAACTTAGGGCATGATTTAATCTCCTCTGTTCTCTATGTGTGTGCTTGGTATGTGAAAAACAATTGTGAATTCTTAATCTACGTGAGCTCAGCTTCATTTTGGTATAATAGTTGGGCATTTCTGGGACATGTGAAGTTGCAGACGGTGGCGTGTGACCGGAGAAGGTGACCGGAGGTCCCTCTCCGGCCGGTGGTTTTTAGTTAGGGTTTTGGTTGCAGTTTAAATCATGGCCGTTGGATGTGTGTGATCGTGTGGTCCAAAAGTTGACAGCACATTAAAATTCACGTGCAAATCATGTGCACCATTTCTGAATTTACTTAAACATTGTGTGATGCAGTACATGGTAATTTGTGTGTGACCTCATGCGCGTGTGTTGGATTCGTGTACTTTGACTTTTGTTTGACTATGACTTAATCTGATGGCTTGGATTGCTTTGACTATGTTGACTGAAGAACACGCTAGTTATGGTGTTTTGCGTGCTTAATGGACCTAACCAGATTGCTATTCACACCCCCCTTGTTTAAGGCCCAATGTAATTTGAACTGTCCAATTGTTATGTTCATACCCCCCTTCATTTTGCATTCTTTTTTTATTTTTATTTCTTTCTACACGTTTGATTTTTAATTTTTAAAAATACCAAATTGCATTATTAAATTCCACAAAAATTCATGTGTATTCTTAAAACATTTAGGAAATTTTTCATGATTTTATTTTCTGATTTTATGACCTTTTTACCCCTGTTCCATAATTTTCTTTGAATTTCCATTTAGATGCATCCTAAGCATGATACTTGAATTTGTTTAATTTTGTTCTTGCTCATTATAAATTGTTTTGGCATGGTTCTTTTTGCATTGATTCACTAATACATTGAAGCATGTTAGATGTTTTTTGTTTGATTTTTTAGGTCACTTTATGACATGTCTTGAGGCCTATATTTGTACCACTTTGCATGACATTTCAACTTGACCTAATTGCTTTGTTTGAAGTCATTTTGCTTTGAATTTTGATATGCTATTTTGGTATGTGATTCATCTCTGATTAGTGAATTCCAATACCATGTTTTCATAATTTTCATGAGGCCATGTGATTTTTGTTTGATGCATTTCATTTAAAGCATTATAACATGTTATATCATTGTAATCTTTAGTGCATGTTTGCATGAGTTCTTTTGTGCATATTTGTATGAGCATTTGCATAGTTGTGTGAGCCATTCATATGATATTATAGGTCTTTGATACACATTATAGGTCATCTTTACATGTTCATTTCAATTTGAACTTTGTGCATCATTAACATGTATTGTTTGCACCTTCTTTTTGAGTTTTCATCTCACTTCTTCTTCTATTACTTCTTGAAAGTCTTGATGGTTGATTCATAAATACTTTTGAGATGTTTATAAACCATTTTTCATTTATTTTCAATTCTGGTTGTTGATTTACATGTTCCATTTATGCATGTCCTCTTCATTTCTTTCCATCTTTCATCTACCCTTTCTTCTTGTAACATGTTTAAATGCTAATGGATGATGTTTGTTGCCTATTCACTTGCACTTGTATGATGATATTCATTTGTTGTCCATATGATGCCCATTCTGGTTGTGGTTCTAGGATTTGTTTTCTCATTTAATTCTTTTGAGTTTTATGATGCATTACATGTTCTTTTACTTCTTATACTTCTTATACATGTTTACTAACCATGTAGGGGCTTTGGTAAGTTTCAATTGAGTGTGGATAAGGAATCCACATTCAACTTCTATCCTTTCTCTTTTACAATTCCATTTTGTGTTTTGTTAAGCACTTATGTGCTTTCTTTTAATAACTCATCACTTTCCCTTTGTGAATTACAATTCATCTTCTACTTTAGAAGTGAATTGTTTAATTCATTCTTTCTTTAGACTTTAGGTTGAAACCTCACAAACTTTAGGATCACTCCCTTAACTAATCAATTAGGAGTGAGTCTTAGTCCATATAGATTTTACCTTTACCTTCTCTTGAGTCTTTCATCTTCTCATCTCAAAGAAAATTCAAAACATATAATAAAGGTAGGCATTTATTGCATTTAGGCCTTTCATATAAAGAAAAGATTATAAGGGGTCTTCTCTTGTAATCTTAGAATGTGTAGCATATAGCCCATCTTGGGTCAATGTGTTAAACATTTGATCTTGCGTGAGGGACTTAAACGCAATACTTGTTGAAGGTACAAATAATAAAAAACACTTCTTCGCTTCATAATCAACAAAACACTTAATAAATACAAGTATGCAAGTGTGTTTGAACCTTGACAATTGGAACTAAGTGTGGGGGTCTTCTTCACCCTTAGTGTGCTTTCTTACCCATTCCATCTTGGAATGTGAGAAGGTACACATTCCAATGACTAAGATTCAGATACACTGTCATATGCAAACAAATGAAAAGACTCTTAAAAGACAAAAACAAACAATAACGTCTTTCCTTCGGGAATTCTTTTCTCACCTCATTCACTCTCAACGCACGAACGCGCTTCTACTCGTTCTCTTGCAAGATGGTAACGCACTCGGGCCAGCGAACCTGCAAACACCTGAGCTAGAACGTTAGCCGTTCCTAAAAAACACAAATAATCCATCCCTAGTGAGGGGAACTACGTCGCTCTGATTCTCATGCTCCCGATGAGATACGTAGGCAGTGGGGTAGGGCCCATGCGAGCACTTCTTTTATTTTCCCTACATTTGTTTCTCTTTCTCCCTTCTTTCTTTCAGTTCCTTTTCCAGTATCCTTTTTTCTATCACCCTTTGATCGAGACAAGCAAGCGTGGATCCCATCGGGTACGATGGACGCGAGGGGGTGCTAATACCTTCCTCTCGCGTAACCGACTCCCGAACCCAGTTCTCTTGGTCGCGAGACCATGCTCTTTCCTTTTCTTCAGGTTTATGCAGTGTTTCCTTTCCCTCTCATGGGATAAATACACATTGCTGGCGACTCTGTTTCGGTGCCACTTTCGCGTTTGTACTAGGATGAAAATCCCGGGAGCGACAGCTGGCGACTCTGCTGGGGACCTGACCCAGAATCTCTGGTTTCCTTAGCGAGTCAATCCTAGCGCTTGTCTGCTTTTCTTTCATTGGGTGTTTACTGTTGTGCTATATGTTGCTGTTTATTTATTTTACTATATTTACCGCATTTTAGCATTACATATCATATATTATATTGTGTTGCGCTGTTTTGTCTGTTTGGCGGGATGGGTGTTCTGAGAGATAAGCTCACTACCAAGGCTTGAGTACATACATAGGTATTAGAGTAGATAGTCGTGACGCTTGCGTGGTGGTGACCACGTATTGTTGTTCATGAGACCCACAACCAGACGAGGTTCTATCAGGAGCTTTCTGCTACTGCATGTTATGCAGGCCAGTGGTTATTCTCTTGAGGAACTGTCGACTCTGGTGACCATTCCCGAGGACTCAGTTGCGGCACTCCTCCCGAGTTGTGACAGTGGCAGACCACATTCCGTGGCAAACCCATTGCACATTCTCGATCCGAGGACCCAATGCTGGGAACTTGCTATAGGACATCCCTTTTTGAAAGAGAATCAGCGGAGGCACTCCTCGATTGGCGGTAGTACTGTACCCTGAGGGATGAATGTACTATTGCTTCTCGACCTCAGTGCCAGAAGCTGAGGACCTTTTTGTTTTGGAGAATCAGTTGAGGCCTCCTCGATTGATGATGATGCCAAACCAGAAATGGTGAACGTATCATCATTTCTCGACCTGAGAGCCCGGGATACTGAACATCCTAGTACCCACATGTGAGAAGGGCGGGTTGTTTACAGGTTTGCAGGTAACCATGACCTCCTACATACCCGGTTTTCTATCATCGTTGCACAAAAAGGAAGTTTCATCCTATTGTATTCAGATGGTTCTTATCTATGGTTCTATATTAGTCTCAGAGCTACACTGACACCATTCACAGTTCAGCACAGACACCTGATTACCTGATCACATTGCCCTTTGCATTGCATTATCATATCCTAACATACATGTTTATTCATTTCCAGGTGCATATATTACCCTTGATTCCAGTCATCAGGTCGCTGCAAAGATGAACACTAAAGAGAGGAAGAATATCATCAGCTATAAGTTCCTTACGCCTACTTTGGGCCCTATTGTTATGCTGAAGGGAATGGCGAGTCCTGCAGTACGAGAAGCTTTTGAAGAGAAATATGGGTGGATTTTATCTATGGTCCGTAATGTCAGTGATTATGAAGCCAGAGGTCTCCATACGTTGATGCAGTTCTATGATCCGCCTCTGAGGTGTTTTGTATTGCCAGACTATGTGTTGGTTCCTACCCTGGAGGAGTATTCCAACATGTTGGGGATTGCTATCAAGGAGGAGCCCCCTTTCTTTGGATCAGTGGGGGATCTTGACTTTGGAAAGGTGGCTGGTGCTCATTATTTGAGCAAATCAGAGTTAGGCGACAATGTCTCCAACAAAGGAAAGATTCGTGGTTACAAGCTGGAATATCTGATTAAGAAGGCCCAGGAAGCAGCTAAAGGCGAGAATTGGCTTGTTTTTAATGCTTTGCTAGCCCTTTGTATATACGGCATAGTGTTGTTTCCCAACGAGCCGGATTTCATTGATACGGACGCTATACGAATATTCCTGATGAAGAACCCGGTGCCAACGCTACTGGGAGATTTTCACTACTCGTTGTACAACCGAAACGAAAAGAAAAGAGGAGGGATAATTCGTTGTTATGCACCCTTGTTCTATAAGTGGTTTGCAGGACGTTTACCACAATCAGGGGCTTTTGTGGATTCCAAAGATTCTCTAGAGTGGAAACAGCGTTTAATGGGATTGGTGGCCAAGGACATCGTATGGGTAGATCATGGGCTGATTGGCAAGAATATTATCCACAGCTGTGGTAAGTTCCCTAACGTTCCACTAATAGGAAGAATGGGTGGGATTAACTACAATCCTTCTTTGGCCATTCGACAATTTGGGTATGCCCTGACAGGTCCGCCTATTAAGAGAGATGTGGAGGAGTCCCTCTATTTTCATACATCAGATGGTTGGGAAGCAGCACAGAAAGCTTCTGAAAGCTGGGGTAGCATACTGAAAAAGGGGAAAGTTACTCTAGGCAAGCCTAACAACCGGGTTTATCCAGCATATGAAGAGTGGGTGAAGAAAAGAGTTGAAGATTTTCTCTTGCCTTTTGGTAAGGCACCCTTTTTGTATCCGAAGAAGGAGAAAGCAAAAAGCATTGCTACTATGGAAGAAGTTGACAAGTTGCAAGCCTTGGTGAAAAAGCTCCAAGGAGAGAATTCCGAGTTGAGTAGCCGTCTTCAGAATGCTCTACATGCCAACAAAGAGCTGGAGCGGAAAGCCCAAGATGCTGAACAAATCCTAACTGCAAAAGAGAAAGACTTTGCTGGAAGAGCCCAACATTTCCGGAAGATTAGTAAAGGTGCTGATGATGCTACTCAAGCCCACAAGCAAACCAAACAGGCATTAGCACAGACCAAAGAAAAGTTAACAAAGTTTCAGCACGCTTGGGACGAAGTTAGGATAGAGAATGCTGAATTACAGGAACAGTTGCAGATTAAGGACGAAGAGCTTGAAAAGGCGCATGAGCAGAGGAGAAAGTATCGGGAAAGCCTCGGTAAGAGTCAAGAACAGCTAGAAGAAGCTAGAGGTAAGCTGAGGAATACCAAGAAAGAGCTTGAAGAAGTCATGATAGAAAGGGAGATACTTAAGACGCAAGCTGGCATAAAGAGACACAAGGGAGTGTGTGATGACGAGGCTCTGATGCTGCATATGGGTTCTTTAAATGAAGCTCTTGAGAAAAGGGATGTCTTGATCAAAGATATGATTGAAAAGCCGAATCACCAGCGTACCCGTATACTTTTTGAGGAGATCAAATACTCAAGTGATAAGCTGAAGGATGTGGAATTGTCAGACTGATGTTCTTTTCCTTATATTTTGTTGTTAATGGTTACCATCAGGCTTGTTGATGGATCCATTTTTCCTTGTATTGCATTTGCGGATGAGCCTTTCTTAAATGTACTTGAATACTTTGTTGAATGAGTATGAGCAATTTTATTCAGAATTATTCCTTATCAGATAGCTGCACACAAGCACATGACCACGATACGTCTCTTTATATCACGATTTCTAGTCTTCAGATTTCTGTGGTTTGGATTGGAATCAGGGTATAAAGCACCTCGGAAATGACAAACATAGCATTGCATGGCATTGCATATCATTTTGCATTTTTGATACTTGCTTTTCAGGTACTCGTTGCGGGGTCTCTAACCTTTATTTTGTTTCAGGCAGTATAGCTGAGAATCATATTCACCGATATTCGACGCGAAGAAATCAAGTAAGAATCATGGATCAAATGCAGAAGGATTTGGCTGGGGTGAGGGCCCAATTGGGGCATTTTATGGGGGACATTCAAGCGCTGTCCCGAGGTCAGGAACTACTGAGGGAGGAAGTCAACCAGATGAAGATTCAAATGGGCATGGTCATGGAAATCTTGAATAAGGTGTTAAAAAAGGAAAATGATCATGTGCCCGCTTCCACAACAGAGGTCTCTACTCCTCCCATCTCTTTGGGATATGCTTTAAATCATGGATTGCTTCGTGAATCTCCTCTGAAAGCTAAAGGTTCAGAGCTCTCGCATCAGCAGTCACTTCCTGATTTCCAAGAGGATCCTAAGTCAGAGGGGCCTAAGAGGAAGTTCAATCCCATTCCGATTTCGTATGCGCAATTGCTTTCTTACTTGCTCGAGCTCAAGCTGGTTGAGTGTGTTAGTTTGGGACCATTGCCCACGAAGATTCCTCTGGGACCTAATGCTAAGGCTAGATGTGAGTTCCATTCTGGGGCACCTGGTCACAATGTTGAGAATTGTACCAGGTTCAAGCATAAAGTCCAGGAGCTAATTGATTCAGGGGCAATCAAGTTTGCATCAGTTGGTGCTGGTAAACCAAGTGATGTCACTCCCATTGTTGCAAGGGAACTGAGGACTCTCTCCTTTTCCAAAGGGTCTACCTCGCGTCAGGGATCTCTTCCACAACCCTGTGTTGCAGAAGACCTATGTCAGCAACCCTTATTTGTGCCTCAGCCGAATGCAGAAAGGAAAGTGCAGGGCCAGGTTGGGCGCCCGAACCAGCAGCAGCAAGATTATCAGCAGCGGAGGCTACTCAGACCAAGGAAGCCCAAGAGGACATTTGATCCTATTCCTATTCCGTACAGTCAGTTGTTGGCTCGTTTGCTCAAAAGTTCGCAAATCCAGCTGAGAAGGGCCATGCCCGTGCCATACCCCATTCCTCCGGACTATGACATGAGTGTTAGCTGTGAGTTCCATTCAGGAACATTTGGGCACACACTTGATAACTGTAATGTGTTCCAGCACAAGGTGCAGGATTTGATTGACTCAAAGGTTATCACCCCAGACGGTACCCCACAAGGTGAAGCTTCTGTACCATGGTGAGTGCTCAAAGTTACAAGAACATCACCAGAAGTGGTCAGTCTAGACGGAGCCAAGCCTCCTCAACAACGACAATCTTTATTTTCCTTGCTGCATTTTCATATGTAGTCTTTATTTGTTCGTTCAGTCATTGTTCGCATGTTAAAATTTGTTTGTATTTGGTATGAGGATTTTAATGCAATGAATATGTTTTCTTGAAGAATTTCATTTGTGTTTACTCATTTAATGCTAATGTGTACTGCAATACCATTTTTCTTGCTCAAACTCTATGAGGGAGAATGATGATCTGAAAACGCAAAAATCTCTAACGGTGTGCTTTGGAATAAGAACCCTGTTGAGGATGTACAGGCATTGTTTCAACTCCTCAAACACTGGAGATATAAGGGAGATAGACCCTCGTTAACCCCTTTGAGCCTTGAAGTAGGAGTTTCTTTCGTATGAAAAAACCCTCACATTTAACCCAGGGGCAGGGTAGGCGTCAGTTAGTTTGACCAAACGTTCAAACCTCAAAAGGAGTGTGCATCTGAGGATCCATTACCTTTTAATTCACCGCTGAGAGGTCAAGAGATGTGAAACCACAATGGTTATCCATCAACAATCAAAGAGTGAGGCAGTCACAACCCTTTCAACAAAGTCAAGACAAGCCAGTGCACACGACGTGTTCAAGAAAAAGAAAAAGAAGGAAAAATGAAAAAGCCCGCTAAGTTGAAACTTGAAAACAAGCAACTTAGGCAAAAGTTAGGGCATCCCGCTGGACTCCGAAATCCAAGATTCAAAAGAATCAGTCCAGGCAAAAATTAGGGATCAAAAAGCAAAAGAATGTGAAACCAAAAGGATTACAAAAGAAAATCCTCGAGCAAGAACAAAGTCGTGTGACTACGCACAAAAGACAAAAGGGGTGACTGTTACTCCATAGCCTCATTAGGTGTCAAACCATCAGATGCATGAGTTCCTTAAAGATCACGAAATCTTTTGAGAGGCGAACGCTTGTGCAAATTAGCTGAACGTAGGACTGGAGAACATCACGAAGAGTGGGTGGGCACCAATAAACTTTGAGCCATAAATCCTTTTTTCTCAAAACCGTGAACCAGGCCCCGTTACAACCCTCAAAAGTCCTAATTGAAACAGGGTTATTTCAAAGGCATACTACCAAGAGATAGCGTTCCTGACTCCTATCAGTTGTGCTAAAAGATCTTTGTTGGTGTTGCATGTGCATTGCATTATTTCTTTCAAAAATTAATGTCGTATCCTAACCCGTGATTCGCTCACAAAAGGGTTTGCTACATCTTTTTAGTAAAACTTCGAGATTAACATGTTGTGTTGCATTAGAATTTTCATTCTCAGAATAAAACATTTTCTGCTTGCATACATTTGTTTGACATCAAAAGAAGTTTACATATGGAAATGCAGTCCAGAAGCTTAATCTTGTCGAGTTGAGGATCCTGAAACTCCCGAAGGGCAGCCATATCCAATGGTACTTCCTCAGGAAACTTTGTTGGGCAGGGGCTTTCCCAACAAGTTGTGCTAAGACGTAGTCGATCTGGGGCAATCACGTCGAACCATCTCTTTAAGGTGTAGCTCATCTGAGCCAATCACGTCGAGAAATCTCTTCAAAGTTCAACCAAACTGGGGCAATTATTGCGAGATTCAAATCCCTACAAATGCAAGCATTTTTGGTTTTCCTTCGAAGATCAGTAGTCAGGGGCAAAACCACTTCAAGGTTCATACTGGGGCAAGCTATACCAAGAGCACGAGAAGTTAGCCCATCCAAACGACTAATCAGCCTATCCAGAGTTTAGAATACTGGGACAGAATATCCTACGGTGGTATGAGATTGTTCATGAATCTTTTCAAGGCGAATTCCTCTGTAGTCCATACGGTCTGGGGAAGTTACGTCGAGATCCAACGAATCTCTACAAGAGTTTGAAGACACTGAAGCATTGAGCTTGCCAAGTCTTCTGTAAAATCCTCATGCGATGACTTCTTCTAAGTAATCCATGCGGTCTGGGGCAGTTACGGTGAGATCCAACGAATCGCTACGAGAGTTTGAAGACATTGAAGCGTTTTGGATGTCAAGTCTTCTGTAAAATCCTCTTGGGACAATTTCTTCCGGTGGACCATGTTGGTTTGGGACAAGTGAAGAAAAACAGTTGGTCACGCATATGCAGTCAATTAGCCAAAAGGAGTGAAACTAAGGGGCATTCCAACCCAAGGCATTTTTGGTCCCCGTCTTCAGCAGGCTTCATTAATAATGTTCTCCAGCAAGAGATTGCATGCAAACCTTTCTCCCCAACAAGTGGTGGTTCAGAGTTAGATTTTCTCAGTTGCAGAAGTCATATCTCGCACGGGGTATACGTGCATATCCTTTGCTTGCAGGTAGCAGCCTCATACTAGGCTCAAAGGCAAAATTGAAGCCTTTGCGAGATCACGGGATCATGTCTTCTAGACGAGTAATCATTTACTTCCATGCAGAAGACTGGGGCAATCATGTTCGAGAAAGGTGGTCACCCTTTTGTCACAACGTTCACTGATTAAGTCCATCATTCGGTCGACGGTCGGTCACGACGATTCGATATCAATGAATTGAGCTCAACTGGGTATCGTGGTATCTTATTAAGTCGATTCTCTTATTCAGTCCTTCCAACAGCTACAAGCTTTTCTGTGTCGATAACGGTCGCAAATTCCCCAAAAGAGTGGTCTCGTCGATACCGAAACTGATGGACATTATCCCCAGCGAAGTCGCAGGAGTTTGAAGAGGCTAAATCTTCTGTAAAATCCTCTTATGACATCCTCTTCGGGGACAAATTGTTGGTTTTCTTAAGCCTGGGGCATGTTGTTTCCCCAGCATGAAGTGTTGATCACCCCCCATTAGAGTTTGATGGTCATTATCCCCAGCGAAGTCGCAGGAGTTTGAAGAAGCTAAATCTTCTGTAAAATCCTCTTATGACATCCTCTTCGGGGAGGAATTGTTGGTTTGCCCAAGCATGGGGGCATGATTGTTTCCCCAGCATGAAGTGTTGATCATCCCCAGTAGAGTTTGAGGACAGTTGGTCTTCTGTAAAATCCTCTCAAAAGGCATTCCCCAACACGAGACGCTTTAAAGCAGTTTTCTCCAGCAGAGTTTGCTATAAACTCGTCATCCCCAACGGAATTGTCTAAAGGAGAGCTCGCCTAACATGGGGCATTGTAGTACTTATCCTAAGCTCGACAGTCATATTCTCCAGCAGACTACTGTGGATTTGCTTTGGGTTTCCCCAACAGATCTCTAAGGACTCTTTCTAGCAAGTTGCAGTGGAATGTTCTAACCAGGATTTACATATCCCTGGCAGAGTAGCCATGATCCCCAACAAGATTGTGTCTCTGGTAATGTTCCCCCACAGAGGTCAGCATTGAATCTTGTCAGCAATACTCCCCAGCCGAGTTATAAGGTTGATAATCCCTATAAAGGATCTTGGGTTGAATAAGTCCCCAAGCAGAGTTTTAATGGCTCATTTCCCCAGCAGGACGTCATTTAAAAATTCTCATCCCCAGCGGAGTTGCTGTGACCAGAATCCAGCCCCAAACAGATGGAATAATTCCTGGCAGAGTCGTCATTCCCTCATATCTTAAGGTCCAATTTATTTTTGGCAAGCTTGACAATTCGAAGCAGACGGATTTTTCATCCATTCGCCAGCAGAGATATTATCCTTTTAGGAGTCTCCGAGATTAAATCATGGATTGTGGTTCCTCAGCAGAGTCGGCAGAGATGTCTGGCGCAGAGGCAGAGAGTAATTCGATTTTAAAATTCCAAAAGTCCAACAGTGGATTGGCAAAAGTCCGTCTTCGGGTGGCAAAAGTCCAACAGTGGATTGGCAAAAGTCCGTCTTCGGGTGGCAAAAGTCCAACAGTGGATTGGCAAAAGTCCGTCTTCGGGTGGCAAAAGTCCAACAGTGGATTGGCAAAAGTCCGTCTTCGGGTGGCAAAAGTCCAACAGTGGATTGGCAAAAGTCCGTCTTCGGGTGGCAAAAGTCCAGCAGTGGATTGGCAAAAGTCCGTCTTCGGGTGGCAAAAGTCCAACAATGGATTGGCGAAAGGTCCATCTTCGGGTGGCAAAGCAGCTAAAAGTCCAACAGTGGATTGGCGAAAGTCCATCTTCGGGTGGCAAAGCAGCCAAAAGTCCAACAGTGGATTGGCAAAAGTCCGTCTTCGGGTGGCGAAAGTCCAACAGTAGATTGGCAAAAGTCCGTCTTCGGGTGGCAAAAGTCCAACAGTGGATTGGCAAAAGTCCGTCTTCGGGTGGCAAAAGTCCAACAGTGGATTGGCAAAAGTCCGTCTTCGGGTGGCAAAAGTCCAACAGTGGATTGGCAAAAGTCCGTCTTCGGGTGGCAAAAGTCCAACAGTGGATTGGCAAAAGTCCATCTTCGGGTGGCAAAGCAGCTAAAAGTCCAACAGTGGATTGGCAAAAGTCCGTCTTCGGGTGGCAGAAGTCCAACAGTGGATTGGCAAAAGTCCATCTTCAGGTGGCACGAAGCTGCAAAGTCCACCAGTAGCGTGGCAGGCCAGTAGTCGTCTGGAATTGCATAAAAGACATTATTAAAGTCCACCAGTAGTGTGGCAAGCCAGTAGTCGTCTGGCGTCGTTCAAAAGACGTTATCAAAGTCCACCAGTAGCGTGGCAGGCCAGTAGTCGTCTGGAATTGCATAAAAGACATTGTTAAAGTCCACCAGTAGTGTGGCAAGCCAGTAGTCGTCTGGCATCGTTCAAAAGACAGATCTCTCCGACGTTTCATCGAAGATTCAATCCAGCAGTCTCATTGGGTTTATATCCCTTTTCTTCTTCATCATCCAGAGCAAATTTTTGGTTATATTTGGTATTCAATCACTATATACCTTGAAAGTCTGAAAGCAATCGCTTTCAGGCATTCAGGTCTACAGCGTTTGAATAGGGGCAGCTGTAATACCCCAAAATTTGCTCTTCCCTTTTGGCATCATAGCATGGCATTATCATTTATCATATCATATCCATCTCATTAGCATTGCATTGCATTTAACATAGAAAAATGAAGCATGGCATCCTTCTTACCATCAGGGCATGTGATCAGGTGGAAGGTGGACAATCAAGGGATCATTCAAAGCACAAAAAGGTCAATCAAGTTGGCTCTAGGCAAGCCAAGAGGTCTCTCATGTCTCATACTATCTCAATTGATCTTCCAAAACCTCAAGGAAGTGAGATTCAATGGGAGATTGAAGCACTACATCTTTCACTATGCAAGAGGTTCAAAAATTGAAGGAAAACCCTCAAAAGAGATAGCTCATTGATCCAAAATCATTCTCAAGTGGCATTTCTCATCATCCTTTAAGGGGACACACAACATACTCTGAGGAATTTGAAATTGAAGACTGCACATTTTTCTCCTAGGAGGTGGGCACCAAAACTAGGGTTTCCCATTAAATCAGGGAATCTTTGATTTTTTGGACAAAACTTGATGTCATGGTATTCTACATGTCCTTAAGTGTATGTGTATGGAGAATTGCCCCTCAATTGGTTTTGGAGGTGGTTCAATTGGAAGAAAGATAAAAAATCAGGAAATTTGGGGCCAAGTCAAATAATCAGAGGAAAAAGTCAACTCTTGACTTTTTGAGCCCAAAATCATGAAATTCATGTTACCTATGTCCAATGTACAAAATTTGGTCAAGAAACTCCAAAGGAATCATGAAAAAATCAAGAGGTGGAAAGTTGCCATTTTTGGAAGAGGAAGGGTTACTAAAAATAGCAAGTTTTGGCCATTTTGCATCAGAGTTTGAACCAAGGCCATTTAAAATTGAAGCATCAAATGAAAATTCCACTCTGCCTCAATGAAAGGCCTTGCTTTAAGCTTCAAATCCATGTGTGGAACATCTCCATTGGATAAAAATTGAGTGAGATATGATTGATCAAAGTTTGAGCAAAGTAGGTCCAAAACTAGGTCATGACCAAGATTTTCAGGGCACGCGCGCAGTCATTTTCTCAAACACTTGGTGGGCCAAATGTATTGATCAATTACTCATGATTAGAGGCTTCAAATGGAAAATCTTTCAACATCAAAGTTGTTCCTCTATGTGAGATCTTCAAAGTTGGTGTTTATCAATTTTTCATTTGATCAAAGGTTAAGGAGTTATGATGGCTCAAAGAATGGTCATTGCAACTGAAATTTGACCAGGTCACAACCAGGTCATGCCACAAGTCTGCGCACCCATGTACCAGCTTCTTTTTCCATCTGTTTGAGGTCATTTTTAGACATGTTTGAGACCTCATTTCACTTCAATTTCCAAATCAATATTGTGCTCCAATGCATCCTCTTTCCAATGAACCCATAAACTCCCTAATGCAGCCATTGAGTAGAGAGAAAAACCTCCACAAACTACCCTATGTTGGCATGGATACATTGACAGCATGTTGCATGATTCTGGTTCACACACACCACAAACACTTCTTAACCTCAGCTTTCCTCTTTAAACCAAGCACACATGACATAAAACTCATACACTAGCACGTGCCTTGCATGGAAATAGAAAAGACAAGCTTGCTGAGCAAGTTTCTAATGCAACAGCCTTTGCCATTCGTTTCTCTTGCTGCTTCACCATAACTGTCATGAGATTAACCTCACCATAACCCAGCCTTGATCACTCGCCCCCTAACTAACTTGACTCAGTTAGTTAGGGTGGACTCAGTTAACCACCTTGACTCACCCTAACTCAACTCATTAAACCGTGGTAAGCTCACACTATAAAAGAAATCACACACTCCATTTTCATTTTTCAGTTTTTGACAACCACATTTCTCTCCAAGAACACCTCAAACTCTCTCTACTTTCTCTCTGATTCCACACGATTTCAACACTCTTCTTCCACTTTTCATCTGCATTATCATTGTTTGGCATTGTTGAATCAAGAGCAACAAGAACAACTCCATTTCTGCAAGTTCAGCACCATTGCAAGCTTCAACATCCTTCATCTATTTACGAATCCATAGCATTTATTTTGCTAAGTTTGAAGATCTAGAAGCTCAGCATATCAAGCTTTCCTCTGGTTTTTCTCAACATATCCAATTGCTCCACATTTTCAGGTTTCATCATGCACTCTTCTTCATTCGATTCTCTTTAGTTTTGATTTATTTTTGCTGTCTTAAGCTTGATAGAAGCTCTGCTTACTCCGGCTAGTTGATAGAGCTTCTTAGAAGCCTAGATCCAAAACTTAGGGCATGATTTAATCTCCTCTGTTCTCTATGTGTGTGCTTGGTATGTGAAAAACAATTGTGAATTCTTAATCTACGTGAGCTCAGCTTCATTTTGGTATAATAGTTGGGCATTTCTGGGACATGTGAAGTTGCAGACGGTGGCGTGTGACCGGAGAAGGTGACCGGAGGTCCCTCTCCGGCCGGTGGTTTTTAGTTAGGGTTTTGGTTGCAGTTTAAATCATGGCCGTTGGATGTGTGTGATCGTGTGGTCCAAAAGTTGACAGCACATTAAAATTCACGTGCAAATCATGTGCACCATTTCTGAATTTACTTAAACATTGTGTGATGCAGTACATGGTAATTTGTGTGTGACCTCATGCGCGTGTGTTGGATTCGTGTACTTTGACTTTTGTTTGACTATGACTTAATCTGATGGCTTGGATTGCTTTGACTATGTTGACTGAAGAACACGCTAGTTATGGTGTTTTGCGTGCTTAATGGACCTAACCAGATTGCTATTCACACCCCCCTTGTTTAAGGCCCAATGTAATTTGAACTGTCCAATTGTTATGTTCATACCCCCCTTCATTTTGCATTCTTTTTTTATTTTTATTTCTTTCTACACGTTTGATTTTTAATTTTTAAAAATACCAAATTGCATTATTAAATTCCACAAAAATTCATGTGTATTCTTAAAACATTTAGGAAATTTTTCATGATTTTATTTTCTGATTTTATGACCTTTTTACCCCTGTTCCATAATTTTCTTTGAATTTCCATTTAGATGCATCCTAAGCATGATACTTGAATTTGTTTAATTTTGTTCTTGCTCATTATAAATTGTTTTGGCATGGTTCTTTTTGCATTGATTCACTAATACATTGAAGCATGTTAGATGTTTTTTGTTTGATTTTTTAGGTCACTTTATGACATGTCTTGAGGCCTATATTTGTACCACTTTGCATGACATTTCAACTTGACCTAATTGCTTTGTTTGAAGTCATTTTGCTTTGAATTTTGATATGCTATTTTGGTATGTGATTCATCTCTGATTAGTGAATTCCAATACCATGTTTTCATAATTTTCATGAGGCCATGTGATTTTTGTTTGATGCATTTCATTTAAAGCATTATAACATGTTATATCATTGTAATCTTTAGTGCATGTTTGCATGAGTTCTTTTGTGCATATTTGTATGAGCATTTGCATAGTTGTGTGAGCCATTCATATGATATTATAGGTCTTTGATACACATTATAGGTCATCTTTACATGTTCATTTCAATTTGAACTTTGTGCATCATTAACATGTATTGTTTGCACCTTCTTTTTGAGTTTTCATCTCACTTCTTCTTCTATTACTTCTTGAAAGTCTTGATGGTTGATTCATAAATACTTTTGAGATGTTTATAAACCATTTTTCATTTATTTTCAATTCTGGTTGTTGATTTACATGTTCCATTTATGCATGTCCTCTTCATTTCTTTCCATCTTTCATCTACCCTTTCTTCTTGTAACATGTTTAAATGCTAATGGATGATGTTTGTTGCCTATTCACTTGCACTTGTATGATGATATTCATTTGTTGTCCATATGATGCCCATTCTGGTTGTGGTTCTAGGATTTGTTTTCTCATTTAATTCTTTTGAGTTTTATGATGCATTACATGTTCTTTTACTTCTTATACTTCTTATACATGTTTACTAACCATGTAGGGGCTTTGGTAAGTTTCAATTGAGTGTGGATAAGGAATCCACATTCAACTTCTATCCTTTCTCTTTTACAATTCCATTTTGTGTTTTGTTAAGCACTTATGTGCTTTCTTTTAATAACTCATCACTTTCCCTTTGTGAATTACAATTCATCTTCTACTTTAGAAGTGAATTGTTTAATTCATTCTTTCTTTAGACTTTAGGTTGAAACCTCACAAACTTTAGGATCACTCCCTTAACTAATCAATTAGGAGTGAGTCTTAGTCCATATAGATTTTACCTTTACCTTCTCTTGAGTCTTTCATCTTCTCATCTCAAAGAAAATTCAAAACATATAATAAAGGTAGGCATTTATTGCATTTAGGCCTTTCATATAAAGAAAAGATTATAAGGGGTCTTCTCTTGTAATCTTAGAATGTGTAGCATATAGCCCATCTTGGGTCAATGTGTTAAACATTTGATCTTGCGTGAGGGACTTAAACGCAATACTTGTTGAAGGTACAAATAATAAAAAACACTTCTTCGCTTCATAATCAACAAAACACTTAATAAATACAAGTATGCAAGTGTGTTTGAACCTTGACAATTGGAACTAAGTGTGGGGGTCTTCTTCACCCTTAGTGTGCTTTCTTACCCATTCCATCTTGGAATGTGAGAAGGTACACATTCCAATGACTAAGATTCAGATACACTGTCATATGCAAACAAATGAAAAGACTCTTAAAAGACAAAAACAAACAATAACGTCTTTCCTTCGGGAATTCTTTTCTCACCTCATTCACTCTCAACGCACGAACGCGCTTCTACTCGTTCTCTTGCAAGATGGTAACGCACTCGGGCCAGCGAACCTGCAAACACCTGAGCTAGAACGTTAGCCGTTCCTAAAAAACACAAATAATCCATCCCTAGTGAGGGGAACTACGTCGCTCTGATTCTCATGCTCCCGATGAGATACGTAGGCAGTGGGGTAGGGCCCATGCGAGCACTTCTTTTATTTTCCCTACATTTGTTTCTCTTTCTCCCTTCTTTCTTTCAGTTCCTTTTCCAGTATCCTTTTTTCTATCACCCTTTGATCGAGACAAGCAAGCGTGGATCCCATCGGGTACGATGGACGCGAGGGGGTGCTAATACCTTCCTCTCGCGTAACCGACTCCCGAACCCAGTTCTCTTGGTCGCGAGACCATGCTCTTTCCTTTTCTTCAGGTTTATGCAGTGTTTCCTTTCCCTCTCATGGGATAAATACACATTGCTGGCGACTCTGTTTCGGTGCCACTTTCGCGTTTGTACTAGGATGAAAATCCCGGGAGCGACACCTACTACCCACAATTCAAATACAGAATAAATCGAAAAATCTGTACTGAATCTCATATATATATATATATATATCATAAAAAGTTTGTCATACATTAAGTCATACATGCACAAGCCAAAAGATATATATATACATATACACATCAAACTACAAAACGATCCCCCTGACTACCCGGTGCCACATATCAGAGTCGACCGACAAAAGAATGAAGTCCAAGCTTCACAAAAAGACCTCCAGTAACTCTAATCTTCAATGCCTCATAGAGCATTATAAAACAACAGAAGGGTGAGAAACACAATCATAATATAATTGCATATAATTATATATAACACAAAAAATACGCATATAAACGGTTCTCACCACAAATCATACCATAATTCAAATACAAAACAACACAATGTGTATTTCATATTTCCATCACCAAGGTATACCAACCAAGCACAATACGAGTCTCACCAACACATATCCATATAACAATTTCACCCACAATTTCACACATAAACAAACCATTAATGAATTATGCAAATGCAAGAGACCGACACAACGACTCTATGCATATACACATGCGGTACCGACCTCCATCAATTCTCAACACCAGTTCACTCAGGAACTATTGGAACCATCGCTCGTTACTTAGTGTAACTCCCCGTCGGGCATACGATGTTCCCCGTCGCTTTCGGTCCTCTTTGTATAAGGCTCACGACGTTTATGGATCGCTTTCGATCCTCTTTGTATAAGGCTCACGATCCGATCGCTCACACCCCACATGGGCACACGATCGTCTATAACCATCGCTTTCGGTCCTCTTATTTTTAAGGCGCACGATCCAATCAGATCGCTTTCAGTCCTCTTATTTTTAAGGCTCATGATGTTATAGCAGATTCCCTCTGGAATCAATCCGCCACTCAAGACGTCTCAAGAATGCATATCATGATGCTCACCATACAATGACTCGTGACATTCAAATGCACACATATATGCAACCATCTCACTTAACATAAATCATGCTTTGCAATCCAAGCCCAAAACAATGCATTTATTTGCCATACGGCCACAAACCATCATCACACCATCTAACCACATGCATTTATATCATATAATCCGCACACAAGTCATACAACTATATCTCAAGCATGTTGCGTAATAATGCCTCAAATACACGCAGTTAAAACGGTAAAAGTCGACACACAATACATTTCCAGATTCCCAACATAATTAAATCAGCTAACAATCTCAAAACCATTACAATAATAAAGAACATTTCACAAGCTTTCTAACGCATCAAACCACGCCTCAAACCGACTCACGGATCTAAAGTTATAAGGAAAACAAATTGGGAAAAGCTGTCATGTTCGCAGTGCGAAGCTCCTAGTGAGTCCTTCGCTTCTTCATTCGCAGTGCGAATGTCCCAGCGAACAGTGGCAGAAGCAAAATAGCCTAGAAAATTCTCAACGTTCGCAGTGCGAACCATCCAGCGAATGCTCGCTACCCCATTCACAGTGCGAATCCTCCAGCGAATAGTGGCAGAATGAAAAATAATATAGCGTTCGCAGTGCGAACTTCACGCGAACGTTCGCCACCCATTCGCTGGCCATTCGCAGTGCGTACCTGCGATTTCAGCAAAACCCAGCAGCGCACCAGATCATCCAAAAATGAGATTTTCTCAACCAAAACATTTCCAAACCAACATATAGCAATCAAAACATAACTCAATCATGGTAACAAGTATTCTACTACGTTTACACCGATTTTCAACCGTGAAACAATCGATTTCTCATTATATTTCTCATTTCAACCTAGAATCCAAAACTTTAGAAAGACAATAGCATATGCCAACACATACATACATAATCATACACAAACATAAGATAATCGAATTTCACACCCTTACCCGATTTAATCGTGTTTAGAAAAGTCGGGAGATTGATTTCTTGATTTCCAAGTTTTTCTCTCTTTTTCTTCTCTTCTTCTCTTTTCTTTCCCTTTTCCTTCTTCTCTTTTTCTTTCTCTTTATTTTTCTCTCTTTCTATTTCTATTTATGTTTCTAACTTACCCAAAATAAATGAAAAGACCAAAATACCCCTACACTCAAATATCTCGCAACCGTTCCCAAAACCCGATAAAATATCACAACATTGAAAAATAACATATTTCCAAATAAAAGTCGAAAATAAAATAAAATAATAATAAAATAATCAAAACGACTCAATTAAATAAAAACTGACAAAACTGGAGCGTTACAACTGACATCTTCACGATGCTTTCTTTGTTGTGCATGCGCTCTCTGAAGTTCATCGTCTCTGGATTTTAACTGCTCTTGCAGCTCTGCATTCTCAATTCTAACTTCGTCCCATGCCTGCTGAAGTTGAGTGAGCTTGGCTTTTGTTTCGGCTAAAGATTGTTTAGTCTGCCTGTAAGTTTGAGCAAAAGTTTCAACAGCCATACTAACTTTCTGGTAATGCCGGGCTCTATCAGCAAAATCTTTTTCTCTTGCTGCTAAGATCTTTTCTGCTTCTTGGGCTTTCCATTCCAATTCCTTGTTGGTATGTAGAGCGTCTTGAAGACGGCTGCTCAGATCAAAATTCTCTCCTCGAAGCTTTTTCACCAAGGCTTGCAATTTGTTGAATTCTTCCATGGAGGCATTACTTCTTTCCTTCTCATTCTCAGGATATAAAGGGAGTGCTTTATCAAAAGGCAAGTGAAAATCTTAAACCCTCTTCTTCACCCAATCTTGATATGCTAGATAAGCCCGATTGTTGGGTTTTCCTAGAGCGACATTTCCTTTTTTAGTACATTGGCCCAGGCCCCAGAAGCTTTTTGTGCCATTTCCAGACCATTTGATGCATGGAAATACAATGACTCTTCTACATCCCTCTTAATGGGCGGACCTATCAGAGCGTACCCAAATTGCCTAATAGCCAAAGAAGGATTATAGTTGATTCCTCCCTTTCTTCCTATCAATGGAACATTGGGGAATTCACCACAACTATGGATACTGTTCTTGCCAAGTAGCCCATGGTATATCCATACGATGTCTTTGGCAACTAGTCCCATTAAACGCTGACTCCATTCTAGAGAACCTTTTGAATCCACGAAAGCACCTGACTGCGGTAAGCGATATGTGAACCATTTATAAAATAAAGGTGCACAACAATGAACCACCCCTCCTCATTTCTTTTCATTTCTATTGTATAAGGCGTAATGAAGATCTCCCAACAGTGTTGGCACTGGATTTTTCATCATGAATATCCTAATGGCATCCACATCAACAAAGTCGAGCTCGTTGGGGAACAATACAATACCATATACGCAAAGGGCCAACAATGCATTGAAAATGACCCATTTCTTGTCTTTCGCTGCCTCCTGAGCTTTCTTTATCAGATACCCCAACTTATAACCACGGAGCTTTCCTTTGTTCGAGATATTGGCCTCTAACTGTGACTTGCTCAAATAAAGAGCACCAGCCATTTTCCCAAAGTCCAGATCGCCCTTAGATCCAAAGAATAGAGGCTTCTCCTTGATAGCAATCCCTAGCATGTTAGAATACTCCTCTAAGGTAGGCACCAACAGATAATTTGGAAACACAAAGCATCTCAGAGGAGGGTCGTAGAACTGCATCCCAGTATGAAGACCCCGGTATTCATAATCACTGATATTGTTAACAAAAGATAAAATTCACCCATATTTTTTTTTGAAAGCCTCCAACACATCAGGGCTTGCCATTCCTTTCAGGATAGTAATAGGGCCTAGAGTAGGCATGAGGAATTTGTAACTAATGATGTTCTTCTTCTCTCTGGTATTCATCCTTGTGAAAACCCAGTGACTGGAATCGAGAGTGGAATATGAACATGGAAATGAGTAAACATATATGCTAGGATATGTAAATGCAATGCAAAAGACATGGTATCAAAGTGCCGCGTGTCTATGCTGGACTGTGAACAATGTCGATGTAGATCTAAGAATATTATGGAACTGTGGACAAGAACCATCTGAACACAGTAGGATGAATCCTCCTTTTGTGTAAAAACACCAAAAACCCGGGTATGTGGGAGGTTATGAACCATCTGAACACAGTAGGATGAATCCTCCTTTTGTGTAATAACACCAGAAAACCGGGTATGTGGGAGGTTATGGTTACCTGCAAACCTGCAAACACCCGCTCATCCTCACATGTGGGTACTAGAAAGGCGAGGATCCTCAATATCACGGACTCTCAGGTCGAGAAATGATGATACATTCACCATTTCTGGTTTGGCATCATCATCAATCGAGGAGGCCTCAACTGATTCCCCTCAGAAAGGATATCCTATAGCAAATTCCCAGCATTGGGTCCTCGGATCAAGAATGCGTAATGGGTTTGTCATTTCTGGTCTGCCATTATCACATCTTGGGAGGAGTGCCGCAACTGAGTCCTTGGGAATGGTCACCAGAGTCGACAGTTCCTCAAGAGAATATCTACTAGCCTGTATAAATATATAGTAGCAGATAGCTCCCGATAGAACCTCGTCTGGCTGTGGGTCTCGTGAACAACAATACATGGTCACCACCACGCAAGCGTCACGACTATCCACTCTAATACCTATGTGTATTCTCAAGCCTGGGTAGTGGGCTTATCTCTCAGAACACCCTGCCCACCAAACAGAAAAATCCAGCACAGTCCAGTACAATATAATATATGACAACAGTAAATGAAAAGCATGTAAATGCAATAAACAGTAAACATGCAACAATGCCATAAATAAAGCGAGTAAAGCAAACAGATAAAACACCTTATAATTGATAACAAACAAGCGCTAAGATTGACTCGCTTAGGAAACCAGGGTCCCCAGCAGAGTCGCCAGCTGTCGCTCCCGGGATTTTCATCCATGCACAAACGCGAAAGTGGCGTAGAAACAGAGTTGCCAGCAATGTGTATTTATCCCAAGCGAGGGAAAAGAAACACTGCATAAACCTGAGAGAAGGAAAAGCATGGTCTCGCGACCAAGGGAAACGGGTAAGGGAGTCGGTTACGTGAGGGGAAGGTATTAGCACCCCCCGCATCCATCGTACTCGATGGGATCCACGCTTGTTGTCTCGATCAAAGGGTGTCATCATCTGGAGCTCCACTACTACTAGAAAGGAGAAGGAACGGGAATGGAGGAGAACGAAGAAACGAAGAAGAAAAGAAAAGAAGTGACTCGATAGGACATCACTCGTCCTATGCCTACGTATTCCCTCATGCAATGGGAAAGTCAGAGTCAACGTAGTTCGGACACGAACTAGGGGGAGGTTGCTCGCCAAGACATCGTCATCTTGTGCCTACGTATCCTCGATCTAACCAGAAGAAGGAAATCAGAGAAGTCGTAGTTTGACTTAACCAAGGATCAATTTTCTTTGTTTATGCTTTTTACGGAAGAAGCCAAGGTTCGTGTTCCAGCAGTTAGGTGTCGCAGCTCGTTGTACGGAGTCTTAGGCATTTACCTGTTTGCGGTAGAACGGAAGTGACGCATCCTTTACGAATGGAGTGAGGAAGATGAGAAGATAATTGTTTGTTTGTTGATTGTCTTTTAAGAAGAATTGTTTTGATTATTTTGTGCTTATAACAAGTATTGCACTAAAGTCTATGACATAGGATCGAATGCGTTGCATGGTCATCCTAACAGGACGTATGCTAACACTCTAGAAAGACGGAGGGAAACCCTCCTCCTTCCATTTCCCATGTACTTAAGGCTCATGGCATACAACACTTGTCGTTTTTATTACATGTTTTGATTTTTGTTTTGAGATGAGAATGAGACTTAAAGGGAAGAAAGGAAAAAGTCTAAGTGGGGGAAAGACTAATAATCCTAATGTTGACATACGTGGATGTCCTATGGCTATGTGGAGCATCAGAACAACCTAAGTCTAAAGAGAAGAGAGGGATAACACTATCTAATGCCTATCCTACCCCACCTTAATCAAAAATTAAGGATGAGCTAGGATCCCTAAGGGATGTGAGAAAGTTCTACACAATCAAGTAGTATATCATGCTATTCACAAAAGAGAAAGATAAGTAAAAGAGATGAGAGATGAAAGAAGAGATGAACATGGATAACCATCCACATGTTCAAGTACCTTACCTCTGCCCCTACACTAAAGGTTAGTATATAATCAATCACAAGTAATGAATTCAAGTGAAAGAAGCTAAACACAACAATACTAATTGTTTTAGGAAGACAACTTAAAAAGCAAACAAGCTTTAAACCAAAAGGGAAGGGTCATAATGGTTAAGAACCAACACAATTTAGTAGGTATGTCTTAAGGATCTCTAATAAATGTTAAAGTATCAAACTAGGTTGAAACATGCACCAAAAGTTCACACAAATGCAAGTTGTACATTAACTATGCAAAATGAATGCATATGGTTCACAAACATAAATGAATGCACATGTAAACATCAAAATAAGAAGTGAAGGACATTTAAGAATGCATCAAGATGCAATTAAAGTAGCATATGATTCATGAATGCAAGTATTGAACAAGTAGGAAAAAGTGTAAGCAAACATCATTCAAGTTCTTACAATGAAGCATACTTGTAATGCAAGTAGGAAATGAAAATGGAAAATGAATAATCATGCCATATGAATGCAAGTCAGTAGCTCAAGACATTTAACATGATGTTTAAAAGTCAAGAATGGAAGCACAAAATCCAAACAAGTATCATATTGAAGCACATTGATGATTAAGAGCCAAGATGTTCAAGTTAGGTCAAGCAAACATACAAAAGTTTATGCACTTAAGAAAACTTGTAATGTGCAATTATGGGTCATGGAATGTGGTTGAGGATGATTAAAAACAGAATTGAATCATGTCTAAATGATGATTTAGGATCATGCAAGAGTTGGTACAAACATATACTCAAAGAAGATCCAAGAAGAATGCACAATTACACAAGGTATTTCAAGTTAAAACAAATGCATACAAGTCATGTAAGGATGAACTTTGAATGAACTATAACATGATGAAAGTGACCTATAATATTCATGCAACATGAATTAAAAAGCCTCAACAAATGGTCAAAGAAGATAGCACACAATGCTCATTAAGACCTAAACATAAGCCTTCTACATTCACACAAACCAACATGCTTTCATAAAATCCATAAAGTCATGTCAAGGTAATGAGAAAATTGAGATAAGGCAATCAAGTTCAGGTACAATCAGTGTGCAAACAAACTTCAAAAGGATGGCTCAAAATCCATTACCAAACATGCACAAACATGTCTCACAATGTC
This sequence comes from Lathyrus tuberosus, assembly GCA_022829125.1. Classification (NCBI taxonomy): domain Eukaryota; kingdom Viridiplantae; phylum Streptophyta; class Magnoliopsida; order Fabales; family Fabaceae; genus Lathyrus; species Lathyrus tuberosus. The sequence goes on from JALAZF010000110.1 coordinate 13,839,002, forward strand.
ATACAACTCATGCAAACAAATAGCTAAAAGATCTCACCCAAAAGTCAACAAGTAAATGACCTAAAAATCTGTGGAAAATAGTATGACATACCTCAACATATCACAAATTCATGTACAAATTATTAGGCAAAAATTCAGTGCACAACCATGTCAAAAAAATCCACAATGTAGCATGAGTCATGGTTTAGTGCACACACAAAAGAAATTACAAGAAAATCCATGAAAATATGCCAAAACATGATAAAACCAGAAAATAAAATATGTAAAAATTATTTAAATGTTTTTATATGCTTCATAAATTTTTGTAGAATTTTTGGATGCGTGGAACTAATTTTAAAAATTAAAAATCAAACATGTCATGCAAAAGAAAATAAAAACAAAGGAAATGGGCCAAGGGGTGCAGCGCAAGTAAAAACTCAGTTATAAAGGCTTTGTGCTCAAAAGACCAGAGGTGTGAATAGCAAGAGAAGCCCATTCCAAAACACGCGCTCAGGGAAGGTCCATACCATGGATGTTAGTCAAATTCTTTGACTCATCCTGAGCCATTGGATGGAGTCAACATCTGATGATCAGAGAAGTAAAGCAATCAAAAGCATCACAACACGCGTGCATGGGAACTATAATGAGACACACACACACACATACACACAATCCTTTTGTGGTTTAAAATGAGGCACGTGAGAGGGAGGCTCCTCATTAATGCGTTGGCAAGCTGAGAAATGTTGGATCTAAACGCATCAACGGTTGTGTTTTAATCTGATGATGGAGTTAGGGTTCTTCTTCAGATGGACTTTCAGGTGACCGGAGAAGACTCCGGTCGTCTTCTCCGGTGAGTCTCTGCCGTGCTCAATCATCAAACATCACAGAAATTAGCAAACCATACCTCATTCTCTTCGTCTCAACACGTAGAACAAAAATCCACCATTAAAATTCACAAACAAAACACACATAGAGCAGATCGAAGGATGGAAGTTTTGCCCTAAAATTTCAACTAAGCACCTGTCATACCCCAAATTTTGACCACTAAGATTTCCCATAATTGTACAAATCATCACCACAATATGGATGAACCATCTTGCCTCATCAGTATCCCCAAAGATGGGTGAACACTTACTACAGTCAAAATTAGGGTTTCAAGCCCTCTCGGAGTGCTTAGGCAAAGGATCAATCAAGGGATGACATGATCTTCAACTTGTCTAGCCTCTCAAACATCCACAAAGGATCAAGAGGACTCCCACTTCAAGGATTAAGCACAAGGCTGCTCCCTTCTAAGTGGATCAAGCCGCAAGATCGCCAGTGTCACCAAATTAGGGTTTTGGTCGACTAGGGCCTCCAGATGGAAATTTTCCTCTAGGCATGAGCCAATGCTTCAAGGCATAACCTATGATGCTCTAAGGGACATCATAAACCCAATCATCAAGTCAATTTGACCTCAGGGGATGCATACATCAAAAATCAGGAATTAGGGTTTCTTGACCTAATTCACCCCTTAGTTGACTTTTGAGACAAATCATGGGCCAAGACCTCAAGACATGATTTTAGGATCTCCAACATACCATATTGATCCATTTACAACAATGGATTGATCCAAGAAGCCTGAGCAACAAGTCTCAATTTCATCAGAGCCACAATTGGGGTTTCGCGAGAAAAGTCAACTGTAGCTTTGACTTTTGACCAGGACATGCTCCCAAACCCTAGGGCATGATTCAATACACCCTATAACACCTATGAAATCAATCCATCAAGTTTGATTTAGGTCAAGGACTTGATTTCATAGGGGATCGCACAATTTGGAATTCATCTGACAAAAAGTCAACTGTGCACAAAAGTCAAACTTTGACTTTTTGAGAATTTTCACAATAATGGTTTTTTAACCCTAAAATGATGTTAATGTATGATTTGAATCATCATTCATCAAGAAAAATCAAGAAAAGTTGGATAACTTGTAAAAAGGGTAACCATAAAAACTTAGAAAATTTTCTAAGTTATGAACAAAGTGGCAAGGGTACCAACTTTGGAGGATCATAACTCCTAAACCACAAGGCCATTTTTCCCCATCCAAAGCTAGATTTGTAGCTCTCATTACCCTCTACAAAAGCTTAAAACTGACCTCCCTCCAAATTCCTCATGGATTTTGAGTTATGGAATGATCAAAATCACAAAAAGTGAAAATGTCAATTTTTTCCAACACTTAGTGAAATTTTCACTAAGTCAGAATCTGCCTTCACTTTTTTCCAAATGTAGGGGGATTTTTCACTTGGATCCAAAAGATATCAAAACCAAATATGATCAAACAGTTGTTGTATCATATGAGGGCTTTCCAAAATGACCTAGAACATCACCAAATTCCACTTGAGCCATGAGATATGACAAGGGCAATATGCCTTGCTGAAAACTGCCAAGGTTAGGCAGAATTTTGCATTTTTGCTCGATTTCGCAAAATCAGATAATTCCAAGCCTTGTCATCATCTTGGACACATCTGAGGATCAAATCTAAAGGGGACAAACACTGAGCCAAGCCTCCAAAGTCCTTGGAACAAGAAGTAGCATGCCAAACCTAGAATTGCCTAAAAGAGGGACAAGACTCCAATTTTGGATTGGAGCATTCAATGCATACACTAAGGTGGCATAGACTGAGCCATTTCCAATTGAATTCAGTCAAGACTTATCCAAGACCAAGGGAACCACAACCCTGTGCCCTAACCTCTAGTCAATGGCTAGAGGAGACTTGGATTCCAAAATGCAATCATTGGCCAAACCTCTGCTGCAGTTGCCATTCACTATTGATCCCAAAACAAACTTGCTCTACTATAAATAGAGCTCATTTGTGCTCAGTTTGAGTACACCAAAGCCATCAAACAGATGATTTCCTCAAAATCCCTCTCTTTAGGTAAAAATACCTTATTTAGCAAGGTAACTCTGAGTTTTTGAGTTAGAGAGCAATTCCATCACAGCTCATGATCCTAACACCTCATAAACATCATATGTAGGTGATCCAAACTCACACAAGTGACCTGTAATCCTTAAATCACAAAGTCACCTCTCAAAACCTCAAAATAGGCTTTTTGTGCATTTTTTAAGCCATGTTTTGAATCAGTCACTTTCCAAACCAGATAAAACCTCAAACACACGCCAAATATCATCCTTGAACTGTCCCAAATGGTTCCCCCCATCTGGAACACCATTTGAGAGAGTTGCTATTTTGGCCATTTTAACCCCTTTTGCAAGAAAGGGCCAGTTTGTGTTTTTGCAGGTTCCAGCTGATTCCAATCGTCCTAAAAGCTTCCAAGGGATCATTTGAGAGTGTCCAAAGCATCAAACCATTTCTGGAACAAGAAGTTTGGCAGATTGCCCAGAAAACTCCAAAAGCTCAAAAAGAGGTAAGCATCATGACTTGAACTTTCCAAAATATGCATTTCTTTGAAGTCCACTGATCATACACACCTCATACATGTTATATATGTTGTTTTTGAACCAATTCATCATGTAATTCATGCCTGTATCAAAGTGTAGCATAGAAAATGCAATTATAAGTCTTTTTCAAAACCACAATCAGATTTTGAGGAGGGAGTATGATCTAAAAAACTACCACCACCATTGGATTCCTTGTGAAATTCTAGGTCAAATGCATATAAATTTTGTCCCCAAACATGGAGAAATGAGAAAGTCATGGACCTTCCCGTTTCTTGGCAAAACATGCTTTGCCTTGCCTTGGCCAGGCCTAGAAAACAAGGCAGGCCTTGTATATTTGTGGTTTCACTTCAAGAAATAGATGTATCACCACCCCAGTGGTAAGGCGCGCGCCCTATAACCTTGAGGTCGTGGGTTCAAACCCCACCCATGCCATTTTGTGTTTTCTCACATTTTTGCTATTTTTTCCAATATTTTCATGTTTTATTAATTAATTGGAAAATTAATAACTCTTTCAATTTTAATTATTTTTTATTGGTTCTTTTTGCAAAAAATCACAAAAATGTTGAAATATTTTATTCCATAAAAAAATTAAGTTTATATTATTTATTTATTATAATTAGTATTTTTGTGAATAAATTCCTTTTTAATGTTTTTTAAACATTTTAAAAGTGAATATTTACTTTGAAAATCAAAACCAAGTGAGTTTTAATATCCCTTGTGATTAATCTCTCATTTTTAAAACCTTAAACAAAAATCACAAATGGTTTATTCAAACTTATTTGGTATTTTATTTGATTTTCTTTAAATATTTAGTTTTAAAGAATAACAAATTAGGGTTTCTCTGGTTTTCACCCTCGCAAAACATTTTCAAACACTCATGGACCTCTATTAGAGTGTAAGACCCACCCGTTTTGAAAACCAAACATTTTTGGGCCTCACTTATTGTATAAGATCCATTGCGTTTTCAAAAATCTCGGCACGATCGCCATTTTCAAACAAATAACCCTGGGCCTCTCCTTGAGCTGTAAGCCCCACCACTTGTACAAAAATAAATCTTTGGGCCTCTAATAGAGTGTAAGACCCAATCACCTTTTAACCAAAACAATTTTGGGCCTCAGACATTATATAAGTCCCTCTGCGTTAAAAGAAAACCTTGGCTCGATCGCCAATTCAAAAACCAATCATCCGGGCCTACCCTCGTGTTATAAGCCCCATTCTTGGGCCTTTTGAGAGAGTGTAAGACCCGTCCCTTTGTACAGAAAAACCTTTCTTGGGCCTCAGCCACTTGTATAAGTCCCTGTACAAATTCAAAATCACAGTGCAATCACTGATAAAACCTTGGGCCTCTCCTTGAGCTGTAAGCCCCAACATCTTTTCAAAGCACTTTCTCCTTTGATTTTGTTTATAATATTGTTATCAAAGCTTTCTTTGTTGAACAACTAACAATACAGCATGGAAGCTCTACAACCGAGTAAGTGTTTACCCGCTTTCATTTACCACTTTCATATGTATATAACTGTACTGTGGGGCTGTTTCACTGTAAGTCTTCTTTCATAAACTCATATCGACTGTGTAATAATAGTAAAAATATTTAGAGTTTCCCCGGCAACTACGTCTAGCACTAAGCCCTGTTGATCACTCTTAAATAGACTAAACTAGATCCCCATAGGATTACCAGATATAGTCTTCCCTCCTCTCGGGGTTAAACAATATGGAGATGTGAAAGGCAGATTCTTTTTGAACCCTTTCTCAGACTGTCACCTTTAGAAGTTGTCAAAGAAACTCTACTCCCTAGAGATGATCTTTTCTCCGTGAATGGCATCTCTTGAGTTTCTTCCAAATTCTCGAACTTTCCTGGCTTGATCCATTCTCGGTGAATGGCATGTCTTGAACTTCTCGAGGTTTGGGGACGCACAGGCTTCCTAAAAGCATCCCCGCCTCCTCTTGGGCGTTGTACAAGGACCCGACGGCTCCTTAGAAGTATTCACAGCCTCCTCTCAGGCTTCGTATAAGGATTCTTCCTTCGGGAAGAGAGCTTCCTCTTGGGCTTTGTACAAATTGTCCCTCGGCTTCTTAAAAGTTTCCAGCCTCCTCTTAGGCTTCGTACAAATTGTCCCGACGACCTCCTAGAGGTATAGGAACAAAAATTAGTCATCTTAATAGAACAATATTTCAAAGAGTCTAGATCCTATTGCTACTGTTTCTCTAAGCATAGTACAAAAGATAAAACTCTAGACTTGGACAGTCTAACTTCCTTGAGTCTCGAAGGCATTCTCAAGAAGGGAAAAACACCAGTAGACTTGGACAGTCTCAACACCCCTCTGGATTTCCCATTTCCTTAAAGAACAGGAAATAACCCTGATCCTCTGATCAAATCCCAAAGCATAGCCTTACTTTTAATCAGTCTCTTTATAAGAACTGATTTTCTCTTTTAACCAACATACTGGACCTGTCACTCAACTGAAACAGCCATCCTTTAGCCTCTATCTCGGGCTTCGTACGAGATACAAAGACTCTCTTGTTGAGTCAAACATTTTCGCCCCCATCTCGGGCTTTGTACGAGATACAAAACACTCTCTTGTTGAGTATAAAAGACTCTCTTGTTGAGTCAACCTCCTTTCGCCTTCATCTCGGGCTTCGTATGAGATACAAAAACACTCTCTTGTGAGTCAACCCTTTTAGCCTCTATCTCGGGCTTCGTACGAGACACATAAAAACACCCTCTTGTTGGGCCACTAGCCTCCTCTTAGGCTTTGTATAAGAAAACCCCGGTTGAGTTAATCAACCATTTAGCATCAAAGTTGTGCCTCGTTCACGATATACAAACATCAACAACTCCTTTTCTCCCATCTAATCGTTGTAAGCAGCAAGCCTCTGAATTATTTACATCCACGCCACTGTCCCTCTTTTAGCATGAGAAATTCCTAAGGAAAGATAACATTGCTCTACACTGAGTTAAAGTCTTCTCCTCTAGGTTGAAAAGCCCCTATAAAGGAAATTATGGCATTGTTGGATTCACATATCCCGGTTAAAGTAATTCTCCTTTATAAACAGTTGTAACAAACATACCCCTATTTAGAGATGACAAATTCTCTCTAAAGTCAACACCCTTTTAGGTTCACATATTGGGCTTTAAACAAGATACAAATAGACCTTTCAGCTTCACATCTTGGGCTTTGAACAAGATACAAACCACCTTTAGCTTCACGTCTTGGGCTTTGAACAAGACACCAAAACACCATTTCCTCCCATAGAATAGGAGGAACTACGATCACTCTGATTTTCCTGTTTCGGAAAACGGGAATACGTAGGCATAAGATTGCAAGAAAAATCTTAGCTAGAACACTAATAAAAAACCCAAATCCCATACCTTCATACATCAATCAAAAAGCATCAGTCCTAGCATCCTACCCATGAACATTCCCGGTGTTTTAAACAAAGTAAGAAGCAAGAGGCCCCATTACCATATAGCATCCGTAACCTAACAGACCGCTGTTTAAACTCAGTATGCAAGCAAGGTTAATTGGAGACATCTATTTCCCTTCCTTAGTCATCTTAATAGGATAAAAAATGAATCGACCTGTAGTAACCCCCAAAGAGCGACAGTGCTTAAGAACCACGTCCAAAATCGCTCGCTACAACACCTAAAGTGCCTATCAACTAGCCAGATGTTACATTGCTCCTATTGAGCTCCAAAACCACCAAAACAGGCTTAAAATAACTTAAAATTGCATGAGAAAAGTTTGAGAAATGGAACCTGAACTTGCTGAATCTTCTATTGCAAGAAAGCTAGATATAATACACTTGATCTTTGGAGTAGTTCGTGGCCATATAAAGGCAAGAGGAACTTCAAATTGCTCGAAAAAATAGTTGATGAAAATGAATAAAACTGGATGCAGCAACTTGTTTCTTTCCTTACTCCATGGATGAGTGATCCAAGATGAAGATGGAGAGAACTTTATTCTTCCAGAGAGAGAGAGAAGCATGAAGCTATGAGAAAGAGCTTTGAGAGAGAGAGAGATTGAAAAGTTTGAGCCAAGTGAAGAATGATCCAAGTTTCTTACCAATTCTGTTAGGATTTGTTTATATATCTTTGGTTAACTGTTAACCACCTTGGTTAACAGTTAGAACCATAATTAGAGTGGGTGAGTTAACTGAGTGAGTGAGTTTGGAGTTGAATAGAGATGGAGTGTAATGAAAGAAGTGTGCACGAGTTGTTTTTGTATGGAGAGGGAGCATGGAACTTTATGGTGAGGATTAAGGGAATGTGGTGATGCATTGTACTGAACTTACAGCAACAAGAACTTGTTGTACAAGTTTCTTTTTTTTTCATGGTTTGCACAAATGAGGAAAAACAACACATGAGTATGTGTGTATGTAAGTGTTTACATGGTTTAAAATGGCAATGATGTATAAGAGATGATGGCATGCGTATGCAAGAGTGAAGAAGAAAAAAAATAAGGATTTGTCTTGGTTTGGTTTGCTTGGTAATGAAGAAAAGCAGCTAGTATGATGTGAACTTTGGAGGAGTCAATCTCCATGACCATGGGATGAAATGGTGAGCTTTTGGGCCATTTGGAAAGAGGAAATGAAGGAGAACAATATTGGTATGGAAAGCAAACTCAATAGGAGTCTCTACCATGCCTAAAATATTTCATGAAATGCTTGGATCATAACTGAATGAACATGCCAGCATGACCTGCTCATGACCAACTTGTGTGTGCATGAAGTTCAGAAGTGATGACCCCAACTTTGATCCCCTATAACTCTCTAATGGTTGATCAGATGAAAAAAAGTTCAACATCAAAGTGGAAGAAGAGATGGAAATGAACAAAAGTCATGTTAAACTTTTTTCATTTGGAGTCTCTATCATTGAGAAATTTGACCATGAACTTAGGCAAAACATGCACACCAAGTGTTTGTGGAAATTATGGCGCATTGGCTGGTCATGACTTGCCATTTTGCCTTGATTTCTCTTCACTTTGATCTATCATATCTCTCTCAATTTTGATCCAATGGGGATGTTATTGATATGGTTTTGAAGCTTAAAATGTGAAATTTTGATAGGACTCCCTAGCCTTTCACTTTGGTGCTTGGAGAATGGAGAAAGAAAGCTCTAAAGTTGACCCTTCAGCTTGTCAAAACTTGCCATAAATGGCAACCCTACATTGCTATTTTTGGCAACTTTGTACATTTCTTGATTTTTGATGTATCTTTCATGATTTTTTGATAAAATCCTCACCAATGATCATATTTGACATGAGGAACATGAATTTGACCTTTAAAAATCAAGAGTTGCCTTTTTCCTCTGCACAGTTGACTTTCCCCCAAATCTCCTGATTCTCAATCAATTGATCAATTGAAACCCTTCCATATCAAATTGATGGACAATTCTTCATTCTTAGACCTTTGAGGACATGTAGAATACCATAGAATCAAGTCTTTCCCAAAAAATCAGAAATAAACTGATTTTATGTCAAACCCTAATTTTGAACCCTTAGTCTAGGAGAAATCAACACATCCTCCAAATCCAAATTCCTCTGAGTATGATGTATATCCTCTCCAACAAAGATGAGATATGCCATTTGGAGATGATAAAAGCTCAAAGATCTTGTCCATTGGGGTGTTATACTCCAGAATTCCAAAACCCTAGTTTGCACTGGTTAGGAGAATGTGACTTCCTTCAATCTTCTGTTGAAATCTCATCTTGTGATACCTTGGGGACTCAAATGAGATGAATTGAGATATGAGGAGCCCTTGTGACTTATTTGGAGAAGTTTGATTTTTATCCTTTGACTTTGAACTGTCCATACCTTGAGGTACTTGATCCCATGCCTTGCAACCAATGATGTGTATGATTTTAGTATGACCTACTATGAAATGCAAATGAATGAAACATAAGCCAAATATTGGAGAGAGATAAGAGGGCAAATTTTGAGGTATTACACATACCAATAAAAAACTCTAGATCCATTACCTTATTACTAATCAACACTCTAGGTCTAGTACCTTCACACCGATCAAAACTGAGGTCCAATACCTCACCAAAATCATCAAAAAACTCCCTCTCTCATATCTCCCAAAGAAGAAACTTTCCCAACCCATAACAGATAAACACCATCAAGTACAAAGTAGAACCTAAAACTAACAACATGTGGATAACCACATATAGGATGGGTAATTGACAACTCCCCATTGTATAACCTAACCCCGGACCCCCCAATCTCTTTAAGCGTTTGTTCAGTTAAACATCCGCGTGCAAGGTTAGTTTTAGATAGCTTCCATTTCCCTTCCAGCTTCACGGGATAAATAAGAAATCAGAAAGTAGCACCCCACTCCTCCTCCTACCATTGCGGTGAGGAGGAACCCATTTTGCGATAAGGTGGTAGTGTCACCGACAAAAATTGCACGCTACACTTGTTCATCAAGATTGATTAGGAATTCTCAAAAGGTTTTAGGTTAATTCCAACATATGGTATCTAGAGCTCTGATTGTGATTCGATGGAAGAAAATCACGATGACGTTGAATCATCCAAACGGGCATTTTCCGGCAAACTTCCAATTCTCAAGAATAATAATTATTAGAATTTGTGCAAGCAGATAAATGTGGTTTTTTGTTATCAAGATCTTTGGGATCTTGTGAAGGAAGAAGTATCACCACTTGCAGAAAATGCGACGGATCAAGAAAAAGCTGCAAACAAAGAATTCAAAAAGAAAGATTATAAAGTTCTCTTTATAATTCATCAATGTGTTGATCCAGATAACTTTGAAAAGGTTAGTGATTTAGAATCAGCGAAAGAAGCATGAGAAATCTTGGAGAAATCGTTTGGAGGCACAGAGAAGGTGAAAGAGGTGAGGTTACAAACTCACAAAAGGACGTATGGACTGCTTTAGATGGAAGAAAGTGAGAGCAGAACTAATTTCTTCACTAGTGTTAATAAACTGGTGAATCAAATCAAGGTACATGGAGAAGTGTTGACATCAAGATCAGTTGTCGCAAAGATCTTGAGGTCATTGGCTCCAAAGTTCGACCACGTGGTAGTAACCATAGAAGGGTCGAAAGACTTGTCAGCATTGACAAAGGAAGAGCTTCAAGGGACGCTTGAGTCTCATGAACAAAGGATGGCTGAAAGAGCTGCAGGAAAGTTAAATAGTGATATGGCTTTGCAGGCGCAGTCAGAAAAAGAAAATAAAGGCAAAGGAAGTTGGAATGGCAACAAAGACATAGGAGGATACAATAATTCGACCGGTCGAAATCAGCAAGAAGGAAACTGGTCGAATCAGAGAAAACCCTGGAACCAAGGCAACCAAAGAGGTGGTGCTGCAGGTAGAAGAAGACGTGGTGGTTGAAAGCCTGACAAAAGTCACATTCAGTGTTACAATTGTCAGAAGTTTGGTCACTATTTTAGTGGTTGTCCAAAAAAGAAGAAGAATCAAGAAACTGATGCAAAGCTGGTGAAACATGAAGAAGAAGATATGTTGTTGATGGTCATAACAAGAGATGAAGAAATATTTCAGGACCAATGGTACTTGGACTCAGGATGCTTATCTCACATGACTGGTAAGAAAGATTGATTTGTCAACATAAATCCCTCGACGAAGAACATGGTGAAATTTACAAATGACAATACTCTAGCTGCTGAAGGTATTGGTGATGTTCTGATTATGAGGAAAGATGGCAAGAGGTCAATAATTTCTAATGTGTTGTACATACTAGGCATGAAGAGTATAGGGCCGTTTTTCGAAAAGAACTACAAGGTGTCGATCAAAGACAAGATGATGATGGTTCTCAACTCAGGAGGAAGGTCAATCTTGAAGGCTCTTATGTCTCAAAATAGAAACTTCAAGATTGAGATTAATGTGATGGAGCATAAGTGCCTTGCAACTGCATCCAACAGAGATAAATGTATATTGCATTATCTACTAGGCCATCTCAACTTCAAAGACATCAGAGATTTGAAGAGAAGAAATATGGTTTCAGGATTACCAGAAATCTACATTCCAAGCGAAGTGTGTGAATAATGTGTTCAGGCAAAACAACACAAGAATAACTTCAGCAAGGATGCAGGAAACAAGTCGAAGGCAATTCTTGAAGTCATATACTCTGGTGTATGTGGTCCTATCTAGGTGGATTCGATTGGAGGTAAAAAATACTTTGTCACATTCATAGATGATTTCAGTCGAAAATCGTGGACTTACTTGATCCAGAAGAAAAGTGAAGTGCTCAAGGTATTTGCTAAATTTAAATCTATGGTCAAAAGAAAAAGTGGTCGAAAGCTAAAGATTCTGAGGACTGATGGTGGTGGAGAGTATGTTTCAAAAGATTTCGATGCATTATGTGAGAAAGAAGGGATTGTGTATGAGGTGGTTCCACCATACACTCCACATCAGAATGGAAATGCAGAAAGGAAGGATATAACCATCATGAATATGGTGATAAGCATGTTTAAAGGCAAGCATCTACCCAAAGAATCATGGGGAAAAGCTGTGTCGAAAAAAACATACATCTTAAACAAATGTCCGATGAAGAAGCTAGAAAGAATCACACTAGAAAAGTGTTGGTCTGGTGTCAAGCCTAGCCTAAGTCATTTAAAGGTGTTTGGATCTATAACACATAGACATGTGCCATATCAGTTGAGAAGAAATCTTGATGATAAGTTGATTCAAATGTTCCTAATAGGATATTATTCGACTAGAGGATATAAGTTGTTCGACCCAGTGAACAAGTAAGTAGTGATAAGCGGGGACGTGATCATAAATGATCTTAAGGAATGGGATTGGACTGAGAATGTTAAGAAGGATTCAATGAGAATCTTATGTGAAGAACCATCTAGTGAAGTCGAAAGAGAAGTTCGAAAAGAAGAAGTCTGAGGTAAAGTAGGCCCAAGCAGACCTCAACGAACAAGACACATTCCTTCAAGGTTGCAAGAATGTGTGATTACATCAGATGACGTGGTCGATGAAAACGGTGAGTTGGTACATTATGCTTTCTATACAGATGTTGAACAAGTCAATGCAACTGGGGCATTGAAAGATTGAAGTAGGTGAAAGCAATGAATGAGGAACTAGAGTTCATCAAAGTCAACAACACTTGGTCACTTGTCGAATTACCTCAAGGCAAGAAGGAAATCGATGTGAAATGGGTATACAAGGTGAAATTGAATCCTAAAGGAGAAATAACTCGACACAAGGCAAGACTTGTGGCGAAAGGATTTCTTCAGAAAGAAGGAGTAGACTTCGACAAAGTTTTTGCACCTGTTGCTAGGATCGAAACAATCAGATTGGTTGTTGGTCTACCAAACATGAAAAATTGGTACACATGTCAGATGTATGTGAAATGTGCATTCTTGAATGACCCCTTAGATGAAAAAGTTTATGTTGCACAACCAGCTGGGTTTGTGAAACAAGGCGAAGAGAGAAAGGTGTATAAGCTGCATAAAGCCCTGTATGGACTTAAGCAAGCTCCAAGAGCTTGGAGTAAGAAGATAGATAGCTTTCTAAGGGAGAAGCAATTTGTGAAGTGCACGATTGAGCATGGATTATATGCAAGGAGAAGCAATAGTGAATTGCTTATAATATGTCTCTATGTCGATGACCTGTTGATAACAGGAGGTTGCAAGAATGAGATCGAATATTTCAAACGTGACTTAAGTGAGGAGTTTGAAATGTAAGACTTGGGAAATCTCTCATATTTCCTTGGCATCGAATTCTAAAAAAGTGGTAGAGGTTTGATGATGCACCAAAGAAGATATTCAGGTGAAATACTCAAGATATTTGAGATGCAAGATTGCAACTCAACTTCGACTTCAGTTGAGCCCATAATGCAACTGTCGAAAGATTCCGATGAAGATGATGTCGAACCAACCCAATATAAAAGACTTATTGGGTCACTTCGATACCTTTGTCACATAAGGCATGACTTAGCATACAGTATGGGTATGGTAAGTAGATTCATGCAAAAGCTAAAGGTATCACACCCAGCAGCGACGAAGAGGATACTAAGGTATCTGAAGGGAACTCTCGACTACGACATTTTGATTCCTGAAGCTAATGAAGGAAAAGAATGCAAGTTAGTGGGATACACTGACTTAAGTTGGTCTAGTGATGCTAAGGATAGAAATTCTACAGATGGCTATGTGTTTATGCTAGGTGATGCACCAGTTGCTTGGAGTTCGAAAAAGGAGCCAGTAGTAGCATTGACGTCATGCGAAGTAGAATACATAGTTATTTCTCTTTGTGCATGTCAAGAAACATAGATGGTGAACCTGATCGAAGAGATTACAGCGAAAAATCATGGAGCAATTACCATGAAGATCGACAACATGTCAGCTATCAACCTAGCGAAGAATTCAATAGCACATGGGCAAAGCAAACACATCAAAATGAGGTTCCATTATCTTTGACAGCAGGTAGAAGAAGGGAAGATAAATTTGGAACATTGCATAACTGAGAATTAGATTGCACATATCATGACGAAATGAGTGCAATTCGAAGCATTCAAGAAGCTAAGGTTTATAATGAATGTTGATAGCTTAGACGCAATGAATTAAGTGGTGTATTGAGATTGTAATTCCTTGTGTCGAAGCAGTGTAGCTCCACAGAAACAAGGATTAGTAGAAATTAGCCTAATGTGTATGTGTGTGTATGTGTCGAGTTGTTTAGATGTCGAAGTGTCGAAGCAGATTGTTTGACACAGAATTTCAACTTAGACTAAAATAGTAATTTTGGGCTTTTGTAATTTTGGGCTTTCTTCTATTATAAATTGAGGGCGTAACCCTTACTTTGTAATAACTTGAATTCAAAGCTTTTGCAGTTGCAAAGTGAATAATAAATTTGCAGTTTGGAAGTAGAGAGAAGCTCTGCAGAAAATTCTCTTCTCTTTTCGTCTTGCCCTAATCATATTTCTTGTTTAATCTTCTTTCTTTCTTCTTCCATTAAAATTGTTGTGTGTAATATTTCTTGCAATCAAGATTGATTGTTTCACTCAAGTGAAGAGTGAAGAACAAGAGTTTCGATCAAGTTGATGGAATCTTGTTCATCAAGATTGATTAGGAATTTTCAAAAGGTTTTGGGAGCAATATATATATATATATATATATATATATATATATATATATATATATATATATATATATATATATATATATATATATATATTGCTATTTTTCTTAATTTACATAGACATGTGTGATTCGATAAGTACCTCTCATACAACTTCGGCTGCAACCTCTGTCAATACTAAAGGTAAAAGAAAAGCTAGAGGTGCCACGATATGTACCAAGGTTAAAAAAGCCCACGAAAACAGTATTTGCTCCCCTGTTAATTTTGATCTGAGAACTAGAAAGGCTAATGGTGAAAATGCTGGTGATTTTAAGGGTTACATAGCACTACAATGTAGAAACAAAGTGAGTTTTTTGATAGATAATTCACACAAGTATAATGGTGATTTGAAAGATAACATATTGACCGATGTTACGGTATTTATTATCAACTTGTTTATTTGTTTTACAAGTAACCATTTATTTTGTTGGTTTAATACTAATATCAACTCTATTAATTATGTAATTGTAAAACGTGTTTATTGTTCTAGAGGAAAGTATACTGAAAAAGAAATGGATTGCATATGCTGGTGAGTGTTGGATGCCCTTTAAGAAACAGATCACAAATGAATATATTAAAAACCCAAAATATAACGTTGAGCCTCCATACCTGAAGTATTCATTTATTGATAAGAAATTTTGGGATGACTTTGTAAAGTCTCGTACCATTCTTGAATTCTTGGATAAAATCCAAAAAGGAAAGGATAATAGAGCTAGAAATATCTATCCACATAGATTATCTTGTGGAGGATGTGATAAACTTGAACAGAGGGTGATTAATGAAAAAAAGAAAACAAAGGGAACTAGAATTGGGAGATCCTTATAGTAGTCTTGATCGTAGTCCATCTCCAACATCATGATATGAGAAATGGAAGAGGGTACGTCAACGACCAGATGGCTCGTTCACATAAGAGGCTACACACGAAGTGACTGAAAATATTGTAAGGAGATACTTTTTTCAACATTAATTATTTTAGTTAATTCAGTATTAGTTAATTCAATGTGTTGTAGGATATACTGGTTGGACAAGCCAAATTTGGTAGTTTAGTTCCACAAGCCCATCATGACATCTTGGTAGAAGCGATTGGAATCGAGGAGAATGTTGGGCATGTCTATGGTCTTGGAAGAGGCGTTGACTTGAAGCTAAATTTTGGACCATCGCAACCAATTAACAAAGTAAACTGTATGAGAAGTTGTAGAGATAGTTACTAAAAAGATAGGGGAGGTAATAGGATAGGACTAAGAGAAGTGGAATCAAGAGGAGCGGGATGAGCGAGATAGGATGCTGCAGAAGGAGAAAGAGAGGATGTTCTAGGAGGAGCGAGAGAGAATATTGTAGGAGGTGTGGGAGGAGCAAGAGAGGTTGGCTACGGTTAAACGAGAGAAGTGTACCTGTGATGTAGTTGAGGTATAAGTATAATTTAAAACATTTGTCTTGTATGTTGTTTTTATTGTTTATGTATTTTAATTTGTGTATTGTATTCGATTGTTTTTATGATGCAGAAAGTGAAATCAATGGGTGTTCTCAACCACCCAAATCTAGATAAGTTGGAGATGCCTGAGAAAGTAGTTGAGAAGGTTGTTATGGGTGGTGCAAACACGAAAGATAGTTTTTTTTGTCTCGGTTCATAATATTGAGATCACACCACTTCAACTAGATAACATTCAGAGACTATCTAGTATGATAGACGAGATTCCAGACGTCTGCATGTTTAAATTAAAGAATAAACCAACACAAGAATATATGATTCGTAAGAGTTTTGTTTTGGAATTTTTGAAGGGAGATGATTAGCTAGACTTACTTGTAATACAATTTTGGTGCTCATAAGTATAATTCTTATGGTGATTTTAATTTATATTCATTGTTCTCATACTTTAACATAAAGTTTTGGCATTTTCCTTAAATTTTAATTAGGGTCCTGCATGAGATGTGTATTGAAAGGAAATTGAAAAAGTATTGTTTTATAGATCCATTAAGCATTCAATTTCAAGGTAATTCAGCAAACACTATCATGATGCACTTATAAAACTAGTTGGTTAAGGAGAATAAATATTGCTACATGACACCGTTTATCCATAAGTAAGTATATGCTTTAATTTGTGTTTTCATTTATAAAACAGTTTCATACACATTATTAATTATTTTGAGTGTTTATGTAGGGAACATTGATAATTAATTATTTTATGTTCAAAGCAAAATACTATAATTATGTTATGCTCGTTACATTATCATATTGATGAAAATATACACATGATTTTGATCGGGTAAGTGGTATTATTTGTAGTACTTAATTTTTACCTTTAATTTTGAATACTTTTTATTCATTTTTAATTTTTACCGACGTATAGAGTGTTGGAACAAGATTTGTTCATGCCTTTAAAAGGTTTTGATGATGACAAAGTATTTAAAGAACAATAGGGTTTACTAATGGTTGTTTAAGTGTGCAGGATTAAAAGACATTAACCTTGATATAAATCAAGTTAATTACTTAGAAAAATCCTTAAAGGGAAGTAAAAATGTTATGAATATGATGGATCAGAACCAAGCTTTTAGACTCTAAAGAGTCAACTCAAGTCTTTCAGATGCTGAAACTAAGCTTACTTGAAATACAAAGATCATCAAAGCTCTGAAAAATGGAATCAGTTGAAGCAAGTAGACTCAGTTATAAGGAATGTCTCTACATCTTCTAATCAAGTTTCATCAGTAGTTATGAAGATTCTGCTTCAAAGGGATTTTATCTATATCAAGTAAACAACTTTGAAAGTGTTCATCCAGACTAGTTCTGATAGCTCAGAAGTTGTGATCTCAAGACTCTGAAGTCGCATTCCAAACATATTCTGAAGACATATTTTAGCTTCTTATCATGCTTTAACTAATTCTTTAAAAAGAATCTAATTTAGGAAGCTAAGTATAAAGATAACAATGACTCTAAACAAGCTTCAACAAATGTCTTCAAGAAGCCTATAGTTAGAAGTTATCTAAAGAAGATCACATGACAAAAGTACACTACTTTATCTCTAATTAGAATAAATTAATATTGTCAGGATCTTATCTCTCTAATTGTTATAACCTCTGCTCTACTCCTCTCAACGTCTTTATAATAGCTGAGTTTTTAGCTCACCTTATTGTACTCTAGCTAAAGACCTTCTACGGCTACTTGTACCATGGGTAGTGTCAATCTTCAACGGATCTACTTGAAAACATTAAAATACATCTCTGAGAGAGAATGAATAGGAGTTGAAGAATGTGTGATTGTGTTAACAAGGATGTGATACCAGTTCACATAAATGGGTTGAGAGAAACTGTGTTATATAGAAAACACAAATGAGTGAAACAAACTCAAAAAGAAAGTATAACCAGAAGGGTTAAGTGTGTGACAGTAGAGTGAGACATATTCACACACATTCTAAAGAAATAATTTGTAAATGTGATCTAGAAGATCAATAGAACAGAAAGGAACAACAAGAAGAAAATATGTGCGGGGAGAGAAGAAGAATGAAAACTTCATTCTTCAACACTCATGAGCAAACAATTTATATTATACTAAAGAGTGTAAACCTTTGTGTATCTGCTTAACTAAGAAGTAAACATATAAACACAAGGTTAATACCAGATTCTTCTATAAAGAGAATCTGAAGATTTAGCCTTTGTGACCAAAGTAAGTATCTTTCTGGTGATTAAGCATTGAAGTACCATGCACGAGGGTAGAGTAGGAAGTCTCGATGACTGTGATTGAGCAGGAAATCTTGAACCTAGGAATGAAATAGGAAGTCTAATGCTTGAGGCCAGAGCAGGAAATCTCAATTAGTGTGATTGAGCAAGAAGTCTTGAACCTAGGATTTAAGGAGGAAGTCTCATGCTTGAGGGCAGAGCATGAAGTCTCAATCAGTGTGATTAAGCAGGAAGTCCTGAACCTAGGGTTTAAGAAGGAAGTCCCGTGTTTGAGGGAAGAGCAAGGAAGTCTTTTTCTAGTGTGACTAACCAGGAAATCTTGAACCAAGGGTTTAAGAAAGGAAGTCACGGTCTAGTTTGATTGAGCATGAAGTCTTGAGATGCTGGCTTAAGAAATTGTAATCTAATTTATTATAGTTAAAAGCTCTTGTGCTGCAAGGGGACTAGACTAATCTCAGTTGAGAGGAACCAGGATATATTCTATGTCTTTTAATTTACTTCCACATTTACATTCCATTGTGCAACAAACTCTGAAGTCAGACTCTGATCTGATTCTGTCTTTTACTTGGATCAAAATCTGAGCATGATATCTCAGGTTCTGAAATAAGGTTAAGAAAAGGAAGAAAACTTTTCACTGCAATTACTCACTTTGATATCAGTTTCTAAACGTGGTTCAGAATCTAATAATTTAGAATAAAAAAATTGGAAAGAGAGCTTTAGGCATACATAATTCAACCCCTCTTCTTGTGTATTTTTCTCACATTCAATTGGTATCAGAGTCTGGCTGTGTTTGTTCATTTAACAATGAAATAGAAAAGATCTGGTGAGAAAAATTGCCCACTCAGAGCTTCAGCTTTCAATGAAGTTTTCTTCATTTGTCAAAGAATGTAAACTACAAAACATAAAGAAAATTAAGCTAAAGAAGGTCATGCTAACATTGTAATTAGTGCTTAAGTATAAGCATATGATCTTGAAGGAACTCTTGAATAACCAAAGAAGGAGTTCTTTCAAAAATATGTGGATTAAGGAACTTGTTTCTACTTTAAGTCATTTGCTTTATGAGTATGAAAGGATTTTTAATCTTTAAGACTGACTCGTGGGACAAGTATACTTTTAAAGAAATCAAGAAACATTTTCTGCCTTAATTTGTTTGCTTTGTGAGTGTGAAAGGATTGTTTAATCCTTAAGACTGACTCGTGGGGAAAATGTGCTTGTTGCAAAAGTCAAGGTTTAATCTTAATCTACTTGTTATGGAAAAGCAAGATGTCCACTCACATATTTGGTCTTGATGATGAGCTGTGGGACATTCTTGAAGACAACATTGACTAAGAGATCAATGGTGTTGGTAACAGACATAAAATCTTGAGGAATCTTTCTGCAAGATACAAATCCAAGGCTACAGCTATTTAGGAGGATAAAGACCTAAATACTCTAGGCTTTGAAAGGTTGATATGTAACCGTCAGAGCCTTGAAATGAAACTGAATATTGGTGAACCTGTGTTAAAACCTAGACCTCTTTCTTTGAGGTCTAATGCTGAAGGATCTGGTGATAAAACTTCAAGATCCTCAAGATTCAGAAAAACCAGAAGAAACTTGTGATGGAGAAGATCCTAATGGAAACTATGATGATGAGGAAATGGATTTCATCATCCAGATATTTCAACATATGGCCAAGAGAAACAAGAGATTCTCTAGTAGAAGTTTTAACTTCAAAGGTTCCAGTTCCATAAATAGGGAAGATGACCATAAGATCTCCTACAATTGTAACAAGTCTGGTAACTTTAGAAATAACTGTCTTGATCTAGAAAAGGGTAGATTCAAAAAGGGAAGCTTTCATAAGGAAAGTTTCAAGAGGAAATTCAAGAAAAGCCTCATGGAAACTTGGGATGAACTTGATGTTGAAGAAGCTTTAGTTAGAGAAGCTGAAGAAGCCAACCTTGCTCTGATGGCTCACACACTCTCTATTTCTAAATCGGAGTCAGGTTCTGACTCAGAATCCGATAAGGCTGTTAAGAAACAACTTGATTTTCTTAAAGAAGAATTGAAATCATATAAAGAAATTATTGAGACACTGGAAAGAAATCTAGATGCTCAGGATAAAAGGAATTACATGGAACATTTAAATGAGCAAGTTATGTATCTTCAAGAATTCTTGATAATGGGTCTTAATAGAACTTAGCTTGCATTCATGATCTATGGAGTAAGCAAAGAAGAAGGTCTAGGTCCTCATAAAAAAAATTTATATCAAAATCTTGACATGGAAGAAACCCAAAGAATCCTCTTTTTAGCGATGTTGATAAAAGAACTAAAGACCTTTGTGTATCTGCTGCTGAGTGTAGCAAGATTCTGAATACACCAGAATCAATGTCAGAGAAGTAAAAAGGTTTTGATTGAAATAGAAGCTAAAACTTCAAATCGGTAGTTTTTGAAGAAATCGGATTATATGATCCTTAGGTCAAATGGTGAAAGGAAATCTAAAACCAAAGACCTCTGGATCCTAGTCTCTAAAAATTCAGAAACTAAGGTAAAAGGTAAAGTATTAGTTATGGAGCCTGGATGATGGACATCTACAACCTAAAACTAAGAGGAAAGCTTGTGTTCCAGATCTAGATCCTAACTCATGGGAGAAGAAGGATGTTCAGAATCTAAACAAAGGTATATCAATCATCCTCATTCTTTAGACAACTTTTATGCATTATAAGTTATCTGTAATTGGTGTATGTATATGATCTATTTGTACATAACCAGTTTGGGTAACTTACTCTTATAAGGATTTTCAAACATATGAAAAGAATATTTATACCTTTTGGATAAATATTATGGCTCTTTGAGCATATCATTATTCCTGATCTTTTAAAAGATTGATTCTGATAAAGAGTATCAAAGGCTGATGCTGGTCAGAAGTAGCCTCATCAAAAAACTGAAACAGTCTTTTGTGACAAGGGGCTTCTGAAAAGTATCAGACTCTGAAACTCAACAAAGGAATAAGAAATTTCAAATAGAATTTAATTAAAAAATCTTTTTAACATTTGTCTCACTTAAAAATTCACGGGTTTGAAAATTTATCATGCATGCTCTACAACTGTACTTGCAGAGCCTATTGAATAATGATGATTTAGCCTCTGGATATTCTGTGGACTTTCTCTTTTGTCATTTCTTACTTTTTATTTGTACTTGTTTATCTTACTTTTTGGTTTTCCAAAAGATTTTCTGTGATTTGTCTTTTCAAAATCTAGTTGTCTTAAATCTCTTTCTCTATTGGATAAGCCTTTTCATTTCCTATTTAAACCGATCTCCCTCAGTCTAGGTTTTTCATTCTTGTTATACAACCTCTCTCTCAAACCTGGTTGACACAGTTGTACAACATTGTTCTAGTTTTTCAAAAGCTCATATCTCTCCTGTCCTAACCTGAGACGACATCTAGATCAAACCTTGACATGAAAAACCAACTAGAGAGCATCAATGAAAGGTTATTCTTCCTTGAAGAACTCAGAGCCTCTAACTATGGTCTTATTCTTCTCCTTCACTCAGGCATACAAATTAATTTTCCTCAAGTAATTTCCAACCTCCTGAAGACAACACTGACTCTTCTTAAGGGAAAGTTGCTCTTCATTCCTTCTGAACGAGTTCTGGGTGAACTCTTTTCTCTGGAAGCAATAGTTGTAAATCTGGATGAAGTTTTATTTAACCTTGGGTTAAAGAGTTGTTGGTGAAGATCATGTGGTTTCCTAAGGACATTCCAACTCCCTCTTCCTCCACTCATGCTTTGGAAGATTTTCATAACCTGCCTTAGCTTTCTCCCTTTTTTCTTTTCTTAAGTTTCTTTTTTGTACATTTTTTGTTGTTATCT
Organism: Lathyrus tuberosus; assembly: GCA_022829125.1. NCBI lineage: Eukaryota > Viridiplantae > Streptophyta > Magnoliopsida > Fabales > Fabaceae > Lathyrus > Lathyrus tuberosus. The sequence goes on from JALAZF010000110.1 coordinate 13,861,038, forward strand.
TTTTTGTCTAGATTCTGAGACTCAATGTTTATGATAGTATTTATTGTTTTGGATTGTAAAATTGGTAAAGGATATCCAATCAATGAATGTATATTATAACACATTATGTAAAAAGAATTTCTTTTGCTTAAGACTTGTATGTTCTGATTCCTAGTTTAATTTGATGTATTCTTCCTTATCTTCTGGTGGTTAAGTGGATGTATAAGATGAATCTAATGAAAAAGTGAAATATCAAGTTAAAAGCATTGTTTTATTTTGATTCTAGAATTCTTAATCATTTGACATTAAAAGAAATAATTATGATTAAAATGATGGAATACAAATTAAAAAGGAAAATGAACTTCATTGTTTTAAGGAATGATCACAAAAGGATGTTTATAACATTAATCCTAATCATCCTTAGATTTCCAAGCATGGAAAAAGTTTCCCCAATCCAATTCTTCTTCTTCTAATGGATCTCTTCTTCTTCTTTCTAATCCTCTTCTGTGGTTTCAGTGCCCGAGGAAGAAAGGTTGAAGGAATCTCTTCAGAAGGTCTGATCTTCGTATCAGAAGTTGTCTCAGAATCTATAGGAGCTTATGAAATAATGGGAGTTGTAGATTTCTCAGAAGCTGCATCTATCTTGAACCACATGTTTGTTAAGTGAATATGGATTTGTGATATTGCTTGAATGAGTTGTGTGCCTTTATAACAAAAAATTTCAGAAGTTCAAACACACTGCATGTTTCAGTTTCTAATATTTGAAATTCTCAAAGCCAATCACTAATTAAGCATGTCATACTAGATCATAATTACTTCTTGAAAACTGAATCGGTAGTGTTTTACCATCAGAAGTATATAATCTCTTTGGTTAAAAGGCTTTAAATTGTTTTCAATTGTCCTTTTCTTTTGAAAAATGTTTTTAATTGTTTTAATCATTTAAATTGGTTTTCAATTGTTCAGTATTCTAAACTCTTTCAAAATTTTGTGCATTTAACTGTTTTAAATTTTATTCTGTTTTTTGTTTTCTGGTTTCTTAAAATCTTTTTGATAATGACAAAGGGGGAGAAAACGCATAGAGTATTTTAGAAGAAATAATGCATCAGAACCTAAACAAAGTAGTTTCTGCATTAATAGCTTTTGAGTATAAGCTCTTAGTTATTTATATTTTTTGTAATTTATCTTATTGGGCTTAAATGAGAAATTTAATTAACTTAGATAAGACTTAAGGGGAGCTTACAAACCTCAACTTAAGAACTATTAGACTAAAGGATGAGCTTACAAACCTCAATTTAATGACTGTCAAACGCAGGGGAAGCTTACAAACCTTAGACCGTGATGTTAGAATTTGTTGATTAAATTTATAAGATTCAATTAACATAGATAAGGAGTTAAAAGGATCTTATAAACCTCGTTTTAATGGACTATCAGACTTTGGGGGGCTTACAACCCTCTCCTTAATGGACTGTCTAACTTAAGGGGAGCTTACAAACCTCAGACTCTGATGTTAGACTGTGTTAATTAAATCATCAACCATTGTTCTTAAATAAATTTGTTTGTCACCATCAAAAAGGGGGAGATTGTTGAAAAAATTTAGTTCATACCCTTAAAAGGATTTTCTGATAACAAAGTATTTAAAGAACAATAGGATTTACTAATGGTTGTTCAAGTGTGCAGGATTAAAAGACATTAAGCTTGATATAAATCAAGTTAATTACTTAGAAGAATCATTAAAGGGAATTAAAAATGTTCTGAATCTGAAGGATCAAAAACAAGCATTTAGACTCTGAAGAGTTAACTCAAGTCTTTCAGATGTTTAACCTAAGCTTACTTGAAAGTCTCGATCAGTGTGATTGAGCAGGAAGTCTTGACCCTAGGGTTTAAGAAAGAAGTCTCGTGTTTGAGGTAAGATCAAGGAAGTCTTGATCTAGTGTGATTGTGCAGGAAGTCTTGAACTGAGGGTTTAAGAAAGGAAGTCTCAATCTAGTTTGATTGAGCAGGATGTCTTGAGCTGCTGGCTTAAGCAATTGTAATCTGATTGATTATAGTTAAAAGCTCATGTGCTGCAAGGGCATTGGACTACTCTCAGTTGAGAGGAACCAGAATATATTTTGTGTCTTTTTATTTACTTCCACATTTACATTCCGTTGTGCAACAAACTGTGAAATCAGACTCTGATCTGATTCTGTCTATTACTTTGATCAAAATCTAAGCTTGACATCTCAGGTTCTAAAATAAGGTTAAGAGAAGGAAGAAAACTTTTCACTGCAATTACACACTTTGATATCATTTTGTGAACGTGTTTCAAAATCTAAAAATGGAAAGAGAGCTTTGGGCATACACAATTCAACCCCTCTTCATGTGTATTTTTCTCACCTTCATAGAGCTATGGAGGGATACACTTTTGTGAAGCGTAATCTACATGGTAAAAATACAAAGTTCATAGAACCACATGTAAGTATTACTTTTGCTTTTTGATATTCTTTTATTTTTGCTAATGTATTACTTGTGCTTTGTGTGTATTAATTAGGTACTATATGAAATTTATTGTAGTCGCATAGAAAACCCAACAACTATGAATGTGGATGCTATGTGATAATACATATGTTTAATATTGTCTCTAGATGCATTATCAATTCATGGAATAAGGTATTAACTATCCATATAAATGCAATTTATGTATATTTGTTAAGTTAATGTTGTTGTTGTTAGCTTATCATAATTTAAATCTTGTTCAAATTATAGGGGTTTAGCCATGAAAAACCATTCTCACGAGAAGATAAAGATGATATCCAATCACGTTGGGTCGATGCCTTACTATCTCATCATGAATCTCGTAAACATTAGTTTTTCTTGATTTACATATATACACTAGCACTGTATAGAGCTTTATTCATTATAGGTGCAAATATTTATAGATCCAAATATGTATAGGCTCTCTTGGTAGAGGTTTTGTGTATCTCAAATGTCATTATAAGTATTGTAAGCATTGTGCATTTGGTTTTGAAACAATGTAAATTTGGTATTCTGTGTTTTGTTCTGTATAAAATGCCAATGGTCGGATTCTGTCACATTATTATGTAGGTTCTATGCAAAAAAATGATCCAGGTTGAGTGAAAATGGGATTTAAAACAAAAAAAGGTTATACTCCTCGGTTATTTACAAAATCCGACATAAATAAGTTCATATTTCCCTCAGTTATTACAAAAAACTGAGAGGTATATGGCGCACGCTACATTGTTTTGAAAAAACAAGTTGTTGCTGGGGATCCAACCAATGACGTTTTCACCTATTCCCTCGATTATTCAGAACCGAGGGGTAAGGTGCAGGTTTTGTTGATGCCCTTCGTTACCTTGCCTATGTAACCGAGGTAAACTCTCATTCACATCTGAGGTAAACTGAATATATTTGTAGTAGTGATATATATATATATATATATATATATATATAGCTAATTAGAGTTATCATTAGTTTGAAATTAGTCATCTTGATATTCACTCACATTTGACCTCATTTTCAATTAATTAATTATTTAACTAATTAATTTATAAAATATAAATCTAATAATATTTTTTAACTTTATTTGTTTACTTAATCGATTAAGGCATTTAATTTGATAAAATAGATAATATACTTAATATAAATATATATGATTGAAATATGATAATTAAGTATTATATAAATATAAAATATTCCAACAATCTCTCATTTGGACAATATATATTAATAATTATATCACAGTTCTATAAGTACGCATCTGAATGTTTATTTATATTTTATTTCAACTTTACAATCTATTCCACCTCATACATTAATAATGAGACCAACGTGGTTGTCGTCACTGACGTATAATATGATGGAACCCCGACAACTATCAGAGCAATGTACTTGATGACATAGACCGACGTGGATGAGTGATATATAGATTTCATGCAATGTGATATCTAAATCATGGATATTTCCAAATGGTCATAATGAGGTCTTTCTTGAGATTAAACTGAAGCTCCTTTGGTAATTACAAATTAAAATATTTACACAAAAAAAAACATAATATTTTTATAACAATAATACCTCACTTTTTTTTGTTTCTACAGAAAATCAAATATAACATTAAGTTTGTACTAAAATAAAACCAAACCATATAACATAGAAAATTAAGGAAAAAACTCTCACTAATCTAAGGTAGTCTCAAAGACAAAACTCATGTGAGCAAAATGCCCATGAAAAATCTTAGGTGTCAAACATTTGGTTAGTGGATCATCTAGAATTAAGTTTGTTCCTATATGCTCTATTAAAATTTATTTTGCTTTAACTATTTATTTTAGAACAAGATATTTGACATGATAAATTTTAATTTTTTAGAACTCATATTGTTGTTCGAGTGGAGCACAATTTCACTATTATAACAATAAACCTTTAAGGTAATTTTGATGCTCCAAACGATGTGTAGGTCTGAGACAAAGTTCCATAGTCAAATTGTAAGATTTGATGCTCAAAGCGAGCCATAAACTCTGTTGCCATGGTAGTGGAAGTAATTAAAATCTATTTGGAATACTTCAAGGTGATGGCTCCTCCTACCAAAAGTAATATGTAACTAGATTTTGAACGTATGATATTCATACATCCTGCAAAATCAGAGTCGGAATACCCAATGATCTCCAAGTTATTTGACTTTTGATAAGTGAGCAAGAAGTCTCTGGTTCTCTTTAGGTAGAGCATTAATCACTTTACCTATATCTAATGGTGCATACCAGGGTTGCTTAGATATATGCCAATAACTCATATAATGAATTCTAAGCCGAGATGGGTGCAAACTTGAGCATACATAAGACTCACTACAACTGAAGCATGGGAAACCTTATGCATCTCTTCATTTTCAAGATTTGTAGTGGGGTATTGTTTGAGACTAAACTTGCATCCTGTAATACCCCGTATTTTATTACTTCAGATAATATTATATTGCGATCGACTGAGCCCAGTGTACTCTGAGAAATTATTTGACAAAATAATTTGAGTAACTGAGGAACTTAGAATAAATCCAACTAATATTATCTGACTCTGAGGTATTTTATTAATTTGAACTTTAGAGACTTTTTGGATATTTAGTAGTATTAATTCTAACACTAGATTTTGTTATTATTTTCCTTCCTTTTCCAAACATATAAGAAGAAGAAGTTAGTAAGAAGTGAGAGAAAGAGAAAAGAAGGAAAAGAAGAAGAAAGAAAAGAAGAGAAAGAAGGTTTTGTGAAGAAAAGTTTAAGGAATCATCATCCATTATTCAAAGCTCCAACCATTCATCTCATCTTCCTCATTTTCATCATCTTTGCAAGGTGGGTTTAGATAGAAACCATTTTTCTTGAGTTTTGATATTATGAGTTTTAGGTCGAAATCTTAGAAATCGATGTTACAACGGTTAGAATTTGCTAGAAATCGAAATGAATGATTGGTATGATCATAGAAACCTGTTTTGATAATTGTTTTGATGATTTAGTTGATTTTGGTTTGTTTGAGAATTTTAGGTTTTGAAGAATGTTTGTATTCTTGAGAAAATATGAGTGTTGGAAATGTGGTTGTTCAAACCTTGCAAGCTGTGTTTTGAGCCTCTATTGATAGTTATTTTGTGATATAGATGAGTTTTTGGATGTAGGGGGACCCTGTTATGCTGTGGCATTTTTTCTGAGAATCGCGCTGCGTGCTGTGTGCGCAGGTTGCCCGCTGAGCGCGGTGCCAAATCCTTGTAGCCTCTCTAGGCAGGGAGTTACGCGCTGAGCACGGACCAGGGCGCGCTGAGCGCGACCTGGGCGTCGGAATTTTGTACTTTTATGGAAAAATTCATAACTTTTGACTCGTTTTTCGATTTCGATCATTCTTTATATCGATGTAAAGCCGGGAAAATATTCCACGCAATGGAGATGAAATATGTCGATTTTACCAACCGACTAAATAATTGGGAAAGTTTCAAAAGTGTTTAATTATGTTTTAATTGTTATAAATTATTCTATTATGCAATTGTGAGATGCCTTGCCTATCCTATTATTGTTTAGCATGATTGTAATTGAATATGCATGTTAATATGGAAAAAGAAATAGAAAGAGTGAGGAAAACCCCTTATGAACTATAGGAGAATTTAGAAGGTTTGGAGACACTAGTATGGAACATGTTGGTTAACCTTTGTGGTTTGAAAGGCATGAGAGGCCTTAGGGCATTATAGCCTTGTGATTGTCGAATACAATCGTATTGTTATACGTGATCATGTAATCGTAACCGGTTTATCTTGGGTGTAGTTTCATGAGTCTCGGACTCCTCTGAAATGGATGCATAACTACTTGGCAAGTTTGATTCCCCATATTGTACGAATGGCGCCCATGGAGCGTATGCTTGTGACGGTTAATGGCCCGTGTGAAGTGACGGTTCATAACGGTTAATGGCCCATAGAACCCGAATCTATTCGTATGTCAAGTACATTACAAGTATTTATGACTCGGATCGCCTTCTAGACGTATGAGCAGGCGGGAACAGGAAATACCTTGGTAAGGTTATCGATTAGTGATGTTGTGAGTTAATGAACTCATGTCATGTTTCCATATAGTGTGAGAATTTAAAGTGTGTGAACTCTAAGTCCTTTCCCTTTCCCGGATTTGAGTTAGGATTATTAGAACCCATTAATCCGAGAGGATCTATAAGATAGGAACTCACTGAGATTTGATGTATCTCACCCCACGTTGTTGATGTATTTCAGGTGCTTCAGGTTCCGAGAAGGGTAAGGATAAGGTCGTGTGATCTTTTCTTTGCTTGTTGATGGCTAGATTCCGTAGTGGAGTTTATTTTGAGATCATTGTTGATCTAGTTCTTAGTTTTTATCATTTGAACATCTTGTGTATAATATGCCTTAGTATTTTTGTACTTTGTACTTTAGGGCATTTATTTGTATACAATGTGTTAACTAGGAGCTTATGTGTTTCAGTACCAAACACTTGGATCTATATATAATATTTATGCTTTGATGTATGAGTTTTATATATGAGTGTTACAGTTGGTATCAGAGTAGGTCGTATCCTCGACCTAGCCATGAAATAGTATAAGTATTTCTTTCCGTTTCATATACGTTGTGTTGCCATTGGTCTTAAGTGTTATATTTATGGCATTGAGCCTGATCAACTTAATCCTATTTGTATGACCTTTAGGAACATGGCTGAAGGACGTAGAAACACTCGTGGTAGACCCTGCACCACTCCTGAAGGGACGAATCTGCCGGGCGGCGATGGCAATGCTCCTCTGTATCAGTTTATGCAACAGATGCAGCAACAACAGAATCTATTCATGCAACAAATGGTGCAACAAATGAATAGAGGTTTACATCCTACGGTAGTTGTTCCAGAAGCTGAAGGTGGGAAATTCCGGGATTTTATCCGCATGAATCCCCCAAAATTTCATGGTGGATTAGATCCCGTGAAGGCTCACGAATGGATTTTTAGCATGGAGAGGATTTTCTTGATAGTCCAATGCAGCGAAGCGAACAAGGTGTTGTTCGCTTCTCATTCACTGAAGGGTCCCGCTATGAGATGGTGGGAGAGTGCTTCGGCTTTGATGGCTATTCAGGAAGTGCCTAAGTTTTGGGAACAGTTGAAAGTTATTTTCATGGAGAAGTATTTCCTGAGCTCATTGAGGACTCAGAAAGAATTTGAATTTCAGCAATTAAGACAAGGTAGTATGACTGTGGCCAGTTATGCTGAGAAGTTTGAGGACATGGCTGTTTATTCTAGGAAGGCTATGTATGCTCCTGATGAAAGGTGGAAAATAGACCAGTTTCTGTTTGGACTAAAAGCTGAAATATCTCATAGTGTATCTCAGAGAGAGTTCACTACATATGCTGAAGTTTTAAGGCAATGATATGTGGCCGAGCATAGTTTGAAGAAAGTCCAAGCTGAAGGTGTTGTGAGTAGAGTGAATCAAGGAGGTCACGGAAGATCCAACCAAAAATTCAGGCCTAGACAACAACCCTTCAAAGGGAAACAAGTTCAAGATTCAAGAGCGGGTACACCTCCGGTGTGTCGAACTTGTGGAAGGATGCATTATGGAAGGTGTGGTATAGACAATGTGAAATGTTACCAATGTCAGAAGGTGGGTCATCTGAAAAGAGATTGTCCTCAGAATAGGACTCAGACACAAGGAAGGGTTTATACCTTAGATGCAAGGAAGAAGAAGAGTGACAATTCCTTAATTGCTGGTACGTGCTTCGTTAACGGATTTCCTTATTTTGTTCTATTTGATTGCGGAGCTACACACTCTTTTGTATCGATGCAATGTATGAAGCGACTTGGGTTGCGGTCCGTTCCTTTGTCTCCTCCTATGGTGGTCACTACCGCCATGGATGAAATAGTTGAGACACCGTCGATGTGTGAAAACTGTGTTTTGTCTGTGGACGGTAGAGTTTTTCAGATTGATCTTATTTGCTTACCACTTAAGAAAGTTGATGTTGTTTTGGGAATGGATTGGCTTTCTGCTAATTCAGTGTTTATTGGGTGTGAAGAAAAGCTCATCATCATTCCATCTATTGATGCTACCCCGAAAGATGTCTTAACAACTATTCTAGAAGGTACGGTTAGTATGGTAAATTTCTTGTTTGAAGAAGAGAAATTGGTTTTGTTGGTTATCACTAAGGAGGGTAGTACCGACCTTCAAGTGTCGGATATCCCAGTTGTTTGTGAGTTTTCCTAATGTCATTTCTCTTCCTCCGGACAGAGAAGTGGAGTTTTCGATTGAACTGGTACCGGGAACGGCCCCTATATCCATTTCCCCGTACTGGATGGCACCTTTGGAGTTAAGGGAATTGAAGGACCAGTTAGAAGGACTTATGGAGAAACATTTTGTACGGCCTAGTGTTTCACCGTGGGGAGCCCCTGTTTTGTTGGTAAAGAAGAAGGACGGTGGGATGCGGTTGTGTATCGACTATTGTCAGTTGAATAAAGTCACCATTAAGAACAAGTATCCCTTGCCAAGGATAGATGACCTATTAGATCAATTGAAAGGAGCCTGTGTGTTCTCGAAGATTGATTTGAGGTCGGGTTATCACCAAATCCGAGTGAAGAGTTCTGATGTACCTAAGACTGCCTTTACGACCCGTTATGGTCATTACGAATTCTTAGTGATGCCTTTCGGTGTGACTAATGCTCCAGCTGTTTTTATGGATTATATGAATCGGTTATTTCAAGCTTACTTGGATCAATTTGTTGTGATCTTCATTGATGACATTCTTATCTATTCCCGTACTCCGCAAGGGCACGAAGGACATTTGAGAATCGTCTTATCGATCTTACAAGAGAAACAACTTTATGCCAAGTTAAGCAAGTGCGAGTTCTGGATGTCTGAAGTTAGTTTTCTTGGTCACGTTATATCACGGGGTGGTGTAGCTGTGGATCCGTCAAAGGCTGAAGCTGTGATTAATTGGGAGAGACCGAAGAATGTATCGGAAATTAGGAGTTTCTTGGGTCTAGCAGGATACTACAGAAGGTTTATCAAAGGCTTTTCGTAATTAGCATTACCTATGACCAAGCTTACTCAGAAGGATTGCCCCTTTGAGTGGGATTCGGCGTGTGAACAAAGTTTTATGAGTTTGAAGGAAAGACTGACTACAGCTCCCGTTCTGATTATTCCCGATCCTACCAAGTCGTATAAGGTATTTTGTGATGCATCTAAGATGGGATTAGGAGGCGTTTTAATGAAAGAAAGTCACGTTGTGGCTTATGCTTCTCGACAACTGAAAATTCACGAGAAGAATTATCCAACCCACGATTTGGAATTAGCGGCGGTGGTGTTTACCTTGAAAGTGTGGCGTCACTATTTATATGGAGTACATTTTGAAATGTTTAGTGACCACAAGAGTTTAAAGTACCTCTTTGACCAAAAAGAGTTGAATATGCGTCAAAGGAGGTGGATGGAATATTTAAAGGATTATGATCTAGAGCTAAAATACCATCCGGGTAAAGCAAACAAAGTGGCCGATGCCTTGAGTAGGAAAGCTTTGAGAAAGGCCGAATTGATGGTGTTAGAATATTCGTTGTTGGAAAAGTTTAGAGATTTGAATCTTCATTTTGTGTGGACTCCTAATGGAGTGATTATGGGGAATTTGAATGTCAATTCTACGTTAAGTGTTGAAATTCAACAAGGCCAATTATGGGATGAGAAGTTGCAAGAGATGCTAAGTCAACCGGGTTTTGTGCACGCTAGCGATGGAATGATTATGTTTAACCAAAGAATTTGCGTTCCGAACGATGTGACTTTGAAAAGAAAGATTTTAGAAGAAGCGCATAAGGGTGCTTTTACTATACATCCGGGTTCTTCAAAGATGTATCACGATTTAAAGAAAGACTATTGGTGGTCCGGTATGAAAAGAGACATTGCGGTCTTTGTGTCGGAATGTGCGGTATGCCAACAAGTTAAGATTGAACATCAAAGATCGGGTGGATTATTGCAACCATTAGAAATCCCAGTTTGGAAATGGGATAGTATTTCTATGGATTTCGCAGTAGGGTTACCCCGTACGCAAGGTGGCTATGATTCGATTTGGGTAATAGTAGATTGGTTGACAAAGTCGGCGCATTTCTTATCCGTGAAGACTACTTTCAAGGCAAGTCATCTTGCAAGGTTGTTTATTGCGGAAATTGTAAAATTACACGGTATTCCCTCTAATATTGTGTCGGATAGAGATCCGAAGTTTACTTCAAGGTTTTGGAAAGTTTTTCAACAAGCTATAGGGACGGAGTTGCGTTTGAGCACGTCTAATCATCCACAGACGGATGGTCAAACTGAACGAACAATACAAACAATGGAGGATATGTTGGGGGCTTGTGTGTTAGAGAGTAAAGGGAATTGGAAAGAACTTCTACCATTAATTGAGTTCTCTTATAACAATAGTTACCATGCGAGCATTGGAATGGCTCCGTATGAAGCATTGTATGGAAGAAAGTGTAGGGCACCTTTGTGTTGGGCGGAAGTTGGGGAAGATAGAATCTTAGGACCCGAAATTATCCAGGAGACTACGGAAAAGATTCGAATAATCCGCGAGAAAATTAAGCAAGCACAAGATCGACAAAAGAGTTATGCGGACAATCAAAGGAGACCTTTGGAATTTGAAGAAGGTGACCATGTGTTTTTGAAAGTTACTCCGAGATTAAGACTGAAGGGACCTTTTAAGTCACGGAAGTTAAGTCCGAGATACGTGGGACCGTATCAAGTTTTAGAAAGGATTGGCGAAGTAGAATACAGGTTGGCCTTACCTCCTTCTCTGTCGGAAATGCACGATGTTTTCCATGTATCCCAACTTCGAAGGTTTGTTCCAGATCCTCTTCAGCCGATTTTACCAGATACTATTGAAATAGAAGCAGACTTAACGTTTGAACCTCAACCGAGCCGCATTGTGGGAAGAGAAACAAAAGTATTAAGGAACAAGGATATTCCTCTCGTTAAGGTGCAGTGGGATGTAACGCATCCGGGTGATGCAACTTGGGAACTTGAATCGGAAATGCGAGATGCTTACCTTCATCTGTTCAGGTAATCTTTAAATTCGAGGGCGAATTTCTATTTAAGGGGGGGAGAATGTAATACCCCGTATTTTATTACTCCGGATAATATTATATTGCGATCGACTGAGCCCAGTGTACTCTGAGTAATTATTTGACAAAATAATTTGAATAACTGAGGAACTTAGAATAAATCCAACTAATATTATCTGACTCTGAGGTATTTTATTAATTTGAACTTTAGAGACTTTTTGGACATTTAGTAGTATTAATTCTAATACTAGATTTTGTTATTATTTTCCTTCCTTTTCCAAACATATAAGAAGAAGAAGTTAGTAAGAAGTGAGAGAAAGAGAAAAGAAGGAAAAGAAGAAGAAAGAAAAGAAGAGAAAGAAGGTTTTGTGATGAAAAGTTTAAGGAATCATCATCCATTGTTCAAAGCTCCAACCATTCATCTCATCTTCCTCATTTTCATCATCTTTGCAAGGTGGGTTTAGCTAGAAACCATTTTTCTTGTGTTTTGATATTATGAGTTTTAGGCCGAAATCTTAGAAATCGATGTTACAACGGTTAGAATTTGCTAGAGATCGAAATGAATGATTGGTATGATCATAGAAACCTGTTTTGATCATTGTTTTGATGATTTAGTTGATTTTGGTTTGTTTTAGAATTTTAGGTTTTGAAGAATGTTTGTATTCTTGAGAAAATATGAGTGTTCAAAATGTGGTTGTTCAAACCTTGCAAGCTGTGTTTTGAGCCTCTATTGATAGTTACTTTGTGCTATAGATGAGTTTTGGGATGTAGGGGGACCCTGTTATGCTGTGGCATTTTTTCTGAGAATCGTGCTGCGCGCTGAGCGCGCAGGTTGCCCGCTGAGCGCGGTGCCAAATCCTTGGAGCCTCTCGAGGCAGGGAGTTATGCGCTGAGCGCGGACCAGGGCACGCTGAGCGCGACCTGGGAGTTGGAATTTTGTACTTTTATGGAAAAATTCATATTTTTGACTCGTTTTTCGATTTCGATCATTCTTTATATCGATGTAAAGCCGGGAAAATATTCTACGCAATGGAGATGAAATATGTCGATTTTACCAACTGACTAAATAATCGGGAAAGTTTTAAAAGTGTTTAATTATGTTTTAATTGTTATAAAGTATTCTATTATGCAATTGTGAGATGCCTTGCCTATCCTATTATTGTTTAGCATGATTGTAATTGAATATGCATGTTAATATGGAAAAAGAAATAGAAAGAGTGAGGAAAACCCCTTATGAACTATAGGAGAATTTAGAAGGTTTGGAGACACTAGTATGGAACATGTTGGTTAATCTTCGTGGTTTGAAAGGCATGAGAGGCCTTAAGGCATTACAGCCTTGTGATTGTCGAATACAATCGTATTGTTGTATATGATCATGTAATCGTAACCGGTTTATCTTGGGTGTAGTTTCATGAGTCTCAGACTCCTCTGAAATGGATGCACAACTACTTGGCAGGTTTGATTCCCCGTTTTGTACGAATGGCGCCCATGGAGCGTATGCTTGTGACGGTTAATGGCCCGTGTGAAGTGACGGTTCATAATGGTTAATGGCCCGTAGAACCCGAATCCATTCGTATGTCAAGTAGATTACAAGGATTTATGACTCGGATCGCCTTCTAAACGTAGGAGTGGGCGGGAACAGGAAATACCTTGGTAAGGTTATCGATTAGTGATGTTGTGAGTTAATGAACTCATGTCATGTTTCCATATAGTGTGAGAATTTAAAGTGTGTGAACTCTAAGTCATTTCCCTTTCCCGGACTTGAGTTAGGATTATTAGAACCCATTAATCTGAGAGGATCTATAAGATAGGAACTCACTGAGATTTGATGTATCTCACCCCACGTTGTTGATGTATTTCAGGTGCTTCAGGTTCCGAGAAGGGTAAGGATAAGGTCGTGTGATCTTTTCTTTGCTTGTTGATGGCTAGATTCCATAGTGGAGTTTATTTTGAGATCATTGTTGATCTAGTTCTTAGTTTTTATCATTTGAACATCTTGTGTATAATATGCCTTAGTATTTTTGTACTTTGTACTTTAGGGCATTTATTTGTATACAATGTGTTAACTAGGAGCTTATGTGTTTCAGTACCAAACACTTGGATCTATATATAATATTTATGCTTTGATGTATGAGTTTTATATATGAGTGTTACAGTTGGTATCAGAGTAGGTCGTATCCTCGACCTAGCCATGAAATAGTATAAGTATTTCTTTCCGTTTCATATACGTTGTGTTGCCATTGGTCTTAAGTGTTATATTTATGGCATTGAGCCTGATCAACTTAATCCTATTTGTATGACCTTTAGGAACATGGCTGAAGGACGTAGAAACACTCGTGGTAGACCCTGCACCACTCCTGAAGGGACGAATCTGCCGGGCGGCGATGGCAATGCTCCTCTGTATCAGTTTATGCAACAGATGCAGCAGCAACAGAATCTATTCATGCAACAAATGGTGCAACAAATGAATAGAGGTTTACATCCTACGGTAGTTGTTCCAGAAGCTGAAGGTGGGAAATTCCGGGATTTTATCCGCATGAATCCCCCAAAATTTCATGGTGGATTAGATCCCGTGAAGGCTCACGAATGGATTTCTAGCATGGAGAGGATTTTCTTGATAGTCCAATGCAGCGAAGAGAACAAGGTGTTGTTCGCTTCTCATTCACTGAAGGGTCCCGCTATGAGATGGTGGGAGAGTGCTTCGGCTTTGATGGCTATTCAGGAAGTGCCTAAGTTTTGGGAACAGTTGAAAGTTATTTTCATGGAGAAGTATTTCCTGAGCTCATTGAGGACTCAGAAAGAATTTGAATTTCAGCAATTAAGACAAGGTAGTATGACTGTGGCCAGTTATGCTGAGAAGTTTGAGGACATGGCTGTTTATTCTAGGAAGGCTATGTATGCTCCTGATGAAAGGTGGAAAATAGACCAGTTTCTGTTTGGACTAAAAGCTGAAATATCTCATAGTGTATCTCAGAGAGAGTTCACTACATATGCTGAAGTTTTAAGGCAATGATATGTGGCCGAGCATAGTTTGAAGAAAGTCCAAGCTGAAGGTGTTGTGAGTAGAGTGAATCAAGGAGGTCACGGAAGATCCAACCAAAAATTCAGGCCTAGACAACAACCCTTCAAAGGGAAACAAGTTCAAGATTCAAGAGCGGGTACACCTCCGGTGTGTCAAACTTGTGGAAGGATGCATTATGGAAGGTGTGGTATAGACAATGTGAAATGTTACCAATGTCAGAAGGTGGATCATCTGAAAAGAGATTGTCCTCAGAATAGGACTCAGACACAAGGAAGGGTTTATACCTTAGATGCAAGGAAGAAGAAGAGTGACAATTCCTTAATTGCTGGTACGTGCTTCGTTAACGGATTTCCTTATTTTGTTCTATTTGATTGCGGAGCTACACACTCTTTTGTATCGATGCAATGTATGAAGCGACTTGGGTTGCGGTCCGTTCCTTTGTCTCCTCCTATGGTGGTCACTACCGCCATGGATGAAATAGTTGAGACACCGTCGATGTGTGAAAACTGTGTTTTGTCTGTGGACGGTAGAGTTTTTCAGATTGATCTTATTTGCTTACCACTTAAGAAAGTTGATGTTGTTTTGGGAATGGATTGGCTTTCTGCTAATTCAGTGTTTATTGGGTGTGAAGAAAAGCTCATCATCATTCCATCTATTGATGCTACCCCCGAAAGATGTCTTAACAACTATTCTAGAAGGTACGGTTAGTATGGTAAATTTCTTGTTTGAAGAAGAGAAATCGGTTTTGTTGTTTATCACTAAGGAGGGTAGTACCGACCTTCAAGTGTCGGATATCCCAGTTGTTTGTGAGTTTTCCTAATGTCATTTCTCTTCCTCCGAACAGAGAAGTGGAGTTTTCGATTGAACTGGTACCCGGGAACGGCCCCTATATCCATTTCCCCGTACTGGATGGCACCTTTGGAGTTAAGGGAATTGAAGGACCAGTTAGAAGGACTTATGGAGAAACATTTTGTACGGCCTAGTGTTTCACCGTGGGGAGCCCCTGTTTTGTTGGTAAAGAAGAAGGACGGTGGGATGCGGTTGTGTATCGACTATTGTCAGTTGAATAAAGTCACCATTAAGAACAAGTATCCCTTGCCAAGGATAGATGACCTATTAGATCAATTGAAAGGAGCCTGTGTGTTCTCGAAGATTGATTTGAGGTCGGGTTATCACCAAATCCGAGTGAAGAGTTCTGATGTACCTAAGACTGCCTTTACGACCCGTTATGGTCATTACGAATTCTTAGTGATGCCTTTCGGTGTGACTAATGCTCCAGCTGTTTTTATGGATTATATGAATCGGTTATTTCAAGCTTACTTGGATCAATTTGTTGTGATCTTCATTGATGACATTCTTATCTATTCCCGTACTCCGCAAGGGCACGAAGGACATTTGAGAATCGTCTTATCGATCTTACAAGAGAAACAACTTTATGCCAAGTTAAGCAAGTGCGAGTTCTGGATGTCTGAAGTTAGTTTTCTTGGTCACGTTATATCACGGGGTGGTGTAGCTGTGGATCCGTCAAAGGCTGAAGCTGTGATTAATTGGGAGAGACCGAAGAATGTATCGGAAATTAGGAGTTTCTTGGGTCTAGCAGGATACTACAGAAGGTTTATCAAAGGCTTTTCGTAATTAGCATTACCTATGACCAAGCTTACTCAGAAGGATTGCCCCTTTGAGTGGGATTCGGCGTGTGAACAAAGTTTTATGAGTTTGAAGGAAAGACTGACTACAGCTCCCGTTCTGATTATTCCCGATCCTACCAAGTCGTATAAGGTATTTTGTGATGCATCTAAGATGGGATTAGGAGGCGTTTTAATGAAAGAAAGTCACGTTGTGGCTTATGCTTCTCGACAACTGAAAATTCACGAGAAGAATTATCCAACCCACGATTTGGAATTAGCGGCGGTGGTGTTTACCTTGAAAGTGTGGCGTCACTATTTATATGGAGTACATTTTGAAATGTTTAGTGACCACAAGAGTTTAAAGTACCTCTTTGACCAAAAAGAGTTGAATATGCGTCAAAGGAGGTGGATGGAATATTTAAAGGATTATGATCTAGAGCTAAAATACCATCCGGGTAAAGCAAACAAAGTGGCCGATGCCTTGAGTAGGAAAGCTTTGAGAAAGGCCGAATTGATGGTGTTAGAATATTCGTTGTTGGAAAAGTTTAGAGATTTGAATCTTCATTTTGTGTGGACTCCTAATGGAGTGATTATGGGGAATTTGAATGTCAATTCTACGTTAAGTGTTGAAATTCAACAAGGCCAATTATGGGATGAGAAGTTGCAAGAGATGCTAAGTCAACCGGGTTTTGTGCACGCTAGCGATGGAATGATTATGTTTAACCAAAGAATTTGCGTTCCGAACGATGTGACTTTGAAAAGAAAGATTTTAGAAGAAGCGCATAAGGGTGCTTTTACTATACATCCGGGTTCTTCAAAGATGTATCACGATTTAAAGAAAGACTATTGGTGGTCCGGTATGAAAAGAGACATTGCGGTCTTTGTGTCGGAATGTGCGGTATGCCAACAAGTTAAGATTGAACATCAAAGATCGGGTGGATTATTGCAACCATTAGAAATCCCAGTTTGGAAATGGGATAGTATTTCTATGGATTTCGCAGTAGGGTTACCCCGTACGCAAGGTGGCTATGATTCGATTTGGGTAATAGTAGATTGGTTGACAAAGTCGGCGCATTTCTTATCCGTGAAGACTACTTTCAAGGCAAGTCATCTTGCGAGGTTGTTTATTGCGGAAATTGTAAAATTACACGGTATTCCCTCTAATATTGTGTCGGATAGAGATCCGAAGTTTACTTCAAGGTTTTGGAAAGTTTTTCAACAAGCTATAGGGACGGAGTTGCGTTTGAGCACGTCTAATCATCCACAGACGGATGGTCAAACTGAACGAACAATACAAACAATGGAGGATATGTTGGGGGCTTGTGTGTTAGAGAGTAAAGGGAATTGGAAAGAACTTCTACCATTAATTGAGTTCTCTTATAACAATAGTTACCATGCGAGCATTGGAATGGCTCCGTATGAAGCATTGTATGGAAGAAAGTGTAGGGCACCTTTGTGTTGGGCGGAAGTTGGGGAAGATAGAATCTTAGGACCCGAAATTATCCAGGAGACTACGGAAAAGATTCGAATAATCCGCGAGAAAATTAAGCAAGCACAAGATCGACAAAAGAGTTATGCGGACAATCAAAGGAGACCTTTGGAATTTGAAGAAGGTGACCATGTGTTTTTGAAAGTTACTCCGAGATTAAGACTGAAGGGACCTTTTAAGTCACGGAAGTTAAGTCCGAGATACGTGGGACCGTATCAAGTTTTAGAAAGGATTGGCGAAGTAGAATACAGGTTGGCCTTACCTCCTTCTCTGTCGGAAATGCACGATGTTTTCCATGTATCCCAACTTCGAAGGTTTGTTCCAGATCCTCTTCAGCCGATTTTACCAGATACTATTGAAATAGAAGCAGACTTAACGTTTGAACCTCAACCGAGCCGCATTGTGGGAAGAGAAACAAAAGTATTAAGGAACAAGGATATTCCTCTCGTTAAGGTGCAGTGGGATGTAACGCATCCGGGTGATGCAACTTGGGAACTTGAATCGGAAATGCGAGATGCTTACCTTCATCTGTTCAGGTAATCTTTAAATTCGAGGGCGAATTTCTATTTAAGGGGGGGAGAATGTAATACCCCGTATTTTATTACTCCGGATAATATTATATTGCGATCGACTGAGCCCAGTGTACTCTGAGTAATTATTTGACAAAATAATTTGAATAACTGAGGAACTTAGAATAAATCCAACTAATATTATCTGACTCTGAGGTATTTTATTAATTTGAACTTTAGAGACTTTTTGGACATTTAGTAGTATTAATTCTAATACTAGATTTTGTTATTATTTTCCTTCCTTTTCCAAACATATAAGAAGAAGAAGTTAGTAAGAAGTGAGAGAAAGAGAAAAGAAGGAAAAGAAGAAGAAAGAAAAGAAGAGAAAGAAGGTTTTGTGATGAAAAGTTTAAGGAATCATCATCCATTGTTCAAAGCTCCAACCATTCATCTCATCTTCCTCATTTTCATCATCTTTGCAAGGTGGGTTTAGCTAGAAACCATTTTTCTTGTGTTTTGATATTATGAGTTTTAGGCCGAAATCTTAGAAATCGATGTTACAACGGTTAGAATTTGCTAGAGATCGAAATGAATGATTGGTATGATCATAGAAACCTGTTTTGATCATTGTTTTGATGATTTAGTTGATTTTGGTTTGTTTTAGAATTTTAGGTTTTGAAGAATGTTTGTATTCTTGAGAAAATATGAGTGTTCAAAATGTGGTTGTTCAAACCTTACAAGCTGTGTTTTGAGCCTCTATTGATAGTTACTTTGTGCTATAGATGAGTTTTGGGATGTAGGGGGACCCTGTTATGCTGTGGCATTTTTTCTGAGAATCGTGCTGCGCGCTGAGCGCGCAGGTTGCCCGCTGAGCGCGGTGCCAAATCCTTGGAGCCTCTCGAGTCAGGGAGTTATGCGCTGAGCGCGGACCAGGGCACGCTGAGCGCGACCTGGGAGTTGGAATTTTGTACTTTTATGGAAAAATTCATATTTTTGACTCGTTTTTCGATTTCGATCATTCTTTATATCGATGTAAAGCCGGGAAAATATTCTACGCAATGGAGATGAAATATGTCGATTTTACCAACTGACTAAATAATCGGGAAAGTTTCAAAAGTGTTTAATTATGTTTTAATTGTTATAAAGTATTCTATTATGCAATTGTGAGATGCCTTGCCTATCCTATTATTGTTTAGCATGATTGTAATTGAATATGCATGTTAATATGGAAAAAGAAATAGAAAGAGTGAGGAAAACCCCTTATGAACTATAGGAGAATTTAGAAGGTTTGGAGACACTAGTATGGAACATGTTGGTTAATCTTCGTGGTTTGAAAGGCATGAGAGGCCTTAAGGCATTACAGCCTTGTGATTGTCGAATACAATCGTATTGTTGTATATGATCATGTAATCGTAACCGGTTTATCTTGGGTGTAGTTTCATGAGTCTCAGACTCCTCTGAAATGGATGCACAACTACTTGGCAGGTTTGATTCCCCGTTTTGTACGAATGGCGCCCATGGAGCGTATGCTTGTGACGGTTAATGGCCCGTGTGAAGTGACGGTTCATAATGGTTAATGGCCCGTAGAACCCGAATCCATTCGTATGTCAAGTAGATTACAAGGATTTATGACTCGGATCGCCTTCTAAACGTAGGAGTGGGCGGGAACAGGAAATACCTTGGTAAGGTTATCGATTAGTGATGTTGTGAGTTAATGAACTCATGTCATGTTTCCATATAGTGTGAGAATTTAAAGTGTGTGAACTCTAAGTCATTTCCCTTTCCCGGACTTGAGTTAGGATTATTAGAACCCATTAATCTGAGAGGATCTATAAGATAGGAACTCACTGAGATTTGATGTATCTCACCCCACGTTGTTGATGTATTTCAGGTGCTTCAGGTTCCGAGAAGGGTAAGGTTAAGGTCGTGTGATCTTTTCTTTGCTTGTTGATGACTAGCTTCCGTAGCGGAGTTTATTTTGAGATCATTGTTGATCTAGTTCTTAGTTTTTATCATTTGAACATCTTGTGTATAATATGCCTTAGTATTTTTGTACTTTGTACTTTAGGGCATTTATTTGTATACAATGTGTTAACTGGGAGCTTATGTGTTTCAGTACCAAACACTTGGATCTATATATAATATTTATGCTTTGATGTATGAGTTTTATATATGGGTGTTACACATCCTCTAGGAACAGGCATGTCTCCTAGTTTACTATTTTTCATGGAGAAACTATCAAGAATTGTTTCAATAAAATTCCTCAATGAAAAATCCTAAAATACCTTGAAAGTAGGCGCTAAGTATTTGAATTCCTAAGAAAAATGAGGCTTCCCCAAAATTTTTCATCTCAAAATTCATTGTGAGAAATTTATTATTTTCATGGAATATGCCTATATTGTTGCTTGCCAAAATTATGGCATCTACATAAAATATCAAGAGGACGAGTTTGATCCCGTTGATTTTTTGGTATACACAATTATCAAGTGTATTGATCATCTTCAAAATCAAATGAGGACATAATTTGATGAAGTTTGTAATACCATTAATTGGAAACATGTTTAAGGCTATAGATAGATTTCTTGAATTTGCAAATTGTGGCCTTTGGGTTTCCTAACACAAAATTTTCTGGTTGCACTATATATATCATCTCTTAAATGTTTCAATTTTTAAATACAGTCTTTACATCCATCAGATGCAACTTGAAATCAAAATGAGCTACTAATATCATTATGATCCTAAGAGAGTCTTTCGAAGAAACGGAGAGAAAGTATCTTTATAATCAATTCCTTCCTTTTGAGTAAATCTTTTGGCAACAAGACAAGTTTTATATCTCTCAATATTATCCTTTGAATCCATTTTGGTTTGAAATATCCAATTACAAACTATTTTGGGCCGGCCAAATGCCCAATATGGATGAAATCCAAGTATCAAGCCCAACTATTCAAAGCTCATTCAAAATTCTCCAACGTATATAATCAAGATACACAAGATTTAAGCTATGATTTTTTATCTCCAATTTTTCACTTCACTCATCTTGGACTCTGTAACTAACTTGTGTGTTAGAGTTCTAACCTTGCATGTCCACCCTACGCGAGCATATCAGAGATCAAAACCACCACTTCAAGAGTCCAACATCATCAATCAACTGCAATAACCACAAGAATAGTGGCATTGTCTGTACGAATCGACTTCAAATTATTGCAAAATTACACAATTAAATCTTGTTTAATCCAAATCCAAATCTCCATGGAGTCGCAATGGAAAAAAGATAAATTTGTACTTTATTTGTTACCAAGGAACTCTTATTTCGAGCCTTCCTGATTCGACTATCGATTCTAATGGTTTTCAATAGGATTATCAAGGAGGAAACCTTATGACAAAGATAATTCTCTCATTATATCTAGATATCACTCTATACAAGAAAGAAACCAAAATAATACACGAATCAACACTATTGAAATTGAAGAAATGAACCTCTGTTGCAATTTCGAAATCCTTCTTTATCCTAATGACAGGTCGTACCACTTCAAGAGAAATAATCTATAGTGGAAGTTTTACGAATTCGAATATAGTTTGAGGTGAATACGAAGTAGATCTTCTACACATTGGCCGAAATGGAAGGAGAAAGAAAATACTGTAGATCCAGCAAATCCCTTGACCTCATACTAAGGGAGACATATCGACCAATTCTGTTGATACCGTCGGGCCAGCTGATTTGACATACATACAAATTCAAGAAAACGAGGCACATTTTCTAAATGACAAAATCATGAGTTCTCACACCAAAATCTTCTTATTCAAAGGGAACCTGTTTCCAAAAATCCAAGAAACTCACCTCAACACCAGAAGAAGTGGTAATGTGATGAAATGTTAGCTCGTGATTCCGAGCAAAATGTTTGATATAAAAAATTGTAAGTGTCAAGCCGCATGAAACATTGTAAAGAAAATAAGCATGTAAGGAAGTAAAGTTCATTGACTTATATCCCATTAAAGGTAAAACCGATAACCACACAGTCATGTGCGAACCTTTTCGTGCTAATTATCAAAGAGATGCATGTCAATCGCATCTGTATACAAGATACAAATAAATAAATATTTTTCCTAAAGAAATGTTGTACATACAAATGACATTAAAATCCTCTGAAATAGGGCATAAATTCTATTTGTGAAACAAAGTCCCACTAGGTGAAACACACTTAAATTGCAGCTGGCGCACCCATTTATAGGTACTAGCCATTACAATAGCGTATGCTGTGGAACACAGGAGACATCCACCCCGAACTATGATAAAACCTAGGGACATAGGCAAGAACCTCACCTTTGACTAGGTACGGTCCACCCTCTTATAGGTACCATCTGAATCATCCTCATTTTATAGGAAAGTTGAAAGGAAAATTCAAACCCTTGAAGATGTTTTATGGGCATGTGCTTTAGAAAGTGGGGAAAATTGGAATGATCATTTACCCTTGATTGAATTTTCCTACAACAATAGTTACCATGTAAGCATCGTAACAGCCCTGTATGAAGCTTTATATGGAAGAAGATGTAGAACACCTTTGTATTGGGAGGAAGTGGGTGATGAGGGAATTCTTGGACTGGAAATAATCCAATAAACCACTCAGAAAATCCGAATGATCCATGATAAGATGAAGGAAGCCTAAGACCACCATAAAATCTATGCGGATCAAAGAAGAAGACCATTAGAGTTCGAAGAGGGGGACTATGTGTTCTTGAAGGTTACACCAAAGTTGAGGCTAATTGGACCATTCAAGACAAGTAATTTGAGTAGAAGGTACATTAGACCATACCAGATCATAAGTGGGGTAGGTGACGTGGCATACGAGTTAGCGCTTCTGCCTTCACTATCTAGACTTCATGAGGTATTCCATGTATCCCAACTCCTAAAGTTTGTTGCAGATTCTGTTCACCCTATTCTTCCAAACAGGGTTGAAGTAGAAGTCGATCTCTCCTTTCAAACATAAATAAGATGTATTATGGATTGTGCTACCAAATCGTTGTGGCAGAAAGAAATCCCTCTCGTAAAAATCCTATGGGAAGAGTCGCACATGGAAAAAGCCACACGGGAGCTGTATTTGGAGACGTGAGATTCATACCCTCATTTATTTGGGTAATTTCCTAAATTCGAGGATGAATTTTAAATTAAGGGGGGAGAATGTAATTCCCTAATTCTCCAATTTCTAATTAGCATTCTCTTAGTGAAGGATTAGAATGCCTAATGAGGAGATTATTGACAAATTGAGTCATAGTGGCATTCATTAGTAAATTTAGAGTAGTGGGGGCATTTGGATCCTTATGCAACCACACTATAAAATTTAAAATAGAGCCAATTCTCCTCATTTTCACTTTTATTCTTTCACGTAAGTTCATAATTAGAGAGAGAGAGAGAGAGAGAGAGAGAGAGAAGAATAGATTTGGGTGAGAGAAGAAGAAGAATACATTCTTGAATTGAACACCAATCCTCCTTGCAAGTGTGTGAGGTTATTTTATTCTTGAAGAGAAAGTGTCAAAAATCAGCTTAGAGCACCACCATCTCATCATCACCACTTCATAGTCACTCAATTCAAGTTTTATCATCTTAAAGGTGGGGTTCTAGGTAGTTTAGCTATTGGGTTAGATCACTAGGTGATGTATGCCTGGGGATTTGAATAATTGCATAAACTTATTATGTTAGTTGATATGATTTCATGAAATTCTTGATGTATGATGATACTTGATATGCATGTGCTATTTTGGTTGAGTTTTGATCCTCACAATATGATATAATGTGTTAGGATTTGTTTGAGTGTGGATTGATTGTTGGAAAATAAAGTTTAAACATGAAATTTTGGAAAAGTTGCAACATGTATTCGATTACACTAAAACTGTAATTGATTACCACCCTGAAATTCTGGGTTTTTCTAAAATACAAAGTTCATGTAATCGATTACACTAAAAGTGTAATTGATTACCACCCCTAGAACTTAGAAATTTCAAGACATAATTGTCATGTAATCAATTACCTTTACAAAGTAATCGATTACACCTCTTGTAATCCCACTTATCTTCACTTGTATGCTTTTGTTGTGTGGCTTGAGTGCTAAGACTGGTAATTATAATGTGATAATATGCTTGCATGGCTTGTTCATGAATAATTGTGATTGAGTTAGTATATGCATGAATGAAACCCTAGTTGGTTAATCGATAAAAGCATAAACCCTAATTGGTTAATATGTGAACCCTGGTCGGTTAATATAGAAATATCTGAGCTCTAATTGATTAGAAAAAGAATGTGAGGTGAACTTAGGTTTAAATGAGAATTAACCTAGATATAGGATAGAGACACGAAAGATGCCCTTGTAGATATGTGTTTCGGATACTC
This sequence comes from Lathyrus tuberosus, assembly GCA_022829125.1. Taxonomy (NCBI): domain Eukaryota; kingdom Viridiplantae; phylum Streptophyta; class Magnoliopsida; order Fabales; family Fabaceae; genus Lathyrus; species Lathyrus tuberosus. The sequence goes on from JALAZF010000110.1 coordinate 13,885,599, forward strand.
AATGGAGTTAAACTAAATTAGACTTGTGTGTGGAATAGCAAGGCTTTAGGTGTCCCTAAAGCCTTCTACCATAATCAAGAGTGAATGGTATTCGAGTCTCTGACATGAACTTATGCGTATGTGATGTTGTAACCGAGGAAGTACATTGTTTAACTAGTGGACCTTCATGACCCGAACTCAGACCAATTTGAGAGATTGTGACTAGGGAAATACGTCCCATATAGCCAGTACCTTTGTGACCCGAACTCAGACCCACGTGAGAGGTTGTGACCGGGGAAAAATGTTTCATAATGTAAATAACTTTGTGAACCAAACTCATACTTATGAGTAGTCGTGACTAGGGATAGATGTTCCTTGTTATGGGAAAGTCTGTGATCTGAACTTAGACCCATGTGAGAGGTTATGGTCGTGGAAAGATGTCCCTCATTTCATGATATGTATGTGAATTAAACTAAGACCCATGTGGGAGATTGTGACTGGGGAAAGACATATCATGTGATTATCTGTTATATCCCAAGGTAGATAATGGGTTATGTGAACCTGGTTTAAGGTATTCACACATTGTATGTGATCGATGTGATATCAGACTCAAAACTTTGTAGATGTACAAAGTTAAGAAAGAAATCTTGTGGAATGTCTAGGATATGAACCCTTTAGACCTAATTGGACCCATGAGATAGGGAACTCCAATGCGAAGTATTATTTCACCCCATTCTTGTATATTTTCATGTAGTTCCGGCAAAGATAAGGGTAAGGGTAAGATAACCTAAACACCATATAATGATGTGGTTTCTTTGTATTATGTTGTGTTGTATAATTCTATAGTATTTTGTATATACATATTTTGATATTCATGTACCGATTTTAATGTAAAAATGTGCTTCTACATGTATCAATATGTCAACTAGACACTTATGGATGTTCTCAGTACTATATTAACACTTGATGTAATACGATTCTAGATAGTATTATGTTGGGGTGTTAGAGAGAAGATCAGGGGGATCTTGAATAAAAAATTTCCTTTGGTAATCTGTCATGTTTATATTTCTGCTATTAATGTAGTGTACGTGTGCAATGATGCGCAACCACATGTTCTGACAAGATGTGTTTATGGGGAACCTTGGTTACTCTATGGTAATATGTTATTCTAGTTCTCTGAGTTTTGTGCAAGGCTTCTGCTGTATGTGCTTCTAATGACTGTTTCTCTAGTGATTTGGGTTTTCCCCTTGAGAGGGTTGTGTGAACTTGGATAGTTCTTTTTGGATATCTGGTGATTTAGGTTTTCCCCTTTGAGGGGAGCATTGGTTATGTATGACAGGGGGAGTAATGAACCTGTTTAATTTGTAGATACATTATATCTCTGATATATCTTTTGTTGATCATGTAACTTGCTTGTGCTTTGTGTTTGTGGTTTTATTCCTCTCTCCAGGTTCATTAAGCAAAGGATGTTTTAACCAAAATTTTCCAAAGGAAGAGATTATTAGTTCCATGGTTTTAGGATTGGCAGCAATTTTTCTAAAACATGGTTCACATAAAGATGTTGGGAGAAATGTCCTAACTTGTTGGTCTGTTAACATTGAAGACAGATGTTCAGACAGATGTTGTGACATGTTGTACCAGAACATCAGTATTTGGTTGTAGTCTTATTCTTGACATATTTGATTTGATTCTGTGAGATTTCTTTTGGACATATCTCATTTATTTTCGTAGGTCAAGAAGATTTAATCTGGAACATTTGATTTGATCTCCAACTGTTCATAAGTTTCTAAAATTGGATGTTGAGATAATTTAGGAAACTTGATGATTTGTTCCAAGATTTAAGGAAATTTTTCTGCATAATTGATGCATCCCTCAGCGTGTGGATTAAACAATATTTGGGTGAAGATTTCGAAGCTCACGGACTGCTAAGGAGTATATAAAGAGAAACCTAGACCTAATGCTTTCACGGCTTTTCATAACTTTGTAAAATTAGGGGAAGTATAAAGTTTTAGGTTTTGAGAGTCTCTTTAGTGTGTCTTTGTAAGTCACCCGTGTATCTTTTGATACATTGAGGTAGACTGATTGTAGGTTGTTTATTGTTCACTCATGAGCTTTTAAGCAAGAATGTATTGTCCTTAGTTTAAAGCTTTTAAGCAAACTAAGTATTGTTCTTGGAAGACTGTTCTTCTATTTTGGGTTATTGTTGAATTGTCAATGGTTTGTGACTGGTAGGAAGTGAAAGGGGGATCTCATATCTAGAAGGGTTCTAGGTAGAAGTTGCACAAGGTAGTGATTAGGTGATTAGTTGTAAACGGGGGAGTTTTGCTTTGAACTAATATTGTCATAGTGAATTTCCTTCCTGTCTTGGTAGCCCCAAAATGTAGGTGACGTTGCACTGAACTGGGTTAACAATTGACTGTGTTATTTTATCTTTCTGCAATTTAATTATGTATATTTTACAGTCTGATTCAAATTGTTCTGTCAAACAGAAGATGTCGTAACATATGTCTTGACATTATGTTCTGATGTTGGGACATCAATATTAACATGTGTTAGAGTGCCAGGATTTCATTTAGTAAGTTCAATTGAGTTTAATATACATAATAAAGATAAGTTTTACAATATGTTATTTCAACCAACTCAATCACAATTATTAGACAATTATGTTTTTATTGAAAAAATAAATTAAAAAATTAGTAATAAACTTTAAATAAAATCAATGCACATTTACAAAAACAAAAATTCTATAATTAATTCCTAACATGTGCAATAATGACACAAGTTAGCATTACTTATTAATTAAATTAGAGAGTTTTAAATTTACAATGCATTGTAAGTACAGACCATTTCAAATTTTTATTGCATTGCGTATAATCATAAAATTACTTGATCACCCTTAGTGTGAGAAGAAAATTACATGTAAATAAAGTTGACATGAAACAACTACTACAAATAATACATTACATGACAAAGTTTTCAACCCGTCCAATAAATAACCGAGGTATATGTCTTGGAAGCACTATGATTATTTAAAAAAAATTATACCCTAATTACCTCGGTTAAGAGAAAAAATGAGGGAATAAATCTGCCAGGGACCACGCTTCGAATTCTTGTTACTGTATTTTCTGTATTTTTTTTCAATCGGCTTTGGGACCAAGCATTGTATTTTCCCAATTGACGTCTTTCCCTTTTTTCCTTTATTTATTTACTTTGAATTACGTAATTAATAATTTCAAATTCTGTTTTTAAAAATTTTTAAATTTGTATTATCCCTCAATTACTTTGCTCAATCGAGTGGTAATATCATTTTCATGCAATTCTCAAAATACTGTGCTCTTCTATTTTTTGAATTTTAAATTAATTTATTCCCTTGTTTTTCTCCTATACCTGACCTGTAAGTTCTTTTGCATGAATAATTCACAGAAGTAGACTCTAACTTCTCATTTAACAATCAACACTCCTCGTTTCGTTCTCTTAAAAAAACCTTAAGCGATTTTTATCTTCATCAAAACTCTGATTTCATCTTCCAACAACAACTCGAACATCAACTCTTCCAATCTAAAAAAGCTTCGTCATCACATTTTTTGTATGTAACTCACTTTATCTAATGTAACTCACTTTGTCTAGTATTAGTTTGATAAAATTGGTATTAATTTTCGAAAATGGTGTTAGTTTGATTAAAATGTTGTTTTTCTTTAGTGTGTGTTTCAAACTTTTTGGATAGTAGAGTATAATCACTTTTGAATAGAAAATATTGATGTATTTTGGATGTTACAACTCTAGAATCCCTTTTATTAGAGGTTGTTTAGATTGGATTATCTATTGACATACGCACTTATGAACATAAGTTGTTTTCAACACATTTTTGTAAGCACTATAGACTGGTTTATAAAAACAACTTATAGTTATTAGCTTATATAAATGTTGTTTTTCTTGAAATATTTTTTTTAATGAATAATGTTAGTTTGAGATGTATGTTCTTAGTAAATGTACCATGAGTATAATATGGTTCATGTGCATTAGGTGTCTTAGCAAACATCTTGAAATGTTGTTTTTCTTGAATAATAATAGTTTGAGAATATGTTGAATGTATGTTCATATGAAGTTTACACAGAGATGGTGATTTGAACAACACCTCTCATACAACCTCTGCTACAACCTCTTTTAGTACTAAAAGTAAAAGAAAAACTAGAGGTGCCACGATGCTTCCTTAGTTGTCAAAAGCTTATGAAAGTGATGCTCGCTTCCTGATTGATTTTTGTCCACTAATCGGTAAGGCTTATGGTGAACATGCTGATAATTTAGGGGTTACATGTCATTACTAATATCATCTCTATTATGTAAAAGTAGGAAGTGTTTATTATTCTTGATATTGATATGTTGAAAAAGAAATGGACTAGACATATTGGTGAGTGTCGGGGGGAATTTAAGACACAACTCACAAGTGATTATATTACATACCCAAAGGATAACTTTCAGCCTCCATACGTGGTGTATCCATATGTTGGTAAGATCGTTTGAGAGAAGTTTGTCAGGTCTCGCAACACTCATGAATTCTTGGTGAAAAGCCAAAAAGGAAAGGACAATAGATTAAGAAATATCTATCAACACAAATTGTATCGTGGAGGATATGATAAACTGGAAAATATAATGATTCAAGAAAAAGAAAACAAAGAGAACAAGCGTTGGGAAATCCTTCTAAAAGCCTTGTCGCAATCCATCTCCACCATTACACCATGAGAAATGGAAGAGGGCACGCCAAAGACCAGGAGGAGAGTTCACATCAGAGGTTACATCCAAAGTTGCAGAAAAGATTGTAAATAGATACTTTTTCAACTTCACTTATTTAAGTTATTTCAATTTGGTAAAGATGAATATTTATATGTGTTGTAGGATTTACTAGTTGAAAAATTGAAAGATGGTATCTTTGTTCCATGATAACGTCATGACATCTTGGTAGAAGGAATTGGAACAGAGGAGCATGGTGTTTGTATCTGTGGTCTTGCAAGACGCATCATCTAGAGGTTATTTTTTGGAGTGTCGCAAACAAGTAACAAAATAATCAATAAGATAGAAATGAAGTGATAGTTGATCAAAGGGAGGGGGAAATTACAAGAATTATTAGAACTAGAGCGAGAGAAATGGACTCAGGAGGCGCAGGAGAGAGTGAGTCAAGAGTAACATGAAAGGGTACATCTAGAGGAGCGGGAGAGGTTACTGCAGGAGGAGCACGAGAGGTTGTTGTAGGAGGTGGAGGAGAGGTTTTTACAGGAGGAGCACGATAGGTTGTTGCAGGAGGTGCATGAGAGGTTGTTGTAGGGGGTGTGGGAGAGGTTATTGTAGGACGAGCGAAAGAGGATGACTGAGTAGGAGCGAGAGACATTGACCAAGGATATACGGGAGAAATGCACCCATGATGTGATTGAGGTAAGTATAAGTTTGGTTTTAAAAAATTGTGGTGTATGTTGTTGTTATGGTTTGTGTATTTAAATTTATGTATTGTGTTACAACAATTGAAATCAGTGGGTGTACTCATCCACCCAAATTCAGCTCAGTTAGATACCACTGATAAAGTAGATGAGAAAGTTGTTATGGGTGGTGCAAGCACAAAAAATAGTTGTTCCACCCCACAACACATTATTGACACCACACTACCTCAACTAGATAACATGCAAAGATTATCAATGATGATAAATGAGATGTGAGACATATTTGAGATGAAATTAAAACATGAACCATAACAAGAATATATACTTCATAAGAGTTGTATTTTATAAATGTTGAAGGAGATGAATGGTTGGACATACCTATACTACATTTTTGGTGCTTAAGTATAATTTTATGGTGATTTTAATTTATATTCGTTCTTCTCATACTTTAACATCAAGATTTGACTTTTGCCTTAATTTTTAGGTACATGCACGAGGTGTGTGTTGAAAGAGACTTAAGCAAGTATTGTTGCTTAGATCCTTTCAAATTTTAATTTCAACAAAGGGGAGAAAACGCAATCACGATGTACATACAAAATAAGTTGATTGATGACAACAAAGAAAGTTACATGAGACCATTTTTCCATGCGTATGTATATATTAATTTGTGTTTTATTCTATAAATAAAATTTACACACATTATTAATTATTCTGAATGTTTATGCATTTCACATTGGCAACTAGTTATTATATTTCCAAAGCAAAATACTATAATTATGTTATGCTCATTGCACTAAAATACTAATTCAACGGTGCTTGAAGTTTTGACAGCATAAGTGGTAGTATTTGTAATACTCAAATTTTATCTGTAGTTTTGAATATTTTTTATTTATGTTTATTTTTTACTGACATGTAGAACTATATAGGGATATAATTTTGTGCAACATAGAGTTAGAGGTAAAAAGACAAGCTTCCTTTTCCCAAAAGTAAGTATTAATTTTGCTTTTTGAAATTATTTTATTTTATCTAATATATTACTTGTGCTTTTTATGTATTAATTAGTAACTATACGAAAATTATTTGTAGTCGCGAAAACAACACGTCAACTTTTCACGTGGATACTATGTTATGAGACATATGTCAAATATTGTCTCCGGAGAAATTATTAATTCATGGGTTAAGATATTAAATTATCCAAATACTCATAATTTATTTATATTTGTTAAGTCAGTTTTGTTGTTGTTAGCTTATCATAATTTAAATTCTATTCAAATTATATGTGTTTGATAATCAAATATCATTCCCATAAGAAGATATAGATGGCATTCGATCATGTTGGGTCGGTATCTTCCTATATCTTTATGAATCTTAACAACGATAGTTTTTCTTTGTTGTTGTAAGCATTTTATAGATGTTTTGTCATTATAGGTTCAAATATGTATAAGTTCAAATATATACATGTTCTCTTGCTAGAGGATTTTTGTATCCCAAATGTCGTTATAAGTTTTGTAAGCATTTTATAGTTCTGTTTTCAAATATGTATAAGTTCTCTTGGTGAACCATTTTGGATATGTGTACATTTGGTTTTGTAGACAATGTAATTTGGTATTTTGTGTATGTTTAGTTATGCTCTGTATAAAATAAAATATTCTGATTCTGTCATAAAATTTGTAGTTTTTGTGTAAAAAACATACAGGTCTGTCAAATTGAGATTTAAAACAAATTATAAATGACAAAAAATTAGGTTATACCTCTCGGTTAATATAACTAACATAAAATACATTCTTTTTTCTTCGGATATTTACAAAAATCGAGAGGTATGTGATGCACGCTTTAAAGTTTTGAAAAAAATGCTGTTGTTGGGGATCAAATAAATAACCTTTACATCTTTCCCCTTGGTGGAACAAAAACCGAGAGGTAAAATCCCTTTCGCTGTCGAGATAAAATGTCTTTTTTCTTTTTTGTAGTAGTGAACATTTTCGAAAAGCTAGATAAACAAAAACTTATAATTAAACAAAACATAAATAAAAATAAATTAAACTATTATAATAATTCTATAATCACATATTAAATTTTAAACCAAATGTAATATTAAATCTTAATATACCAAAAAAAAACTCATGTTATAATTGATTCACAATAATCTTAAAAAAAAAGAAATAAAAAATTTTGTATTTCCATAAATAAATAAAATATTTCTAGAATTTATATTTTCCAAAATTTAAAGAACAAAATCATAATTTTTTGAATTACTAAATTAAACCAAAATATCTCATGATTAATTATTATTTACTATTTGAAAGATAATCTTCCACAAATATATATAATAACAAAATCTTTATATCAACACTTTGTTTTCATTATTTTTTAAAGTAAACTTTAAATAAAAATTGATGCAAATATATTATAATACATGATTTGATGAAAAAAATGAAATAATTTAGGCGTAAATAGTATTTTCGTCCCTGTAAGTTGGCGAGTTTTTGGTTTTGGTCCCTGAATCTTTTTTTTTTCGGTCCAAGTCCTTAACATTTGATTTCTTTTTGCGATTAGTCCCTGACGTTAAACTTCCGTTACAAAAATGATGATGTGGCTAACGTCGCTGACGTGGCAAGTGTTTTTTTTATCATTTTTCATTTATTTTAATCCCCAATAATTCCACATAAGCTGTTTTGATTTTGGTCCCTATTATTTAAGAAGGCAAAAATGGAAATTTTGGTCCCAATAGGACTTGAACACCTTTGTTTCCACAACATGCTTCTTAGCCACTAGACCATTTAACTCACTTGTATTTTTATTTGCAACAAATTTATATATTACATAAATCCAATATTTACAATTTAATACTTATATTTAAAATATAAATTAGTATAAATAATTAGTTTATTAAATATTTCATTAATTTAATATTCCAAATATTTAATATTTCAATTATTAATTATCATAATTATTTATTATTTAGTATCATAATTATTTACTATTAACTAATAATACAATATTATTTATTAATAATTATTTATTATTTATTATCGTAATTATTTATTATTTATTATCGTAACTAATAATTATTTATTATTTAAATAACTAAATAATTTTAATATTAATAATCATAATTATTTAATATCTCATTTATTTAATTTACTGTAATTAATATTATAATTATTTAATAAATTAAACTATTATTAATAATTTACTGTAATTAATTAATACTCTAAATATTTAGTAAATTAAACTAAATAAATTTACTGTAATTATTTAGTAAATTATTTATTATTAGTTATTAATAATTAGTTACAGTAAATTATTTAGTTATTTACTAGTTTAATTTACTAAATACAGTAAATTTAAATTACTAAATACAGTAAATTTTCAATATTTTAATTTAATATATTAATAATTTACTATATTTAGTAAATAATTTACTGTATTTATTATTTAATAATTTAATGTATTTATTATTTAGTAACTAATAATAAATACAGTAAATTATTTACTAAATAATAACTACATTATTTACTAAATTATTTAATAAATACAGTAAATTATTTAATAAATACAGTAATTTAATAATTAGTTACAGTAACTTATTTAGTTATTTAATAGTTTAAATTACAGTAAATCATTTATTAAATACAGTAAATTAGTTATTTAGTTATTTAGTAAATTAGTAATAATTACAGTATTTATTTAGTAAATACAGTAAATAAATACAGTAAATAATTATTAATAACTAATAATAAATAATTTAGTAACTAATTATTTAATAAATACAGTAAATTATTTACTAAATTATTTACTAAATTTAAATTTTCAATGTATTTATTATTTAGTTAATAATAAATACAGTAAATTATTTGCTAAATATAGTAAATTATAAATATATTAAATTAAACTATTAAAAATTTACTGTATTTAGTAATTTAAATTTACTGTATTTAGTAAATTAAACTATTAAATAACTAAATAATTTACTGTAACTAATTATTAATAACTAATAATAAATAATTTACTAAATAATTACAGTAAATTTATTTAGTTTAATTTATTAAATATTTAGAGTATTAATTAATTACAGTAAATTATTAATAATAGTTTAATTTATTAAATAATTATAATATTAATTACAGTAAATTAAATAAATGAGATATTAAATAATTATGATTATTAATATTAAAAGTATTTAGTTATTTAAATAATAAATAATTATTAGTTACGATAATAAATAATAAATAATTACGATAATAAATAATAAATCATTATTAATAAATAATATTGTATTATTAGTTAATAGTAAATAATTATGATACTAAATAATAAATAATTATGATAATTAATAATTGAAATATTAAATATTTGGAATATTAAATTAATGAAATATTTAATAAACTAATTATTTATACTAATTTATATTTTAAATATAAGTATTAAATTGTAAATATTGGATTTATGTAATATATAAATTTGTTGCAAATAAAAACACAAGTGAGTTAAATGGTCTAGTGGCTAAGAAGCATGTTGTGAAAGCAAAGGTCATTGGTTCAAGTCCTATTGGGACCAAAATTTCCATTTTTGTCTTCTTAAATAATTTATAAGGACGAAAACACTATTTACGCCAATAATTTATTTTCAAAGCAATTCAAATCATCTAAAATCAAATTCAAATATTTATCTTTTGGAAACTAGAAAAGTTAATCTAAGAACCTGCTTGATTTGGTTTTATTAAATTGTTTTTTAGTATTTAAAATTGGAAAATAATAAAATTTGTTTGGAGATCTAATTTGATATTTAAAAAAAAAAACTATTATCTATTTAAAATTTTAAAATTAAGAAAATAAATAGATTTTATAGATTTTGATTTTGATTTTTAAAAATTCAGAAAAAAATATTTTTCATTAATGACAACTTTGTAATATGGTACAATTAAAAAATATTTTTAAAAAGTAAAATTATCAAGCCTAATTTATTTTTTAAAATTAAATTAAAAAATATTTTTAAAAAACTTAAAAAACTCATTCAAACAAATCCTAAATAACCAAATTTATATATTTTGAATTCAACAACAAACACAATTATAAATTCAAAATAAATTAAATGTTTAATTTAAAATAAAATAAAAAACTTCAAATATTTGAATTTAATTATTCACATCCAATGGAATCCTATTTTCGAAAACTTTTGTATGTAAGTTTTCTACCTAAGTTCAAACTTACAATATTCTTTTCTTTAAGTAGTCACTTTAACACACCGGTCTTATTTTCAAAAACTTTTTTAAGCTAGTTTTGCACTTAGTTTTGCACTTAGATGCAAAACTTACGTAAAAAAAGTTTTTGAAAATAATACCTGTATATACATATGTTATTTATTTATTTTGATGAAAATTTATTGATTTAATAAAATCAAAAATTTATTTACAATAATACAATAAATCAAAAAAGCAAACGAGAAAAAATTAATAAGACCCTAAACAATACAAATGCTTAGAAGACCAAACCTCCCAACTACTAGATACTGAATCATCATACAAACACGCAAACCACTCCCACACATGCCATTTTGCACGATTGATAAGATCGTCTACAACTAAGCTATCCCCACGAAAAAGGATTACTTTTATACTTAGCCAAATAGCTCAACATACGAACATCCAAAACAGCATTTGGAAGTTATATTTACCTTTGCATTTCAATGATACCGAAAATCCTAAGACTTTTCCCGAAAGAGTCTGCCTCCAACACACCATCTATGCCAATCCAAGAGTAGATAGAATTCCAAACACTCATAGCTATGGGGCAATAGAAGAACAGGCGAGGAATGTAGTCTGGATAATTAAAATACATTGGGCATACCTCTTCATGGCTATCGGAAAAGATCCCTTTTCTAGACAAAGAGTCTCGCGTTGCTAACCTGTTCAAGAGTTTCCACCTAAAACACTGGATTTTACTAGGTGTAGTGTTATAATTTAAAGGGTCTCGCCTAGGGAAATGCCTTCATACTGCCCAAGGAGAGGTGATGGGTGAATGTTGCCCAAAGAGAGGTATCACCTTACCCCATGGTGTTTCCTATCACCTTGTCATGGGATACATGGGATAAGGCATTTCTTGGGTAAAGGGAAAGTTATGGTCATTACTGACCCACGCCTCCCTTGGAAATAGGTATTCAACGATCCACCATAGACTAGGTGGGTAGCGATCCTTTCCAAGGAAACCCTAGGCCCAAAGGGACTCTATAAAAATCTCTCCCCTCAAGGGGAGGAGGGACATACTCTAATTCATACACACTATCCACAACTCAAAGAGCATCATGCTCATTACAGTATTAACACATACGACTAACCTAACTTTTCGCTTGCGATCAAGCATCGCTGACCATCAACAGGATCTCTCAGCTCACGTGAGCTAGTCCCCTAAACTACATTAAAGCACCATTGTATATGGCTTCTTGCTATCGCTAGTAAGCCCTCATCACCAAAATGTTTTACACACTTACTAAGGCCTATGAGTTTCCTTTACCTTGAAGGGGGACACACACATTTGTAATTTTTGACCAGGACAGTGGCGCCCACTGTGGGGCCAAAATAAAACTAACCTGGGCCACATCTTCAATCCAACCCTTTCATCTCCCTTCTAAACATTTTTTTATAGGGTCCTACGTTACAAAGCAAGCACCCTCGCCGGAGTTATCTATAGGAAGGGAAACTTCAGAGCCACCTCGAAGACCATGGGGTTTAATAAAAAACTCATCCAGGAGACTCTCGCCTCCCCAAATATCAAGGCAGATAAGATATACTATTTAGAACTCATCCCCTAGTCCAGTTGGTTGTCGCCCATATTGTACTATCTACAGTCGGGTGAGCTCCCACCGGATGAGGGAGAAGCGAGAAAAATTAAAAAGCAGGTTGCCAAGTACACTCTACTATTGGGAAAACTTTATAGAATGGGAAAGGCTACTCCCATACAACAATGCCTGGGCGAGGATAATGTCATACCTCAAAAAAATAATACAACCTTGCGAAGTGCATCGCACACTTGCGGAATGGAGTAACAGAGTCGCCACCTAACTTTATTTATTCCCAAAGAGGGAAAGGGAAAATATCGATAAAACCCCTATAAAATGACTAAGATGTGGTAATCGCAACCAAATCAGGGTTTGAGAGTCGATTACGGAAGGTGAAGGTATTAACATCCTTTACGTCCATTGTACTCAATGGGAACCGTTTAGTTAGTTGTGTGCATTAGTGTTAGGTTAAAATTGTTTGCTTCTCGAGTTATTAAAAGGAAATAAGAATAGGACAAAAGATTGATTTTTTTATTAGGGTGTCTGACGAGACTTTGAATCTCGCTCCTACGTATCTTCGGGTGCCATGGAGAACTCAAGGCTATGTAGTTATGGGTAGAAGATGTTTGTTTGTTAGTCGATTTTAGCGAAATATATTTTGTCACAATCGACAGAAAAACATTGCTTGCTACCCAAAATAGTGGAGAAAGGAACGTTTACATCTGGCCGAATAGATACACATATCAACATTCATGGTAAAACGTCTCTAGCTTACTCTCACATATAAGTCGACGAAGCATTGTCTTGCATCATCTCGAAACAAAATATCTTTCATTTGAAAAGATAGTTTGAAAGACCGTGCGACGGCGAGAAAAATAAGTTTGATGTGTTGGATGTATTTTGAGTGATGGGGAGAGCTTGGATGGGCGAGATATCCATCTTGTATCCTAGCCTTTAGAGCTTGTGGTATCCACCACGTTCCTTTTCCATCATATTTGAAAAAGGGTTTGATATTTTTAGATGTTTTAAGGTATATCATTGAGAAAAGGTTTAAGAAAGTCGGATTGAAATTTTTTTATGCGATTACAAGAATTTGGATGGGAGAGATATCCATCTCGTATCCTAACCTCTAGAGCTCGTGTATCCACCACGTTCCTTTTTCATCCTTATTTGCGAAAATGTGTTTAGTAATGATTATGTGTTTTTTATTTTCATTTGGGAAAATGGTTTGACGTTGGATTAAACGTTTGATTATCTGAATGATTTAAAAAGAAATGAAATTGTTTTGAAATGGATCGATTGTGAAATGTTTATTGATAAAATTCACTTGATGTTGATCAAGTGGTCTTGAATTTATTTTGGGTAAAAGACTTGTTTTTTAAATTTTTTTAATGCTTTTAATAATGACCAAAATAGTAATAAAGCAAAAATTAAAACGAACACATACTAGAGTAATTACATCGTGCAAGAAGAATAAAAAATCAACCGTAATAATTAAAATGCAAAGGGGTTTCGACAATATTGGAGTGGGGTGTGGTTATGAAACAATGAGACAATGTGTCTGAAGTCACTCAAGGATTGAGGGTTGGGGAATTTCGTGACTAAAGTAAAAACAAGATGTCATAATGGATTTTGGGAGCTTCGCATTGACAAATAACTCGCTCACACAGTCAACCAAATCATCGTTAATCACTTCCTAGCTAACCTTGAAAAATACCATGTTTAGGCTGTCCGGATTGGGACTCTATTCAGCATCGAAATTCCATATCACCTTCTTGATCTCGTTAGTCAAGACACTCTCCTCCAACATTAGACAATCAAATTCTAAAAGAGACTTAAGCAAACCCATTCGAGCCTTGTTCTGCCATAAGATCTTTCTTGAAAATGATCATTGAATTTATTGAAAACATCACTTTTGATCTCATCCACATCTTCAATCAAACCACTATTATTCTGAAGAACCACAAGCGCATTTCACCGAAATTTTGTTTTCATGGAGGAATGAAAAACCTTAAGTTCATATCTCCTTCTCTGATCCAATTACACATAGACTTTTTCCTTAACATCTTATCTTTGACGATAAGCCTATTGTTGTAACCGCGAAAAAACAACCGACGAGAAAACTAGAACAGAAGAGTCGCCACCGAACGTTATTTATCCCGACGCAGGGAAAGGAAACGATCGAAGAAAACCTGAAAGAGGGAAAGACATGGTCATCGCAACCATAGTCCGGGTTCGGGAGTCGGTTACGCGAGGGGAAGGTGTTAGCACCCCCACGCGTCCATCGTACTCGATGGGATCCACGCTTGTTGTCTAAACAGAGGGTGAGTTATCCTAAAGTCTACAGCTGAAGAAAAAACGGGGAGGGTGAGACTAAGACGGACTCGCAAGGATTATCCAATGCTTACGTATCTTCGTGGACGAATGAAGAATCAGAGTCAACGTAGTTCGACGGACTACGGGGGAAGGTTGCTCGCCAAGATATCGCATATTGTGCCTACGTATCCTTAATCGGACGAGAAATAGGAAATCAGAGCAGTCGTAGTTCGACCTAACGAGGTCGAAAAGTGTTTTTTACGTGAGCGACGAGCTCTTTTCCAAAAAAATATTTGAAACTCAACGATCCCGAAGGATAAAAAAGGGTTTGAATTTGTTTGTGTTTTTTAGACAGAAGTGGGTTGAACATAGTTCGTAACTTGCATTGCACCCAAGTCTATAACATAAGAGTGAATGCATCGCATATCGTCCCCAACGAGACGTACACTAAACACCCTAGAGGAACAAAGGGAGACCCCCCATTCCTCACTTCCCACATACAAGGCTCATGCGCAATACACGTTAACTTTATTAAGTGTCTTAGATTTGTTATGAGATGAGAAGAGAAGATTCAAGTCGAAAAGAAAACACTACGGGGAAATCTAACCTAATGTTGTCATGCAAAAGTGGCCCTATGGTTGAGTTCAGAGGGGAAACATCTATCTAAGTTAGCATGCATAGAAGAGAGCCTAATGTCTATCCTACTCCGAGCTTAATCGAAAATTAATTCGGACTAGGAGCCTAGGGGAGCAAGCACAAAACAAGGAAAAAACCAAAGCAATAAATCAAGACAGCAGCTACGACAGCGCTCCAGCCCCTGCACAACGGTAAATTCCAGTAAATACGCCAAACAGCATTCAGCAGCTCAAGTTCAGCACACAAAATAGGTGTAAAAGGCAGACAGCAGCACATACAACAACACATATGCACCAAGACAGCAGTGGAAAACAGGACATCACACCATGCATTTGAAAACAAATACTCATGCAAGCAACGATTGCAAATAGATAAACAAAGCATGGAAAACCAATCATAAAGGTTGCAAGCAACAAGAAATGAATAACATGATCGTGTTAGCAATTCAAGAACAATTACTTAACAAAGTTTGCACAACTCAAGCATTGATCACAACGTCATGCATAAGCAACCACATAAACAAAAAATAATCATGCATCACATGTCCAGCAAGGTGAGCATCAATCAAGAATTAACACAATTCAAATGTGTGTGCATCATGTTTACCGCATCAATTAGTCAACAACGCAAACATAAACATTTATCGATGAAAACCAAGACTCGTGTGTCGAAGAATCGTGTTCATGCAATGGTGTGAGGTGAAACAACTTAAGAATAATCCACAAATCATCAACATATCAATCCATGAAGTTTAGACATGCAAGAGACCTCAAACAAGCAAGAAAATGCAAGAAAAACACACTCTGCTTCAGTATAATCAATTACTCACATAGGGTAATCGATTACTCAGTTGAAATTTAACTAAAAACGTGAAAACAAGGCAGAGTAATCGATTACCCTGTTTGAGTAATCGATTACTCAGTCGAAATTTGACTAAAATCGTGAAAACAAGGTAGAGTAATCGATTACCCTGTTTGAGTAATCGATTACCACTGAAACAGAGGCAAAAATTCAACTTTGAAAAGCACTTTCAGCAGCAAAATCACTTATGCAATCAATTCCAATGATCATGTAATCAACAATGCACGAAAATTAAGTTCAATCACAACAATCAAACATCACTTAGATCCAATAATCATCAATATGAACAATCAAATTCAAGCAAATGGATCAAATCACATGCAAAACCAAGGATCTACATTGCATAAGCTAAAATTAAGCTAAATCAAGTATAGATCTAGGAAAAACCAACCTACAAAGATGAGAATTGCTTTGGTAAGTGTTGTTAACAGAAATTGATGAATCCAAGCAAGAAATCCAAGATCCTATGAGCTCCTTGCAAGCAAAAGCTGAAAATCCAAGCAATAAGCTACCAAAACTCCAAAATCACTTCCAATAAGCACTTCTGAAATTTCAGATCTAGATCCAAACGAAAATCACCAATGAAAAGCAACAATGGAGTGATGATGAGAGGCTATAGCTCAAGAATTAACAAGTTCCAATGAAGAACTTGTTATTCTCTATGAATGAGCTTTTAGTGTGGTTGAAAATGGAGGTTGAGAGTGAAAAAGTAAGAGAGAATTGAGAGATTTTTGGAAATTGGGAGTGAAAAAAATGATCAAGGTTTTTTGAGAGGTTTGGAATGAATTGATTAAATAACCCCTAGGTTAGGAGTCAAGTTTGGGTTTGGAGTGAGGTTTTGTGGGTGGAAATGGGAGTGAAAAATGAATTAGGAAAGAGAATGTGGAATTAGAGTGGAAATTGGGTGGAAAATGATGAAAATAGATCAGTTCTAGATCCTTCCCACACATGCACAAGCCAATCACATGATCACAAATGATCAAAAATTCTACAGTGCTAAAAATTGCCACATTTTTGCAATTTCGCCCAGAGTAACCGATTACTCAGTTCAAAAATTCAAAAATTTGGCGCCAAAAGGAGGGAATGTTGCAGAATTTCTTGTTTTCACCTGTTCTGAGCCATGTTAGACCTCTGAAACCTGTCCTTGGATATTAGCACTGAATCATGCTTGAAATATGTTGTGAATTCTACTTCGTGCTCAGAATACTGCTGAAAATAAACGTCTGGTGCTGAATCACTGATCAAAAAGAGAGTGTCGGAGCTTCTGACCATCAAATCATCTAATGAGCAAAATAAATACTAAAAAAGACTTTGAACGTTGCTTGGCCTTAAACATTGTTGGAATTGATGACGCCATGAGCTACTGAAAAATAGCTTGATCCCATGCCCAAAAGAACCATGCAAATGCAGAAATGACGATGTAAACGAAATGAAACATAAGCCAGTTAGATTTAAAATCAAGAGGGCAAATTTTGGGGTGTTACAGCTGCCCCTATTCAAACTTCTTGGATCAGAGGGTATGGAAGCAAAGGCTTCCATACGGTCGGGATACATGGAGATTGAATACCAAAAATAACTGCACAAATTTGAATCCTGCAAAAGGAGAGACGACTCCGCTAGGGAACAAGTAATAGAAGATGTCAAATCACAACACGGACGAATGTCGAAAATCAATACGGACGAAGTATTGAATGTGTATCGAAACAAGCACGGAAGAGTGTTGACTGAGCTGGGGATAAACACGAACGAGTGCCAAAATTTCACACGCGGACGGGTGCTGAAAGAACACGGACGAGTGTCTAAAAAATTCAAACACGGACGGGTGCTGAAACAACACGGACGGGTGATGGAAGAACATGGACGGGTGTCTAAGGTCAATACGGACGGGTATTGGCTAAAAAGTTCAAACATGGATGGGTGCCGAGAGAACACGGACGGGTGTCTAAGAAAGATATGATGACTTTACCGGGGATTGAAATGCTAAACCGAACACGGAAGGGTGTCAAGAAAAGACCACCTGGACGGAGGGTTGAAATGAAACCACAGACTGACGGTTCTGACAAACAACTCTGCAGGGGTGTACCAAATAGTCTCTCCAAATGACCAAGTCCACTGCTTGGGGTATAAAGTTGGACGGTATCTCCTGAGTTACTGTTCTTTCTATTGGGGAAACTCCTGGAAAACGAGGATTCAAACCTGGCTTATGCTTCGAATGCATATGTTTAAATTTTTCTATGGCGTAATGCTCCATACGAAATGGAAATGCTACGCATTTGGGAGGATGCCATGCAAAAATGCTCATACAATGCAAAGGAACGCTCCAGCAAAATAAATGCTGAAGACGAAGGCAACTCCACCGGGGACGACAAATTACATTGTCTCCGAGAACAAAACCTGCTGATGAACACCACACTGAACAACCTTTCTGATCACAACCTTTACTAGAGAGGAAAACTCCAAGAGGACTTCTATTCTGTTGGGGATGAAGAAAAACAAATACTGAAGATGGAACCCAAAGATCTGCTACTGAAAAGGTGCTAATAACCATTGGACTTAAACCTGCTGGGCGATGTCAACCACCATCGATCAAACCATTACGAGGATTACCACCAACTCTGCTTAGGGATACCATTGAGCTTAACCTGTTATTGGGGAAATAACTTTACCCTCACCCTGCTGGGGATTAGAGCATATTGTTGTCGATGAGACTATACTTCCTGACCGACTGAGGAAGGCAAACACCAAGACTCTGTGGGGAAAATAACATCTTTGGCCAGGGAGATATTCCACCAGTCTTCTGCTGGGGACGCAACAACACCAACTTTTGAATGCCTGCTAGGGAGTAATAAATCAAAATGTGACTCCGACTGGGGAAATAGTCCTTTGTACTCTGGCTGGAGAGAGCAACAGTCTACTGAGGATGATGAAATCTCAAAGTTAGAGCGAGTAACTCTACTGGGGAGAAACATTGCTACCCTACACACAACAACAACAGAATATTCTATGTGAAAAAATGGGTACCTCGATTACCATCCACAATGCCCATTGCCTAAGCAATTTCCATTGTTTTCCATTGTGCTCCGCAAAGCTTAACGTTTTTACATGCAATGTTTATCAAAATATTGGACTTTTTCACAAACAAAGCAGTAAAACTTAAAACAAAAATTGAAAGCTCTTTGGGTGAAAATGAAAATTTTATTGAATGAATTGGCCTGTAAATAGGCATTTACATCTG
Source organism: Lathyrus tuberosus (assembly GCA_022829125.1). NCBI lineage: Eukaryota > Viridiplantae > Streptophyta > Magnoliopsida > Fabales > Fabaceae > Lathyrus > Lathyrus tuberosus. Next base: position 13,904,829 of record JALAZF010000110.1, read on the forward strand.
GAAGCAATTCCTGAAAAGAGGTCATTGCGCAAAAGCAAAAAGAAAATACACATATCGGCAATGTGGGAACAGATATCCACCATGATTTAATTCAGCTATGACTCGTATGCCTTGCTTATCCACAAATTCTTTGACCTTCGAAGAGACTGACTGGGCTGATTCCCTTCCTTCGAAATTCCCAAGTGTCAACAGTGTTCACAGATCGAACACAGATCATAGCCTCTTGCTTTCAAATCCCTAACTTTTGCTTGGATCACCCTTTTCGGGTTTTTAATCCACCGGGATACCCATTTTTGCCAAAGTTTCCTTTTTCAGGTTTTCAACTTTGCGGGTTTATTCTTTCTCTTTTATTTATTCTTTTTATCCCTAACTTTTGCCCGAACCTTCTTTTTTATGGTCCGCCGGGATGCCCATTTTTGCTTGGATCTTCTTTTTATGTCCAGCGGGTCTCATTTATGCAAAGTATTTTTTGACTACGTCTGCGTTCACAGGGGATGTAAAATCTTCTCCATCCTTAATTGAGAGTAATAAGGCTCCACCAAAGAAAACCTTTCTTACTACATATGGCCCTTCGTAGTTTGGAGTCCACTTCCCCCTGTGATCTGTCTGAGGAGGAAGGATCCTTTTCAAAACCAATTCACCTGTCTGAAAACACCGAGGACGCACTTTCTGATCAAAGGCTTTCTTCATCCTGCTCAGATACAACCGGCCATGTGCAATGGCTGCCAACCTTTTCTCTTCGATAAAATTCAACTAATTCAACCTAGAGCGCACCCATTCAGCTTCATCAAGCTTCACATCTGCCAGAATTCTCAAAGAAGGAATCTCAACCTCTAATTGTAGAACCGCTTCCATACCATACACCAGTGAGAAAGGAGTTGCCCCAGTTGATGTGCGTACCGAAGTACGATAACCGTGTAGAGCGTAAGGCAACATCTCATGCTAGTCTCTATACGTTACCACCATTTTCTGCACAATCTTCTTGATATTCTTATTTGCTGCTTCAACAGCCCTATTCATCTTCAGACGATGGGGAGAAGAATTTTGATGCTCAATCTTAAAGCTCTGACATAGCTCCTTCATCATCTTATTGTTCAAATTCGAACCATTATCAGTAATGATTCTCTCTGGGACTCCGTAACGACAAACGATGTCCTTCTTTATAAACCGGGCTACCACTTGTTTGGTGACGTTGGCATACGAGGCTGCTTCCACCCACTTCGTGAAGTAATCAATGGAAACCAATATGAAATGATGCCCATTGGAAGCAGTCGGCTCAATCTTTCCAATCATATCAATGCCCCACATAGCAAACGGCCAAGTAGATGATAGTACATTCAGAGGAGTGGGTGGTACGTGCACCTTATCAGCATAAATCTGGCATTTATGGCATTTCCTGGCATATTTAAAATAGTCGGACTCCATAGTCATCCAGTAATACCCGACACTCAACAATTTTCTAGACATAGCATGCCCATTGGCATGAGTACCGAAAGATCCCTCGTGCACTTCTTACATTAACAGGTCTGCCTCGTGTTCATCAACACAACGTAGCAGGACCATATCGAAGTTTCTCTTATACAACACATCATCTTCATTCAGAAAAAATTTGCCTGCCAACCTCCTCATAGTTTTCTTGTCCTTGGTAGATGCCCCAGCTGGGTACTCCTGACTCTTGAGAAAATACTTGATGTCATGATACCAAGGCTTGCCATCTGATACGTCTTCAACTGCAAACACAAAAGCTGGTATATCTAGACACATAATTCTAATCGACGGTGTCTCATTCCAACGATTCACCTGATACATCAAAGACAATGTTACCAACGCATCTGCCATCTGATTTTCGAACCGAGGTATATGATGAAATTCAACGCTATCAAAGAATGGTAACAACCTTCTAGCATAGTTATTATAAGGCACTAGATTTGCCTGACGAGTTTCCCATTCTCCCTTAATCTGATTAACTACCAACGCAGAATCACCATAAACATCGAGGTTCTTGATTCTCAAATCAATTGCTTCTTCTAACCCCATGATGCATGCTTCATACTCTGCCTCATTGTTGGTGCATATGAACGCTAACCGGGCAGTGAAGGGTATATGAGAACCCATTGGAGTTGTTATGACTGCCCCGATTCCGTTACCATATGAGTTGACGGCCCCATCAAAGACTATCTTCCATTGAGATCCAATGTTAGGTCCTTTGTCAGGCAAAGGCTCTTCACATCCTTTCATCTTCAGAAACATGATATGCTCATCTGGAAATTCAAACTTCATCGGTTGATAATCTTCAATCGGTTGAATATCATATTCTGTCAAAACCATCTGCCAACGGGCTATTCTCAAAGAAAGTGCATGCTTCTCAAACACATACTTGATCGGATCCATCTTTGAAATCAATAGGGTTGTATGGTTTAACATATACTGCCTCAAACGCTTACCTACCTAAGCGAGTGCACAACATGTTTTTTCAGCATCGAGTACCTTAACTCACAATCAGTGAACTTCTTGCTCAGGTAGTAGATGGCATGCTCCTTGCTACCTGACTCGTCGTGTTGACCGAGCACACACCCCATTGAGTTCTCAAGAACCGTAAGATACATAATCAATGGCCTTCCTGGCACTGGCGGCATGAGGACCGGAGGTTCCTGCAAATATTCTTTTATCTTTTCAAATGCCTTTTGACAATTTTCATTCCACCTGACCTCTTGATCTTTTCTTAACAATTTGAATATTGGTTCACACGTGGCTGTGAGATGAGAGATGAATCTAGCGATGTAGTTCAACCTCCCCAAGAAACCACGAACCTCTTTTTCTGTTCTCGGCTCAGGAATTTCTTGTATGGCTTTTACTTTAGCAGGATCGACCTCGATACCCTTTTCACTAACAATAAACCCCAGCAGTTTTCCAGATCTCACCCCGAAGGTGCACTTGTTCGGATTCAACCTCAGTTTGAACTTCCTTAACCTTTCAAATAACTTCTGAAGGTTCACCAAATGTTCTTCCTCCATTTGTGACTTCGCAATCATGTCATCAACATAGACTTCAATCTCTTTGTGAATCATATCATGAAAGAGAGTCACCATTGCCCGCTGGTAGGTTTCCCCAACATTTTTCAATCCAAAGGGCATTACCTTATAGCAAAACGTTCCCCACGGTGTTATAAACGTAGTCTTCTCCATGTCCTCTGGGGCCATCTTGATTTGGTTATACCCGGAGAAGCCATCCATGAAGGAAAATACAGAGTATTGAGCAGTTTTGTCCACTAACACGTCGATGTGGGGAAGTGGGAAATCGTCTTTCGGGCTTACTCTATTCAAATCTCTGTAATCAACACACATCCTGACCTTACCATCCTTCTTAAGTACATGCACAATATTAGCAACCCACGGAGGATAATTTGTCACTGCGAGAAACCCAGCATCCAACTGTTTTTGAACCTCTTCCTTGATTTTGACAGCCACATCCGGTTTCGTCCTTCTCAGTTTCTACTTAACCGGAGTACAACCTTCTTTGAACGGCAGCCGGTGTACCACAATATCGGTGTCAAGCCCAAGCATGTCTTGGTAAGACCAGATGAAGATGTCCACATACTCACGCAACATTTCAATAAATCTTCCCTTGACAGTGTCTTCCAAAGCAGCCCCAATCCTTACTTCTTTCTTTGCGTCCTCAGTTCCAAGATTAACGGTCTCGATTTCCTCCTGATAAGGTAGAATGACCCTTTCCTCCTATTTCAGCAATCTGGCCAATTCTTCAGGTAAGTCACAATCTTCGTCAGTCTCTTCTTCAACCCGATAGATAGGATTGTCAAAGTCATACCGAGCCATAGCTGAATCATTATTGGTGGCATCTGAACAAAGAAACATGCATGATTGATGATATATGTTTATTATGAATGCAACAAACAAGGAAACACATTGCCATTTTGATATGAGTTAATGCAAAAGTCAAAACAGAAAAACAGGGATCAAAACATTTGAATGAGAAAACGTCCTTTATTAATGATAAAGTAAGCAAACAAAAACATCAAAGCCCTACAGACAAATATCACTACGTCTTGGGTAGAACATAGGATTTAACACAAACAGAAAACAAAGGCAATTACTCTTGACGGGTCACTTGGATGACTTGCTCAGAAGATCAATTGCATAGACTTTGACCGGGAGTGCAGGGGCGGATCCATTCATCCATGTCACAATCGCTATCTGTAACAACCTAATTCCCATCGTGAATAAATAATACATAAATAAATCAGGGTGAATAAAAATTTATTTTTCAGACAGAAACAAGGATGCCACATTTAAAAAAAGAAAACACAATTCCTGCTCATAAATTTTTGATACATAACACAAAATGGAATAACCTCAAAGGGAAACTTTTTCCATATAAAAGGAAAGATCAATTATGGAATAAAGCGGAAAGATCCATAACCTATTTGTTTTACAAAATAAATGGTTTTATAACGTCGAAATATACATACAAAAGTAATACAACATAGATCCATTAAATATATACATATAACACAAGTGTTCCCCGACTCCCGTGTTACGTATCAGAGCAGACAGACCGACAAAAGGATGGAGAACTAATCTTCACAAAAGCCTCCAAGACTACTAATCTGCAATTGCCTCATAGAGCAACAAACCACAGCAGAAGGGTGAGAAATAACAACTAAATCAAGATTGCCGAATAATATGCCAACACATAAAAATTCACATGCATAGTTATTCTCACCACAAGCATCACATACCAATACATATATCGTATATCAATTATACCAACATAATCACATAATCACGTATAAGGCATACCAAAGTCATAACATATGGAAACACACCACCACATCGCATAGCATAGCATATGTCTATACATAAAACATATCATCCTTAACCAATGTATTTATCACATATGCACATCAATTCACCAATCCAATCACAAACTCAACACATAATCAATCAATTCATGATTTTCCACACATAATCAATCCATTCATGATTTTCCACACATAATCAATCCATTCATGATTTATGCAAATGCAAAGAGACCGACATAACGACTCTATGCAAATGTGGTACCATCCATCCATCATTCTCATCATCAGTTCACTCAAGAACTATTGGTACCATCACTTGTTACTTAGTGTAACTCCCCGTCGGGCAAACGATGTTCCCCGTCACTCACACCTCTTTGTATAAGGCACACGAAGTTTATGGATCGCTCACACCTCTTTGTATAAGGCACACGACCCGATCGCTCACACCTCTTTGTATAAGGCACACGATCATCTATATTCATCGCTCACACCTCTTTGTATAAGGAACACGATGTTATAGCGGATTCCCTCTGGAATCGTTTCGTCGGTCACACCCACTAGGGCACACGACATCACAAGATGCATATCATGATGCTTGGCATACAAAGACTCATGAAAATCAAATGCATCTTCAAACATACACCTATAATCATGCATATACACTCAAACACAACACAATGCATTTTCTTGCCCTTAGGCCACAAACCATCATCACAACATTTCATCACATGCATTCACATCGTATAACATCACACAAGTCCTACGATATATATATGAAGCATATTGCATGATAACACAACAATCACATACAGTTAAGACGGTAAAAGTCAGAAAAACGAAACATTTCCAAATTCCCGACATAATTAAATCGGCCACAAATCTCAAAACCATTTTTATAAGAAATAACATTTCAATAGCTTTCTAACGGTGCCAAGAACGCCTCGATCCGAGTTACGGATCAAAAGATACGGCATCAGACGCAAAATCGAAAACCATTCTACACCCTCTCTAGTCATACGCGTATTGCCTTGGGCCATACGCGTACGGCCCAGGTTGCTCGCCCATTCCATATGTGTAATGTCCAAAGTGATACGCGTATGGGCAGAGACTGATTTCTCCCCAAAATTCCACTAAAACTCCATACGCGTAATGCCTCACTTGATACGCGTAATGCCTTGCCAAGTACGCGTACCATTACGCAAATCAGCAGAGGGCCGTATAAAATGTGTTCCATACACGTATTGCCCTCAATTCCCCCTAGCCATACGCGTATTGCCCAACCCAATACGCGTAATGCCTTGCCTGATACACGTATGGGCAGCGAAACCCAGAATTTTTCCTGCATAATTCCTGCTACGAATTCTACCCCAAATCCTCTCCAAATCTCATCTAAACACTTCCAAATCACAATATATCAGCCCAAACATATCCCAACATAATTAACAAGTATTCTACGCAGTTTATATCGAGTTTCAACTGCGAAAACATCGATTTCTATCAATTATTCATCTATTTATCAATGAGAAAAAGTTGTGAAACAACCAAAACAATTACAACAAACAAAACATATACATACACAAGCAAGATATAATTGAAACTTCTCACCCTTACCCGATTAATCGCGCTAGAAACGGTGGTTTCCTCGATTTTCCTCTTTCTCCCCTTCTCTATTTCTTTCTTCTCCTTTTCTTTCTCTTCTTTTCCTTTCCCTTTCTTTCTCTCTTTTTTTCTCTCCACTTTCTATTTTATGAAAAATAACTAAGCAAAAAGACCAAAATACCCATACTCTCAAATATCTCGCAAACGCTCTCAAAACGCGATAAAACATAATAACGATGAAAAATAATATATTGTCAAATAAAAGTCAAGAATAAAATAATATAAAAATGAAATAATTAAATCGACTCGATTAAATAAATCGAATAAAAACCGGGGCGTTACAATTCTCCCACACTTAGAAATTTTCGTCCTCGAAAATATAACCGATACGAACAACTCCGGATACGACTCTCGCATCCGACTAACCAACCAACATGCTAACCAAAGGCACACCACGAATAACACAAATGACAAACCACCTTGCTAATAGCAACTACAACAACGACACGACAACGACGACAACTACAACGACAAGATGCAAAGCCCATACAATGCACTTGACGACTAACTCACGACTTAAAGAATACCCAAGTTACGACCACACATAAGGATTAGCTACTCGCACTCAGACCATCACGATGGAAATGAGGCAACAACAAAGACAAGAACATAAAGTTCCACGACACAACATCGTTCAACAACCCCTACATAACCACCATACCAATCTCCTTGTCCCACAACAATATTACAATAATGCTACGATTCACCAATCGAACATATAACCAAAACATCCATCTACATAGTAGCCCATGAATAATATTTAAACATCCTGAAACGTCCAATGGTCTCCTCATTCCTACATGTTCCCAATATTCAACCTATGAACTCTTACAAGTCACACACTCATATACGAAATGTGCCACATCACGCTTCCGCTGCGCACTCTGATTACTCGTAACCATCAAAACTACCAATCTCACGTCCAAAGTATAACTCTTTCTCATATTCACCAAAAATCATTGTTCACTTTAATATTCCCAACCTCACACTCTCCTGTGTTATCTCACACACCAGACACAAGTCTCTGAACTGCTCAAATAATTTTAATTCTCTGACCATCAAAACAGACATGCATAAAAACTTTCGACTTAACTCTTCCGGCAACACATTCGCTTTTCCCGAAGGATAATCCAAGCCAAATTCATAACTCATCACGAATTCCAACCCTCCTCGTTGTCTCATACTCTATTCCTTCAGACCAAACAAGTACTCTAAACTCTTGTGATTACTAAACACTTCGAACCTAGAACCATAAAGATAATACCTCCAAATATTCCAACACAGTACAATCGCAACCAATTCCAAATCCGGAATAGTATAGATCCTTTTACGAATCCTCAATTGTCGTAAAGCATAAGCCACGACTTTACCCTCTTGCATTAACACACAGACTAAATTCATCAAAGACACATCACAATACCTCACAAACGTATTAGGATCACACAGAATCAAAACTGGATCCGTAGACAAATTCTACTTCAGCTCACCAAAAATTACTCACAACGAACATCCAAAACAAACGACTCACCCTTTGCAAGTCAACTGAGATACTAGAAGTATGAACTTAGCAAAGTCTTCAATAGCCTGCAGTAACAACCAACTAAGCCCAAAAGTTTCTAATCTCCTTAACCAACTTCGAAGCCTCTCATTGTAGAACTACATCTACTTCCGATAGATCCATTAACCATACTCTCATCCGAAATAACATATCCAAGAAAACTAACCTTTTTCAACCCAAATTCTCACTTGAATAACTTAGCATAAAACTTTGTCTCTTTTCAACACTTGTAATTCAATTCTCAAACACTCTGCCTGTTCTTCCCCTGAGTTTATAACAGATCCGAATATCCTCAATCAAAGCCATTACGAACTTATCCAAATAAATATGGAAGATACGATTCATCTACTCCACAACATTACAGACGCATTACTAACACCAAATAACATCACTGTACGTTGTAATGCCCAACCAAATTCCAAAAGATATAAATTCTTAAAGCTTTTGCAAAATTTTTCACTGGGTAAATTACAGCCTATCCCGATGATAACAAACATAACTAGTCACATTAAATTGATCAAAGCCTCAACTCACACAAATCACCACTCTTATCGAACATTCCAACCAATTGTAATTTCACTCAAACTCAACCAAACCAATTCCAGTTATCTATTCATGAAAGTGGACACTTATTCTCAATCGTTACCTTATTCAACTGTCGGTAATCCATACATAATTTCTTCTCTTAATAGTCCAAATTCCATAAATCCCAACATGTAGCAACAACCAACCAAAAAGAACTCTCAAATATTACATCCACGCCTAGGGTTTTCTCAAGATTTCCATTAATGCTCTAAAACTCCGAAGACTCCAAACCTCACCAGAACTCTAAGTTTTACTTTCCATAGTCTCAATACCATTATACACATCACGCTTGTTATTCCGTTCAATCATCCATCCTTTTTGTTACTAACAATATTGGAGCTCCCTAAGACAACACCCTAATATTCCATCCAAAAACACATCTGCAAATCATACACAACTGACGGCCCATCACTGTGGCTTCCCACCAATTTCCATAACACTATCATCACAGACAAAACAAACATCTTAGTCCCATCTACTAAGAGTTTTCTACTTACTTAGCAGATATAAACCTCAACTATTCACCTTCATCCAATTAAGTTCAATATCTACTCTCTGAGAAGCAGCCCTTAATAATACCCAATCATTCTCTCTCAATGACTTCCCAACTAGACCAACATGCAAAAACCTCGAATCCTCCTCATCTTCCGATATAAGAATCTTCATTGACTCAACAAAACAATCTGTAACCATTTTCTTAAATTCCAAACAACTCATTGCACACACTATCAAAGCCGGGAAGACACGTCTATTCCATCCAACATAATTCCGTCGACTATCAACAAGAGATTAAGGGTGATCAGTTCCTCAATTTGTCAATAGACAGCCGACAATCATGATGGGGCATAAACCGTCTTTACCAAGCTATAATAGCATTTCTTACATCCTGTGCACAAAACTACCTAAGGCGCAAATCCTTAGTTGACACAAACCTTACCTTCGCATTCCCTCCAGAACCGGGAACCACACTATCCAAACAACACTTACAATCTTGCAACCAACAGCACACAACTGAAGCAACATGGAGAAGCACAAGCTTCTCCCCCACTTATCTCATTCTCAAACCTGAAGACAAAAGATTAGAAAACCAGAAAGCACTGACAGTGTTCCCCACACATATCACGTACTAAGGAACAAACAACATCGACAGTATACAACTGTCATGCCACACAGACTCAACAACTTGGCCGGACAGACCGACCTGCTCTGATACCACTATTGTAACAACCCAATTCCCATCGCGAATAAATAATACATAAGTAAATCAGAGTGAATAAAAATTTATTTTTTCGACAGAAACAAGGATGCCACATTTAAAGAAACAAAACACAATCCCTGCTCATAAATTTTTGATACATAACACAAAATGGAATAACCTCAAAGGGAAACTTTTCCATATAAAAGGAAAGATCGATTATGGAATAAAGCGGAAAAATCCATAACCGATTTATTTTACAAAATAAATTATTTTATAACGTCGAAATATACATACAAAAGTAATACAACATAGATCCAACAAATATATACATATAACATAAGCGTTCCCCGACTCCCGTGTTACGTATCAGAGCAGACAGACCGACAAAAGGATGGAGAACTAATCTTCACAAAAGCCTCCAAGACTACTAATTCGCAATTGCCTCATAGAGAAATAAACCACAGCAGAAGGGTGAGAAATAACAACTAAATCAAGATTGCCTAATAATATGGCAACACATAAAAATTCACATGCATAGTTATTCTCACCACAAGCACCACATACCAATACATATAGCGTATATCAATTATACCAACATAATCACATAATCACGCATAAGGCATACAAAAGTCATAACATATGGAAACACACCGCCACATCACATAGCATATGTCTATACATAAAACATATCATCCTTAACCATTGTATTTATCACATATGCACATCAATTCACCAATCCAATCACAAACTCAACACATAATCAATCAATTTATGATTTTCCACACATAATCAATCCATTCATGATTTTCCACACATAATCAATCCATTCATGATTTATGCAAATGCAAAGAGACCGACACAACGACTCTATGCAAATGCGGTACCATCCATCCATCATTCTCATCATCAGTTCACTCAGGAACTATTGGAACCATCGCTTGTTACTTAGTATAACTCCCCGTCAGGCAAACGATGTTCCCCATCACTCAGACCTCTTTGTATAACACACACGACGTTTATGGATCGCTCACACCTCTTTGTATAAGGCACACGACCCGATCGCTCACACCTCTTTGTATAAGGCACACGATCGTCTATAATCATCGCTCACACCTCTTTGAATAAGGCACATGATGTTATATCAGATTCCCTCTAGAATCGTTTCGTCGCTCATATCATGATGCTTGGCATACAAGGACTCATGACAATCAAATGCATCTTCACACATACACCCATAATCATGCATATACACTCAAACACAACACAATCCATTTTCTTGCCCTTAGGCCACAAACCATCATCACAACATTTCATCACATGCATTCACATCGTATAACATCACACAAGTCCTACGATATATATATATGAAGCATATTACATGATAACACAACAATCACATACAGTTAAGACGGTAAAAGTCGGAAAAACGACACATTTCCAAATTCCCGACATAATTAAATCGGCCACAAATCTCAAAACCATTTTTATAAGAAATAGCATTTCAATAGCTTTCTAACGGTACCAAGAATGCCTCGATCCGAGTTACGGATCAAAAGTTACGGCATCAGACGCAAAATCGGGAACCATTCTACACCGTCTCTGGTCATACGCGTATTGCCTTGGGTCGTACGCCCATTCCATACGAGTAATGCGAAAAGTGATACGCGTATGGGCAGAGACTGATTTCTCCCCAAAATTCCACTAAAACTCCATACGCGTAATGCCTCACTTGATACGCGTAATGCCTTGCCAAGTATGCGTACCATTACGCAAATCAGCAGAGGGCCGTGCAAAATGTGTTCCATACGCGTATTGCCCTCAATTCCCCCTAGCCATACGCGTATTGCCCAACCCAATACGCGTAATGCCTTGCCTGATACGCGTATGGGAAGCGAAACCCAGAATTTTTCCTGCATAATTCCTGCTACGAATTCTACCCCAAATCCTCTCCAAATCTCATCTAAACACTTTCAAATCACAATATATCAGCCCAAACATATCCCAACATAATCAACAAGTATTCTACGCAGTTTATATCGAGTTTCAACCGCGAAAACATCGATTTCTATCAATTATTCATCAATTTATCAATGAGAAAAAGTTGTGAAACAACCAAAACAATTACAACAAACAACACATATACATACACAAGCAAGATATAATTGAAACTTGTCACCCTTACCCGATTAATCGCGCTTGAAACGGAGGTTTCCTCGATTTTCCTCTTTCTCGCCTTCTCTATTTCTTTCTTCTCCTTTTCTTTCTCTTCTTTTCCTTTCCCTTTCTTTCTCTCTTTTTTTCTCTCCACTTTCTATTTTATGAAAAATAACCAAGCAAAAAGACCAAAATACCCCTACTCTCAAATATCTCGTAAACGCTCTCAAAACGCGATTAAACATAATAACAATGAAAAATAATATATTGTCAAATAAAAGTCAAGAATAAAATAATATAAAAATGAAATAATTAAATCGACTTGATTAAATAAATCGGACAAAAACCGGGGCGTTACACTATCCCCCTCATCTTCAATGGCATTCACGCGATTAAAGAAGACCCCAGCACTTGTGAACTGGACTGGACCATAAAACTTAGGAGGCTCTTGAGCTCGTCGGGGTGGCTTATACCCCAGTCCATAAGTATTCTGCTTCACCTGAATGTCAATGACCTGACCCCACTTCTGGGAACTACCAGCTTCAACTACAGTGCGCACATCTTTGAAAAAAGACATCGAAACTTCTGGCTGATTTACCACTTCGGGTCGATTAGCCACCTCTGGCTGACTGACTACCTTTGGAGGCTCTTCAGGAATTTTTACAGCTTCAAAGGCTTGGCACAGAGTCTCATGTATCTCACCATTCACCTCCACATGCTTGAAGGTTGATAGGTGACTCACCATGATGTCTTCCTCACCACAGACTGTCACTACGTGGCCATCCACCATGTATTTCAACTTTTGATGCAGCGTGGACGTCACTGCCCCAGCCCCATAGATCCACGGACGACCCAATAAACAACTATAGGTAGGCTGAATGTCCATAATATAGATAATGGCTTCAAAAATTTCAGGACCCACTTTGATCGGCAATACAATTTCTCCAAAAATAGACCTCTTAGAACCATCGAAAGCACGCACCACCAAGTCACTTGGCGTGCAAATCAGCCCGCAGATATCTAACTTCATCAGAGCCTTCTTCGGCAACACATTTAAAGATGACCCAGTATCAACTAGCACACGTGACATTAAGGAGCCTCGGCATTCCACTGAAATATGTAGAGTGTTGTTGTGATTCCTCCCAGTTGGAGTCAGATCTAGGTCTGTGAACCCTAAACCGGTACCAACATTCACGTGAGCAATAACCCATTCTAACTGATTAACAGATATTTCTTGAGGCACATACGATGTGTTCAAAACCTTCAACAATGCATTCCGGTGCGCCTCAGAGCACAACAGCAGAGATAAGATGGATATTTTGGATGGCGTCTGATGAAACTGATCAACAATCTTGTAATTGCTCTTCCTGATTAGTCTCATAAACTTTTCCACATTTTCTGAGAAGGAAGTGTCAACTTGTTTTGTCGCGGAGTCACTCACGACATGCTTCTGTACAGCATCACCCATCACTTTTGTCCCTTTATCCTGTTTAGAAACTCCAACCTGATTATATGATGGAACAAAGACTCTACCACTCCTGGTGATATCCCATGCGTCAATAGAATTATCAACCTCTGAACTCATAGCTGAGGTTCCTACCAACTCTTGTTTCTTTCCATCAACAAATACTTCAGCCCCATAGTTCCATGGGACGACTTTGGTACTCTCATACGGGACTGGCCCAGGAACTGTAATGATGATCGACGCTGGTCTTACTGGTGCTGATATAATTACTATCTTGAAAGGGATTGTTATAGTAGAAACATCATTCTCTTTGTCAGTCATTTCTCTTTGCTGATCACATCTGTCGAACTGTAGCCGTCCTTCATTAATCATTCCCTGAATTCCTGATCTCAACAAATCACAACCGTTTAATTGAAACCCACATTCGGAACAACCCTTATCACAACCAGGGAATACCCTTCCCTTCAGCAGCCTTTCTTTTACCATAAACAACGGAGTCTTTAAATCGTTCACATCTAAAACCAAATTCAAAGATTCATCATCTTCAATAATGGCATTAACCCTTGGCCCACCGTGATTCAGCATTGGGTTCTGAATTACATTTGGCACGTCATTAGAGAAGTTGATGGCTTTGGAGTCTACCAAATCTTGCACTTTATGACGGAATGCCCTACACCCTTCAACTGTATACCCCAGAGCACCGAAGTGAAAATCACAATGTGCGTTAACATCATAGCCCGTCGGTAGCCTCCCAATGGGCGGAGCCAGTGTGCGGAGCTCAACTAAACGTAGTTGTAACAAGTGTTGCAACAATTGAGCATATGACATGGGCGGCTGATCGAAATGCCTTTCAGCATTCCTTTGTCGGTTTTGATACTAGCCAGGTTGCCTGTTTTGGTACTGATTAGGATTTTTCCTCTGCTGCTGAGGTGCAGCCGAAATAGTTACAGAGGCAACTTACTGATTGTAATTCTGTCGTGCTCTTCGCCTACCATTGTGCGATGAAATAGAATTTGTGTCTCCTTCTTTCCTTTTGTAGTTTGCATACGTTTTCTTCCCTCCTCCAGATGAGGACCTTTCACTACCTGAGATCTTTCCAGCTTTTATCCGCTTTCTACCATTTCTCCAACTACGATCAAGTCGGCAAACTTTTCGGGCATACAAGGCACCAACTTTTCATAATAAAGACCCTGCAGGGTAGCCATGAACATATTTATCATTTCCCGCTCTAACATGGGAGGTTGTACCCTCGCTGCCAATTCTCGCCACCTCTGGGTGTACTCCTTAAAGCTTTCGCTATTCTTCTGAAACAAATTTTGCAACTGTGTCCTGTTAGGAGCCATATTAGTATTGTACTTATAGTGCTTAACAAAAGCCTCCACCAATTCCCTCCAGTTACGAACATGAGATCTCTCCAACTGCATGTACCATTCCAAAGATGCCTCAGACAAGCTATCTTGGAAGAAATGCATCAATAACTTTTCATCATTAGAATAGGCAGCCATTTTCCTAGCATAGGCCCGGACGTGAGTCTTTGGGCAAGTAACACCATTATACTTCTCGAAAGTATGCACCTGAAACTTGTGCGGAATTTTGACGCCTGGGACCAGTCCTAAGTCCTCCATATCCAAACCCAGGGAATTCTGATTCACAGCCCCTTTCAACTGCTCTTCAATCATCCTGATTCTCTGATCATTATCCGGTCGGGGGTCAGCATCCCCACCTGGTATAGAAAATATGTCATCCTGTTGATCATTATAGCGACGACCACGCACCGCGCAGACACTATTACCTCCTCCTACTATAGAAGGAATCACATTCTCTCCTCCGCCCGGAGGGATAACAACACCAGCAACGGGACCATCCTGGACATCATTACCAACAATACCTCCGCCCGAAGGAACAATATTGTTATGAAGGCCACCATGAAGAACACCGTCTTCGTCAACATTTGCAACCAAAGGCTGGACCAGAGTCCTCAGCTGTTCTTGCCTCTGGGCAACACCTTGCATTAAATCCATAAACTGAGACATGCGAGTCCGCATCTCAATCAACTCAGCTTGCACCTGATCTATGGCTTTCTTCTGATTTTGTCTAGTAGAATATCGGTGAATGTGCTGGTCAGCAATCCTATCTGAAGAAAAGAGCAAGATAAGACCAGAGAAAAACCACCTGCTATGCAAAAATGATTATGAATATGCAAATGCAAATGCAAAAATCATATTTAAACATTTCCAGGATGTATCCACTTTGATTCCAGCCTTTGAAACCGGGCAAGGGATTAGACACAACACCGAAAAACAAATTCGGACACAAAAATATAGCAGAGTCAAAACAATGGAAGCAAACCCCTTTTGAGAAAAAGGTTGTTGAGACACAAATGATTGAACCAAACATTTCAATATCATGTCGCAAGAATTCATATAAACAGGTCTGATATAATCAAAGGCGATTCCATCAACAATCCTGATGGTAACCACAACAAAAGATAAACAGCGATATCACTACAAATTAATTCCAAACAAGCTGGCTTCAACTTCCTCTAGAAGGTTCACAGTGTCAGGATGTGTAGGTCGCTTTATCAGGCCTTTAATCAGCCTGTTTCTCCTGTCAATATCCTGATTCAGTCTAACAATCTGCTTTTCGACATCTTTGTCTCCTCGCTTTGATCTTTTGACTTCGGCTAGCAGCTTAAGCTCTTCAACTTCCTTCTGGGCCTTCTTCCACTTGTCATAGAAATGCTGATTTTCTGCTTTCTCCCTTTGAAGCTCTTCTTTCAATTCCCCATTTTCAATCTTGACTTCCTCCCACATCTCCGGATAGGTGGCAAGTTTGGCTTCCGTCTTGGTCAAGAGTTTCTTGGTTTCCCGGTGGGCTATGCTAGAACATTCTGCAGTCATGCTGACTTTTCTATAGTGCTGAGCTCTGTCAACAAGGTCCTTCTCTCTATCTTCTAGGTGCTTTGTCACTTCTTGAACTTTCCACTTCAACTCCAAGTTATCATGTAGAGCACCTTGCAGCCGACTACTCATGTCAGAATTTTCTACCCTCAACTCATACACCAACTCCCGTTGCTTATTAAACTTTTTGATGGGTATAGTGAGCCTCTCCTCCACAATCTCAGGATACAAGGGAGGTGCCCAGTCAAAGGGCAAATAGAAATCTTCCACTCTCTTCTTAATCCAGTCTACATTTGGAGAGAAAGCTTGATTGTTAGATTTGCCCAAAGCAACTTTTCCTTTCTTCTGCCTACTGAGCCATGCTTTGGAAGCCTTCTACGCCGTAGCCAAACCATCAGCTGCATGACAATACAAAGATTCTTCCACGTCTTTCTCAGCCGGTGGATCCTTCAGGGCATATCCGAACTGCCTGATGGCCAAAGAAGGATTATAATTTATACCTCCTAGTAGCGAGCGATTTTGGACGTGGTTCTTAAGCACTATCGCTCTGGGATACTTCAGGTCGATTCATTTTTTATCCTATTAAGCTGACTAAGGAAGGGAAATAGATGTCTCCAATTAACCCTGCTTGCATACTGAGTTTAAATAGATGACTGTTGGTTTACAGATGTGTCGCTCCCGAAAGATTCGCATCCAACGGTACAAACGCGAGAGTGGCGCGGAAAACAGAGTCGCCAGCAATGTGTATTTATCCCAAGAGAGGGAAAGGAAACACTGCGTAAACCTGAAGGAAGGAAGGAAAGAGCATGGTCTTACGACCAAGAGAACTGGGTTCGGGAGTCGGTTACGCGTGAGGAAGGTATTAGCACCCCCACGCGTCCATCGTACCCGATGGGATCCACGCTTGCTTGTCTCGATCAAAGGGTGTCGTCAACTGGAACTCCGCTGCTACTGTAAAGGAAAAGGAACGGGAAAAAGGAAAAAGAAAAGGAGAGAGAGAGAGAGAGAGCAAGAAACAAATGTAGGGAAAATAAAAGAAGTGCTCGCATGGGCCCTACCCCACTGCCTACGTATCTCATCGGGAGCATGAGAATCAGAGCGACGTAGTTCCCCTCACTAGGGGTGGATTGTGCTTTTTAGGGAATGGCTTATGTTTTAACTCAGGTGTTGCAGCTCGCTGAATCGAGACTTAGGCGTTACCGTCTTGCAAGAGAACGAGTAGGAGCACGTTCGTGCGTTGAGAGTGAGTGAGATGAGAAGAGAATTCCCGAAGGAAAGACGTTATTGTTTGTTTGAAGTTTTTTTAGCAAGAAGTGTTTTTTACAGTTATTTGTAACTTGCATTAAACCAAAGTCTTAAATACAGGAACGAATACTTTCGCGCATCGTCCCCAATAGGACGTACACTAGGTATCCTAGAAGAATGAGAGGAAGCCCCTCGTTCCCCACTTCCCACATATAAGGCTCAAGCGCAATACTCGTTAACCTTTATTAAGTGTTTTCTACTTTTCTTTTGAGATGAGAAGAGAAACGACACAAGGGAAACTCTAAAGGGAAACTAAGAGTCCTAATGTTATCATGCATGGATGTCCTATGGTTAGTGAGGTTTAGGAGAAAAGACTACCTAGAACCTAATGCTAATCCTACTCCAAGCTTAATCAAAAATTAAGTTGGACTAGGTGGCTCAAAAGGGAGAGAATCCAAGACTTAAACAAGTCTTGAGATCCATGGGAGGAAGAGAGTGAAAGAAAAGAATGAGATGAAAAACCAAAGAGGGTAGCAAGTACGTCATGCATATCACATCCAATTCGTATCATTAATCATGCTTCAAAAGATCACACAAGGAAAACCCACATAAGCAAGTAAGAACAAACAAGAAAGGATGCATGCAAACTTGCATAAGAAGCACAATTAAACATCATACAATTCCGTCACAAATAAAATTAAGACTTAAACAAGTCTCGATAAAAGAAGGCGAAAGAAAACTCAAGTATGTACAAGTGTTCAATCATCAACATGCTGACACAATAGAGGTATAAAGCACTTAAGTACTAAACATGATGCGTAAACAGAGCCTACTTCGAGGTAGGGCTTCAGATGTACTCAATATGCTTCTAACATGGATAAAACCTAGAATGAGGCATAAAAGATAAAATTGAGATTCTAGGGGTACCTAACGGAGAAGGTCCGTTGCCTCTTCAAAGCTCACAACAAGCTCAAGCCTCTAAGCTATTAGGCACTTCCATCAAGTAAACAAGTCCAGTAGTCAAGCATAAAAATAGCATCAACAACAGCGCTTCAGCACAACACAGCAGTGTATTCCAGCAATCACCAAGAACAACATTTAACAGCTTCTTTTTCCAAGACAGAACAGATGTAATATCCAGCATGACAGAATAACAGCATTTAACAGCATGCATGTACAGAATAGCGGTGTATACATCAACATCATTTCCTACATTCAATCAACTTATGCACAAGGAAAGTTTAGCAACCAATGAGAATTCATATGAAATCTCAAGCATCAACAAGATCAAGCAAGCACAAATATCTCAAGTGTCAAAGCACATATCTCGTTAAGAAGAATAACCAAAGTTAATTACTAAGAACTTAACAAGAAAATCAGTTAAAGATTCTACAAGAAAATCCACTAAGAAAATATTAACATTTGCACAAAAAACTATTCAAGAAAATAATATTAGGATTATCATGATAGTTAATCAATACTTAAACAAAGCCATTATTAACAAAAGTAATGAAAGAAAAAAAACAAATATCAAGATCTAGCTAAACAAGATCAAATTAAAATCAAAACCTAATTAACATTAAAATCAAGATCTAAAAAAATATTTACTTCTAAAGAAAAAAAAAGTGGTTAATATCAAATTAAAAATAAAATTAAAGAATCAAAGCCAAAATCAATTAACAATTAAGAACTAATAAAAAAAAAGGTGCAGATCCGGATTAGGAGTGTGTGTTTATTGAACCAAGTAAATGGGCTATAAAGCCCATGATTCAAACAGAAGGGTTCGGTGATGGTTTAATGAACAACAACAACTCAAAAGAAAACAATGAACCATACAATATCAACAGATTATCTTCCTAAAAGAACAATGAAAGTTAACACAAAGGCCACAACAACACTCAAAAGGATAACATCAGATTTTCAAACGCGGTTCCCAACAAATCATAGATCAAACATCACGGTTGACGCGACAAAGCCGACTTCAATATTTTCTGCGAGCAAAGCTCTGTTCTCGCTCTCTCCTTCGCGAACGACACTTCTAATTTCTCTCTTGTCTTCTCGCCACGAATCAAGTTCGTCTGTGTTCTTGATTTTGTCTCCGATTTGGTGTGTTCCCCCTGAACTACTCCTCACCGGCGCTACACAAACCGCCTCTGTCGTGCCACAATGATACCCCGACGATAGTGAAGAAACCTCAACCGTATCCGGCTTCGATCTAGGTTGCGCCCAACAAGAGGGAGTGAAACGAAACCCACATGCTAGATCGAAGCTCGCTTAGGTATGTTAACGGCTTCCGATCTCTTATTTTGTCCTTGCTATTCTTCTTCTTCTTCTGGTTCTGTTATGATAATGGGTTTGAGATTGGTGACGGGGGTGAGGTTCAAGTAGAAAAAGTTGTTGAAGGGGTTGATTGTTGGGAGGTTTAGAAGATTGATTAAGAGTGATTCGGTTTCGATTCTACAGAAGGATTTGGGAGGGTTTGAAGGAGAAGAAAAGGTTCGAAGGTCTTGTGATTATGAGTTGGGTTTGCTTTTGAGTAAGAAGAGCTGTTAAAGGGGTTCGTGTGATTGTGATTTGGGATGCAGAAAGAAGTGTGTTTAGGTTAAAGGTTATGGAAAAATGACGAAGGAACTTTGTTGTTGTTTGTAGGTTTCTGTGTGTGGTGAATTTATGGAGTTGTGAAGGCTCTGTGTTGATGTTGATGAAAACAAGGTTTCGAGTGGTGAGGGCGAAAGGTTTTGAGATGTGTGGAGGCTGCGATTTTAACAGTGAGAGTGTAGGACAAGGTTTGGTTTGAAGGAGAGGTTGAGATGTGAAGAGGGAGGTGAGGTTTTGTGAAGCGTGGTTCACTTTGTGGTGAGAAGGTTTAAGAATGTTTAGGGTTGAGGGTGAATTTCTGCAGGGTGGTTTTGGTTCTCCAGAACTTTTTCAGAGTGAGGAAGGGTTTCATTTTATAGAGAGGATTGAGGGTGAAATGGGGATTGAGAATTTGAAGAATGTTGGTGATGGCCGCGTGAGAATTGTACGTTGCAGTGAGGTTGTGTGAATCACGGTATGCAGGACGTGGCTTTACGTACGGGTTGTGGTGGGGTGTACGTGATTTTGCCTATTGTGCTGTAACGGTTTGTGCTTTTTGCAGGCCCTTACCATTTGTGCGTGAATCGTCTATATACAAGAGTTGGAGGTAGTGGCTACTTTATGCCCAAAGTGTGGTTTGCAGTGGAACTCAATTTTGTTACCACTCGGCTTGTACAGGGTCATGGAACTGGGTTGATAAAAATAAAAAAAAAGGATATGCATTTATTTGGATTAGCATATGGACTTGTATGAATTGTAACGGAGAAAGATTATTTACAAAATAATTCCAAATGATTTTTTTTTTAGATTTTTTAAATGAATATTAAAAATGGACTTAGAAAAAAAATGGGCTACGAAAAAAGGTTTAGAAATTGGTTAGAAAAAAAAGTGGTTAATGGATAATGTATGGATATTGATAATTGGATGGATAATGAAACGATTTAGAATGGAAATAAATGGTTAGATAAATGGATAAATATGGATAGCAAATGGATATGGACATTCATTGGTGAATGGATATTGGAAATTGAATAAAAAATGGTTTATGGACATATGAATCGGTATGCGTTATGGATTTGTACATGGACAAAGAGAAATGGTTCTAAAAAAGGATAACCACATTACACCAACTCTCGAATTTCCACAACACCTGATTAAAGGCACACATCTACCACTGAAACAAAACGCCTAAATCACACATCCTCTGAATCTTTGATCAAGTGAATCCTCACATGAATCTGTCTAAATAAATCTCTGGGAAAATAAATCCATAGATCCTGACCTTTAAATCAACCCCACATGAACCAATGCTTGATAAATTGACCTCCAACGCATAACAAACTGACCCTTGATGCGCACTTCCTGAGAAATAAACCAATAACATGGATAACTTGCACTTGAAGCAAAACTCCTGATGATTTGACCAAAATGAAGTCAAACTTCCACCTGATCATAACTGAATGAGCACTTAACCTGGAACCAATTCTCTTGAGATATTAAGAAGGATCCAAACCCTCTGAATAGGAAAATATTGATAATAAGAAAACCCTTCGATCCCATGTCTTAGAAGAGCAATGCAAATGATTATGAATTATGACCTAAAGATGCAAAATGAGAAAGAAACATAAGCCAGAAAAAGGTAGGGCAAATTTTGGGGTGCTACAGCTGCCCCTATTCAATCGACTTGGACCTGAAAGGATGATAGCAACGGCTTTTAGACATTCAAGGTAGAAGGTGATTGAATACAAAAAGAACCCAGAAAATTTGCACTGTGTGGATAGAGAAAATGAAGTAAGGGCAAGGAAGAAAAGTTTGTGAGGAAGACCTTGGAACCATTGGACCCCATGGGAAACCTGTCGGGAACTAGTGAAGTACCTGTCGGGAACTGGTGAAATACCTGTCGGGAACTGGTGAAATACCTGTCGAGAACTGGTGAGATACCTGTCGGGAACTGGTGAGATACCTGTCGGGAACTGATGAGCCTGGACCTATTTTGCCTATCGGGAATTGTAGCGAGCGATTTTGGACGCGGTTCTTAAGCGCTGGTCACTCTCTGCGGTTGAGCTTAAAACTACAGGTCGATTCATTTTTTATCCTATTGTGAGCTGAATAAGGAAGGGAAATAGATGTCTCCAATTAACCCTGCTTGCATACTGAGTTTAAACAGCGGTCTGTTAGGTTACGGATGCTATCAATGTGGGGGGGGCCTTTGTACTGGTTATTCGTATTTCGCCAATACAGGTTTCTTTCTTTCTAGGGTTTAATGTTTCTGGCGGGGAATAAGGATTAGGATGTTAGGACTGATGCTTTTGAATTACTGCTTTTAATTGATGGGGATATGGGATTTGGGTTTTTTGTTGATTGTGCTCGTTAAGATCTTTTCTTTCGATCTTATGCCTACGTATTCCCGTTTACCAAAACAGGGAAATCAGAGCGTTCGTAGTTCCTCCTATTCTATGGGAGGAAATTGGTTTTTGGTGTCTTGTTCAAAGCCCAAGACGTGAAGCGAAAGGTAGTTTGTATCTTGTTCAAAGCCCAAGATATGAAGCTGAAAGGTCTATTTGTGTCTTGTTCAAAGCCCAAGACGTGAAGCGAAAGGACCTCGACTTTAGAGAGAATTTGTCATCTCTAAAGAGGGGAGAAGGAGAATTACTTTAACTGGGATACGCGGATCCGAGCAATGCCATAATTTCCGAAGAAAGGGTTTTAACCTGAAGGAGAAGACTTTAACTCAGTGTAGAGCAATGCCATCTTTCCTTAGGAATTTCTCATGCTAAAAGAGGGACAGTGGCATGGATATAGATGATCCAGAGGCTTGCCGCTTACAGCGATTAGATGAAGGGAAAGGAGTTGTTGATGTTTGTGTACTGCGAACGAGGCACAACTTTGATGCTAAAAGGTTGATTGGATCAACCAGTGGTTTTCTTATACAAAGCCTAAGAGGAGGCTAATTTCCGCTAGGAAAATAATTATACAAAGCCTAAGAGGAGGCTATTTTGTGTCTCATACAAAGCCTGAGAGAGAGGCTAGCAAAGAGTTCGACTCTTGCTTAAAGGATTTATATCTCGTACGAGGCCCGAGATGGAGGCAAAAAAAAGGGGTGATTGACTCTACGAGGGAATCTTTTGTGTCTCATACAAAGCCTGAGAGAGAGGCTAAAAGGTTGTTTTGACTCCACTGGGGAGAATTTTGGTATCTCGTGCGAAGCCCGAGATGGAGGCTATTGTAACTATTTCAGTTGAGTGACAGATCCAATATACTGATTTAAAAGAGAAAATCAGTTCTTATATGAGTAACACTGTACTCAGGGATTTGATTTGAGGATCAGGGATATTTCCTTTTCTTTGAGGAAACGGGAAATCCAAAGGGTATTGAGACTATCCGAGTCTGCGGGTTTCCTTCCTATTTAACGAAGGGTGCTTGAGAATGTCTTTGAGACACAAGGAAGTTAGACTATCCAAGTCTAGAGTTTTATCTTTTGTACTATGCTTCGAGAAACAGTAGTAGACTCTATGAAAGGACTGTTCTATGAGGATGACTAGGTTCTGTTCTTATACCTCTAGGAGGTCGTTGGGACAATTTGTACGAAGCCCAAGAGGAGGCTGGAATCTTTTAAGAAGCCGACGGGTCCTTGTACGAAGCCCAAGAGGAGGCTATCATTCCCGGAGGAAGAGATCATTATACGAAGCCTAAGAGGAGGCTAATGAATACTTCTAAGAAGCCGTAGTGTCCTTGAATAATGCCCAAGAGGAGGCGGGGTTGCTTTTAGGAAGCCTGTGGGTCCTTGTATGATGCCCAAGAGGAGGCCGATGCTTTTAAGAAGCCCGTGGGTCCCAAACCAAAGAAAAGTTCAGGAAAACTCTTTTAGAGTTAAAACCACTGGTAAACGTGCGAGGTTTACTATCCAGTGACTTTAACTTTTAGAGAGAGTCCGAACCGTTCGGCAGTTTGAAGAAATTCAAGAGAAGTTTCACCGAGAATAATTCATCTCTGTGGGATAGAATTTCTTGACGATTCCTAAGGAGGACAGCCGAAGAGAAGACTGTATCTGGTGCTCCTATTGGGGATCTAGGCGTCTATTTCTACGAATAAATGAAACGGCGTCACTTAGTTCTAGACGTAGTAGCCGGGGAAACTCGAAATATCTATACTATTATTACACAATAGATATGAGTTTATGAAAGGAGACTTACAGTGAGCAGCCCCACAATACAGTTTATAATATGAAAGCAGTAAATGAAAGCGATAACCACTTACTCGGTTGTAGAGCTTCCATGCTGTTTGGTTAGTTGTTCAACAAAGAAAGATTAAGGACAACAGTATATTCAAAATCAAAGGAGAAAGTGCTTTGAAAAAGAAAGATCTGGGGCTTACAGCTCAAGGAGAGGCCCAGGGTTTTATCAGTGAGCGCACTGTTTGAATTTGTACAGAGGGACTTACACAAGTGACTGTGGCCCAAAATGGTTTTCTGTACAAAGGGATGGGTCTTACACTCTCTCAAGAGGCCCAAAGTGTTTTTAAAGAAAAAGAGTGGGGCTTATAACACGAGGGTAGGCCCAGATGGTTTTTATTTTTAAACGGGCGACGATCGCGCCGTTTGCTTGTACAGAGGGACTTATACAATGAGTGAGGCCCAAAAAGTTTTTGTACAAGGGGGGATGGGTCTTACAGTCTAATAGAGGCCCAAAGAGTTTTGAAGAAAAAGAAATGGGTCTTACTACTCGAGGGTAGGCACAGATGATTTTTGAAAAGGCGACGATCGCGCCGTTTGTTTTTTGACGGTATCGGGACTTATACAGTAAGTGAGGCCCAAAGATGATTTGGTCAAAAAAAGGGGTTGGGTCTTACACTCTAATAGAGGCCCAAAGTGTTTTGAAAATGATTTTTTGAGGGTTGAATTAATCCAAAACCCTAATTTGTTTTCAAAAATGTATTTAATTGAATAAAAATTCAATTAAAATGATCAAAAATTGTTTAACACATGGGAAACAAATTGTGATCTTGGATTAATGCTGCAAAAATTAAGTATTGACATACAAAATAATTAGAAAGCATTAAAAGTTGCAAAATCAATGTAGAAATAATATTTCAAATGTTAAAAACAATTAAAATATTAATTCTTTGCAAAAATATCAATTATATGAAATAAATAATATTTTTGGGATTTTTTGATAAAATAAAATATTTTAACATTTTTGTGAATTATTAAAAAAAGAATCAACTCAAAATCATTAAAACTCAGAGAGAAATTAATTTTTGAATCAATTAAACAAAATCACAAAATTCAAATATTCAAATATATGAAAATGGCGCCAAGAACAACACCAAGAACACGCGCGTTTTTTCAGTTTGCCCAGATTTGCATTTTCCATTCAATCTCACTGAATACGTAATTATAACATGCAATCCACATATCATTATGCTCGCCTCAACCTCACGATCATGTCTATGTACTTTAATTTCATTTAAATTAAACATACAATAAGAAATCACGAAGAGACCTCAAGAACCCTAATTTCTGCATGAAGGCTAGGATTTTTGATACACGATTCAAACAATGTAATTAATTGAGGGAAAACATTCCATGCATGATTATGAACATATGGCCAAATTATTGTGCGAGGAAATATGCATAGATTGAGAGATGCCCAAGTTTAGGCTTACCTTCAAGTCGTGACAGCAAGAGCAGATGTGATTTTGAGTTGGAGGTGTTACAGACAAGTTGTGATGATCTGGACAGCTTCCCTACACCATATGGAGTGTGTTTGAACACTTGGATTGAACTGAAATGGACTGGATCAGTTTATGGCATCTCAGCTGCAACTTCACTTCAAACTTGTGTAGATGGCAAGTGATTTTGTGAAATTGATGTTTCAGATGTTATTGGAGTGTTTGATTAGCTCATATGTGATGTATGTGAGGTGTGTGAGTGATTGGTTTGTGCAGAATTGCTCTCAAACTCAAAACCCGATAGCTACCTTGCTAAGAAAGGCATTTTTGCCAAGAGAAAGAGATTTTGATGAAAGCATCTGTTAGATGGCTTTGGTGTACTTAAACTGACCACAATTGAGCTCTATTTATAGTAGAGCAAGTTTGTTTTGCAAGGAATAGTACATGGCAGCTGGTAAGTAGGTTTCCTCAATGTTGGCCAATGGAAATGAAAGTCTCCTCTAGCCATTGACTAGAGGTTAGGGCACAGAGCTTTGGTCCCCTTGGTCTTGGATAAGTCTTGACTGATTTCAGATGAGAATGGCTCAGTCCATGCCACCTTGATGGTTCCATTGAATGCCTCATTCCAAATTTGAAGTCTTGTCCCTATTTTGGCCATTCTAGGTTCAACATGCTATTCTTTGTTCCTTGGACCTTGGAGGCTTGGCTCAGTGGTTGTCCCCTTTGGATTCAATCCTCTGAGGTGTCCAAGTGGATTGGAGCAATTTCAATTGGCTGATTTTGGCAAATCGAGCCAAAAAGCAAATTCTGCCTTGCCTTGACAGATTTCAGCAAGGCAACTTGCCAATGTTGTATCTCATGATGTAGGTTGAATTTGGCAATGTTCTTGGCCATTTTGGAAAGCTCTTACATGATACAACAACTGTTTGAACAAGTTTGGTTTTGATCTCTTTTGATTCCAAGTGAAAAATCCCCCTACATTTGGCAAAAATTGAAGCAGAATTCTGACTTAGTGAAAATTTCACTAAGTGTTGGAAAATGTGACTTTTTCACTTTTCAGCCACTTTGATCATTCCATAACTCAAAATCCTTAATGAATTGGAATGACTTGTAGTTGAAGTTTTTGTAGGTGATAATGAGGGCTACAAATCCATCTTTGGATGAGAAAAAATGGCCTTGTGGTTTAGGAGTTATGGTCCTCCAAAGTTGGTACCTTTGCCACTTTACTTTTAACTTAGAAAAATTTCTAAGTTTTATGGTTACCCCTTTTACAAGTTATCTCACTTTTCTTGATTTTTCTTGGTGAATGATGATTCAAATCATACATTAACATCATTTTAGGGTTAAAAATCTATTTTTGTGAAAAATCTCAAAAAGTCAAAGTTGACTTTTTATCAGATGAATTCCAAACTGTGCAATTCTTCAGGAAATCATTTCCTTTACCTAAATCAAACTTGATAGACATGTTCCATGGGTGTCATAGGGTATATTCAATCATGTATTAGGGTTTGGGAGCATGTCTTGGTCAAAAGTCAAAGTTATAGTTGACTTTTCCCTTAAAACCCTAATTGTGGTGCAGATGAAAATGAGACTTGTTGCTCAAGCTTCTTGGATCAATCCATTGTTCCAAATGGATCAACATGGTGTATTAGAGACCCTCAAATCATCTCTTGAGGTCTTGGCTCATGGTTTGTCCCAAAAGTCAACTTAGGGGTGAATTAGGTCAAGAAACCCTAATTCCTGATTTTTGATGAATGCATCCCCTGAGGGAAAATTGACTTGATGCATGGGTTCATGAGGTTCCATGAAGTATACTAGGTCATGTTTTGGATCATTGCCTTATGCCCAGATGAAAATTTCCATCTTGAGGCCCTGGTCGACCAAAACCCTAATTTGGTGACACTGTCGATCTTGAGACTTGATCCACCTAGAAGGGAGCAGCCTTGTGCTTAATCCTTGAAGTGGGAGTCCTTTTTGATCCATTGTGGATGTTTGAGAGATTAGACAAGTTGAAGATCATGTCATTTCTTGATGGATCCTTTGTCTAAAGCTCAGAGAGGGCTTGAAACCCTAATTTTGATTGTATTGGATGCTCACCCATCTTTGGGGAGACTGATGAAGCATGATGGTTCATCCACATTGTGATGATGGTTTTCACAATGATGGGAAATCTAAGTGGTCAAAATTTGGGGTATTACAGATGCCCCTATTTAATCTTCTTGGACCCGAAGGTATGAATGACGTTAGTATTCGAGCATTCGGGGTGCAAGAGGATTAAATATCGGAATATCCGAAATTTTGATGGTGGTTATGAATGGTAGCTTACGCATTCATCTTCTTTAGCTAAGCAATGATGCTTAGAAAAGGTAAACTTCCCCTCGATCCTGGTTTTTTACCAAGGAACTGGTCTCAGTTTTCTTTTGAAATAAACCTCCCCTCGTTCTTGGTTTCCTACCAAGGAACTGGTCTCAGTTTTTGATTTAAACTTCCCTTCGTTCTTGGTTTCTTACCAAGGAACTGGTCTCAGTTTCTGATTTAAACTTCCCCTCGATCCTGGTTTCTTACCAAGGAACTGGTCTCAGTTTCTTTTGTCAATAAACTTTATTGACAAGGGACGCTATGCGTAGCGGCTTTCCTTCAAACTTCTCGCCGAATTTTCCTGGGGAGATGCCATTTGAGTGGAAAAAGTTTTGATGTCAGACTTACTGGGGAACCCAGTCGTCTGAGTTGTAGAGTTGTACAAACTTCTCTGTTTTGGAGACGCCATTTGTCGATTCTACTGGGGAAAGCGAGTCTCTTGAGAGACTGTTTTCGTTTGGGATCTTTCATCATACTTTTCTCGGGATCTTCCCGGAGAAACGCCATATGATGGGGTCCAATTTTGAGGTGCCAATGACCTTCTCATCAGTGGTTTTTCGGAGCAAAACTGGCGTGCTGCCGAATCTCTAATCACGAGGCTTTCTCTGTGGATTTTCCTTAATCCGGGGAAAGCAAGGATATCATCTTCAATGGCGAAGAGTGACATTTGTTGAAGGTTCTCTGATCTTTCAGAGGTTCAAGTGATCAAAGTGGCCAAGTGCCGACTCTGATCTAAAGATACACTGGTGGCGAGATTGTGCAGAAGCAACACTTCCTGACGAGGAAAGAACTGACAAACCCGATTGAGAGGACTTCTACCATTAGGGGACAAGACCGACTAGAGTGATAGTGATGCAATATGAAATGCGAACGCAAATAAAATGCATGAAGTATGTATGTATATGTTGACAAAACAGACGCGACATACAGACTAATGGATGAACACAATTGGATACTCGGCCATCGCGGGGCGAAGAAGTACCATTGATTCAAAATAGCAATTCCACCTTGCTTAGGAGAGATAGTCCCGTTGGGAGCTATGTTGATCGGGCTTAGGAGATGAGAACTCGGCCGAGGCGTGTCAGACGAAACAAGGTCTCTGACACAGTTGATCCCTTCATTCAGGCATACTGGCTTAGAAGGAGTACTTTGATTCTGCACTTTGAAGTTTGCTTACTTCGGGAGAAGCGATCGATGTTCTTCTGATGTTCAACAGTCAAAAGAAATGCCATCTTTAATTTAAAAGCAGAAAAAGTTTAACAAGTAAATTCATTTTTGTTTTATTTCAAGAATCGCTGATTAAGTTTAAACAACGTCGTTCTGTAAAGGTAAAACAAGTTAAGAATTACAAACAAAAGCACAAGGGCTCAAATTTTATTGATAAGATGGAGATCAGCCAAATGCGTGATTCCAAAGAGTATATACAAAGTTAGAAAATGGTAATTTACAGGGAAAAGGGCTACGTTGAAACATAACGACCACTATCCTTCTACCAACTTTGAATTCGGGACATCCTGGGCTTCCGTCGAAGATGACCTTTGACTGGAGATTTCCTCCGATAGATGATGCTGTAACTGCTTCTGAGGGACTTGCCTCTGTTGAACATAGTTACTTGCCATTATCCCTAATTTTTGCCTGGATTGTACTATGATGTTTCCAATCCATCGGGATGATTTTTTTTTTCATGTCTCTAACTTTTGCCTGGACCGCCCTTTCGGGCTTTCAATCCACCGAGACGTTTTTTTTTTTTTTAGTTTAGGCGAAGTATTTCTTGACTACATCAACATTCGTGGGGTAGGCAAATTCCTCTCCGTCCATGGTTGCAAGTCTCAAGGCGCCGCCTGAGAAAGCTTTCGTGACCACATAGGGGCCATCATAATTTGGGGTCCATTTGCCCCGAGAGTCAGTGAGAAATGATTGTATCTTCTTGAGCACGAGGTCTCCTTTTTTGAAAATACGAGGTCGGACCTTTTTGTCGAACGCCCTTTTCATTCTCAGTTGATATAACTGACCGTGGCATAGTGTCGTGATTCTCTTTTCTTCGATCAGGTTCAGTTCGTCGTGTCGACTTTGACACCATTCAGCTTCGGTGAGCCGAGCTTCCATCAATACCCTGATTGACGGGATCTCTACTTCTATGGGAAGCACTGCCTCCATGCATTATATTAGAGAGAAAGGGGTATCCCCTGTTGAAGTACGGACAGATGTGCGATAACCATGAAGAGCAAAAGGTAACATCCCGTGCCAGTCTTTATAGGTTACAACCATCTTTTGAACGATCTTCTTGATGTTCTTGTTAGCCGCTTCTACCGCTCCGTTCATCTTGGGTCGGTAGGGAGATGAGTTATGGTGTTCGATCTTGAACTCTGCACACAACTCTTTCATCATCTTATTGTTCAAGTTAGATCCATTATCAGTAATGATCTGGCTTGGAACACCATAACGGCAGATGATATTGTTTTTGATAAATCGGACCACCACTTGTCAGGTTACATTGGCGTACGAAGCTGCTTCGACCCACTTGGTGAAATAATCAATGGCTACCAGGATGAACCGATGTCCGTTTGAAGCCTTGGGCTCAATCATGCCAATCATGTCGATTCCCCATATGGAAAAAGGCCACGGGGAAGAAAGAACTTTGAGATGTGATGGCGGTACATGAATTTTGTCGGAGTATATCTGACACTTGTGACACCTCCTCATGTACTTGTAGCAGTCGGATTCTATTGTCAACCAATAGTACCCGGCCCTGAGAATTTTTCTCGCCATTGTGTGTCCGTTGGCATGAGTGCCAAAGGATCCTTCATGAATTTCTTTCATGAGCATGTCTGCTTCTGGTCTGTCGACACATCGGAGCAAAACCATGTCAAAATTTCTCTTATAAAGAGTGTCACCGCTCAGGAAGAAGTTTCCAGCCAATCTTCTGAGGGTTTTCCTGTCTTTTCTGAGTGCTCCAGATGGGTACTCTTGTTTCTGAAGGAAGCATTTGATATCGTGATACCAAGGTCTGTCATCTATGACTGCTTCAATCGTGAAGATGTAAGTGGGCCGTTCAAGGCGCATGATGTCAATCTTAGGTAAGTCATTCCATCGACCTACACTAATCATGGAAGAGAGAGTGGCTAATGCATCAGCCATGTGATTCTCATCACGAGGGATGTGATGAAAGTCAACTCTGTTGAAGAAGGGTAGCAACCTTCTTGCATAGTCCTTGTAAGGAATCAATCCTGATTGGTATGTGTTCCAATCTCCTTTTATCTGGTTAATAACCAGGGCTAAATCGCCGTATACGTCCAAGTTTTTGATCCTTAAATCAATCGCTTCTTCGAGACCCATGATACATGCTTCGTATTCGGCCTCGTTGTTCGTACATTTGAACGTAAGTCTGGCAGTGAAAGGAATGTGGGAACCCTGAGGGGTAACAATGATTGCCCCAATTCCGTTTCCATAATGATTAACTGCTCCGTCAAAGATAAGTCCCCACTGGGAACCTGGTTCTGGCCCTTCACTGGGTAGCGGTTCATCGCAATCTTTCATCTTTAGATACATGACATCTTCGTCTGGGAAGTCAAACCCGATTGATTCTTGATCGTCAATCGGTTGATGAGCCAAATGATCGGCTAAAATACTTCCTTTAACGGCTTTCTGAGTGTGGTACTCTATGTCATATTCTGATAGTAACATCTGCCAACGGGCAATCCTTCCCGTGAGAGCAGGTTTTTCGAAAACGTACTTGATTGGATCCATTTCGGAGACCAACCAAGTAGTATGACAAATCATGTACTGGCGAAGATGTTTGGCTGCCCAAGCCAAAGCGCAACAAGTTTTCTCAATCCTTGTGTACCGAGTCTCGCAGTCGGTGAATTTCTTGCTTAGATAGTAAATGGCAGACTCTTTCCTTTTGGTTTCGTCTTGTTGGCCAAGTACACATCCCATTGATTCCTCTAGGACCGTGAGGTAAATGATTAGTGGTCTTCCTTCCACTGGAGGTGATAGAATCGGAGGATTCAACAGATATTCCTTAATACTATCGAAGGCGGTTTGGCAATCTTCTGACCAAACGCAATCCTGGTTCTTTTTGAGTAATTTGAAAATCGGCGCACATGTCGCGGTCATAAGGAATATGAATCTGGAAATGTAGTTCAAACGTCCCAGGAATCCTCTGACTTGTTTTTCAGTTTTCGGAGAAGGCATTTCTTGAATGGCCTTGACCTTGTCAGGATCAACTTCAATTCCTTTCTGGCTGACGATGAACCCTAGTAGTTTCCCTGAACGGACACCGAAGGTGCACTTGTTGGGATTCAAGCGGAGCTTGAATTTTCTTAGACGTTCGAACAATTTTGACAGATGTTCAACGTGCTCATCCTCTATTCTTGATTTTGCAATCAAATCATCGACATATACCTCGATTTCTTTGTGTATCATGTCATGAAACAGAGTAGTCATGGCCCTTTGATAGGTTGCCCCGGCATTCTTCAAATCGAACGGCATTACCTTGTAACAAAAGGTACCCCATGGGGTAATGAACGAAGTTTTCTCCATGTCTTTCGGCGCCATTTTGATCTGGTTATAGCCCGAGAATCCATCCATGAAGGAGAATACTTTGAACATTGTTGTGCTGTCAATCAACATGTCAATGTGTGGTAAAGGAAAGTTGTCCTTTGGACTTGCCTTGTTCAGATCTCTGTAATCAACACACATTCTGACCCTTCCGTCCTTTTTGGGAACGGGTACGATGTTGGCTAACCATTGAGGATATTCAGATGTAGCGAGGAAACCCGCGTCGATATGTTTCTGTACCTCCTCCTTGATTTTGATGGCCATGTCCGGGTGAGTGCGTCTCAACCTTTGCTTTACTGGCGGACATTCCGATCTCAACGATAAGTGATGTTCCACGATGCTGGTATCCAACCCTGGCATATCCTGATAGGACCAAGCGAATACATCGGGGAATTCTTTGAGAAGCTTTATCAGATCCTCTTTGGCAGTTGGACTGAGCAGTGCTCCGATCCTGATTTCTTTTCTCTCTTTTTCTGAACCCAAGTTTACCGTTTCCAACGGCTCTTTGTGAGGTTCAATGGACCTTTCCTCTTGTCTGAGTAGTCGGGAGATCTCTTCTGGAATTTCGTTGTCATTTTCTTCTTCAACCTCGAATACCGGGAACTAAAAGTTGGAAAAAGGCATCGGATCGTATGTTTCAACTGTGTACAAAACAAGCAATCTGCATGACGTGATGATTCGTGTTTAGAAGAGATAGAGAAAATGCAAGTGTGTGCAGTGTTTTGATTTTACTGCTTGTTTTTATGATTGAATGTTTTTTAGGATTACCATTTTCTGAAAAAGCAAAAAGAGAAAACAACAATTAATGCGGAAATTACAGAACGACGTTATTTTATTAATGAACAAGTCGAATCTTGAAACTACAGCCCTATAAAACAAAACTCTGTCGCTTTGGGCAAAGCGAAGAGGGAAATTTACAAAAAGCGAGCCCTATCAAAACATCCGTTTCACCTGGGCAGGGTGAAAGGTTAAAGATGGCAATTACTTTGACTGGCGAACGACCTTCGGAACCTCGACAGCAACCCATTGGCGGCGAACTCCTCGGTGAATCACAAAGTCTGGCACCTTCCTTGATTTATCTTCAGAAATGACGCTGATTTCTGGTGGAGCAGGATCATTGGAATCTGTCTCCCAAGCAGAATTGTCGTAGGAGGATTCCTCTGTTGCATTTTGCTTAGCATTGGTGCTCTCGGCTGTATCTCCCCATCTAGTTGACTGGATATCTTCGAGCCTGATACGAGAGCTTTCGGGAGCAGTGTACTTGACCATAAAGTCGTATTTTCCAATTGGTTGTCCCAAAGTGTCCCAAATTTCTTTGGAAATGGAGAAGTCATCCCTCTCGATGACGTTGATCTCAGGAAAAGCATAGTTGATGAATTCTAGTCCTGCAAACGTTGCGAATTCATCTTCATGTTGAGTAGTTTCCGATTGACCTGAGTGTTGATCCCATGACATGGCGGGGACACAGGTATTCTGTTCAATGACGCTCAGCTGAGTTTTATTACTCGACTGACTTTCTTGCCCCAAGTTTCCTGGGTAAGGCTGCCACATTGGCAGACCATCCATCGGGCCATAGTAATTGCGATCAAAGTTTTCTTTCATCAGAGTGTCTTCCTCTAATGAATTTGGCGGAGCACGGCATCCTTCCGGATCGCAATCTCCGTAGATCATTTCGACATCTGATCTTGGTATAAATCTCGGACTTTCTGTAGGAAAGCAAAAAGGCATAGGCACCTCTTCCTGAGACATATAGCCGTCCTTGTTAAGGTAGGACTTCCATTCTTCATCTGTGTCAGAGGGATCGTCCTCATTGATAGCATGAATTGTCTGAGACACTGGGTGGAGAAAACCTCCACTGTGGAAGAAGTTTTGAAGGGGATGAAGACTTTCATCGTTGGCGCCCGTCTGGGTACAGGTTGCAGAAAAACCAAGACCCTTCTTTGTTTTATTGTCAATAGGAATGACAAGCCATCCCCATCCTGTCGTATCGGTACTCTCGACCGCTTTGATAGTATCTTTGTATGAAGAAATTGAAGTTCCTTCTTTGAATTGATCGTTCT
The DNA here is from genome assembly GCA_022829125.1 of Lathyrus tuberosus. Classification (NCBI taxonomy): domain Eukaryota; kingdom Viridiplantae; phylum Streptophyta; class Magnoliopsida; order Fabales; family Fabaceae; genus Lathyrus; species Lathyrus tuberosus. The sequence goes on from JALAZF010000110.1 coordinate 13,939,637, forward strand.
TGCTCACCGATAGTGCTTGGAACTGAGTTCCAATAACCTCCTTGGGTTCCACACAAGCAGATGATGATAAGTTACTCACGAGCAAGGCTTGTTCCCCACAAACCGTGACAAGTTGATCGTTCTGGACGAACTTTAGCTTTTGGTGGAGGGTTGAAGTAACCGCTCCAGCCTGATGTATCCAAGGTCTTCCTAATAAACAACTGTATGTTGCCCGGATGTCCATGACCTGGAAAGTGTGAGGACCAATAGTTATGGGAAGATCCACTTCGCCGATAACTGTTTTTCTGGATCCGTCGAATGCTTTGATGATGACCTCGCTGACTCTCATCGGAGGGCCCTTAAATGATAATTGCGTCAAAGTGGACTTCGGCATAACATTCAGGACTGACCCTGTGTCTACCAGTACGTTGGCTAAAGCATCGCCCTGGCAGTTAACTGTAATGTTGAGCGCCATGTTATGACGGCGACCCTCTTCAGGTAATTCCTCATCACTAAATCCCAAATTGTTGCAGGAAGTGATGTTAGAGACAATGCTATCGAATTGTCTGATTGTTACATCCTGTTCCACAAAGGCTTGCTCCAAGACTTTCTGTAGAGCCTCCCTGTGGGCTTCTGAACTGAGTAACAGCGATAATACTGAGATCTTTGAAGGAGTCTGTAACAGTTGATCAACAATGTTGCATTCACTCCTTTGGATGAGCTTTAGCATCTCATCTTTGTCTTTTGAAAAGTCGGGATTACCAGATTGACTGACTGGTGGATCAGGAATTTCTGCCTGAAGTTCCTTTTCTTTGTTGGATTCTCCAACCCCTCGGTTGAAGATTCGACCGCTCCGTGTTACACGACTGATGTCTGCAATATTCACGACGGAGGGTAATGGAATTTCCTTTTCATTCTCGATTATTGTTGCACCGTATTTGTAAGGGATCGCCTTAGCTGATTCATACGGTAATGGTCCCGGTAGATAGATGACTATGGGAACCTTCTGATTTTTCTGACCATCATAAGTAACCTCGATCTGTTCCTGGTTGGGAACTTTAGATTCGTCAAGTAGAGGAACGATGGCAAAAACATCCCTGGTCCTGTGATGACCAGAGATCGTGACAATATCTTCAACTTGATTGGCAAGGTAGTTCGGCGACCAAATGATGGGTCCTGAACTGGGATATGGACGAATTTCTCCATGATCGATCTGACCCTGAAGAGCTGCTCTCACAAGGTAACACCCTTGGTTACTTTCCGAACAGACGCTACAACTGTCATAGTTGTGTGGTGGCACCTGGCCACGCCCACTTTGAATACAATGTAACCTCACTAGGTTACCTTCCATTGATCGGACATCCTGACTTTGACGACGAGTAGGATTCCTGTTATTGATACTAATCTGTTGAGTATCTTCGTCCATATAGATTGGCATCCACCAGTGATTTAACAAGTGCTGAAGTGCCTCCTAGACAAGGGTACAACCTCGATCGTTTTCACAACCTGCTTTACAGTTTTGATAATCGTGTGATATTAAGAATCCGAGTCGGACCTGCTCAGCATGTAACTATACCAGGTTGGTATTCATTACGCGGATATCGAAGATTTGAACCATGTTGATTTGATAGGAGTTCCTATTATGGTAGTCTTGGATCCATCCAAGATCCATCTGACGCTGGAGGGCCTCTTGTATGAAAGAGCATCCCTGTTTGTTTACCGAGTAAATCAGACAGGAACTGTAATCGTGCCGCGGCAGATTATGATACTGGCTTTGCCTTGAGTGCATCGCCACCAAGTTGACATTCATCACACGGATGTCATGGTTTTGAATGATGTTGGAATTCGTGTAAACCATGTTAACTTCACGAACTCGGTGCTCTTGGATCCATCCAAGATCCATTTGTTCCTATAGAGCTGATTGCACTACCGAACATTCTTGGTTATCTTTAGAGCAAATATCACACTGGTGATAGTTATGAGGTGGCACATGGCCATATCCACTCTGTCTACAATGCATCTTGACCAGATTGGTCCCCAATAAGAGTACATCGTGAATTTGATAGACATTGTTAGTCTCTTTCTCAATCAGATTGACTGCAGCTTTCTCGTGTTGAGGCAGCGGGTTCGTAAGAACATTAAGATTCGTATCTTTGAAAGATAAGAGCCCGCTCCTAACAAGCTTTTGCACGTCGGATTTGAAATTGAGGCAAGTCTCAATGTTATGCCCTGAACCTCCTTGATGATAAGGGCATGTTTGATCTGCTTTAAACCAAAAAGGCGGATTTTCCGGAATTGAAAGGGGAGACTTAGTCTGAATGTGCCCCTTAGCCAGTAGTAACGGAAACAATTCTGCATACAACATGGGTATAGGATCAAACCCTGATGGCCGTGTTGTACGGTTGTTGTTATATGGAGGGCGAGCCTGCTGAAGAGGCTGTTGTGTCCTTTGTTGGTCAGGTTTACTCTGCGCAACCTGAGGTTGATACATAGGAACAGGCGCGGGGCCGATAGCAGGAGTAACAGCTGCTACTGGATGATAACGACGCCTTTGCTTTCCGAGAGAGATATTCCCCATATCTTGCTCTTTTTTCTTACGCAGAGCACTACCGTATTTTTTAGTACCGCTCGTTGATCCAGTGTCTTTTACCAAACGTCCTTCTCGAACGGCTTCCTCAAGACGTACACCCATGCCGACCATTTCGGTGAAATCACTGGGCGCACTGGCAATCATTCAGTCATAGTAAAATGAGCTTAAGGTCTTTAAGAAGATTTTTGTCATCTCTTTTTCCTCAAGAGGTGGACAAATTTGAGCGGCAATTTCACGCCACCTTTGAGCATACTCCTTAAAGGTTTCCTTGTCCTTTTGTGACATTGATCTGAGTTGATCTCTGTCGGGTGCCATGTCCAAATTGTATTTGTATTGTTAGACGAAGGCAGTGCCAAGATCTCTGAAAGTACTGATCGAGGCACGGTTTAAACCCATGTACCATTTTAGTGCGGCACCGGTTAAACTATCCTGGAAGTAGTGAATCAGCAGGTCCTGATTCTCCGTCTGAGCTGACATCCGCCGAGCGTACATCACCAGATGGCTCTGAGGGCAAGAGTTACCCTTGTATTTTTCAAAGTCGGGCACTTGGAACTTGTGCGGGACTTTTACATTTGGGACCAAGCAGAGGTCTGCGGCGTCCTTCCCAAATAGATCCTGACCGCGAATGGCTTGCAGTTCTTTTTGCATTTCGAAGAACTGTTCCTGGAATTCCTCCATTCTGTCAAACATAGTTTCCTTCTTACCAGAAGGTGTTGGTGGAATTTGTCCTTCCGGGACAGTGTGCACCACAGGGGGTGGTACCGTGACTACGACAGTAAGTCTTGGCGCTTCCCGAAGTTTGTAACCTTCAGGAGTCTTGAGTATGCCCCTAGCATCTTCGCTTTCCCGAAGTTTGTAACCTTCAGGCCCAGCGGCTTCTGTTGCGATTCCCTGATCTTCAGTGATCGGCGGAACATATCCTTCCGGGATATAGTTAACAGGCATGCCCCAAGGACGATCTTTCGGTATCTGATACCTAGGATCATACTTTTCTATGATGGGTGTTGAGGTGATCTCTGAGATCACAGTTCTTTGTAGCTGAGCTTCTGCCATGGCTTGCATGTCGTTACGAAGATTTCTCATATCCTCTCTCAGAGTGTCGATCTCTTCTTTCAACTCTCTATTTTCTTCCTCAAGATCATCCATCTTTTTCTGACGATTGGCCCTAGTATTATACGAATGAGACAGTTTGACTCTAGAATCGAGACACAAACGTGAGATTCGTAGGTAAGGAGAATACGTGATGTGAGAATGATGAATGCAATGATTATATTAATTGTTTTTAGGTTTAATTAAAATAAACTTCGACAATTAGATTGCAAATATCAAACAGTGGGGAAACCTCTTTTTATTGAAATTCAAAGGATTACAGAAATAGAAATACAGTAGATTACAAAGTGCAGAAACAGAAACCTAAACTAATGGGTCCCGAGTCCTCTCTGAGGAGAAACCGGGTGCTGACTCTGGTACCTTCCTTTTCTTTGACCGGGGCGCTTGGGCCGCTGTTGGGTTGTCATTCCTTTGCCAGGTGAAAGGAGCGAGCAAATTCCTTTGGTCATCTTGATTCTCTACAGCATGCTGCTCCAAAATTTCAATCAGAGCATCTTTCTCTTTCAGTAGTTGCTGTATTTGGATACACTCTACGTCGAGGGTGCGGTACTTGTTCTTCCAAGACCTTCTCTCCTTTTGAACTTTGTTAAGAGTAACCTGAAGCCTTTCAGTTTCCGTCATGAAGTACATGACAGTTTCCCTCGGCGGAAGAATTCCGTAACGAGGATAAGGCATCTTTAGCTTGAGAGCTCTAGTTTGTACCCAATGGAGATAAGGCTCCACCGAGACACAGTCCGGTTTTCCCAGAGACTCTCGTCCTTTCTTATGAACATGTTTCCAAGCTTGCACTATTTCCATCTTTAGTGCTCTGTCATTTTCTCCTTCTTTGAAGAAAAGACCTTCCAGATGAACACCCAGTGGGATGTGTCTCATCGGGTATCCAAATTGACAAAGAACTAATATCGGATGATAGTTGATTCCTTCTTTAGTTCCTATGACGGGTATGCTGGGGAAGTTTCCACAACGGTCAATGATTCTGATTCCCTCATAAATCCTATTACACCAATCTATATCAGAGTTGGTGAGGGACATGATCTTCTGCGACCAACGTAAGACTCTCTTGCAATCCCAAAAAGCAGCAGACTTGGGCAAGTGAGAGATAAACCACTTGTAAAGCAAAGGTACACAGCATGTGATCTCCCCTCCGCTGTACAAATTTCCCAAGTGTACAGAATGATACGCATCTGCGAGCAAAGTCGGCACAGGGTTTCCAATGAGAAAAACCTTAATAGCGTTGATATCGACGAAGTTATTGATGTTGGGAAACAAAAATAACCCGTAGGTGAGCAAGACAAAGATGCTTTCAAAAGCAGTCCCGTTCCCTATACTAGCGAAGTACCGAGCTTTCTTGGTTAGGAACTGGGCTGGCAAACCTTGGATGCCACCCATAGCAATCATGTGAGTCCTGACCTCAGACTCGTCCAAATGAATTGCTCTTGCAATAGTTTGATTCTTTGGAATTTCTTCCAGTCCAGAAAATGGAGCTCGATCTGTGATATGTAAATCAGTCAGATGAGAATACTCCTCCAGCGTTGGTGACAGCTGGTAATCCGGGAATGTGAAACAATGATAAATCGGATCGTAGAACTGAATGAGCGCGTCCATGATCCCCTTAATCACATGGACTCTTAACAGTGGTAGCAAACCACCGTGCTTGGCTCTGAAAGCCTCTGGGTTAACGATCATCCTCGCTAACTTTCTCAAATCCCCTAGTTTTGGAACCTTGAAGGTATACCGGTGAGTTCTCCTTCTACCGAAATCCATTAGCGTAATCCTTTTCTCTGATATTTGCAATCACAGTCTTAGTTTAATTTAAAAAAACAGAGAGACTAGAAGAGAAAGTTTTTTGAATGTTTTAATGTTTTATTAAATGGATGCATGAATGCAACACACAAAAACATAGAAAAAACATGGGGTCAAAGGGTCGTTGTCATGAAGTCAAGGCTCTACCCATCCCCAAAGGTTTATACTAGGGTGATTTTTGTACCTGTACTCATTATCATCAGCTCCTCCCAGGAAAGTAAAACAACAAGTGGATCGCCAGCGAGTTGTGTGCAATCTTAGAGTAAGTGCCATTCACCGAGAATAGATCACCAGCCTCAAATGAGGGTAGTATCGCGTAACAGCTATTTCCGATAGCTTTCGCACTACGAAAAAGGTTGGCTTTTCTTAAGTGTATACTCAATCTCACCACATGCGGCATCACACGCATTCCCATTAGCAGAAAAATAAACACGTATAGCAATTAGGAAAAGCAATATATATATTTGTCCTAATCATCCTAGACTTATAAAGCTATGAATCTTAAGTTCCTGACAGAAATGGGTTCCCCGGCGGAAGCCCCAATCTGTGGTTCCCTGCCTAAGAGATGGACCAGCATAGGTCAATCTTTCTCTTCTGTAGAGTTCCCATTTTCCGTAGAAAACGGGGATGATGCCCTAAGGCAGAAAAGGAGACTCCTTAGCAGAGTCGCCATTTGTGTAATCTTTCACACAAGAGAAGAAGAAAGGAACGACTTGCCCCACGGTGGGCGCCATTTTTCTGTAGCGAGCGATTTTGGACGCGGTTCTTAAGCGCTGGTCGCTCTCTGCGGTTGAGCTTAAAACTACAAGTCGATTCATTTTTTATCCTATTGTGAGCTGAATAAGGAAGGGAAATAGATGTCTCCAATTAACCCTGCTTGCATACTGAGTTTAAACAGCGGTCTGTTAGGTTACGGATGCTATCAATGTGGGGGGGCCTTTGTACTGGTTATTCGTATTTCGCCAATACAGGTTTCTTTCTTTCTAGGGCTTAATGTTTCTGGCGGGGAATAAGGATTAGGATGTTAGGACTGATGCTTTTGAATTACTGCTTTTAATTGATGGAGATATGGGATTTGGGTTTTTTGTTGATTGCGCTCGCTAAGATATTTTCTTTCGATCTTATGCCTACGTATTCCCGTTTACCGAAACAGGGAAATCAGAGCGTTCGTAGTTCCTCCTATTCTATGGGAGGAAATTGGTTTTTGGTGTCTTGTTCAAAGCCCAAGACGTGAAGCGAAAGGTAGTTTGTATCTTGTTCAAAGCCCAAGATATGAAGCTGAAAGGTCTATTTGTGTCTTGTTCAAAGCCCAAGACGTGAAGCGAAAGGACCTCGACTTTAGAGAGAATTTGTCATCTCTAAAGAGGGGAGAAGGAGAATTACTTTAACTGGGATACGCGGATCCGAGCAATGCCATAATTTCCGAAGAAAGGGTTTTAACCTGAAGGAGAAGACTTTAACTCAGTGTAGAGCAATGCCATCTTTCCTTAGGAATTTCTCATGCTAAAAGAGGGACAGTGGAATGGATATAGATGATCCAGAGGCTTGCCGCTTACAGCGATTAGATGAAGGGAAAGGAGTTGTTGATGTTTGTGTACTGCGAACGAGGCACAGCTTTGATGATAAAAGGTTGATTGGATCAACCAGTGGTTTTCTTATACAAAGCCTAAGAGGAGGCTAATTTCCGCTAGGAAAATCATTATACAAAGCCTAAGAGGAGGCTATTTTGTGTCTCGTACAAAGCCCGAGAGAGAGGCTAAAAGTTTTTGACCCAGTGGGGCATATCGTTATACAAAGCTTAAGAGGAGGCTAGCAAAGAGTTCGACTCTTGCTTAAAGGATTTATATCTCGTACGAGGCCCGAGATGGAGGAAAAAAAAGGGGTGATTGACTCTACGAGGGAATCTTTTGTGTCTCATACAAAGCCTGAGAGAGAGGCTAAAAGGTTATTTTGACTCCACTGGGGAGAATTTTGGTATCTCGTGCGAAGCCCGAGACGGAGGCTATTGTAACTGTTTCAGTTGAGTGACAGATCCAATATACTGATTTAAAAGAGAAAATCAGTTCTTATATGAGTAAGACTGTACTCAGGGATTTGATTTGAGGATCAGGGATATTTCCTTTTCTTTGAGGAAACGGGAAATCCAAAGGGTATTGAGACTATCCGAGTCTGCGGGTTTCCTTCCTATTTAACGAAGGGTGCTTGAGAATGTCTTTGAGACTCAAGGAAGTTAGACTGTCCAAGTCTAGAGTTTTATCTTTCGTACTATGCTTCGAGAAACAGTAGTAGACTCTATGAAAGGACTGTTCTATGAGGATGACTAGGTTCTGTTCTTATACCTCTAGGAGGTCGTCGGGACAATTTGTACGAAGCCCAAGAGGAGGCTGGAATCTTTTAAGAAGCCGACGGGTCCTTGTACGAAGCCCAAGAGGAGGCTATCATTCCCGGAGGAAGAGATCATTATACGAAGCCTAAGAGGAGGCTGATGAATACTTCTAAGAAGCCGTAGTGTCCTTGAATAATGCCCAAGAGGAGGCGGGGTTGCTTTTAGGAAGCCTGTGGGTCCTTGTATGATGCCCAAGAGGAGGCCGATGCTTTTAAGAAGCCCGTGGGTCCCAAACCAAAGAAAAGTTCAGGAAAACTCTTTTAGAGTTAAAACCACTGGTAAACGTGCGAGGTTTACTATCCAGTGACTTTAACTTTTAGAGAGAGTCCGAACCGTTCGGCGGTTTGAAGAAATTCAAGAGAAGTTTCACCGAGAATAATTCATCTCTAGGGGATAGAATTTCTTGACGATTCCTAAGGAGGACAGCCAAAGAGAAGACTGTATCTGGTACTCCTATTGGGGATCTAGGCGTCTATTTCTACGAATAAATGAAACGGCGTCACTTAGTTCTAGACGTAGTAGCCGGGGAAACTCGAAATATCTATACTATTATTACACAATAGATATGAGTTTATGAAAGGAGACTTACAGTGAGCAGCCCCACAATACAGTTTATAATATGAAAGCAGTAAATGAAAGCAATAACCACTTACTCGGTTGTAGAGCTTCCATGCTGTTTGGTTAGTTGTTCAACAAAGAAAGATTAAGGACAACAGTATATTCAAAATCAAAGGAGAAAGTGCTTTGAAAAAGAAAGATCTGGGGCTTACAGCTCAAGGAGAGGCCCAGGGTTTTATCAGTGAGCGCACTGTTTGAATTTGTACAGAGGGACTTATACAAGTGACTGTGGCCCAAAATGGTTTTCTGTACAAAGGGATGGGTCTTACACTCTCTCAAGAGGCCCAAAGTGTTTTTAAAGAAAAAGAGTGGGGCTTATAACACGAGGGTAGGCCCAGATGGTTTTTATTTTTAAACGGGCGACGATCGCGCCGTTTGCTTGTACAGAGGGACTTATACAATGAGTGAGGCCCAAAAAGTTTTTGTACAAGGGGGGATGGGTCTTACACTCTAATAGAGGCCCAAAGAGTTTTGAAGAAAAAGAAATGGGTCTTACTACTCGAGGGTAGGCCCAGATGATTTTTGAAAAGGTGACGATCGCGCCGTTTGTTTTTTGACGGTATCGGGACTTATACAATAAGTGAGGCCCAAAGATGATTTGGTCAAAAAAAGGGGTTGGGTCTTACACTCTAATAGAGGCCCAAAGTATTTTGAAAATGATTTTTTGAGGGTTGAATTAATCCAAAACCCTTATTTGTTTTCAAAAATGTATTTAATTGAATAAAAATTCAATTAAAATGATCAAAAATTGTTTAACACATGGGAAACAAATTCTGATCTTGGATTAATGCTTCAAAAATTAAGTATTGACCTACAAAATAATTAGAAAGCATTAAAAGTTGCAAAATCAATGTAGAAATAATATTTCAAATGTTAAAAACAATTAAAATATTAATTCTTTGCAAAAATATCAATTATATGAAATAAATAATATTTTTGGGATTTTTTGATAAAATAAAATATTTTAACATTTTTATGAATTATTAAAAAAAGAATCAACTCAAAATTATTAAAACTCAGAGAGAAATTAATTTTTGAATCAATTAAACAAAATCACAAAATTCAAATATTCAAATATATGAAAATGGCGCCAAGAACAACACCAAGAACACGCGCGTTTTTTCAGTTTGCCCAGATTTGCATTTTCCATTCAATCTCACTGAATACGTAATTATAATATGCAATCCACATATCATTATGCTCGCCTCAACCTCACGATCATGTCTATGTACTTTAATTTCATTTAAATTAATCATACAACAAGAAATCACGAAGAGACCTCAAGAACCCTAATTTCTGCATGAAGGCTAGGATTTTTGATACACGATTCAAACAATGCAATTAATCGAGGGAAAACATTCCATGCATGATTATGAACATATGGCCAAATTATTGTGCAAGGAAATATGCATAGATTGAGAGATGCCCAAGTTTAGGCTTACCTTCAAGTCGTGACAGCAAGAGCAGATGTGATTTAGAGTTGGAGGTGTTACAGACAAGTTGTGATGATCTGGACAGCTTCCCTACACCATATGGAGTGTGTTTAAACACTTGGATTGAACTGAAATGGACTGGATCAGTTTATGGCATCTCAGCTGCAACTGCACTTCAAACTTGTGTGGATGGCAAGTGATTTTGTGAAATTGATGTTTCAGATGTTATGTGAGTGTTTGATCAGCTCATATGTGATGTATGTAAGGTGTGTGAGTGATTGGTTTGTGCAGAATTGCTCTCAAACTCAAAACCCGATAGCTACCTTGCTAAGAAAGGCATTTTTGCCAAGAGAAAGAGATTTTGATGAAAGCATCTGTTAGATGGCTTTGGTGTACTTAAACTGACCACAATTGAGCTCTATTTATAGTAGAGCAAGTTTGTTTTGCAAGGAATAGTACATGGCAGCTGGTAATGAGGTTTCCTCAATGTTGGCCAATGGAAATGAAAGTCTCCTCTAGCCATTGACTAGAGGTTAGGGCACAGAGCTTTGGTCCCCTTGGTCTTGGATAAGTCTTGACTGATTTCAGATGAGAATGGCTCAGTCCATGCCACCTTGATGGTTCCATTGAATGCCTCATTCCAAATTTGAAGTCTTGTCCCTATTTTGGCCATTTTAGGTTCAACATGCTATTCTTTGTTCCTTGGACCTTGGAGGCTTGGCTCAGTGGTTGTCCCCTTTGGATTCAATCCTCTGAGGTGTCCAAGTGGATTAGAGCAATTGCAATTGGCTGATTTTGGAAAATCGAGCCAAAATGCAAATTCTGCCTTGCCTTGACAGATTTCAGCAAGGCAACTTGCCAATGTTGTATCTCATGATGTAGGTTGAATTTGGCAATGTTCTTGGCCATTTTGGAAAGCTCTTACATGATACAACAACTGTTTGAACAAGTTTGGTTTTGATCTCTTTTGATTCCAAGTGAAAAATCCCCCTACATTTGGTAAAAAGTGAAGCAGAATTCTGACTTAGTGAAAATTTCACTAAGTGTTGGAAAATGTGACTTTTTCACTTTTCAGCCACTTTGATCATTCCATAACTCAAAATCCTTAATGAATTGGAATGATTTGTAGTTTAAGTTTTTGTAGGTGATAATGAGGGCTACAAATCCATCTTTGGATGAGAAAAAATGGCCTTGTGGTTTAGGAGTTATGGTCCTCCAAAGTTGGTACCTTTGCCACTTTATTTTTAACTTAGAAAAATTTCTAAGTTTTATGGTTACCCCTTTTACAAGTTATCTCACTTTTCTTGATTTTTCTAGATGAATGATGATCCAAATCATACATTAACATCATTTTAGGGTTAAAAATCTATTTTTGTGAAAAATCTCAAAAAGTCAAAGTTGACTTTTGTGCACAGTTGACTTTTTATCAGATGAATTCCAAACTGTGCAATTCTTCAGGAAATCATGTCCTTGACCTAAATCAAAATTGATGGACATGTTCCATGGGTGTCATAGGGTATATTCAATCATGTATTAGGGTTTGGGAGCATGTCTTGGTCAAAAGTCAAAGTTACAGTTGACTTTTCCCTTAAAACCCTAATTGTGGTGCAGATGAAAATGAGACTTGTTGCTCAAGCTTCTTGGATCAATCCATTGTTCCAAATGGATCAACATGGTGTATTAGAGACCCTAAAATCATCTCTTGAGGTCTTGGCTCATGGTTTATCCCAAAAGTCAATTTAGGGGTGAATTAGGTCAAGAAACCCTAATTCCTGATTTTTGATGAATGCATCCCTTGAGGCAAAATTGACTTGATGCATGGGTTCATGAGGTTCCATGAAGTATACTAGGTCATGTTTTGGATCATTGCCTTATGCCCAGATGAAAATTTCCATCTTGAGGCCCTGGTCGACCAAAACCCTAATTTGGTGACACTGTCGATCTTGAGACTTGATCCACCTAGAAGGGAGCAGCCTTGTGCTTAATCCTTGAAGTGGGAGTCCTTTTTGATCCATTGTGGATGTTTGAGAGATTAGACAAGTTGAAGATCATGTCATTTCTTGATGGATCCTTTATCTAAAGCTCAGAGAGGGCTTGAAACCCTAATTTTGATTGTATTGGATGCTCACCCATCTTTGGGGAGACTGATGAAGCATGATGGTTCATCCACATTGTGATGATGGTTTTCATAATGATGGGAAATCTAAGTGGTCAAAATTTGGGGTATTACAGGAATGGGCAAGTGTACCTGTCGGGAACTGGAAAGGTTCAAAACAAAGGGAGCTGTTGGGGACGGCTACAGTTTATAACCAAGGCCTACCTATCGGGAATGGGTAACGGGGCCTGTCGGGAACTGGCATGGTTAAAACTCAAAGGGAGCGGTCGGGAACGGCTGTAGTTTATAACCAAAGCTTACCTATCGGGAATGGGTAACGGGGCCTGTCGGGAACTGGCATGGTTAAAACTCAAAGGGAGCGGTCGGGAACGGCTGCAGTTTATAACCAAAGCTTACCTATCGGGAATGGGTAACGGGACCTGTCGGGAACTGGCATGGTTAAAACTCAAAGGGAGCAGTCGGGAACGGCTGCAGTTTATAACCAAGGCTTACCTATCGGGAATGGGTAATGGGGCCTGTCGGGAACTGGCATGGTTAAAACTCAAAGGGAGCGGTCGGGAACGGCTGCAGTTTATAACCAAGGCTTACCTATCGGGAATGGGTAACGGGACTTGTCGGGAACTAGCATGGTTAAAACTCAAAGGGAGCGGTCGGGAACGGCTGTAGTTTTTAACCAAAGCTTACCTATTGGGAATGGGTAACGGGACCTGTCGGGAACTGGCATGGTTAAAACTCAAAGGGAGTGGTCGGGAACGGCTGCAGTTTATAACCAAAGCTTACATATCGGGAATGGGTAATAAGGCCTGTCGGGAACTGGCATGGTTAAAACTCAAAGGAGCGGTCGGGAATGACTGCAGTTTATAACCAAGGCTTACCTATCGGGAATGGGTAACAGGGCCTGTCGGGAATTGGCATGGTTAAATTCAAAGGGAGCGGTCGGGAACGGCTGCAGTTTATAACCAAGGCTTACCTATCGGGAATGGGTAACGGGACCTGTCGGGAACTGGCATGGTTAAAACTCAAAGGGAGCGGTCGGGAACGGCTGCAGTTTATAACCAAAGCTTACCTATCGGGAATGGGTTACGGGACCTGTCGGGAACTGGCATGGTTAAAACTCAAAGGGAGCGGTCGGGAACGACTGTAGTTTATAACCAAAGCTTACCTATCGGGAATGGGTAACGGGACCTGTCGGGAACTGGCATGGTTAAAACTCAAAGGGAGCGGTCGGGAACGGCTGCAGGAATCCTATCGGGAATGGTTCCAAGAAACTTGAGAGTTGAGAGATATGACTCTGTGGGGAGAAAAGTGATGAAACCCTTTGTATCATTTCGCCATGTCTGTCGGGGAATGAACTAGGCATTCTTTCTGGCTTTGTCGAGATGATATAAGGAGCAAAGTTTTGGACCCTCGCATGAGTTATCAAAACTGGCCTATGCTTCACATGCATATGTTTGAATTTTTCCGTAATGCTCCATACGAAATGGAATACTACGCATTTTAGAGGATGCTATGCGTACTATATGCAAAATGCAAAGAGGTCCTCAGCAAAATAAATGCTGAGGAAAGGAAAGCAACTCCGTCGGGGATAACAAGCTAGATTGACCTCGCGGTCGCAAACCGTACTGGAGAAGACAAATTGACCTGACCTCCTGATCTGGGCACTGACCTGACAAACCTGTTAAGGCTACTGTAGGAAAAGATAACTTTGTTGAGGAGGCATCATCTGAACCAGTCTGCTTGGGGAATAACTATAACCATAGAACTCCGCTGGGGATTAATGAGCTTACAACAAACTTTGTTGGGGAGATGTCCCTTGAGAGGATTTTACAGAAGACCACGCCTCTTCAAACTCTACTGGGGAACCAAGTTTACAACAAACTCTGCTGGGGAGAATCACTTCAAAGTGTCTCATGCCAAGGAATATTTCTTAAGAGAATTTTACAAAAGATCCGACATCTTCCAACTCTTAAACTAATACCGAGACTTGAGCTAGGATGCATTAGATGGGAGGCTGCTCTGTTGGGGATAATAGATCTGGAATGCTCCTGCCGGGGGATTTCATGACGCTTCATACTTGAGATGGTCAACCACTTGCTTTTGCCCCAAGATACAAGTTTGATCTGGAGAAAATGTCCCAAGAGGATTTTACAGAAGATCCGACATCTTCCAACTCCTGGACACTTACTGAGTCTTGAACATCACCTACAAGGTGTGTGAAGCAACTCTACTGGGGAGTTTACAACCGTTATCAACACATAAAAGCTTGTAGCTGTTGGAAGTACTGAATAGGATACAATACTCCCATTTTGACAACGCTGTTGGGGATCATGAAGCTCTGTAAATACGCTGGGGATGACTACCTCAAAGAATAACTTTCCTGCTGAGAAGCTGTCGACTTGGGGAGGAACGATCATTTGCGCTTCGCAAAAGGATTCGGCTTGAAGGCGTCATACATCTTTGCATAGCTATCCAGTGAAATCTCCACCTGCAAACAAAAGAATGCGCACATATGCCCCCAGGGTATTCAAACTCTCGGAGAGGTTTCTAGATCTTGACATAACTGCCCCAGACTGCATAGTGTATGAAAGAATTTGTCGCGACAAGATTCGTAGAGATTTACAAAACTCTGCTCCAGTATACTGAATCTTGAAGAGGTGATTTTGATTGACCGTCCTTTGAAGTAGGATAGCTTCTCGTGCTCTTGAGGTGACCTGCCTCAATATAATCCTTGCAGTGATTTTGCCCTTGACTGATTGATCTTCGAGATTTGCCTAATCTCGACGTGATAGCCCCAGTTTACACGCTTGTGGAGAGATTTACCGGATCTCGACATAATTGCTCCAGTTCAAAGAAATTTTCTCAACATGAATGCCCAATCTTGGCTACATTTTGAAGAGATTTCCCGGTGTGATTGTCCCAGATTGGTTACATCTCAACACAAATGGTTGGGAACGCCTTTTTCCCACATAATCTTTCAACAACATGTCCTCTGGAATCTCAGGCACCTCAACTTGGCCAGTTTAAGCTTCTCGACTGATGTTCATCGTGTAAGCTTCTTTGATGTCAAACACATGCAAGCAGAAAATGTTTATTATGAGAATGACAAATCTAATGCAACACTCATGTTAATCTTGAAGTTTTATTGAACATATGTCGCACAACCGAGTTACGACACTTATTTTTGAAAGGAAAGCAATACGCACATGCAACATCAACAAAACAATCTTATTAGCACAACTCATGGGAGTCAGGAACGTTGTCTCGTTGAAGTACACCTTCAGACTAAACCCTGTTTCAATTAGGACTTTTAAGGGTTGTAACGTGGCCTGGTTCATGGTTTTGAGAAAAAAGGATTTATGGCTCAAAGTTTATTGGTACCCACCCACTCTCCATGATATTCTTCAATCCTATGTTCAGCTAATTTGGCACAAGCGCTCGCCTCTCAAAAGGTTTCCCGATTTCTAGGGAATCTATGCAACTGGTGGTTCGAGACCTGATGAGGTTTTGGATCAATAGTCACCCCTTTTGTCTTTTGTGTCTGTAGTCACATGACTTTTTTCTTATGGAGGATTTTCTTTGTAATCCTTTTGGCTTTTTGCTTTCTCATTCTTTTGCTTTTTGTTCCCTAATTTTTGCCTGGACTGACTCTTTTGAGTTTTCAATTTTGAAGTCCAGCGGGATGCCTTAACTTTTGCCTAAGTCACTTGCTTTCAAGTTTTTCGACTTATCAGGCTTTTTCTTTTTCTCTTTTTTCTTTCTTTTTTTTTTAAAAAGTCGTGTGACACCGTTTTGCCTGTCTTGTTTTGAAAGGGATGTGACTGTTTCACTCTTCAGTTAGTGAGGAGTAACCATTATGGTTCTACACCTCTTAACCTCTTGATAGTGAAATGGAAGGTAATGGATCCTCAGATGTACACTCCTTCTGAAAGTTGAACACTTGGTCAAACTAACTGACGCCTACCCTGCCCTTGGGTTAAAATTGAGGATTTTTCATTTTCGGAAAGAAACTCCTACTACTAGGCTCAAAGGGGTTGACAAAGGTCTATCTCCTTATTTCTCCAGTGTTTGTGAATTGGAAACAATGCTTGTACATCCTTAACAGGGTTTTATCCGAAAGCGTACCATTAGAAATCTGCGTTCTTATTTCGTCATCCTCCCTTAAAGAGTTTGAGTAAGAAAGTTGGTATTGCAGTGTATATAAGCATTAAAAATGAGTAAACACGAATGGAACTCTTCAAGAAAAACATACTTATTGCATTATGATTGTCATTCAGAAACAAACGAGTTCTTACATGCAAGCAATGTTTAAACAAACAAATGAAAGCTATATATGAAAATGCAGTAAAGAAACTAATGATTGCCATTGTTGAGGAGACTTGACTCCGTCTGGACTTATTGCTTCTGATGACGCTCTTGCAATCTAGTGCTTACTCTGACAAAGAAGCTTCAATCCAAAGGGGTACCATCTGGCGTGATGACCTTTGAGTCGATCAAGTCTTGCACCTTGTGCTGGAATGCATTATAGTCGTCAATTGTGTGCCCAAACGTTCCCGAATGGAACTCACAACTAGCGTTCATGTTAAAGTCCGGAGGGATAGGGTATGGCACTGGCACAACATTCCTCAGCTGGATTAGAGAGTTCTTGAGCAGACGAGCAAACAACTGACTATAAGGGATAAGAATAGGATCAAATATCCTCTTGGGCCTTCTTGGTCTGAACTGCCTCTGCTGCTGATGATTCTGCTGTTGCTGATTCGGGCGCCCAGTCTGCCCCTGCAATGTCGTTTCTGCATTCGGCTGAGGCACAAACAAGGGTTGCTGACATAGGTCTTATGCAACATAGGGTTGTGGAAGAGATCCCTGACGCGAGGTGGATCCTTTTGCAAAAGAGGGAGTCCTCAGTCCCTTTGCAATAATGGGAGTAACATCACTTTATTTACCAGTGCCAACTGATGTAAACTTGATTGCCCCTGAATCAATGAGCTCTTGGACTTTATGCTTAAATCTTGTACAATTCTCAACATTGTGACCAGGTGCCCCAGAGTGGAACTCACATCTAGCATCAGCCCTGGGTCCCAGAGGAATCTTCGTTGGCAGCGGTCCCACACTAACACGTTCAACCAGTTTGAGCTCGAGCAGGTAAGAAAGCAATTGCGCATACGGAATTGGAATGGGATCAAACTTCCTCTTAGGCCCCTCTGACTTAGGATCCTCTTGAGGAGCAGGAGGTGACTGCTGATGAGAGAGCTCTGAACCTTTAGTTTGCGGAGGGGATTCACGACGTAATCCATGATCTAGGGCATACCCCAAAGAGATGGGAGGATTAAGGACTTCTGTTGCGGAAGCGAGCACGTGACTGTTTTCCTTCTTTAACACCGTTTTCAAAATCTCCATGACCAAACCCATCTGAGTCTTCATCTGATTGACCTCCTCTCTCAGCATCTTCTGTTCGTGAGACATGACCAGCACATCTTCCCCAAATTGCCTCATCTGGCCTCGCATTTCCCTCAACTCAGCTTGAATTTGCTCCATGATCAACTCTTGAATAGCCTGAGGAGTTAAGTCTACAATTCTAAAGAAAACCAGATCAGAGCAAGAATAACCAGCCTTAAACACCTGTTATGCACAATGAGATGATTATGCAAATGCAAATGCCATGTTCAAACATTTCCAAGGAATCATTCTGTTTTAATACAAGACTTTACAGAAGAACCACAAGGAAAAAATAGAAATGCTCAACAGAGAGCCTTAACAATGATATCCTTGGAAATACAAGAACATGTATGCAAGAATGATGATGCAAGTGTAACAGACATGGGATCAAGGCATCAAGCATCTGTGCTGAACTGGCTGGACAATCTTGAGGCTCTGTACAAACTCTTGAGTCAAACTGGGATAACAGAGTAACCACACTGATACGGCTGTAGAGACAAAGAATCCAAAAACAACGGGTAGGTAGAAGGTTACGGTTACCTGCAAACCTGTAAACAACCCACCCCTCTCAAATGTGGGCACTAGAATATTCAGTATCCCGGGCTCTCAGGTCGAGAAATGATGATACGTTCACCATTTCTAGTTTGGCATCATCATCAATCGAGGAGGCCTCAACTGATTCTCCAAGACGAAAGATCCTCAGCTTCAGAGGTTTGAGAAGCAATAGCACATTCAGCCCGAAGGATACAATGCTATCGCCAATCAAAGAGGTCGTCCGCTGATTCACTTCAAAAAGGAAGTCCTATAGCAAGTTCCTAACATTGGGTCCTCGGATCGAGAATGTGCAATGGGTTTGCCACAGAACGTGGTCTGCCACTGTCACATCCCAGGAGGAGTGCCGCAACTGAGTCCTCGGGAATGGTCTCCAGAGTCGACAATCCCTCAAGAGAATACCTACTGGCCTGTACCAACGCACAGTAGCAGGTAGCTCCTGATAGAACCATGTCTGGTTGTGGGTCTCATGAACAACAATACATGGCCACCCCCATGCAATTGTCACGACTATCCACTCTAAAACCTATGTGTATGCTCGAGCCTGGGTAGTGGGCTCATCTCTCAGAACATCCCAACCCGCCAAATAGAAAACCAGTCAGCACAGCACAGTAATATCCAGTATGACAGTAATAAAATGCAATGTAATGCAATAAAAACTGTAAATACAGTAAAATAAATAAAACAACAAATACAGTAATATACAACAAAACAAAGCACCATAAAAACACCCAATGAAAAGAAACAGACAAGCGCTAGGATTGACTCGCTAAAAGGGATGGACCAGCAAGAGGTCAACCAGAGTCCCCAGCAGAGTCGCCAGTTGTCGCTCCCGAAAGATTCGCATCCAACGGTACAAACGCGAGAGTGGCATGGAAAACAGAGTCGCCAGCAATGTGTATTTATCCCAAGAGAGGGAAAGGAAACACTGCGTAAACCTGAAGGAAGGAAGGAAAGAGCATGGTCTTACGACCAAGAGAACTGGGTTCGATAGTCGGTTACGCGTGAGGAAGGTATTAGCACCCCCACGCGTCCATCGTACCCGATGGGATCCACGCTTGCTTGTCTCGATCAAAGGGTGTCGTCAACTGGAACTCCGCTGCTACTGGAAAGGAAAAGGAACGGGAAGAAGGAAAAAGAAAAGGAGAGAGAGAGAGAGAGCAAGAAACAAATGTAGGGAAAATAAAAGAAGTGCTCGCATGGGCCCTACCCCACTGTCTACGTATCTCATCGGGAGCATGAGAATCAGAGCGACGTAGTTCCCCTCACTAGGGGTGGATTGTGCTTTTTAGGGAATGGCTTATGTTTTAACTCAGGTGTTGCAGCTCGCTGAATCGAAACTTAGGCGTTACCGTCTTGCAAGAGAACGAGTAGGAGCACGTTCGTGCGTTGAGAGTGAGTGAGATGAGAAGAGAATTCCCGAAGGAAAGACGTTATTGTTTGTTTGAAGTTTTTTTAGCAAAAAGTGTTTTTTACAGTTATTTGTAACTTGCATTGAACCAAAGTCTTAAATACAGGAACGAATACTTTCGCGCATCGTCCCCAATAGGACGTACACTAGGTATCCTAGAAGAATGAGAGGAAGCCCCTCGTTCCCCACTTCCCACATATAAGGCTCAAGCGCAATACCCGTTAACCTTTATTAAGTGTTTTCTACTTTTCTTTTGAGATGAGAAGAGAAACGACACAAGGGAAACTCTAAAGGGAAACTAAGAGTCCTAATGTTATCATGCATGGATGTCTTATGGTTAGTGAGGTTTAGGAGAAAAGACTACCTAGAACCTAATGCTAATCCTACTCCAAGCTTAATCAAAAATTAGGTTGGACTAGGTAGCTCTAAAGGGAGAGAATCCAAGACTTAAACAAGTCTTGAGATCCATGGGAGGAAGAGAGTGAAAGAAAAGAATGAGATGAGAAACCAAAGAGGGCAGCAAGTACGTCATGCATATCACATCCAATTCGTATCATTAATCATGCTTCAAAAGATCACACAAGGAAAACCCACATAAGCAAGTAAGAACAAACAAGAAAGGATGCATGCAAACTTGCATAAGAAGCACAATTAAACATCATACAATTCCGTCACAAATAAAATTAAGACTTAAACAAGTCTCGATAAAAGAAGGCGAAAGAAAACTCAAGTATGTACAAGTGTTCAATCATCAACATGCTGACACAATAGAGGTACAAAACACTTAAGTACTAAACATGATGCGCAAACAGAGCCTTCTTCGAGGTAGGGCTTCAGATGTACTCAATATGCTTCTAACATGGATAAAACCTAGAATGAGGCATAAAAGATAAAATTGAGATTCTAGGGGTACCTAACGGAGAAGGTCTGTTGCCTCTTCAAAGCTCACAACAAGCTCAAGCCTCTAAGCTATTAGGAACTTCCATCAAGTAAGTAAGTCCAGTAGTCAAGCGTAAAAACAGCATCAACAACAGCGCTTCAGTACAGCACAGCAGTGTATTCCAGCAATCACCAAGAACAAAATTTAACAGCTTCTTTTTCCAGGACAGAACAGATGTAATATCCAGCATGACAGAATAGTAGCATTTAACAGCATGCATGTACAGAACAGCGGTGTATACATCAGCATCACTTCCTACATTCAATCAACTTATGCACAAGGAGAGTTTAGCAACCAATGAGAATTCATATGAAATCTCAAGCATCAACAAGATCAAGCAAGTACAAATATCTCAAGTGTCAAAGCACATATCTCGTCAAGAAGAATAACCAAAGTTAATTACTAAGAACTTAACAAGAAAATCAGTTAAAGATTCTACAAGAAAATCCACTAAGAAAATATTAACATTTGCACAAAAAACTATTCAAGAAAATAATATTAGGATTATCATGATAGTTAATCAATACTTAAACAAAGCCATTATTAACAAAAGTAATCAAAGAAAAAAAACAAATATCAAGATCTAGCTAAACAAGATCAAATTAAAATCAAAACCTAATTAACATTAAAATCAAGATCTAAAAAAAAATTTACTTCTAAAGAAAAAAAAAAGTGGTTAATATCAAATTAAAACTAAAATTAAAGAATCAAAGCCAAAATCAATTAACAATTAAGAACTAATAAAAAAAAAGGGTACAGATCCGGATTAGGAGTGTGTGTTTATAGAACCAAGTAAATGGGCTATAAAGCCCATGATTCAAACAGAAGGGTTCGGTGATGGTTTAATGAACAACAACAACTCAAAAGAAAACAATGAACTATACAATATCAACAGATTATCTTCCTAAAAGAACAATGAAAGTTAACACAAAGGCCACAACAACACTCAAAAGGATAACATCAGATTTTCAAATGCGGTTCCCAACAAATCATAGATCGAACATCACGGTTGACGCGACAAATCTGACTTCAATCTTTTCCGCGAGCACATGATGTCAAATGATCAAAAATTCTGCAGTGCTGAAAATTGACACATTTTTGCAATTTCTCCCAGAGTAATCGATTACTCACTTTGAGTAATCAATTACTCAGTTCAAAAATTCAAAAATTTGGCGCCAAAAGGAGGGAATGTTGCAGAATTTCTTGTTTTCACCCGTTCTGAGCCATGTTAGACCTCTGAAACCTGTCCTTGGATATTAGCACTGAATCATGCTTGAAATATGCTGTGAATTCTGCTTCGTGCTCGGAATACTGCTGAAAATAATTGTCTGGTGCTGAATCACTGATCAAAAAGTGAGTGTCGGAGCTTCTGACCATCAAATCATCTAATGAGCAAAATAAATACTCAAAAATACTTTGAACTTTGCTTGGCCTTAAACACTGCTGGAATTGATGACGCCATGAGCTACTAAAAAAATACCTTGATCCCATGCCCAAAAGAACCATGCAAAAATGAAGAAATGACGATGCAAACGAAATGAAACATAAGCCAGTTAGAGTTAGAAACAAGAGGGCAAATTTTGGAGTGTTACACCTATCCCACATAAACTTAAAATCATGAACCCTCTCTTCATTCACCTTCCCTGGAACATGATCAGTAGAAGTTTCCAGTGCCTAGTCCAAAGCATTGAGGTCCAGAACTGCGTCATTAACATCTAAATCCAATTTGCCAAACACTACATAAGTCCATGTTTGTAAATTTTATCTCAACAATTTAATCTTTTCTTTGAACACAAATAAAATTCTTCCTGACACTTCAAAGGATTTCCAAGCATGCTCCATAAAAGGTAAAAACTCGGGATGATCGAACCAACTGATAAAAATCTTAAAAGGCTTTGGGGCCCACTTGATTCTATTAGCCTTAAATCAAATGGGGTAATGATATGATATTTCTTATTTCCCTATTTCCCATAAATTGACCATCAATTTTTCATTTATCAATGAGATCCTCTGATAATAAAATTTTGTCAAGTCTACTCATTGTACTACCACTACTATTAAACCATGTAAATTTATTACCAATAGAGGGAAAATCAATTAAATTCGTAGAATAAATCAACTCACTGAATTCACGAATTTTAATGTTGATGTTTTGAGAATTATTTTCATTTACTCTCCCCATACATTTCATTGCATTGAAATCTTCAGCTACGCACCAATTTCCATCTAAGAATTTAAGTTTCAGCTCCCTCAAATTATTCCAAAGCTTCATTTTCTTTTGAATGCAACATGGTGAATAAACATTCACCAAATACACGACTTCCTCATTCCACTGAAATTTGATTCCCACGTAACCCACACCTGTAAAACTCCGAATTATTTTGAAACTACCAGGTTTCTACATGATGATAAGACCACCCAATCTTCCATCCGCCCACTTTGTTGACCATTACACCTCTTTGTTTCCCCACACGGAGAAAACTACATAATCATCGATCTTCACAAATTTTGTTTCTTGCAAAAAAACAAACATCCATCTTCTCTTTATCAATTAACGACCTAACACAATTCTTCTTAATGGAATTGCAATAACCTTTGATATTGTAAGATAGCAAATTCATCGAGTAATCTTTTTTTTATCGTCCTTCTGAATGCACCCTTTCTTGTTAAGCAATTCCAGCTTCCTAATTTTTTCTACATAAACCCCATCTTCTTCACTTCATTTGACTCCAAGATATGAGATTTTCTTCCACACTCTAGTCGCAACATCTTCTTCGAATTGAGCAAAAAAAGATTGTTCCCTTGAATAACATCGGAATCAGAGGTGGAATCATAACACAATGTCGAACCATCCGAAAACATTTTTTATGAGGATAGAACTAGGGTTTTCTTAGTTGAGAAAGGGAGAATAGAAATTTGATCTGGAGACTTAGCAACAACTGAGTTGATTTTTGGGCGAGATACACCTAAGTTCTAATTCACAATCTGGACATTTGATAAATGGATTGATAGAGACCCATTGGAATCTAAGTGAGGAACTATATCACCCTCTATAGAAGAGTCCAACAAACCCACTCCACCTAGATTACGGTTAGTAGGTCCATCAAAATGGATAATGTTCATAAAAATTGGCTTTCTACCATTTGAAAAGTGAGATACATCATTTTCTTTCTCCAATATTTTTGAAATTAACATTTGTCTATGCACCACTTTATAATTAGCCTTTGATTCTAAAACGTGCACCATCTTAGGATCTTTCACACAATATCCTTGTTCGTTCCTAGCTCCGCAAAATCCTGGTCTGAAGAAAGAAAACTTCTACACTCCAAAGACATGCTTGAAAACAAAGCATTATAATTAAGACCATCTTCACCCCAATTTGCGGTTGATTAATCCAAGTTATTCTCTGATTTTGAAAAGGAATCCTATAAGGCAGCTAGAAAATGGATTCTCAAAGGACATTGGAAGTCCTCAAATACCATGGTCTTAAAAACTTCACCATTGATACAGATGTTGAAAACTCTCTTTGAACCACTATTGGAGCCAATCCATGCCTTCTTTTACCAACACTTTGAGTTCTCCTTATTCTCTCCCTTAAAGCACACACAAATTTGCACCAAGAGGTGTAACTTGAATGGAAAAATAACTTTCAGTGTTAAAATTCTCTTGAATGTTTGAGGTCATCCCTGGATTTGCTACTACTTCGATATACAACTTCTTGAACCTACCCAAGTTATCCTCTATAACCGAAAACTCTCTCCCTCCCATCAACTGAAAGATTAGACTTCCACTTAAATGCCCTAGGGTATTTCTTCTTGAGGATATTGGCATAAGAGTTATCCCTTTTAACTCCACAAAATCCATATGATCCTTTAAGGAAGTGATTAAATAAATTATCTTTGACTCTAGAAACACCTCGAGCCTCTCTAAATGCCTTAGTGTCATTCTTTGATGAAGCTGGTTGTCTGACCGAATCGCTCCTCCCCGCATCCTTTTTTCCACCAACCTCCTACCTCCTATTTGTTGGAGCACAAGGTTGAATACAGAGAAAGAGAGAGAGAGATCCATAACTAACTTTATAAAAGGATTGAAAAATTAGTTATGAATCAGAATCTATTACAACTGAAATGTGATTCATAATATATACTATCAGAACCACTCTAAATGACATGCAAATTAATCTAAAATGCAACTTGAAATAAATGTGAATTTGGATTACACTTTAACACCATCCCTTAATCCATATTCAAGACTAAAATTAACAACACCAATTCCATTCCTCAAGTGGATAAAATACTTAATCTTGATAGCTTTAGTCAACACATCTGCAGGTTGCTTCTGAGTGCTATAGTGAACAACTTCAAACATTCCATCATGAACCTGATTGCGTAGAAAATGGAACTTTGTATCAATGTGCTTGCTCCTTCCATGTAACACTGGGTTCCTGACAAGGCTTATAGTTGATTTGTTCTCAATCTTCAACTTCACGGGCTTGCTCAGCTTGATCATCAGATCCTGCAATAAGTTCATAATCCAAATAGCTTGACAAGCAGGCAAAGTACATGCAATGTATTCAGATTCACAGGTTGACAATGCAACTACTGGGTGTGCCAATTTGTTCGCGCTTGATTTTGGGCGAACAACCTCTTGCCTCATAACGCAGGTTTACTCGCGGGATCGGCTACGGAATCCCAGACTCTCGTGTTTAGACGGTTGCATTTTGTGATTAGTTATCTAGTAGTAGAGTTTGGGGTGAGGAGAGAAATAGAACAGAACTGGGGGTCGAAGAGGTTTGAATGAGTTGGAGAGGGGAAGAACAATACTAAATGCAGGAAATTGTAAATGAAAAGCAAGTAAAAGACAAGTTCAAATGTAAATGGCTTGATAAGATAAATTGCTTCAAAAGGAAATGGGACGCAAGTAATACATTTTGCGGGAGTGTAACTCGTTTCTCGTAACGCTAGATACTTTGAGTGTTTTTCCCTTGCAATATTACAAATGCGATCCTTAAAATTCACTAAGAGCCTTGCTTAAATAGTAACATAAAATGAACCGTCAATCGACTCTGCTGCTGACACGTGTCACCCACGTCTCCCCAATTGTTCGCACCTTGGCCATATTTGAATTTTGCCCGCGTAAACCTTCGACGTTCCCTCTTCCTTGAAATCTCATGTTGAAGCTGCTTCGATGGTCTCTCGTCTTGTGGAATTCTCCAATCTCTGCGTCGATACACTCCCCTTCTTCTTGTGGTTGGCGTCGATTGACTCCATATTTCTCTGAGTTCTCTCGCCTATAGTTCCAGTCAAAATCTGCTGGCTAACAAAGAGACAAAAGTGTTTGGAAGTAAACAGTGAGAGGGAAAGGTGGGAATACCCTACTAAATCTGAACAAAAGTTACTGGGCCCACTCACAAATGGCCCACACACATAAAAAAACAAAACAAAACACTCAAGTGATGTGGTAAAAAAGTGAAAATCTTTCCAGATTCGCACAGTTCGCACTGCGAACTCCAAGCGAACATTCGCCCCAGGTTTGCACTGTGAACTCAAGGCGAATGTGACAGAATTGCTCTAATTCTGGTTTTTTGGCAAGCTCCACCATAAAACTTTCTTATTCTACAATAACAACAAAAATTGCAATAAAGTTGAAAGAATACTTACAATGTTGGGGTGCCTCCCAACTAGCGCTTTGTTTAACGTCATTTGAGCTCGGAGGTCTAAAGATGAAACCACAGAACACACAAAGAAGCTTTTAGAAAGCGGATCAAACTCTCCACACATAAAGGTGTTCAACCGTTGTCATGACCAGTTTTTCTTCCACTTTTTCTCATAAATTAAAAATCCCAACAAGGTCTCATTATTGCCTCCTTAGCCTCTTCATCTTTCTTTTTCATTGTTGCAACCCTTGCATCTTCCTCTTTCTTATTCATAAGATAACCATCTTCCACTTTATTGGAATACACCACACCTTTAAAAAGTGTGAAACATGTGAGGGAAGATTCTCTCTATGTACTTGATTTTAATGATGTCAAAACTATCATGATTAGAATATAGAGATTCAAGTGATAAACGTCATATGAAATGCTCATTAAGTGGTCTAAGAGTGTTTGATCATGATTAGTAAATGGTCTAGGTTCATTAGATATGTTTTAACACTTTTAGGAAAGTTAAAAATGGATTTTTGTATGTTCCAAGGGTGTGAGTCGACTCATAACCCTGCATTGGTCGACCTAAGCATGTGTCATATATTAGTATAATCAACGGGAATGCTCGCGTCGACCTACCAGTCGAATCACTCATTCTGCATTTGTGTTTGCCCAAAAAATGGGAGCTATGAGTTGACTCATTGCCTGATTCGGTCGGCGCATAACCTACAGTTTTGCGCAGTGAACGCTCGGCATTGCTCAGGTCGACTATACTATCTGTATAGGTCGACCGCTCGCTGAATATGACCAGAATTTTGTTGTGTTATTCATTTCAAAACTTTGTTATTTCTATTGTATTGTCTAGGATAGTATATATATCATTTTAGCTCATTTTTTACCATACAACAAGAAACGTGAAAATTTATGCCATTTCTCTTCATCTTCATCTTCAACATTGAGTGAACAAACAATTACACATAACAATCTTTGTTTGAGTTGTTCATTGTTTCAAGGTGATAACGTTCAGATTTTGGAAGCGCGTGATCTTCATTTCTGAGTTGAGTTTTTGGTAGGTGTTTCTTGAATAAAACCCTAGGTTTTCTCCTCCAAGAATCGGGAAGATTTTGGGGGTTTTTTGCATAAACCGTTTCGTTCTACAAGGATTCAGCCAGGCAAAGGTAACCGACGATTGGAGCAATTGTTTGGTTTAGTAGTTGTAATCGGAGGATCGTAGAAGAGAGGTTTGGGTTCGAAGTTTGGTAGATTGCAATTGATCGAGTGAAGGCAACCGAAGAACGGAGGTTTTGTTCAGTTTACTAGCGTGGGACGATAATTGGATCAACCATATTCGAAGGACTTGATTCATCTTGGATAAAGGGAAGAGAAAATTCTGCATCAACGATCGAAGACGTTCGAGGGTTTGGATGTTCATAATTTTCTCTTGTAATAAACAATTTGCAACAGCTACATATATATATATATATATATATATATATATATATATATATATATATATATATATATATATATCTTAATTCCAATTGTGGAATTGGGGGTAGAGGTACCCAAAGCGAGGACAATTGGGGAACTGCCTAATCAAATCTCGTTTGTTCTCTCTTTCCCTTAACTCTTTTATAATTCAGTTTGTTCGAATTCGTGAAGTCGCAATTTATCGAAATTTCTGTCGTAGTGTGATTTTGAGCTGAGAAACTATTTGTTAAATTGATACAATTCCTTGAATTGTATCTTTGAGTACCTCTATATTACATTACATAGAAATTCTGCACTTAGTGTGTTTATGCACACTAGGTGTTTGAAAATTTGTTTCAACGCAAAAATCGAACACATTTCTTTTAGTTGCTTATCATTTTTCCTCATTGGTTTGGATTAAACATCAAGCAAGCAATATTTTATTAACTGCGTGTTTACATGTAGTAATCAAACTGAATTTTTCTCTTCCATACTCAATCTCGATATATTCGTGCATATCCGATCCTTTTGGTAGAAGGTTCGTTATAGACGTTCTATCCACTGGTAGCTTCCGTTAAACAATTTTTAAAAACTAAATTTTCGATACCATTTGCATGTAAAACTCAAGGGATCTATTCAACCCCCTTCTAGATCCATAGCTATCGTCTAACAAGTGGTATCACGAGCTCCGATTAATTCTGGTGCTTCGGTAAAACTTCTTGGATCATTGCGAACGAACCTAAGGGGGCTTATAATAGAGCTCCAGTTTTTACAGGTGAAAACTACAGCTACTGGAAGGATTGTATGCGCGTTCATCTCATAGATCGGAAGGTTTGGAACGTTATTTTAAACGGTCACATGGAAATTACTATGACTAACGCGGAAGGCGTTGTTGTTCCTAAACCCGAAGCTCAATGGACTGAGGAGGACGAGAAAAAGTACAGCTATGATTGGAAGGCTCGTAATATGATCATCTCCTCCTTAGGAGTTGATGAGTATTATCGAGTCTTCCATTGTGAAACGGCCAAAGCCATGTGGGATACTTTACAAGTAGCCCACGAAGGCACTAATGATGTTAAGATGGCTCGTATCACTAACGCAAGAGTTTGATTTTTTTTACATGAAGCAAGGGGAAACCATTGCGGATATGCAAAAACGATTTACTCATATTATCAACAAATTGCATGTTCTTGGTAAACCAATTCCAAATGAGGTTTCTACTAACAAAATTCTGAGGTGTCTTAACAGGGAATGGCAACCGAAGGTCACCGCTATCAAGAAGGCCAACGATCTTTCTACACTAGACCTCACAACACTCTTTGGTAAACTCGATGAGCATGAGCAAGTGCTCATTAGCTTGGATAAACATGAAAAGAATATCAAGAAAGAGAAGGCAAAAGATACAGAGAAGAAGTCGATAGCTCTTAAGGCTTCTTGTTCAAAGTCCACACATCAAGAGCTAAGTGATGATGAAACCAACAATGACAAAGAAGAAGAATCCGGTGATGATATGGGCTTATTTGTGAAGAGGTACAATAGATATGTTCGTAAGAACGATATTCAACACTCGGATAGAAATCTAGTCAAGTTTAGGAAGCAATCTAGAAGCGAAGGAAATAAAAATGGCAAGGTACGAGGGACGTGCTACAACTGTGGAAAATCCGGGCACTACAAGCTGGATTGTCCATCCCTAAAGAAAGACAAAGATAAGGATAATAACAAGAGTCGCTCAAACAAAAAGTCCAACAAGTCTCGATGAGCATACATCGCTTGGGAAAGCGATAGTGAGTCGGAGAAAGCTGATTCATCAAGCGACGAAAGTGAATCCGTTAACTTTTGTCTTATGGCACGCCACAACAAATCAAAAGAGGTAAAGCATTCTAAATACGATCATGTCAATACTATGTCGCATTTAGAGTTACAAAAGGCTTTTGACATGTTACACTATGAGGCTAAGGAAGCATTTCAACTCTTAGCTTCAAATAAAAGAATTTTCTCGTATTTGGAGAAGAAGGTTTCCGATTCCGAAAAGGAATTGGAAGCCCTCAAAAACTCTATAGTGGACATATCAAAACCCAAGGTTGAAGAGGACCCTACCTCTTGGTTCAATTGGGGCTGTGACACTTGTCATATTTGGCAATGAGATGTGAGAATCCTCAAGGCCAAATTGGACAAGGCTCTTAAGCCAAAAGTTACGTTTGCTATTGATCGATCACATTTTCGTGAGAGCATGAATAATCCATATCAAAAGTATACCTATGTGATTCGAGATAGTGATAGCAAAAGTAAATTCCAAATGAACCGTAATTGTCTTTACTGTTGTAAGCCTGGTCATACTATTGCGAAATGCCGCTTCAGAAGGTTTCTTGTTCTGAAAGGCATCTACCAATGGTTGCACAAGTGCGGTCTTGGTTTCACTCACCTTAAAGGACCCAATGAGAATTGGGTACCTACTCTCCCTTGATTGTTTTGTAGGTACAGAGTCTTGAGACCACCGAAAGAAGATGGGTTCTGGATAGTGGCTGCTCGAGACACATGACCGGAGACATATCTCTTTTTATCGACTTTGTGGCGAAGAAAAATAGGTTTGTCACCTACGGAGATAACAACAAGGGACAGATACTTGGTAAAGGTAGTATAGGTAACCCCTCATCTACTACTATCTCTGATGTACTTCTTGTGGAAGGCCTTAGACACAACCTTTTAAGCATTAGCCAACTATGTGACAAGAATTATAAAGTATCTTTTTCAAAGGATTGTTGCATAGTTGAAGATAGCGACAAAAAGAATGTGTTTAAGGGCTTGAGGGTGAACAACGTCTATATGCTAGACTTAAATTAGGTATCGTTGAATGGAGACAAGTGTCTAGTCGCTATGAATGGAGATTCATGGTTGTGGCATAGACGGTTGGCTCACATCAACTTTGATTTGCTTAACAAAATAGTCTCTAAAGACCTAGTCATCGGTTTGCCCAAAATTAAATTCACAAAGGATCACCTTTGTGATGCGTGTCAAATGGGGAAGCAAACAAGGATCTCATTCAAATCTAAAAACATAGTTTCAACTATGAGACCCCTTGAGCTCCTCCATATGGACCTCTTTGGACAATCTAGGGTTAAAAGTCTAGGTGGTAACTATTATGGGTTTGTTATAGTCGATGATTTTTCTAGGTTTTACTGGACCATTTTCTTAGCAAATAAGAGTGATACCTTTTCAGCCTTTGAACGATTTGCTAAGTTATCTCAGAACAAGTTAAACACAAACATTGGGTCAATTAGAAGTGACCATGGGGGTGAGTTTGAAAATCATTTATTTTAAGCATTTTGTGATTCCAACGGAATTGATCATAATTTTTCCGCACCACGTACCCCTCAACAAAATGGGGTAGTGGAACGTAAAAATAGAGTTTTGGAGGAACTTGGAAGGACTATGATCAATGATGGTGGATTACAAAAATACTTTTGGCCCGACGCCATAAGTACGGCTTGTTATGTTTTGAATAGGGTGCTCATCTGGCCTATCCTAAACAAGACACCGTATGAGCTTTTAAAAGGGCGTAAGCCAAACATCTCTCACCTTCATGTAGTTGGTTGCAAATGCTTTGTGTTAAATAATGGGAAAGAGACTCTTGGTAAATTTGATGCCAAGGCCGACGAGAGTATTTTAATTAGATACTCTCAGTCAAGTAAAGCGTATAGAATTTATAATAAGAGGTTACGTGTAGTTGAAGAGTCAGTTCATGTTACCTTTGACGAGTCTTATCTGAGAAATGTCGGAGAAGGTAGTTCTTTTCATGGTGCAGGTGTACCTACTGAAGACATACTCAAGGACACTGATAAGGGAATTGATCAGCCTGAAACAGTGCGTATTGAGGAGGAAAAGGATCACCAACCAGTGAAAAGTGAGGATGATCATCATGCTGATAAAGATGAACTTCCTCCAGCTTGGAAGTCTTCAAAAGACCATCCAATTGACAACATTCTCGGTGATATCTCTAAGGGAGTAACTACTCGCTCTAAACTTAGTAATTTTTACTATTACTCTACTTTTGTGTCACAAGTTGAACCTAAAAACTCTAAGGAGGCGTTACTCGATGAGCATTGGTTTCTATCAATGCAAGATGAACGAAATCAATTCAGGAGAAATGAGGTTTGGGACCTTGTCCCCCCTCCGCGAGATCATTGAGTAATCGGCACCCGATGGGTGTTTAGGAATAAACTTGATGAAAATGGAGTAATAACGCGTAACAAAGTGCGGCTTGTAGCGCAAGGCTATAACCAAGAGGAAGGAATCGACTATGAGGAAACTTATGCGCCGGTTGCCCGACTCGAGGCTATACGCCTTCTACTTACCTATATGTTGCGGTGAGAATCGAATAACAAGCTATTAATTAACTTACATCGCAAAACTTTGAATTCACCACCGACTTTGATTTATCCAAAGGAAAGGTTCAAGATCGAGAAAAACCTAAAGGGGAGAGATCTAAGGTTCGAGGGTTGATTATACTAAGGGAAGGTATTAGCACCCTTAATATCTGTAGTACTCTACAGGAACCTCTTGTTTAGTTTATGTTGTATTATGTTTGCTTACTAAAGGTTATCTGCTAAAGGTGAAGGTAAGGACTTAGGGTATATACACTAAGTTTGCTCGCCAAGACGTTGCGTCTTATGCCTACGTATCTGACTAATGAATCAGAGCAACCGTAGTTCACCTAAATAAGGGTGGAAGAGGAACCATTGACTATGGCCAAAGTTCCAAGGGGAATGAGTATTAGCTCATATAGGGTTTTAGAAAACTCTCTAAGTCTAAGTTATGATGGGTGAATGGCTATGAGGCCTATGACTATGAGGTCTAGAGAAGGTGCTACTTATGACTATGAGGTCAAAGTGGTAGGATGACTATGAGGTCAAGATGGTAAGATGACTATGAGGTCAAGATGGTAAGATGACTATGAGGTCAATATGGTAAGATAACTATGAGGTCAAGATGGTAAGATGACTATGAGGTCAAGATGGTAAGATGATTATGAGGTCAAGATGGTAAGATGACTATGAGGTCAAGATGGTAAGATGACTATGAGGTCAAGATGGTAAGATGACTATGAGGTCAAGGTGGTAAGATGACTATGAGGTCAAGATGGTAGGTGGCTATGAGGCCAAGGGAGAGGGGCTATGACTATGAGGTCAAAGCTTTGCCTATGACTATGAGGTCAAAGGGAATCCTATGACTATGAGGTCAAAGGAAGATAATGAGCTATCTATGACTATGAGGTCAATAGATAGACTTTTCCATGACTATGAGGTCAATGGAGGATGGCTATGACTATGAGGTCAAAGCTTACCTATGACTATGAGGCCAAAGGCTACCTATGACTATGAGGTCAAAGGGAATCCTATGACTATGAGGTCAAAGGAAGATAATGAGCTATCTATGACTATGAGGTCAATAGAGAGACTTTTCCATGACAATGAGGTCAATGGAGGATGGCTATTACTATGAGGTCAAAGCTTACCTATGACTATGAGGCCAAAGGCTACCTATGACTATGAGGTCAAAGGGAATCCTATGACTATGAGGTCAAAGGAAGATAATGAGCTATCTATGACTAAGAGGTCAATAGAGAGACTTTTCCATGACTATGAGGTCAATGGAGGATGGCTATGACTATGAGGTCAAAGCTTACCTATGACTATTAGGTCAAAGGTTACCTATAACTATGAGGTCAAAGGGAATCCTATGACTATGAGGTCAAAGGAAGATAATGAGCTATCTATGACTATGAGGTCAAAGGTAGCAATGAGTTTTCTATGATCTTGAAATCAATAGAAGAACTTTTCCTTTGGAAGGAAGGGGGAGAATAACATCTTGTAAACAAGAGTTATAGTGGGGTTGAAATATAATGAAACATATTGAGTTTAATAATTCCAAACAGTAAGCATTTAATCAACACATGAAGTGAATTCTTAAATGTGAACATAGCAAACAGTAAGTACAAGTGATCATGTAACTGTGACAATTATGGCAGAGGAGGCATTCACAATTTGAAAACAAGAAACATTTGGATTCAGGTCATGCAACTTCAACAGAGAATAAGAAAACAAACAACATTCTCATATGTTATTCTTTGATTTTGTGGTTGGCATTTATTTTGCTAAAACTATTCTAGCAGCAAGATGTTGAAACAAGATGTTCTAATTTTCTGCATTCAACATGTCGAATAAAGATGTCCCATACTGGCTCATAGGACATCACGTCTGATTTTGGTCTAAAAGGAAGATTCTGTTGCTGTTTTTTGTTACCGAATATTCTGTGAATATTTAGTTATCCTATGTGGCATCCAAAGTATTTTTGGGTTGAGTTTTTGTGTTGGTTTTCGGATTCTCAGCGTTTTCTAAATATGGAGACATATTAGGAAACTTTAGATTGAAGACCTATTTTCTTGGAGTTTATTTTGCAGATTTGTGAGTAGTCTCTTTGCTGCGTTTTTGAAGCCCAATCCAATCCAGATTTAATGCTATATATTGACTGGTGTAAACCTAGTTTAGGTGTGGAACTTACGTGTGTTTTGTTAGGGTTTTTCAAGTGTTATTTGTGAGCCTTACTGGTATCATTCTGATAACAGTATAGGGACTGGTTATTTGTGTTGTAAGTTATGTCAGTTACTCATAAGCTTTTAAGCATTGAAGTATTGAGAATTGTGTGTTTTGAAAGTGTGGCGTTCGTTTTGTTACTTGTGTTGAAAGGAACCAATCATGGGTTGTGATTGTAGAGGGATTTGAGGAGGGCCTCATGCCTAGGTGAGTCTTAGGTAGAAGTCATAGGAAGGGTAGTGATTAAGTGAGTAGATTGTAACCGGGTGTGGTTGCTGTATGATCTGTGAATTGATACTATCGTATATTGGTTTCGTCCCTGGCTTGGTAGCCCCCAGAGTAGGATTGTTGATCCGAACTAGGTAAACATATCGCTGTGTTCTTTACTTCCTGCACTGCTATTATTATTGTTGTCTTGTTCATTGTGTTGGATATCAGTGTCTCAACATCTGTGTAGGACATCTGATATCTGTGCCAGAATTTCAATTGGCATCAAGAGCTTGCACCCTTGTTTGGTTCTGGGTGAGATTCAGGGAAGGTACTTTCTGGTACAATGGACAAGGATGGAGGATTTTTGAACAAACCACCTCTGCTTGATGGTTCTAACCATGACTATTGGAAACCGAGGATGATAGCATTCATCAAATCCATGGATGATCAAGCATGGAAAGCTGTTATCAAAGGATGGGAACCCCCAAAGGTTAAAGATGGAAAAGGTAATCCTACTGATGTGGTGAAGGAAGAGGAAGACTGGGATGATGCAGACTACAAAGGGTCCGTGGGAAATTCCAAAG
The DNA here is from genome assembly GCA_022829125.1 of Lathyrus tuberosus. Classification (NCBI taxonomy): domain Eukaryota; kingdom Viridiplantae; phylum Streptophyta; class Magnoliopsida; order Fabales; family Fabaceae; genus Lathyrus; species Lathyrus tuberosus. The sequence goes on from JALAZF010000110.1 coordinate 13,974,506, forward strand.
CCATGAATGCATTGTTTAATGGTGTTAATAAGAATATCTTCAGGTTGATTGAACATTGCACCATTGCAAAAGAGGCGTGGGAGGTCTTGAAGGTTGCTCATGAAGGGACTTCAAAGGTGAAGATGTCAAAACTTCAGCTTCTCACTACCAAGTTTGAGAGTTTGAAGATGAAGGAAGATGAGAGCATTCATGATTTTCACATGAACATTATTGAGATAGCTAATGCTTCAAGTGCTCTAGGTGAAAAGATGTTTGATAGCAAACTGGTCAGAAAAATCCTCAGATCTCTACCTAAGAGATTTGACATGAAAGTGACTGCTATAGGGGAAGCTCAGGATATAGATAAGATGAAAGTGGATGAACTTGTGGGATCCCTTCAAACATTTGAATTGGGGATCAGTGAAAAGTCTGAAAAGAAGAAGAGCATAGCTTTTGTGTCAAATGCTGGTGATTTAGACGATGAAGGTGACCTGGTCAGAGATGAAGGGGTGTCTAAAGATCTGGTATTGCTTGGAAAACAATTTAACAAAGTGTTGAAAAGGATTGACTGAAAGTCAAGAGCAAATGTTCAGAACAAGTCACTCGACATCAGTAAAAACCAGGATGGAGGCAGAAGGTCCAGAACTGAAAAAGACTCCAATCAAGGGAAGAGAGTTCAGTGTTTTGAATGTGAGGGATTTGGGCACATAAAAACTGAGTGTCCCACGTATCTCAAAAGGCAGAAGAAGGGCTTATCTGTGTCTTGGTCAGAAGGAGAGTCTGAGAGTGATCTTGAAGAAGAATCAACAAAATTGGTGATAGCCTTGACCGGAATATGTAAGGCTGATGGAGAAACGACTTGTGAGTCTGATTTTGACAAAGAATCTTATATTGGAGAACTCACTAAGCAAGAAGTCTTCACCGGGTTCTCAGAGTTGTGTATCAAGAATGAAGAGAGGTGTCAGATAATATTAGAACAGAAGGTTCTGATAGCTCAACTAGAAGCTGATAAGGAAGAACATCTATCAATCATTATTGATCTTAAAGAGGAGGTTGTATGGCAAAAGTTAAAACTTGACAACATGACCAAATCTATAAGAATGATGACAATGGTACCACGCAGCTAAATGAGATTCTTCGGACTGGGAAAAATGCTGGAAATGTACAAGGTCTAGGTTTTAACAATCAAACAGAGAACTACAAGAAGCCTGTATTAAAGTTTGTTCCTCAGAAAATAAAGTAAGAGGAGGGGATGTCAAATCACATGTTTCAACATCAGATGAAGCATCAGAAAAGAGTATGTAGTTCAAAGTATAAACCATGGAGAAGTCATTACTGTGGAAAGATTGGTCACTTAAAGTCCTTTTGCTACAAGTTGCACAGTTATCCCAAAACTGCTCATCAACAAAATAAAGGACAGAGTTTGGCTAAAGTAAAAAAAAGATGGACTCCTAGAAATATGATGGCTGGTCTCATAGCACATACATCTCTCAGAGCATCTACAAGGGAAGATTGGTACTTTGACAGTGGTTGTTCAAGACACATGACTGGTGTGAAGAAATTCTTGTCAGATATCAAGCCTCACTCCACCAATTATGTCACTTTTGGGGATGGATCAAAAGGTGAAATAAAAGGTGTTGGAAAGATGGACTACACAGGACAACCAAATTTGGATCGTGTTCTATTTGTCAAAGGCTGACCGCAAATTTAATCAGTATAAGCCAACTGTGTGATCTAGGACTCAAAGTAAATTTCACAAAATCTGAATGTCTAGTAACCAATGAGAAAGATGAAGTTGTTATGAAGGGAACCAGGTCTAAGGATAACTGTTATCTGTGGAATCCTCAAGAATCGGAAAGTTTGTCTACCTGTTTGATGTCAAAGGAAGATGAAACCAAACTGTGGCATCAGAAATTGGGTCACTTACATTTGAAAGGGATGAAGAAAGTTATGTCAAGTGAAGCTGTTAGAGATATTCCCAAGCTGAAGATTGATGAGGATAGAATATGTGGAGAATGTCAAGTTGGGAAGCAAACAAGGGTGTCACACAAAAAGCTTCAACATCTTACCACAACTTCTAGAGTTCTGAAACTGCTTCACATGGACTTAATGAGACCTATGCAGGTTGAAAGTCTTGGTGGGAAGAAGTATGCCTATGTTGTCGTTGATGATTACTCCAGATTCACCTGGATAAGCTTTATTAGAGAAAAGTCTGAAGTAAATGCAGCCTTCAAAGAGTTGTGTCAAAGGATTCAACGAGAAAAGGATTGTGGTGTTGTTCAAATCAGAAGTGACCATGGGAAAGAATTCGAAAATAGCAGGTTTGAAGAGTTTTGTTTATCTAAAGGAATCACTCATGAATTCTCATCACCGATCACTCCTCATCAGAATGGTGTGGTGGAACACAAGAATAGGACTATACAAGAATGTGCAAGGGTCATGATTCATGCCAAAAAGCTTCCATATCATTTTTGGGCTGAAGCCATGGATATCGCTTGCTATATACACAATAGGGTGACTAGCAGATCAGGTACTTCTGTTACTCTTTATGAGCTATGGAAAGGTAGAAAGCCAAATGTGAAGTATTTCCATGTGTTTGGGAGTAAGTGCTATATCTTGGCGGATCGTGAGCAGAGGCGAAAGATGGATCCTAAGAGTGAGGAAGGGATATTTTTGGGATACTCTACAAACAGTAAAGCATATAGGGTATTTAATTCCAGAACTAAGGTGATGATGGAATCCATAAATGTGGTGGTTGATGACTCTGGGACGAAGATGTCCCAAATGATGTTGGAGCATGCCTTCCCATGAACAATGAAATCTCACAAGACATTGAGTCCGTAGAAGATAATGCTCAAGAAACTGACACTAGACTTGAGAATGAAGAGGTAGAGGATGCTAACAGGGGTCCCTCTATAAGGATTCAGAAGGATCACCCTAAGGAGTTGATTATTGGAAATCTGAATGAAGGTGTAAGAACCAGAACGAGGGAGGCTGTGTCAAATGCATGCTTTGTTTCAAAGCTTGAACCAAAGAATGTCAAAGAGGCATTGACAGATGAGTTCTGGATAAGTGTTATGCAGGATGATGTAGCGAGCGATTTTGGACGCGGTTCTTAAGCGTTGGTCGCTCTATGCGGTTGAGCTTAAAACTACAGGTCGATTCATTTTTTATCCTATTGTGAGCTGAATAAGGAAGGGAAATAGATGTCTCCAATTAACCCTGCTTTGCATACTGAGTTTAAACAGCGGTCTGTTAGGTTACGGATGCTATCAATGTGGGGGGCCTTTGTACTGGTTATTTGTACTTTCGCCAATACGGTTTTCTTTCTTTCTATCTAGGCAGAAGGTTTTTGGCGGGGAACAAGGATTAGGATGTTAGGACTGATGCTTTTGAAATACTACTTTTGATTGATGGAGATATGGGATTTGGGTTTTTTGTTGATTGCGCTCGCTAAGATCTTTTCTTTCGATCTTATGCCTACGTATTCCCGTTTTACCGAAACAGGGAAATCTGAGCGTTCGTAGTTCCTCCTATTCTATGGGAGGAAATTGGTTTTGGTGTCTTGTTCAAAGCCCAAGACGTGAAGCGAAAGGTAGTTTGTATCTTGTTCAAAGCCCAAGATGTGAAGCTGAAAGGTCTATTTGTGTCTTGTTCAAAGCCCAAGACGTGAAGCTGAAAGACCTCGACTTTAGAGAGAATTTGTCATCTCTAAAGAGGGGAGAAGGAGAATTACTTTAACTGGGATACGCGGATCCGAGCAATGCCATAATTTCCTTAAAAGGGGTTTTAACCTGAAGGAGAAGACTTTAACTCAGTGTAGAGCAATGCCATCTTTCCTTAGGAATTTCTCATGCTAAAAGAGGGACAGTGGCATGGATGTAGATGATCCAGAGGCTTGCCGCTTACAGCGATTAGATGAAAGGAAAGGAGTTGTTGATGTTTGTGTACTGTGAACGAGGCACAACTTTGATGCTAAAAGGTTGATTGGATCAACCAGTGGTGTTCTTATACAAAGCCTAAGAGGAGGCTAATTTCCGGTAGGAAAATCATTATACAAAGCCTAAGAGGAGGCTATTTTGTGTCTCGTACAAAGCCCGAGAGAGAGGCTAAAAGATTTTGACCCGACGATTGAGTCTTTATGTATCTCGTATAAAGCCCGAGATGGAGGCTATTGTTTGTTTGACTCTACGAGAGAGTCTTTGTGTCTCGTACGAAGCCCGAGATAGAGGCTAAAAGTTTGACTCAACAAGAGAGTGTTTTTGTATCTCGTACGAAGCCCGAGATGGAGGCTAAAAGTTTGTTTCAGTTGAGTGACAGATCAAACATACTGATTTTAAAAGAGAAAATCAGTTCTTATATGAGCAACAATGTACTCAGGGATTTGATTTGAGGATCAGGGATATTTCCTTCTCTTTGAGGAAACGGGAAATCCAAAGGGTATTGAGACTGTCCGAGTCTGCGGGTTTCCTTCCTATTTAACGAAGGGGGTCACTTGAGAATGTCTTTGAGACTCAAGGAAGTTAGACTGTCCAAGTCTAGAGTTTTTTCTTTTGTACTATGCTTTGAGAAACAGTAGTAGACTCTATGAAAGGACTGTTATATGAGGATGACTAGGTTCTGTTCCTATACCTCTAGGAGGTCGTCGGGACAATTTGTACGAAGCCCAAGAGGAGGCTGGAAACTTTTAAGAAGCCGACGGGTCCTTGTACGAAGCCCAAGAGGAGGCTATCATTCCCGGAGGAAGAGATCATTATACGAAGCCTAAGAGGAGGATGTGAATACTTCTAAGAAGCCGTAGTGTCCTTGAATAATGCCCAAGAGGAGGCGGGGTTGCTTTTAAGAAGCCTGTGGGTCCTTGAACAATGCCCAAGAGGAGGCCGATGCTTTTAAGAAGCCCGTGGGTCTATCATCTCCTTTCCATTAGGAGAGATAACTCTTTTAAAGATAAAAACCACTGGTAAACGTGCGAGGTTTACTATCCAGTGACTTTTAACTTTTAAAGAGGGTTCCTTAGTTAAGGTCCAAGATTATGACCGTAGTGGGTACCCAAACCCCGAGACATTCAAGGCAAGCTATCCACAAGGAATAGATCAAGTCAGGAAAGTTCGAGAATTTGGAAGAAACTCAAAGATGCCATTCACGGAGAATACATTCATCTTGGGGAGTAGAGCTTCTTGACGATTCCTAAGGAGGACAGCCGAAGAGAAGACTGTATCTGGTGCTCCTATTGGGGATCTAGGCGTCTATTTCTACGAATAAACGAAACGGCGTCACCTAGTTCTAGACGTAGTTGCTGGGGAAACTCGAAATATCTATACTATTATTACACAGTAGATATGAGTTTATGAAAGGAGACTTACAGTGAGCAGCCCCACAATACAGTTTATAATATGAAAGCATTAAATGAAAGCGATAACCACTTACTCGGTTGTAGTGCTTCCATGTTGTTTGGTTAGTTGTTCAACAAAGAAAGATTGAAAACAACAGTATATTCAAAATCAAAGGAGAAAGTGCTTTGAAAAAGAAAGATTTGGGGCTTACAGCTCAAGGAGAGGCCCAGGGTTTTATCAGTGAGCGCATTGTTTGAACTTTGTACAGAGGGACTTATACAAGTGACTGGGGCCCAAAATGGTTTTCTGTACAAAGGGATGGGTCTTACACTCTCTCAAGAGGCCCAAAAAGGTTTAAAGAAAAAGAGTGGGGCTTATAACACGAGGGTAGGCCCAAATGATTTTTTCGTTTAAAATGGCGATCGCGCCTAGGTTTTCTTTTAACGCAGAGGGACTTATACAATAAGTGAGGCCCGACATGTTTTGGTTAAAAGGGGGATTGGGTCTTACACTCTAATAGAGGCCCAAAGTGTTTTGAATGGGTCTTATAGCTCAAGGAGAGGCCCAGATGATTTTTATTTTTAAACGGGCGACGATCGCGCCGTTTACTTGTACAGAGGGACTTATACAATGATTGAGGCCCAAAAAGTTTTTGTACAAGGGGGGATGGGTCTTACACTCTCTCAAGAGGCCCAAAGAGTTTTGAAAATGATTTATGAGGGTTGAATTAATCCAAAACCCTAATTTGTTTTCAAAATGTATTTAATTGAATAAAAATTCAATTAAAATGATCAAAAATTGTTTAACACATGGAAAACAAATTGTGATCTTGGATTAATGCTTCAAAAATTAAGTATTGACCTACAAAATAATTAGAAAGCATTAAAAGTTGCAAAATCAATGTAGAAAAAATATTTAAAATGCCAAAAACAATCAAAATATTTATTCTTTACAAAAATATCAATTATATGAAATAAATAATATTTTTGGGATTTTTTGTGAAAATAAAATATTTTAACATTTTTGTGAATTATTAAAAAAAGAATCAACTCAAAATCATTAAAACTCAGAGAGAAATTAATTTTTGAATCAATTAAACAAAATCACAAAATTCAAATATTTGAATATATGAAAAATGGCGCCAAGAACAGCTGAAGAACACGTGCGTGTTCTTGGTTTCTCAAATTTGCATTTTCTATCCAATCTCCATGAATACATAATCATATCATGCAATCCACATATCATTATGCTCGCCTCAACCTCACGATCATGTCTATGTACTTTAATTTCATTTAAATTACACATACAACAAGAAATCACGAAGAGACCTCAAGAACCCTAATTTCTGCATGAAGGCTAGGATTTTTTATACACGATTCAAACAATGCAATTAATTGAGGGAAAACATTCCATGCATGATTATGAACATATGGCCAAATTATTGTGCGAGGAAATATGCATAGATTGAGAGATGACCAAGTATGTGCTTACCTCCAAGTCGTGACAGCAAGTTCAAAGTGATTTTTGATTTGGAGGTGTTACAGATGAGTTGTGATGATCTGGACAGCTTCCCTACACCCTATGGATTGTGTTTGGATGGTTGGACTTGATTGAAATTGGCTGGATCATTTTATGGCACCTCAGCTGCAACTTGATTGAAAATTTGAGCAACCAGCTGGTGATTTTGTGAAATTGATGTTTCAGAAGTAATCTAAGTGTTTGGATCACTTCTATATGATGTATGTGAGGTGTGTGAGTGATTGGTTTGATTGGAATTGCTCTCAAACTCAAAACCCGATAGCTACCTTGCTAAGAAAGGCATTTTTGCCAAGAGAAAGAGATTTTGAGGAAAGCATCTGTTAGATGGCTTTGGTGTACTTAAACTGACCACAATTGAGCTCTATTTATAGTAGAGCAAGTTTGTTTTGCAAGGAATAGTGCATGGCAGCTGGTAAGTAGGTTTGGCCAATGTTGTCCAATGAAAATCCAAGTCTCCTCTAGCCATTGACTAGAGGTTAGGGCACAGAGCTTTGGTCCCCTTGGTCTTGGATAAGTCTTGACTGATTTCAGATGAGAATGGCTCAGTCCATGCCACCTTGATGGTTTCATTGAATGCCTCATTCCAAATTTGAAGTCTTGTCCCTATTTTGGCCATTCTAGGTTCAACATGCTATTTCTTGTTCCATGGACTTTGGAGGCTTGGCTCAGTGATTGTCCCCTTTAGATTCAATCCTCTGAGGTGTCCAAGTGGATAGGAGCAATTGAATTTGGCTGACTTTGGCAAATCGAGCCAAAATGCAAATTCTTCCTTGCCTTGACAGATTTCAGCAAGGCAACTTGCCAATGTTGTATCTCATGGTGTAGGTTGAATTTGGCAATGTTCTTGGCCATTTTGGAAAGCTCTTACATGATACAACAACTGTTTGAACAAGTTTGGTTTTGATCTCTTTTGATTCCAAGTGAAAAATCCCCCTACATTTGGCAAAAAGTGAGGCAGAATCTGACTTAGTGAAAATTTCACTAAGTGTTGGAAAAAGTGACATTTTCACTTTTCAGCCACTTTGATCACTCCATAACTCAAAATCCTTAATGAATTGGAATGACTTATAGTTGAAGTTTTTGTAGGTGATAATGAGGGCTACAAATCCATCTTTCGATGAGAAAAAATGGCCTTGTGGTTTAGGAGTTATGGTCCTCCAAAGTTGGTACCTTTGCCACTTTATTTTTAACTTAGAAAAATTTCTAAGTTTTATGGTTACCCCTTTTACAAGTTATCTCACTTTTCTTGATTTTTCTTGATGAATGATGATTCAAATCATACATTAACATCATTTTAGGGTTAAAAATCCATTTTGGTGAAAAATCTCAAAAAGTCAAAGTTGACTTTTTGCACAGTTGACTTTTTATCAGATGAATTCCAAACTGTGCAATTCTTCAGGAAATCATGTCCTTGACCTAAATCAAACTTGATGGACATGTTACATGGGTGTCATAGGGTATATTCAATCATGTAATAGGGTTTGGGAGCATGTCTGGGTCAAAAGTCAAAGTTACAGTTGACTTTTCTCTTAAAACCCTAATTGTGGTGCAGATGAAATTGAGACTTGTTGCTCAAGCTTCTTGGATCAATCCATTGTTCCAAATGGATCAATATGGTATATTAGAGACCCTCAAATCATCTCTTGAGGTCTTGGCTCATGGTTTTCCCCAAAAGTCAACTTAGGGGTGAATTAGGTCAAGAAACCCTAATTCCTGATTTTTGATGAATGTATCCCCTGAGGCAAAATTGACTTGATGCATGGGCTCATGAGGTTCCATGGAGTACATTAGGTTGTGTTTTGGATCATTGGCTCATGCCCAGATGAAAATTTCCATCTGGAGGCCCTGGTCGACCAAAACCTTAATTTGGTGACACTGTCGATCTTGAGACTTGATCCACCTAGAAGGGAGCAGCCTTGTGCTTAATCCTTGAAGTGGGAGTACTTCTTGAAGTTGAAGATCATGTCATTTCTTGATTGATCCTTTGTCTAAGCATTCAGAGAGGGCTTGAAACCCTAATTTTGATTGTATTGGATGCTCACCCATCTTTGGGGAGACTGATGAAGCATGATGGTTCATCCATATTGTGATGATGATTTTCACAATGATGGGAAATCTAAGTGGCCAAAATTTGGGGTATTACAGATGCCCCTATTTAATCTTCTTGGACCCGAAGGTGTGAATGACGAAGGGATTCGGGCATTCGGGGTGCAAGAGGATTAAATATCGAAATACCCGAAATTTTGATGGTGGTTATGAATGGTAGCTTACGCATTCATCTTCTTTAGCTAAGCAATGATGCTTAGAAAAGGTAATCTTCCCCTCGATCCTGGTCTTCAGCCAAGGAACTAGTCTCAGTTTTCTTTTGAAATAAACCTCCCCTCGTTCTTGGTTTCCTACCAAGGAACTGGTCTTAGTTTCTGATTTAAACTTCCCCTCGATCCTGGTTTCTTACCAAGGAACTGGTCTTAGTTTCTAATTTGAACTTCCCCTCGATCCTGGTTTCTTACCAAGGAACTGGTCTCGGTTTCTTTCGTCAATAAACTTTACTGACAAGGGACGCTATTCGTAGCGGCTTTCCTCCAAACTTCTCGCCGAATTTTCCTGGGGAGATGCCATTTGAGTGGAAAAAGTTTTGATGTCAGACTTGCTGGGGAACCCATTCGTCTGAATTGTAGAGGTACACAAACTTCTCTATTTTAGAGACGCCATTTGTTGATTCTACTAGGGAAAGCGAGTCTCTTGAGAGACTGTATTCGTTTGGGGTCTTTCATCATACTTTTCTCGGGATCCTCCCGGAGAAACGCCATATGATGGGGTCCAATTTTGAGGTGTCGATGACCTTTTCATCAACGACTTTTCGGAGAAATACTGATGTACTGCCGAATCTCTGATCACGAGGCTTTCTCTGTGGATTTTCCTTAATCTGGGAAAGCGAGGATATCATCTTCAATGGCGAAGAGTGATATCTGTTGAAGGTTCTCTGATCTTTCAGAGGTTCAAGTTATCAAAGTGGCCAAGTGTCGACTCTGATCTAAAGATACACTGGTGGCGAGATTGTGCAGACGCAACACTTCCTGACGAGGAAAGAACTGACAAACTCGATTGAGAAAACTGTTTATCACTAGGGGATAAGACCGGCTAGAGTGATAGTGATGCAATATGAAATGTAAATGCAAATCAAAAATGCATGAAGTACGTATGTATATGCTGACAAAACTGACGCGACATACAGACTAATGGATACTCGGCCATCGCGGGGCGAAGAAGTACCGTTGGTTCAAAATAGCAATTCTACCTTTCTTAGGAGAGATAGTCCCTGTTGGGAGCTATGTTGATCGGGCTTAGGAGATGAGAACTCGGCCGAGGGTATCAGACGGGAAAACCGCATCTGATACAGTTGATCCTTCATTCAGGCGCACTGGCTTAGAATGAGTACTTTGATTCTGCACTTTGAAGTCCGCTTACTTCAGGAGAAGCGATCAATGTTCTTCTGATGTTCAACAGTCAAAAGAAATGCCATCTTTAATTTAAAAGCAGAAAAAGTTTAACAAGTAATTTTATTTTTGTTTTATTTCAAGAATCGCTGATTAAGTTTAAACAACGTCGTTCTGTAAAGCTAAAACAAGTAAAGAATTACAAATAAAAGCACAAGGGCTCAAATTTTATTGATAAGATGGAGATCAGCCAAACGCGTGATTCCAAAGAGTATATACAAAGTTAGAAAAGGTAATTTACAGGGAAAAGGGCTACGTTGAAACATAACGACCACTATCCTTCTACCAACTTTGAGTTCGGGACATCCTGAGCTTCCGTCGAAGATGACCTTTGACTGGAGATTTCCTCTTATAGATGATGCTGTAACTGCTGCTGAGGAACTTACCTCTGTTGAACATAGTTACTTGCCATTATCCCTAATTTTTGCCTGGATTGTACTATGAGATTTCCAATCCATCGGGATGATTTTTTTCATGTCTCTAACTTTTGCCTGGACCGCCCTTTCGGGTTTTCAATCCACCAAGACGTTTTTTTTTTTTTTTTAGTTTAGGCGAAGTATTTCTTGACTACATCAACATTCGTGGGGTAGGCAAATTCCTCTCCATCCATGGTTGCAAGTCTCAAGGCGCCGCCTGAGAAAGCTTTCGTGACCACATAGGGGCCATCATAATTTGGGGTCCATTTTCCCCGAGAATCAGTGAGAAATGATTGTATTTTCTTGAGCACGAGGTCTCCTTTTCTGAAAATACGAGGTCGGACCTTTTTGTCGAACGCCCTTTTCATTCTCTGTTGATATAACTGACCGTGGCATAGTGTCGTGATTCTCTTTTCTTCTATCAGGTTCAGTTCGTCGTATCGACTTTGACACCATTCAGCTTCGGTGAGCTTAGCTTCCATCAATACCCGGATTGATGGGATCTCTACTTCTACGGGGAGAACTGCCTCCATGCCATATACTAGAGAGAAAGGGGTTGCCCCTGTTGAAGTGCGGACAGATGTACGATAACCGTGAAGAGCAAAGGGTAGCATCTCGTGCCAATCTTTGTAGGTTACAACCATCTTTTGAACAATCTTTTTGATGTTCTTGTTAGCCGCTTCTACCGCCCCGTTCATCTTGGGTCGGTAGGGAGATGAGTTATAGTGTTCGATCTTGAACTCAGCACACAACTCTTTCATCATCTTATTGTTCAAGTTAGATCCATTATCAGTAATGATCTCGCTTGGAACACCATAACGGCAGATGATATTGTTTTTGATAAATCGGACCACCACTTGTCGGGTACATTGGCGAATGACGCTGCTTCGACCCACTTGGTGAAATAGTCAATGGCTACCAGGATGAACCGATGTCCGTTTGAAGCCTTGGGCTCAATCATACCAATCATGTCGATTCCCCATATGGAAAAAGGCCACGGGGAAGAAAGAACTTTGAGATGTGATGGCGGTACATGAATTTTGTCGGAGTATATCTGACACTTGTGACACCCCTCATGTACTTGTAGCAGTCGGATTCCATTGTCAACCAATAGTACCCGGCCCTGAGAATTTTTCTCGCCATTGTGTGTCCGTTGGCATGAGTGCCAAAGGATCCTTCATGAATTTCTTTCATGAGCATGTCTGCTTCTGGTCTATCGACACATCGGAGCAAGACCATGTCAAAATTTCTCTTATAAAGAGTGTCACCGCTCAGGAAGAAGTTTCCAGCCAACCTTCTGAGGGTTTTCCTGTCTTTTCTGAGTGCCCTAGATGGGTACTCTTGTTTCTGAAGGAAGCATTTGATATCGTGATACCAAGGTCTGTCGTCTATGACTGCTTCAATCGTGAAGATGTAAGCGGGCCGTTCCAGGCGCATGATGTCGATCTTAGGTATGTCATTCCATCGACCTACACTAATCATGGAAGAGAGAGTGGCTAATGCATCAGCCATGTGATTCTCATCACGAGGGATGTGATGAAAGTCGACTCTGTTGAAGAAGGGTAACACCCTTCTTGCATAGTCTTTGTAAGGAATCAATCCTGATTGGTATGTGTTCCAATCTCCTTTTATCTGATTGATAACCAGGGCTGAATCGCCGTATACGTCCAAATTTTGTATCCTTAAATCAATCGCTTCTTCGAGACCCATGATACATGCTTCTTATTCGGCCTCGTTGTTCGTACATTTGAACTTAAGTCTAGCAGTGAAAGGAATGTGGGTACCCTGAGGGGTAACAATGATTGCCCCAATTCCATTTCCATAATGATTGACTGCTCCGTCAAAGATAAGTCCCCACTGGGAAACTGGTTCTGGCCCTTCACTGGGTAGCGGTTCATCGCAATCTTTCATCTTTAGATACATGACATCTTCGTCTGGGAAGTCAAACCCGATTGATTCTTGATCGTCAATCGGTTGATGAGCCAAATGATCGGCTAAAATACTTCCTTTAACGGCTTTCTGAGCATGGTACTCTATGTCATATTCTGATAGTAACATCTGCCAACGGGCAATCCTTCCCGTGAGAGCAGGTTTTTCAAAAACGTACTTGATTGGATCCATTTCGGAGACCAACCAAGTAGTATGACGAATCATGTACTGGCGAAGACGTTTGGCTGCCCAAGCCAAAGCGCAACAAGTTTTCTCAAGCATTGTGTACCGAGTCTCGCAGTCGGTGAATTTCTTGCTTAGATAGTAAATGGCAGACTCTTTCCTTTTAGTTTCATCTTGTTGGCCAAGTACACATCCCATTGAGTCCTCTAGGACCGTGAGGTAAATGATCAGTGGTCTTCCTTCCACTGGAGGTGATAGAATCGGCGGATTCAACAGATATTCCTTGATACTGTCGAAGGCGGTTTGGCAATCTTCTGACCAAACGCAATCCTGGTTCTTTTTGAGTAATTTGAAAATCGGCGCACACGTGGCGGTCATAAGGAATATGAATCTGGAGATGTAGTTCAAACGTCCCAGAAATCCTCTGACTTGTTTTTCAGTTTTCGGAGAAGGCATTTCTTGAATGGCCTTGACCTTGTCAGGATCAACTTCAATTCCTTTTTGGCTGACGATGAACCCTAGTAATTTCCCCGAACGGACACCAAAGGTGCACTTGTTAGGATTCAAGCGGAGCTTGAATTTTCTTAGACGTTCGAACAATTTTGACAGATGTTCAACGTGCTCATCCTCTGTTCTTGATTTTGCAATCAAATCATCGACATATACCTCGATTTCCTTATGTATCATGTCATGAAACAGAGTAGTCATGGCCCTTTGATAGGTCGCCCCGGCAT